>CM057450.1:1466173026-1467373026 GCA_016271365.2 Neoceratodus forsteri | reverse complement strand
AGAACCAATGTTTATTTATAATCTTCCTTATTTCTGTCATTTTATGGTTATATTTGGTGGCAAATACTAATCTTTCCTGTTTCTGCTTTTGTTTTTTATTGAAAAGATGTTCTTGAGTCACTTTGTCTATTTTATAACTTGCCTGTGTAAGATCTTTTTTTGAATATCCTCTATTATAAAATCTGTTTACCATATCTTCTTTTTGAGTATGATAATCAAATGTCTCCTGGCAGTTATGTTTCACTCTAACTAATTGTGCATAGGGTATACTTTTCTTTAATTTGGGCTCGTGAAAACTTTTATTATGTAATAACATATTCCTATCCATGCTTTTTCTAAATAGTGAAGTACTAATTCTTGAATCTATGACTTTAATTAACAAATCAAGAAATGGTATTGCTGCTTTGTTGTAATTCAATGTGAACTTAAGGTTGACATCAAAATGGTTAAGCATATCACTGAAGGCCAGTAATTCCTGTTCTGTTCCAGCCCATAAACAAAATATGTCATCTATAAATCTTTTCCAGAACTTTATTTGATTTTTATAGACATTTTTAACACTGTTGAAAATAAACTCTTCTTCAAACATGATCATATAAGCGTTGGCGTAACTGGGTGCCAGGGAAAGATTAGTATTTGCCACCAAATATAACCATAAAATGACAGAAATAAGGAAGATTATAAATAAACATTGGTTCTTGGTTTCCATGGATAACCTCAGAATTAAATCTTTACAACTAAGACCCATTATTGTGTCTGAAAAAGTCAGAAATTTAAAAGACTAATTAGTACATTCGCAATTTTTACACAAGGACACAAACCAATGTCAATTACTGCTTGGATCCCTACAACCAGGGATGACTAAATGTGGCAGATGTTCAGTCTGCAATAATACTAGTAAAAAGGCCTATTTTAAACATACACATTTTGGTGAAGAATTTCCTATCAGAGACCATAAAGACTGCAACGCAGAGGGTGTGATTTATGTGTTGCAGTGTGTATGTGACAAATTATATGTAGGACAAACCAAAAGGGCTCTTAAAGTCTGAATTTTGGAACATAAGATTGACATTAGAAATCAAAATGAAAAATCTCCAGTAGCTTCACACTTCAATGAGGCTGGACACACAGGAGCGTCTCTAAGGTTTTGGGGTCTCGAGGTAGTAAAAATGCCATATAGAGGTGGCAATTATACACAATTGTTAGATAAGGCTGAAATGAAATGGATTTTTTACTTAAAAACTTTGGATCCTAATATAGGAATGAATGTGGATAGTAATTGGCAGGCATGTTTATAAAAACATATAAATAAAATAGAGAACTTGGGTATTGGCATTCATTCCAAATTGTTCATAACTGGTGCATTGCATTTACTATGCCGTTTATCACTGTTAAAATCTGTATGTACTCTGCATTTGATCATTGGGAGATAACATTGGAGTGAACCAAATGGTTTATAAAATGAGTCTGACATTCAGAAATAGTTTGTGATTATTTTTAAATAAAATACATGCAATAGCTGTAATATATTGTTACACACAGTAATATTGTCTTATGAGATGTTAAGATGAATTGTTATAGAAGATGGCACTTCATTATATTGTCTGTCATGTTTGATAAGTTTCACTGTATTTTGGAACATAAATGGCAACCTAATATTTTCAAATAATAGTTTTCACCAGATTGTTAAAGTATGTAGACACCCTCATTTCTCTATATGGGTGATCGCTTTCTTCCCCCACAATTTATTCATTTAATGAGTTTCAGCTTTTGGCAACAGCCTTGTCCATTTAAAAGCAGCATGTCCTAACCGCACACATTCACAATATTGAGTGGAGTGTGTTCAGTTGCTTGGCAATGCTCTCGCATCCCGTGAGAGTTTCGGGATGTGATACGTCACTCCCGCGGGAAATTCAGGCTGCTTAAGAGGTGTAGCAGCTGAAAGAAAGATCATAACGTTATAGCATTTTATGCGAGTAGGCACCATTATGGCTTTGTTTAGAAGTAAACTTTAAAAAGTAAATATTTTACTCATTTTGTGGAATTTGAAAAGGTTATGGCAAGAATAAACATACTGAATTAAGAAGGTGAGCCACAATATTTAATGTGGAAGTTTAAACTGTTTTAGAAATACCATTCTACATTTAAAAGTTTACAGGTTCACACCAAATTTGTTTTCTTGAATTTAGAGATTTCCAAAGAGATAGAAAGTGAAAAAACCATACGTTTGATCATTTCTTGAGGTATTCTAGATATTGGGAAAGTTTAAGTAATTACTTAAGTTGCATTGGGACAAAGTCTGCTGCTATAAAGCGTTGCATATTGGAGCTTAAGCAATTATCATATTGCAGTTTATTCATGTATTCTAGAAAGAATATTGAAGTTTCAAAGTGAACCAACACTTAGAAATATCTTGTGCAGGTAGATACTTGAAATGAATATTTATTTAACTTATTCAGAAAAAGTGAAATTTATAATTTAACAAAGTGTATATTTGTTTTTTTTAAATAGATGGTAATGAAGCCCCGTGATCAAGCTCATAGGAGTGAAACGTAGGGGTGGAGTTAATGAAAATAAAAAGAAATCAATGTTAAAACAGAAGACTCCGGATATCATTTGTTGAACAAGATTTGGGAACACCACAGCAGGAGTCAAAAAAATACAGTATTGATCACCATTTCCCAGAATATTGTCGTTTTGTATAATCTTTATAAAATAATCTGCAACCAAGTTGGGTTCTTCTGGTTCGTGATACTAAATAGGGTAAGGCAGCAGTGATGAACCTGAAAATAAATTCAAAACCAGAACTCTCAAATTTGAGAATGAAATTAAACAAAGGAAAATAAATAACTCTCAAAGAGACTGACTAGATTATTGAAAATTGACAGGTTTACATGTGGGTGAAACAAACAAGTGCCAGTAGGGGGCACTCCCATAGTAGGTGTAAGAGGAACAGAAAGTGGGCTCAAAGAAAGAGCAGAAAAAATGAAAATGACAACAGCCACAGGACACTGAGTCATCCCACTCTCCAAGTCGCAATATAAAATTATCAGTGTCTTTGACAGAAGTGAGGGGGATGGGAACCTCACCAGATCAGGAGACCTCCCCCAAACAATGGAAACCAAGGCCAAGACAATATAAAAAGAAAACAAGGAGAGGGAAAAGGAAGGTAAAACCAGCAGCCAGTCCTCAAATTGATGAGGAAGATAATCACAAAGAAGTAATGAATATATCAGGTATTGTTTTGCTGCAAATGCAAGAAAATGTTTTGTCTGAATCTTTAAATTTTATCCCTACAAAAAGCATATGACTTCCAGGAGGAAGTAGAATTATTCAAACTTTACAGAAAAATAAATCTTAAAATACATTTTGATGATAAAATGAAGTCCACACAGAGCCAGAATGGTGTTTTACTAGAAGAGGAACACCTTGCAGACACTTTGTTGTCAGAAACCTTACAAGCAACTTGTATAGTTTCCAAGGATCATCTACCTATTTGTACAAAGATGTGGAATCAAACATGGACTTTGCATTGGCTATACTTGCAAATGAAAATTACACTTCTAGGTGGTGATAAGCCATGTAAGGAAGAACCAGTGAGTTATGTGCATACAGATTTTAAACAGAAATCTACATTTATACCTTATACTCCATTAATACCAGCAGTGACAGTGTTTCAAACTTTAATTTTAATTTATGTCAACAATTTGTTTTCAGAGGGCATTTCACATGACATTTACCACAACCTTACCACCCGTGAATGACAGGCATTGGCAGAGTTAAAATCTAGGAAGGATATTATTACGAAGCTGTCAGACAAGGGTGGTAACACTGTGGTTATGTCACATGTACAGTATAAACAAGAAGCCATGAGGCAACACAATAACGATAACTAGAGGCTCCTGGGAGGAGATCCCACTCCTGCATTCAGAACCATCTTAGACAACATGGTGAACAAGGCCTTGTGGAGTGCACACCTTAAGGTATAATGAGGCAAATTTTATTAGGGCTAAACATCCTGTGCATTCCACATTTTAATTGTTACCAAAGGTTCACAAGCCTCTTGCCACCCAACCTGATCAACCTATTGTCTCGGGAATATGTTTGGTGTCTGAAAATGTGTCACAATATGCTGATTTTTTTCCCTGAAAGAGATGGTGTTCTGGCCTATTTCCAGGACACTATGAATGTTTCAAATAAGGTCCAGGATTTAGGCTGTCAGGAGACTTATGCCTTTGTGACTATTGATGTGACCTCACTCTATACAAGCATTCCCCACCATCTCAGCCTTTAAGCTATATGCCATTTTCTGAGAAGACAGCAGGGAGCTGTTCCAGTGGTGCCCTCTGACTTTCTCTTCCAGGCTGTGTACTACATTCTGCACCATAATTATGTTATCTTTGATGGACATTTCTACCTCCAGGAGCATTGTATTGCAATGGGGGCCACAATGGCCCTCTTGTATACTAATTTGTACAGTGAAGCCCACCAGGATGAAGCACAGTGTCACAGGTTTACTGCATGACAAAAGGGATTAACTCCCATTGAAATTGCATTGTTTGTTGCAGTAACTCTGCTGTAGAATTCTACAGTGCTGGGCTTCATCCAGGTGGGCTTCACTGTATGTAGCCTGGTGGAAGGAACAGGTGGTTTTCAATGCAGCATGTAATCCACACCACACCTGGGGTGGCGGGACTGTCAGATGGCACTGCTTTATTGATGACATCTTGCTCTTCTTGTCAGGTCCTATTAAGGATGTTGACTATTTTGTTTCTTAGTTAAACAGCAACAATTTTAATCTACATTTTACCAATACTGTAAGTCACACTAGCATTGAGTTTCTGGATATAAGATTTTACCTAGATGACTCAGGTGTGGTACAGAGCAACACATTTCACAAAACAGCTGCTGGTAACAATTTACTCTGTTACTGGCCATCCTTGCCTGGTGAGAAGTACTCCTGTGGGGCAGTTCCTCAGGATTAGGAGCAGTGTGAAGAATTAAAGTGCTACTTCAAAGCCAAAGGCTATTTGAATAATGTGATCATTTGAACCTACCAAAGAGTGAAGAGAATTGACAGGGCATCTGCATTGATTTCAAAACTCACTAGTTGAAGAGCAACCACCATTGACGTTTGTTACCAGATTTAACACCTTGGTATTTAAAGTAAGGGGAAATGGTATTAAAGCACAGGCCAGCTTTGTTGTCTGACCCAAACCTGTCACAAATTGTTCGACAAAGATCTAGAATTACTTTCTCCAGGGGTCCCAACCTAATAGATATTTTGAAACAAAGTCACTTTGAGGAGCCGAAGACTGAAAATTGGCATCAAAATTAATAAACTGGCTTCCATGCCTGCAAGAGTTGTACAGTTTGTAAATTCCCTATTACTGCCAGGTGGATAATTGTTGGAGGATGTGAAAAACCTGTGGAAATTCATCAGTGTTCCATTTCTTTCTCTGAGTTTGTTGTGTATGCTGCCTGGTGTTCTTGCAACAAGATTTATCTTGGCAAGACCACCAGGAAGCTTAAAGTGAGAATTTTGGAACACCTAGGGGCAATATGCCATGGTTCAAATAAAAGTGCTCTGGGGCACATTTCTGGGAACAACAGGATGGAACCCCTCCTGATTGAAGTTTGTAGCACAGGAGTACATTATATGCAAAAATTAACTAGAGGGGTTGACAGATTGCAAAAATTGCTTCAGAGAGAGCCACAGTAGATATTTCATTTGAGCAGCGCATTCCCTAATGGATTAAATGATATTATGGATTTGAAGCTATTTTTGAAAATTTATGATAACATTATGGTTACTTGTTTGATCATTTGTTTCTCTTTTTATCACAGATATTTATATATTTTGGTCTGACCTTTTGAACCAGTGATCCATTCAATTGGATACTGGACGTTTCTGTTTCCTTGAAGCATTTGCATTTGTCTGTAAATATATTGCACTAATTTTGTTTGACATTATCATATAATAACATAATCGCTGCTGTACAGTTCTAGTTAATGTGATATTATGACCTTATCTTTTTGATCAATGTTAAATTAGATAGATTAGTTCACCTTTTTTCACTTTTTCTTTGTTGTTAGGTTTAGGCGGTGGTTATAGTATGCATTGAAGTTTATTTAACTATAGTAGCACAGTTCCTTACTGAGAATGTGCAGGCTTTAAGCATTTAGTTTGTTAATATATGAATATATTTTAATATATTCTAATGTTGACTCACGCACCTATAAAAGGTTTGATCCACATTCAGGGCTCCATCGCCTGACAAAGGAGCAGTGGCTCCAAATGTTCATGGGTCTTTTGCAATGGAGGCTGCACATTTGCACTTTAATAAATGTATTTATACACTGACCTTTGAGTGCAGGTTTCTCTTTTTTGTTCCTCATTCAGTGTATTAGTACCTGCATTGCAGAGTGTGGCAGTGCTTTAAGGCTGCTTGTTTTTGCCTAAGGTAGTATTTGAGGTGGCTGTTCCCATGTACAGAGAATGAGAAGGTAATTAAACATGGCTTTCTTGATGTGTTTTAAGTTCTTTCCTTTCTTGATGCTGTCAGGGATTGAATTCCAGTGAACTGCTCCAGCTATGGAGCAGGCCTTTTAGCCAAGGGATTTGCTGATTCTTGGGACATGAAACACAGGTTTAACCTGGGATCTTAATTGATAGGTTATTTTAGCCTTGGTCATCAGGTAGCTGAGATGGTTGGGGTAGAGACCAGGTACATGTGTATGAAGCACAGCTATCCACTTGTGATCTCATCTTATAGCCAGAGAGAGTAAATCAGGAAACCCAGTTGTTACAGAGATTCCTACACAGGAACTTTCTTAGCTGACTTCAACCCAGATATACTGAATCATAATGTTTATGGTATGTGGGTATATAATGTCTGATGTCATGATCAAAATATAGTTATCTTTAAAGAGCAGCTGATGCCTTCAGAACTTTAATAAAACATACTATCTAGACATAATTCAGCTTGTACTTCACATTAGTTCTGTATTCCTCCCCCACATTATTTATTATAGGTTCATAGGTTCATAGGTATAATACATGATTGAAGGACAAGCCCAATTTGATCACACCACCTAAGCTAGGTGGACTACATATTTTAAGTCATTCATGTGAGAATCAAGCTTAGATTTAAATAGAGCCAAATTATCACAATGCACTACATCATTTGGAAGTGAATTCCATATTGGAATTATCCTTCGTGTAAAGAATGTATTTCTCTTTGAAGTTTTATTTATGGATGCAATTAATTTCAGATTATGTGATCGAGTATGTACAAATGTTGGATTCCAAGTCAAATATATTGTTTCAAACAAGAGTTCATCCTTTGTTGCCCTATAGAGCAAACAAAGGTCACCTCTGAAGGACCAGTATTCCATACTATAAAGATGCAAAAAAATGTTGTAGTTGCCGTATTGGTCCTTTTAAGAACAGATCCAGAAATAAATGATTTGATACCTTTTATTGGACCAACATGGATGTTACAGAAAAGAACAAAGTGCTCTAACTTTTGAACCAACCAGGTCCTTCTTCAGAAGCTTTGAGGCAATTTTTTCAAATATACCATACTATTAACACCAGATTATATTGAAAAAACAGAAATAATTCTCATTGGTTTAACATATACATTTAAAACATAACAGAGGATTATGTCAGAGAAGCTAATTAACACCAGTATGCCTTTAACTGAGGAGCCTCAGAAGGGCAAAGGTTATCAAGAATTCTCTACAGCCAGAGAGTTCTTGTCACATAAATTTTAAAATGTCTCAGTATGCCAAGAAAGCATTCTAGTGATAAAAAAACCTTGGAGTGGCATTCTCTCTAATACATGTAAGATGAGCTTACAACTAACATTCCAATTGTCCTGGTATATTAAAGAACAGATAATGAGAGACAAAATCCTGAAATTAGGTATAACTGCAAGTTGAAAACAAGCCTCAAATTAACCTACACATATATACATGATGCATGAAAGTATCACTTGTAAGTGTAAGTGCCAAATAAAAAAATAATACAGGATACAGGGGAATTATACATGTACATCAAGTAATGTGGTCTATTTTATCCAATGCAAGAAATGTCCTCGCACAGGTTATGTGGGGGAGACAAGCCAACAACCCCGCACTAGAATGAATTCACACAGACATTCTATTAATCACAAGATGTTTGAGAAACCAGTAGCCTAGCACTTCTCCCAGGATGACCACTCAATCTCAGATATGTCTGTGGTGGTCTTAAAAAGACATTTCAACAGTACACAACAGAGACGGGCTTCTGAAATTAGACTTATTTTACTTCTCAATATGGTGGTGGATGGACTGAACATTGATGTTGGTTATATGACACATTATTCCACTTAAACTTACACAGACCTTTACTTTAAAAGATGGACATAAATACTTTAGTTCTTCAGAAGACCTTTGATTTTGTAAGTTTATGGTTATCTACATGTTGACTTCTCACCTTAACACTGTGGTGAGTGCGTTTGAGTGAGTGTGTGTATACTGATGTATGTATGTATGTGTGTGTTTTGTGTGTGTTTGGTGTGTGTTGTGTTTTTGTGTGTTGTGGGTATGGTGTGTGTGTGTGTGTTTTGTTTGTTGTGCATAGTGTGGTGTGGTGTGTGTGGAATGTGTGTTATATTTGTTGTGTGTTGTGGTTGTGTGGGGTGTGCAGGTGTGTGTGTGTGTGGGGGTGTGGTGTGGTGTATGTACACACATATGTGTGGGGGGGGAGCATGGCTTGGGGCAATTGTTATGTGGCTAGAACACTTAGTTTTCACATATAGTGTACATTTACTTCCTTCTATTAGTTGTCAGTGGTTGGATTACACATTGTCACATTTTTAACTGCTCATATTAAGATGCATATCTCATTTACTTGGGGGTTCATAAAAGGTGTAATTCCTTTGGGTTTTCATTTAGATTGCTTAGACTGGTTCTGTGCATTTTTGTTACACACGGACTCTGTGTTGAAATTTGCACTTATCAGGCTCATGGTCTCGTTTTCTTGGGTGTCCTTGACAAGTATTTTTTCATTTGGCACTTACTCTTACAAGTGATACTTTCATGCATCATGTATATATGTGTAGGTTAATTTGAGGCTTGTTTTCAACTTGCAGTTATACCTAATTTCAGGATTTTTTCTCTTATTATCTGTTCTTTAATATACCAGGACAATTGGAATGTAAGTTGTAAGCTCATCTTACATGTATTAGAGAGAATGCCACTCCAAGGTTTTTTTTATCACTAGAATGCTTTCTTGGCATACTGAGACATTTTAAAATTTATGTGACAAGAACTCTCTTGGCTGTAGAGAATTCTTGATAACCTTTGCCCTTCTGAGGCTCCTCAGTTAAAGGCATACTGGTGTTAATTAGCTTCTCTGACATAATCTTCTGTTATGTTTTAAATGTATGTGTTAAACCAATGAGAATTATTTCTGTTTTTTCAATATAATCTGGTGTTAATAGTATGGGATATTTGAAAAAACTGCCTCAAAGCTTCTGAAGAAGGACCTGGTTGGTTCGAAAGCTAGAGCACTTTGTTCTTTTCTGTAACATCCATGTTGGTCCAATAAAAGGTATCAAATCATTTGTTTCTGGATCTATACTATAAAGATGTAATTTTTTTAATCTTTCTTCGTAAGTCAATGAACGCATGCCAATAATATGTTTGGTGAACCTCCTTTGAATTCTCTCTCTAGATAATCTATCTCTAATTTACTGAGGTAATTTGCATGCAGGCAGGAGCTTTGCTCCTGAAGAGATCAGTTAGTCATACTACTTTCTCCCTACCTGAGGCCATAATGCACTACTTGTGACATCACTGTTATTCCCATGACAACAGATGGTGATGTCACAACAGATGATTATGACTTGAAGTAGGGAGTAAGTCGTAGAGGCAGATGAACTCTGAGGGATAAAGATTATGTATTCATGCACATTTTCTCAATAATAAATACTGGAGAGGACAAATCTATAGAATATATATGGAATAAAAGCTGAATTGTACCTAAATCTTCCATTTTTAAAAGTTTTCTTTGAGATGTCAGCAGCTCTTTAAAGCTTTACTGGTTTATCTGGTATTTACTGTTGACATATCCTTCATATAAAATCCTTTGTCAGAGAAACAAGCAATAGTCATGGGGAGGATTTGGACAGAAGGTGCAGGCAGCCTGTAATATTTTGACTTGTATATTTTTGTGCTCATATTTTTTTTAACAGTCATAAAGTTAGCAAGAAATCTGATGTTACTAATACATTCTCCCATTTTGGCGTGAAATAGTCTACATAATTTTTACTTTTGATTTGATTGCAATTTTATTAAATGCAGGTGAATCACAGTCCTTAGGTAGAAGCATTGCACAAGAAGATGACACAGGGTGAATGTAATCAACAGGTACAAATATTAACCAAACACACAATTTCAAGCAATTTGCAATTACAATCAGAGATGTTGTGAAATTATATTTCACCAGCGAAATTCACATGAAACCAGCAATTTCACCATGCGAAATTTTTCGCAAAATCTGCTCGTTACACAAAATATTTTGTGGAGTGCAAAATATAGAATTTCGCCCATGAAATTTCACCAGAAAAGAGGCAAAATTTCACTGGTGAAAGGCAAATTTTGCTATTTCATTGATGAAATTTCACCATCCTCGGATGAAGTTTTGCATTCCATGGGTGAAATTCTGAATTGGGTGAATTTCAAGAAATATTTCACTTAATGAAATGTGCCAATTTTGCACATCTCTAAATACAATTGTAAGTGGGCATAGGATCAATTTTACATATTGCATGTGAATACATCTTACAAGAATGAATTCAACACATCAAAAAGATCAATTTGCACAAGGTTACAAAAACACATAGTGCTCTCACAACTTAAAATGGCAAATTACTTTGCATCAAAATGTCTATGGCCCACTGGACACATTTTTGATGGAATTATTCTGGTACCTATTTTGTCCCTTGCTCAGGGTCATGGACTAGGTCTGTGGGAGAAATGAATATTATTTCCCCAAATACCCCAAATAATGGTATACTTTAGTTGGCACTAAGGACTGAACATGGAGTATTTTTAATTATAGGGTATGCTCATTTTTATTTCACTTAATTTCATTTATTTATTATTCTGGAAGTACATAGTGAGCAAATCAGCCCCCTTTCACTTGTGTTCAGTGTTGAACATTACAATAATTGAATTAGACATATAGTGACTATATAATGCAAAACAGTTCTATAAACAAGTACAACAA
This sequence comes from Neoceratodus forsteri, assembly GCA_016271365.2. Taxonomy (NCBI): domain Eukaryota; kingdom Metazoa; phylum Chordata; order Ceratodontiformes; family Ceratodontidae; genus Neoceratodus; species Neoceratodus forsteri. The sequence goes on along the minus strand of CM057450.1, from coordinate 1,467,361,745 downwards.
GATTGTGTGAATAATAAATTATTGAAAACATATTTAAAAATAGCTACTGTATGGATTTACAAGAAGTGACAGATGATGGAAGTTTGTTATACTAAGAGGTAGCTTTTAATGCAAGATACCTCTGACCAAGCACAGTGGTCATAAATGGTACATTAAAGAAATGTTGGGTTTGTGACCTAGTTTCCAGAGTATTGCAGAGGTGAAAAAAGGAACTTGATGCTAGGAGGGTAAAGGCCAATGACTGTCTTATGAAGTAAGGTAGTTACGTTAAACTATTGTATCCTCCAAAAAGAGGCAATTAACGAATCTATACAGGGTACAATCATTGGTTCTGTGTGGCTGCTTGGTTTGAAATCTAGTAATCTTTGTATGGTAAAGGAAGACTCATGACTCCTGTATAGTATAAATCTGTTTTATTTAAATTAAATGTATTTACTGAGCCATATATGAAAATGCATGGCAAACATTTCATGGCTGAGAGGGACACTTCCTCAGGGCTCAAGGTGGTCTGAAAGCAAACTACTGTTTTACTTTTTACACCAGCTTATTGGGTCAGATCCTTGTTTCTCCTGATTTTTCAAACAGGCTTACCCATCTGCATTAGTTCTCTCAAAGATTTAAATGTTGATGGCCTGCTCACTACTCCGCCCTTTGTAGTAGACTACTAACGAGGGTAGAGTGGAGAGTGGGCTATCAGTAACCATGTAGCACTGCAGTGGAACATGATTCCATGAAACATTGGCTGTGTGCATTCAATGGTGGCTCAGTGAATACATTTAATTTAAATAAAACAGATTTATAACTATTCAGGAGTATTGAGTCTTTCGCTACCACACAAAGATTGCTAGTTTTGGTGTTACAGGGGTAGGACTCCTCCAGCTACCAACTACTTTATTGTTTTCAGGCCATTTCAATAGGCCAAGAAAGCAACCAGTGCCACCCTTCCCCAACAGACATGGTTTGGAATCTATACAATGAATTAGAAAGGATCCTGAACCTGGACTGCAACACCTTTCCTGCAGAAAGATAGGATAACATATCATAATCAATTAGAGGTAGCAGCAAACTGCCCATGGGAGCTAACAATTATTTAAAATAAAATAAATAAAAACTCTAGCACCCTGCACCACTCCTGTACTCTCATATAATTAAATGAGAAGTGAGTCCTAATGCATTAGATATCCATCCACAGTATTGTGTAGAAGCAAGTCCCCACTGTAAATGAGATGGTGTAACTCAGCTGGGCTATACTCATTAAATACATTGCAAAGTATGACAGTACATATTAAATACATGACATGAAAATTAAATGAACGACGCATACAGTATATTTAATACATACCATTAATAGTATGGTATATAAGGATACTAGTGTGCTAAATGTTGATCTGCAACCTATAAGGCATGCATTTGCAATGTCATTACTTGTGCACATTTATTGTTAGCCACAGACATAATTGCTTAATAAGCTAATGTTTGGATAGTGGTAGTCTAAACACTGCCACACAACATTTCCCCACTTACTTGAACTACTATATAAATCTATATTATTCAGACTGTTACTTTAGTCAGCATAAGTCTTATTTGCCTGTTTAGGGGATGGAACCCTCTTAAGCAGATGCAAAGCACACATAATGCCATGGCAAATGCAGTTAATGACATGATAATGTTGTGTTTGCAAGACGAATGATAAGTGGGTTCATTTGCATTATGCTTTCCAATACTGTATGTCAGTTTAATGTTCAGACACAAACTCACTTGTGAATCACAAACAGATATTTGTGCCTTGCAGGCATGAAAGCAGTGTCAGTGGCTCAGCAGGTAGCACACTCACCTCTGAGGCTGGAAGATCAGAAGGCTGTGGATTTTATCCCCATACCAGACACTTGGGTTCAGTCCCAATATTGACACTGCAGTGCAGCATGAGGGTGGTGCTGCATTCCTGAGGTGCCGTCTTTCAGATGATACGTTAAACCGAGGTCCCGTCTGCCTGTTCTGGTGGTAGTTCAGGTAGATGTTAAAGATCCCATGGCACTTCTCAAAAAGAGTAGGGTTTTTAATTGGAAAATTGGACTTCATTATAATCATAAACAAGGCAAAATACAGAATCATACAGAAAGAAAAAGATTATACAAAGGAAATACAAAACATAAGAAGTTCAAACAAAAGGGGCAAACAAATCATATTCTTAAAGAAACTGAATAGGTGATCACCCAATCACACAAAACAATCTTCAGTAATCAATTTAAGATAACCATTCCTCACAGTTGATTCATAGGTGTCTACCTTTTTCTGGAGGAAAACACAACATATATCTAACTGGAAGCTTTTAAGTACCATCTTCTGTATATTGGAGAACAGTTCTAGATGGGATACCAGTCTTTGCTGGAGGACCCACATACAGCAGGCCTGCCAAATAAAATATCTAATGATGGTAAAAATAATATACGCTGCATCATTATAATCAATCAAGCAAAATCTTTATTTAACCGGGCGATCACCATTGAGTATAACTCATTTTCGAGGTGGACCTGGGGTATACAGGATAAAACAGATCAGAAAGATACAGTGAACAACATACAAGGCAGGAATAAATACAATACTAGAAAAATATGTGCAGTTATTAACAACAAGAGGCATGTACAGAAAAGACAGTTGGAATCTGGATCAGGGAAATAAATTGGTAACACAACATACAAAGTGTATATATGAATATCAACATGAAAAAATGTAACAGTCGATGGGTACAGCAGATTAATAAGCGCTCAGTATACACTAAAAGTAAAGGTCCGGGGTAAGGATGAGGATTAAAAGGCTACTCCAGATGTTTTTTCTGAGGAGGTGATAACAACAGATAAGGGTAAGGTCAGGAATAGGGACATAGTGGAATTGAGTGAAGAGAAGAAAAGGAAAAACACGATGTTGATAAGTGGACCACCACAGTAGCAGGTAATCTAAGTCTGGCCAACAAAAGGATTCTGGAGGAGGAGAGAGACAGAGGGGTAAGGAGTATGGCAAGTAACTAAATTCAGGGTTAAACAAGCCAGAGATGATAGAAGAGGCAAAAGCAAGGGCATCGGGTAGGGGAAGGCAGAGAGGGGCCCCGAAATTATAAATATCAAACACAGTGTATCTGTAGGGCAGGACTCAACTTGGCTAGGGTTATGGGATTAACGGCATCAAGTAAAACAGGTGCGTGGCTCCTTGTTGTGACTTAGGTAAAGAGATTTGAAGGTAGAAAGGGAGATAGGATGAGCTAGTTTCAGGGTCTTTTGCAACTTATTCCACATTTGAGGTAGTACATAGCTTATAGCTGCTCTGCCAAAATGCAATTTTGCCTTATATACATACATACAGAGCAATGAAGGAAGCGCTTCTCAGGGCATACTTGCCGAAAGTACATATCGGGAGGCAGATGGAGAGTTACTGAGGCAGCATTCCTATGATCACTTTATAAGTCCAAAATGCAGCATTCCTCTTACGTCTGCAGCTGAGGGATGTCCATCCTACTGCTGTGTACAGAGAGCAGTGATGTGTAGAATACGGTAAACCTGTAACAAATCTTAAGGCACAGTGATAGAGTGTGTCTAGCTTTGCTAGAGCACCAGCAGTACCCTGGCCATATAAGAAGTCTGCATAGTCAAGTAAAGAAAGAAAGAAAGGTGGCTTGAACCAACTCCAGCTTGGCATCTCTAGTAAGTAGGTTGTTTATCCTAAAGAAAAGACCAAGTCTCTGCCTAAGTTTCATTAACAACTCTTCAATATGATCGGTGAAAGAGAGTTTGTTGTCTAGCCAGAATCCCAAGTACTTGAATTTTGATACGTAGTCCAACTGCTCCCCAAGGATGGTGGTGATAGGTGGAAGTGTTCCATCATTAGAAGGATTAGATGTATGAGAAAGAGGTGATAGGAGCAATGCTTTAGTTTTTATAGCATTAAGAAGTAACTTTTGGTTTAGTAGCTGAAGCTGCAACAGGTTAAATTCACTTTGAAGGGTTTTCTGTGCAGCAACAGGGGAAGGCCTGCTGAAGTAAATCACTGTGTCATCTGCAAATAGATGTATTTTAGCTTCATTTATGGTAGCGTCGATGTTGTGATGTAGATAGCGAAAAGCAAGGGTCCCAGAATGGAACCTTGTGGTACGCCCCTCAGCAAGGGTTTTAAAGGAGAGACTTCTCCCTCAGCCTTTACTTGCTGAAGTCGGTCAGAGAGATAGTTTGTGAACCATCTTAAGGAGAGGGCATCTAGACCCATATTCCGAAGGGATGAAGGAGGCAGGCTATGGTCCATGGTGTCAAATGCCTTGCTTAAATCCAAAAACACCACACAGAGAAAGTTCTTATTATCCAACTCTGTTTGCCAGTCATTGGTCACTTTAGCAAGAGCAGATATTGTACTATGCTGTGCTCTGAAGCCAGACTGTAAGAGGATTAAGCAGGTTTTCTGATTCAAGATAGTTTCGTAGCTGGACACTCACTATTTTCTCCAGCATCTTGGACAGAATTGGAAGTAATGAGATTGGCCTATAATTGTTAAGATCCCTGGGGTCACCTGACTTAAACAACGGGACCACAAAAGCAGTCTTCCAAATGGGCGGAAGTTCACCCTGGGACAGAGATAGATTAAAGAGATGTATAATTGGAACTGCAAGCACATGGTAACCGACCTGTAAGAAGTAGGGGTTGATAAGATCAGCTCCAGCACTTTTTTTGGAGTCTAACTGAAGGAGGAGGTCTTCGACTTCTTTTAGGGTTATGGGCTGGAGTGAGAATGATGGGCTGCAGGTAGGCATATCTTGAGTATCCTCTGCCAGTTGCTGATGGACAGAGCAGGCAGGGGAAGAGTCAAAGGCCAGACCAGCAGTAGCAAAATGATTGTTAAATGAGTCAAGGATGGAAGGCCTATCAGAGACTACAGAATCACCAACTATAATGTTAGCAGGAAGACGATTTCCAGTGGAATGGCCATCAATCACTTTGATTGTATTCCAAAATTTAGAGGAACAACTGGAAGCTAGCTCTAGCTGTGTACGGTAAAAATGTGCTTTTGCTTCTCTAATCAACTTGGTGCATTGTTTCCTTGACCTTCTGAATAGAACCCAATCATTAGGGAGATTGGATTTCCGGGCAATTTTCCAGAGCATATCCCTGCTCCTCAGGGCACCCTTCAAATCCTCTGTGAACCATCAGTAGTTTTTTTCCCTGGTACGGACTTTCACCAAAGAAGCATATTTGTTTATGGCTCCAACACAGTTTTGGAGAAAACATCATAAGCTGCGGTAAAGGACTTAGCTAAATAAAAGTCCTGCTGGTGCAGGGAGTCACTTAGCTCTGAATTATACCCCCAAGAATCGAAGTTACGAGTATGTCTTTTGATAGTGAACTTGGGAATCACTGTAAGTTTGCTAGTAGACCTTACACATGCAGTGAAGCAGTGGTCACTAATATCCATGAAGAAGACACCAGCATGAGAAAATAGGTGAGGTTTGCTAACTAAGATAACATCTAACAAGGTACTTTTAATAGGGTTATTTTTATTAGGACGAGTAGCCCTATAATCAGCTGGGACAGTCTGAAGGAGTCACAGAACATTTTTAGGGGGGTGGAGGTGCTAGTAAGACAATCTAAGTTGAAGTCCCCTAGTATAATGTGCTCTGAGGTGACTAAACCCTATAATAACTATAATATTTACCCCAGGGTCCGACTTGGGGTCCATATACCACAATTAGGTATGTCAGAGATAAAAAAGGGGCTCCTTCCATTTAGTGGCAAGAAAATCCCAGAAGTCTTTTATGTAAACACATTCCAAGAATAAATGCTGCTGTGTCTCAAGAATTTGTCCACAGGAGTCCCTGGGACAATACCTGTCTGAGATTTGCTTGTGCTTGTTATTCCCTCTGACGCTCAGTCTGCTGTAGTTGCTTAGCCAGATGCAGTCCCAAGCAAAGGGGGAATCCTGGAATTATTGAGTTGCTTAAGAACCGCTTGGACCTGAGTAGTATGACAGAATGGGAATTCCACAGTCATCTGACATTCTGCCTGTAAAACAGTCATGTAGATAGATTTCCTATATGATGTCTATAACTGACCTGGGATGAGGCCCCATTTTATAGCATTCATGAGGCCATCTAGGCCATACTGGGGGACAACCATATTCCTACCTAGTAACCGTGTTTTACCCAACACCCTTGGTGGCGGACATGGCTGTAGCCATTTATCCACCAGGGGCTTCCATATTTTAACCCCAGGTTTCAACGATAGGCCTATATTATAGCACAAAAAATGCTAAAATAAAAGGCTACATGGTGTATCATATTCAAGACCCCCTCCAGAATTGCACGATAAGTGAATTCCCATTTAACTGGGTTCAAGCTGGACCCCCAAAGGGCCTGAAAGAAAACACTATAAAGACTGGTTATAAGATTCTGGGGAGGAGGATAAATATAACACAGATACAAAAAAATGGGAACCAAAGGGTTTAAATCAGAACAACCCTTTGCTTCTTTGAGAGTTGCTGCCCCTTCCACCCATTAACCAACCAGGAGCCGTGCCTGAGGTCAGCTGAGTAATGGCATGAACCACCTTCTCAGTACAGATATCCTGAATCAGATCTCTCGCATCTTCTTCTGTATCCTAGTGCAGATCTAAGGACTTTAGACAATCCCTGGCATCTAGGTTTTGGGGGTCTTTCCTAACGAGTTCCTCTATGTGGTGCTCTACCACCTGTAGTATATGTTGTGGTGTTGTGACTTTTTGACCAGTAGGTGTCTGAAGCTCTGTGATCACCCTACTGTCAATCCTGGCCTTGCATTTCTTATAAGAATCTAAGGAACATTTCTGTACATAAGTGCCAAACCGTAGCTCCTGATTAAGGGATTTGGCACGGTTGTACCGTATGTCCATCATTTGTTTTTTAATATTATGGATTTGGGAACTGAAATCATAATGCAGAAATTCAGCTTATGAAATCAAGTGAAAATAATGTAAATAATCTTTATTTGCAATATAGTTAGCCCTATTTTGAAATAAAACTTGCCAGGATGATTTTGTGTCCTTGCACCATACAGAAATATTGTTATAGCATTCAACTACAGAAAGCCTGGCAGTCCATTCCTTCCTCCATATTTTTTTGTACTTTTGGGTCATCCAACATAGACTCATTCAGCCTCCATTTGGTCTTTTTACAGCTTGGAGCCGAACCCCATGTAACCTTCATTTTGATAGCCACATGATCTGAGAATTCACTTGGTAAGGTACAAATGTCTAAAATCCTCTGGACTGGAGATATAAATATAAAATCTATGCAAGTTTTAAGGGTACACCAAAAATAAGTGAATCCACCTGAGGGGTACATTTTTCAGTATACATCAACCAGCTCTGAAGTATTTAATATCTGTTTCAGGGCCGTGGAGTCACAAAATAATTTGACAGTTTGCCAACCCCATCAGATTGTTTTCAGCCACAGTTAAAGTCAGCTAACCAGACCAAAAGATGAGATGTATGAAGGAAGGGCTGAATTTCCCTAAATAAATCAGCCCTTTGAGCCTTTGTCTGGGGGCGTAGGTAGCTATAAGTTGAAACTGTTCAGAAAAAAAGGAAATATCTAAAAGGAGAACTCTACCTCAGTGAATGTCTACCAGCCAAGAGACTTTTAGGAGGGGGTTATTCAATAGGATGCTCACCCCATCACAGGTGTCAACCCTAATGGACCAAAAAAGAAGGTAAACTATCCCTATGTTTACTGGGTTAAAATACCTGGGAAAGCATGATATGCTATGGTTTAACTACAGGCTTTCTGTCTTAGCATCTTCTGTGTCTTTTAGCCTCACGGGATGCAGTATAACACAGTGGTTTAAGGCTCTGAGCTGCAACTCTGGAGACCTGGGTTTGAATCCCACAGCCCCCACTTGCATACTGTGTTAATATGAACAAGTCACTTAACTTTCTTGTGCTTCAAGGTCACACCTGTAAACAAACTTTAATCTTAGTGCGTCTCTCCTGGTTAACAAAAAATCAAAAACAAATGGGATTTGACATTTCACTTTTTTAAGTAGACATGCACCCAATTCCTTTTAAATGTTCCCAATCTCTCAAGAATCTAATGATACATTTTTTTATTTTATTTATTTGCAAATTTGGTAACCGGGAAAGGCACACTGAGTCAAGGCTCATTTCCAGGTGTGACCCAGGGACAGGGGTAACAATACATATACAGGAGTTACATCAAATCAATACAGGTGCAAATAACAGTATAGGCTGTTAAGGTACTGTAATTTACAAGATATGTACAGAGATTATTTAGATCAACATGGTGTTAGGTTTGACTGTTAACTTAACCCAATAATTATAAGTGCAATAAACAGTTTAGGCATGGCAGGTTGCAAGGCATTTTCAGAATTTATTTGGAGAAACATGGTTATTCATTAGACATTTAAGATTTACCCAACGCAGAGCAGACTAACCATTTCTAAATCAGCTTACTGTAATGCGGTGGAGTTGGGAGGGAAATGACGTGTTGAGTGGCAGGAGCAAGTGGGTAGGGGAGGAGGCATAGGTGTTGTTTGATAGAGGTGTGTGAGGGAGAGTTCCATAGTTGAGGAGTTTGTATGTTCCATATAAATGGAAATCTGTAGGCGAAAATTATTTTTTGCCTGCTGAGGAACGGGGTTGGGGAAGAGAGAAGGAGTGGGTGTTTGTAGTGCACAGGGCATAGAAGGTGGGGGCTGCAGGGGATAGCATGTCAGAGAGGTAGGGCATTAATTGGTTGAACCAGAATTTGGCTATTAGAGACAGCGAATGCATGTGGTGTCGGTTTTATAGGGGGTGAGGTGCATCTTATATATCACCTGGTATACTCCCAGTGCACCAGATCTCAGTTAAAGAGATCACATGAATACACTCTTAAAAAAATATATCAACCACTTTGCCATGTTTAGTAAACAAGTACCACATATTAATATTTGAAATGGCAGGGAGCATTTTCTAGGTAATTTCAATTTTTTGTTGAATTTATCCATACCACACTTCTATTCACCCTAGCCCAGTTGTTGCTAGCAGTCCTTTGCCATTCAATGAAATGTAAATTGGCCTAACCATTGAATACCCATTTTATGCTGTCACTGGCATCAGGATTATAACAACATAAGTTATAACTATATATTACTACCATCAGACCCCCTTCACCTCCAGTAGATGAACTTTTTTTTTTAAGATTCTGAAAGACTCTCGATAAGCCCTGTATATGAAATCACAAGGTCAGACAAATCTAATTGGTTTCTTTAACTGGGTGACCAAAGTAGTAGACCAGGGAGGGGCTGTGGACATGGCCTACCTAGACTTTAGCAAGGCATTTGACACAGTCCTACACAAAAGATTAATAAACAAATTAGCCAGCCTGGGAGTGGGTCTCAGGGTGGTAGCCTGGGTAAAACACTGGCTAGACAATAGAACACAGCAGCTAATAGTAAATGGAGTCCACAGTGAAGAAAGTGGGGTTACTAGTGGGGTACTGCAGGGTTCAGTACTGGAGCCGGTCATTTTCAATGTCTTTATAAGTGACATTGCATAGGGACTGGAAGGGAAAGTATGTCTCTTTGCAGATGACACAAAGATCTGCAACAGGGTTGATGCACAAGGTGGGGTGGAAAGGATGAAAAGGGACTTGGCAAGGTTGGAGGAATGGCCAAATGTATGGCAGCTTAGATTAAACACAAAGAAGTGCAAAGTAATGCACCTGGGAAACAAAAACCCAGGGGAAGAGCACACAATGTGGGGTGAGATACTGACGACAACAAAAATGGAAAGGGCCTGGGGGTAGTCATATCAGATGACCTAAAGGTGGGCCAGCAATGTGAGAAGGCAATAAAGAGGGCTGAGGAGATACTGGGATGCATAGGAAGAGGCATCACCAGTAGAAAACAGGAAGTTGTTGTCCGTCTGTACAGACAGTTGGTAAGACCACATCTGGAGTACTGTGTACAGTTCTGGAGACTCCATCTCCATAAAAACATAGATAGGGTGGAGGCTGTCCAGAGGAGGGCAACTAAAATGATGCAGGATCTGCACCAGAAGACATATGAAGAAACACTAAAGGAGCTTACGATGTATAGCCTTGAGAAAAGGAGGAGGGGCATGATAGAAACTTTCAAATACCTCAAGGGAATCAACAAAGTCCAAGAGGGTAGCATCTTTCAGAAAAAGAGATGTGCAAGAACAAGGGGGCACAATTTGAAGACACAGGAGGGACAGCTCAGAGGTAATGTGAGGAAATATTTCTTCACAGAGAGGGTTGTAGATGCATGGAACTGCCTTCCTGAGGAGGTCAAAGTGTCAAAAACAGTGGGGGAATTCAAGAATGCATGGGACAGACATAAGGCAATTCTAGTGGGGGGTAGGAGGAAGTAGGCTGTTGGTTAACTAGGATCTGCAGCTTATTCATTAGGTATGGAAATGGGCAGACTAGGTGGACCAAGCGGTCCTTATCTGCCATCAAATTCTATGTTTCTATGTATAACACCAACAACTATTCTTGATATCATTTGGAATAAGAAGTATTTCTTAGAATCCCTAAAACATTCATTTTGGCAATAAAAGAAAATGAGTCTATAAATAAAAAATTGAAAGAGAACAATTACCCTTATCTAGTTTCCAACATGGATAGCCATGACCTCTAAGGATCTGACTCCCAAGGGAAATTAGATGCACATTTCTAGTATTATCACCAAAAGTTTATATGTGGGATGTTTCAGAAATTGCTAGCAGAAATTACTGTAAGAGAATGTTATAAAATGTCTTTATTGAGGCCTAAAACAGTGTGATGATAATACCACCATGTACTTAAAAGGGGGGAAGGGGGCTTCACAGGGCTTAAAAAAATCGCTCAAGGCACAGAAAAATGTCCCAACAAAAGTCTAGAGACTTCTTATCAAAACTTAAGAATACTGCCAATTCATAATTACTGTACAAAACCATAAGGCACAGAAAGAGGACACTGACGTCAACATTTCCTTGTAGATCAAGAGCTGCTAGTGAGTTGCTAAGGAGCACTTGTTCTCTCCTTATTTCATTAATGCCCAATAAAGAAATTTAATCAGTTCCCTGCACCAGATCCCAGTCTTTCAGCTGCTAGGAAGTCTCTTCCTTTATCTTCATTACATCTACCAGGAAGCAATGCTTCCTTAGGATTTGATGGGCTAATGATACTGTTGCTCAAGCCATAATTCCAGGGGTTGCATCCTCAGCTGTTGGAGAAACCCTGCCTCACTACAGCCTCTGGGTCTATCTAGATTCTAAAACACCCAACCCAGCAAACCACGTGCACCATACTGATCAGACTTTGGCAGCTTGGTTGGTCCTGCCCCTGCTGGGGAGACTTCAACCTATCTAAAAGTCTGCCGATGTGTTCTGTTCCCTTCTCTTGTCAGCAATAGGGACTGGCTATCAACAAAAGAAATGATCCTCCACTACAGCACTGCTTCCCTCCCAGTTAGCAAAGAACTTCATGAACTTGATTCAAGAAAACAGGGCACAGGCCACTGTCACTTGGGCCAGCCACCAAATGGAAATTTCCCCAATAGTATAAACTGGACAGACTTGTTATATGAGTGCTGAACACCAGGGATTAAAAACAACATACTTTTATTTATTTATTGAAAAGCATTCACAGGATAGCATACTTGGTTGTCCTAATCAGGGCCTCCTTGTAAATAAAAATTTTCAATGGTCCCTCTTCCTGGTAAAACAAATAAATACAAATACACTACAATACTAAGCTGGGAACCATGTAATTTCCAAAAGCATCCTGGGAGAAATGGTACAGGGAGTAAAACTATTGACCAAAGCAGCAGGATACATGGAAACTGCCAGTGCAAAAAAAAGCTATGCCAGGGACACAAAGGATACAGGTCATTAAATGAACAAACTCTGGCCAGAGCTGATAGGGCTGCAGCTTTGGAATTTGGGGTCAAAATATTGCAAATTACTAAAGTTACGACCCTGCATTTGCAATATATAACATAGGCTCATACATTTGCTGTTTTGTAATATTTTTACACCAAACATTCAACATAGCCTTGTTATAACCCTGCCTCATGAAGGGCAGAGCAAATGTTCAACTCCTGCCTGAAAGGTGATTTGGCACAGAGACTGCAAAATAAACTTTTGGGATGCAAAAACACATTTTGGGAAGGAGTTTAAAAATGACAGCTGTCACATTTATGAGGTGCTGTAAAGAAATGGCTATATTGAAAATGTGGGTAAAAATATTGAATATTACCACACTTACGAGCCTGCATTCACAAAATTCAACATAAGCTCATAACTTTGTTGTTTTTGGTAGGGAATGGTTGCAAAAGACATCAAAGGACATTTTTTTACAGGTAAAAAAAAGAGGATTCATGCACTGGGGGATTGGGCACCCCCCCAGTGCCACTGATACATTTCTGAGGGAGGGGGTAGGGTGGTGGATGCTGAGAAGGAGGGTCGGGTGGGGAGAGAAACTATTAATATATATAAAAAAGGCACACATAACTGTGCATGTGTGGTAGTGGAGGGGGTCAGTAAGAGAATTTGCAATCAGGACACGGTGGGGATTGGGCACCCCCAGTGTCATTATTATGTTTCTGGGGTGGTGGGGTGGTGGGTGCTAAGAGCGAGGGTCAGGTGGGGGGATATGTATAATTTAAATTTAAAAAAATCAGTGGTGTCCTGATCATGACACTGGGGGATTGGGCACCCCCAGTGTCACTCTTATGTTTCTGAGGGAGGTGGGTGCATATCTATAATTTAAAAGAAAAAAAATAGCAGTCACAGCAAACTCTGCTGTGTCCAAGATGGCTGCCACACTCTGCTGGGCATGCGCGACTACTAGCTCATACACAGTAGAGGATGACAGCCATCTTGGACATGGTGGAGTGTGCCGTGTTCTGTCATGACCACCGTTTTTTTTCTTTTAAATTATTGATATCACCCCCTCCAACCTTATTTCTCAGAACCCACATCCCCACCCCACCCCCAGAAACATAAGAGTGACACTGGGGGTGCCCAATCCCCAGTATCGCAATCAGGACACCACCGATTTCTACAGGACAAAGTAGTGCACTGTAACTGGAAATACTGGTAGAGTACTCCACGGATGCCATGGAGGCAGAGGCAACTGTGGTGCAACTCCACCATGGTGTTCATTCAGAAGGAATGCACTGAGTCCTTTTCTCTTTACAAGAGGTCTGCAGGGCTACGCCCACTGCAACCCTAAAAATGCAGGTTCACAGGAAGCAGGTAGGAAAGGCAATTGCCTCTGTCTCCAGTATAACTTCAAAAGAGTAAAAAGTTTAAAGCTAGTGTGCTGTTCTTTAACAGAGGTCATTGGTTTCCCAGCAGACATATAGCCAAGTCACTTCTGGTCTTCCATGATAGGTGACATATTAGAAGATGTTAATCAAATAAAAATGTAATGGTTGTATTTGTGAGAAAGCAGTCTGTGAACAGCACCATCTAGATCCGAGATGTTGCAACAACAGAGTTCCATGGTGCTGAGGAACTGCAATAGCAGTGCCCATAAGTTGTGAGAGGCTGATTGTAATCTAGATGTAAAGGCACTATTCTTTTTAGCAGAATAGCTAGTGCCTCTGCATTTAGGACTTTGGATACCTAGTTCATCTCTGAGTAGGGGCTTGTAGGGATTCTACACAACAGAAGTGACAGTTATAAGAGCAATGATACAATAGCAGAGAAGATTTCCAGCAATCTGATTGGTCAGTGGCCACATTGTACAGTGATGTTATCCCAGCACAACATCACTGTATCAAGGTCCAGCATATAAATGACCTACTAGTATGACAAATCATGTAATCTCCACAATTCCCCTCCCCCACTCACTCACCCCCCCCAAATCTGAGTGTATTAAATTGACATCCAAATGAGAGGGCAACTCCCCACAACCTTAATCACAAAATTATTTCAAATCACCATTGCAAGCAGCTTTATGTTTCACTGAGTCCTTCATGATTCTCAGAGGGCACACTCAGCTACCCTTTTCTCTGAAATGCTGCAAGCAGCAGCAGTTTATTTTTATTGAAAAACAGTCAACATATTAAACAAATACTAAGACATCATAAATATATATTTATTTTCATCTCCTAACATCCCTCCTGCTGTCCCACTCAGTCTCATTGTCTCCCAGCCCAATATCTGGCAACAGAAACACAGTGCACATTGCTTGAAACCTTACCTGCTTTGCTCTTCTCCCGATCATAGCAACTGCAACTCCTCATAACCAGCTGTAAAAAGAGTCACAGAGTTGTCTGTCCAGAAGGTTATCTTTTTACCTCAATAGCATTCACTCCACTTTACCAATGTGACTTCAATGAGGAAAGATTCCAACATAATCTGCATGATCAGGCCTTCTTCCACCTACAGCAGAAGCCACTGCCTCACACACCACTCCCCTTGAATGTAAGCTCTACAGCCAAGGCCCCCAGGCACATCCAAGAACAGCTTAAGCTCTTGTCTGCTGGTTATTACCAGTCAGACTGACACTCCATTGAAACAGTCCAGGAAAGCCAGCCATACTGACAGGTCCTCTCTCATGCTCTCAGTCACCCAGATCCTGTGGTGAGGCTTTTGTCATTCTGTGCCAGTCTTCACTGAATGAAGCAGAAAAGTCTTGCCCATGGGAATACTTTGCAGGCAAAGTTGAGGTGATCCAGCAGCTGTTGTAGTTCATGCAAGGTAATCTTGTCTGCTTATGTCACCATGGACAACAATTCTCTCAGCAATACCACCTTATCATTTGGTAGGCAAAACTCAGTGGCCACTGTGTCAGTCTCAGTGCCTAAGAAAGCCAGCATGGTGAATTGCCCCTCCATCATGTCTTTTGCCAAGATCACCCCCAGGTGGACACAAAATGCCTGGAAGGACCCCAGTATGTGTCTGCAGTCTCTGCTTCATGGCTTGCCCATGAACAGAAAGTCATTGAGGTAGTGTGCTACCTCCATCAGGGAGTCCCTGATGATGCGTTAAGTGAAACCGGTGGAGGTTTCACTGTGAGGAGCTCCTGCTGGCATTCCTATAGAAAGGTATTCCAATATTTGGCTACTTCAATAACAGATTTGTGCACCTTGTCTTGGTGTATGATTGATTTTTTTACAGGTCAGTGGATGGTGCTGTAATTTTCTTGTTGCTTGTGGTACTTTTATAAGCACATCCAGCCATGGAGCAGCTTTGTTTGATGTTTAGCATGTTATGAAGCTTGAGTGGGGGAAGTTTAAGAGGGATGTGAGGAAACACTTTTCACAGAAACGGTAGTGGACACCTAGAAACATAAACAGAAACATAGAATTTGATGGCAGATAAGGACTGTTGCCCAGTCCAGTCTGCCCATTTCTCCCTACCTACACTATTACTGCAGACTGTACCTTCTCTACAGCTCTTTCTCTCTCCCCCTTCCTTTCCACTATGATTCCCTTGTGTTTATCCCATGCTTTCTGGAACCCACCACTGTTTTCACCCAGTATACCCTCCACACAGTGAAACTATTACAGTGAACACGTCGATGCTGACAACGTCGACAGTTCACTGTAACAGTCCACCCGGGACCCCAGCACTCTTTCCCCCGGTCCTGCTCCCCCCTCCCCAAAATCAACTCCAACTCAGAGTTGATAATTGTTAAGATTGGGTGGTGTGGGGTGCAGAGCCCCCTGCATGGGGTGTTCGGGGGCAAAGCCCCCCAATAGAAAAGTAACTGGTTCTCCTGCTGGATTTATGTCAACCGCAACTTGCGCTGGACATAAATCCATCACTGTAATGTCAGTTGACAAAAAATGTGTTGAATCGGCATCATAGATCCTTTTCACCCCCACCACCTCCAATGGAAAGCTGTTCCAGGAATCCACCACTCTTTCTGTGAAGATGTACTTCCTCACATCTCTCCTGAATCTACCCACCTCCAGCTTCATAGTATTATGTCCCCTTGTTCCTGAGTACCTTTTTGTCTGAAAAATACTTCCCTCTTGTACCTTATTTACCCTTGTGAGGTATTTAAAGGACTCTTTGATATCCCCCCTTTTCCATTCTCTCTTTCAGGCTGTACATGTTGAGGTCCTTTGATTTCTTCTCCTAGGGCTTTTGATGCAGATCCTGCACCATTTTAGTTGCCCTCCTCTGGACCACCTCAACTCTGACTATGTCCTTCTTGAGATGTGGTCTCCAGAAGAACCAGACACAGTATTCTAGGTGAGATCTTACAAGTGACCTATACAGAGGCAACACCATCTCCCTCTTTCTCCTGGTGATACCCTTCCCTATATGCCCCAGCATCCCATTAACCCTACCAACTGCTTTGTCTCACTGTCTGACCACCTTTAAGTCATCTGATATGATTACCCTTATGTCTCTTTCTTGCTTGGTGATAATCAATACCACCTCATCCATTTTGTGCTCTAGCCCTAGGTTTTGGTGCCCTAAGTGTATTATTTTGCATTTTTTCACATTGAAATCGAACTGCCATATCCTTGACTACTCCTGTAGTTTTCTCAAGTCTCTGATCATCCTTTCCACCCCTGTGGAGTGTTCACCTGATTGCAAATTTTGGTGTCATCCACTAAGAGGCAGACTTTCCCTTCCAGCTCCTCTTTCACTTATAAAGACATTAAAGAGGAGTGGTCCCAGCACTGATCCCCGAGGAACCACACTGGTCACCCTCCCTTCCTTGAAGTGAACTTCATTTACTACCACTCACTGTCTCTTATCCCCTAACTAATTTCTTATCCAATTTACCACCTTTGGACCAACTCCTAAGCTACCCAGCTTGCTTATTAGTCTCCTATGTGTAACAGTGTTGAAAGCCTTACCGAAGTTTAGGTAGACCATGTCCACAGCTCCACCCTGATCTAAATTCCTTGTCACCCAGTCAAAGAAATCTATTAGATTCATTTGAATTGACCCCCCCCCCACCATGCTGCCCTGGGTCTTGTAACCCACTGGATTCAAGATATTTCACTAGCCTTTCCTTCGTCAGTCTTTTCATTATCTTACCCACCACTGATGTCCATCTGACTGGCCTATAATTGCCAGCCTCCTCCCTGCTACCACTTTTGTGCAGTGGGACTACATCTGCCCTCCTCCAGTTCTCTGGAACCACTCCTGCAGCCTGCCAGAAGAGGTGGTGGGGACAAAGAAATTGGGGGGCTTAAAGCATGAGTGGGATAGGCACATGAGTATAATAGGTACAGGAAAGGAGGGAAAGACAGCTGTTACCAAAGAGTGTCCATGGTGAAGTAAGACACAGGGAAAATAGAAAAGATAGAGATGGGCCTACTGGTCCTTTTCTGTTAACACATTTTATGTGTCTATATTTCTGTGTTCTAGCTGCTTGCATTCTTATGCCTCAGTGAAGGACTGCACCTTATTGAGCTTTTGTTTGAGCAGCGACAGTCCCAACAGGGTGCCACTGACTGGTGAAGAGCTAGGGGAGCTGTGGTTGGATCTGCTGGATGTTATGGTTTAAACAGGGGCAGAACCTCCAGTCTTGAGGGAATGATTTGCACAGCAGGCTGGGGTTTCACATGCTATATGTCTGGGCATCAACAAAGGCTAGCACTTTACTCAGGTTTTGCTAAAACAGCAGTGGCTGCATACCCACTGTGTTAACCTGTTGACCCGATAGAGCAGTCTAAGACTGTGGGACAGCTAGGCCTGTCAGCTGCTGGGGGGATGACTGGGTCCAAGGCCACTAGTTGGGGGGTGGTCTGAACCAACACCTCTGGCAGGACTACTGGCTGGCTAGGCCTCCCTGATCCCACAGGCTCACCAGATGTTGAACCTGTGATGGGGAAGCCAGAGGAGATTGGGACATCCTGTCCTTTTTTGATACATTATTTTTATTCCTTAAGAGGAAAAAAAAAGAGAACAAATATATTTTCATCGATTAGAAAACATTAAGAGAAGATTAATACATGAAAAATTAAACTTATTAAACCACAAAAGGATTTTTTGATTTTTAAGGGGGGTTAAAAGGAAAAGAAAAATGCAAAGCATATATCTAGTCTTAGAGCTTATTAATAGAATCTATTTCATGGTAAACTTTGAATGTGCTCCAAGCTTTTACTTCCCAGCCTTAATCAGATTGAATCATAAAAGTAAAAGCCTTTAAATCCAATCACCCTTCCCTCCCATACTGAGTCCAAAACATAGCCAGTCAATGAAAAAAAAAGGTCCATTCATGCATTTATAGTTCATCTTAAAGGGCTAGAGACTCAAAAACAATACTTTAGATAGTCACTGTATGGTATTCTGTAAGTTCTGCAACATCCTCTTCAAGATCAGAGCCAATGTCCTCTGGTATTTTAACATTACTTTCATAGAATGCTCTGGCAGAGTCTGGCACGGTGGTGCTGAGGGTTGAGGCACTGGATGCCACACCTCACGTTGTGCCGGTGACACAGATTCAGAGATGGACTTGGGGAGCCAGGGGTCGGTAGGGGAGGGAGAGGATTGAGCATCCAGAGGACTGCTCTCCTCTCCCTGGGGAGGGTTCATGGGGTTGTTTGGTGTCCTTGTGTCCCCGATGGAGATCAGGGGTATTACAGGATCACCAGCTAGAACAGTGGGGCGGGAGTGTGGCAGACGTCAGCAGGGCAGCCGTGCGTGGACGTCATTGCACGTTGCACTCCCGGGGGAAACTTAGAGTAGAAAATCCCCAATCTCTGGGATAGGCGATAGCACCTCCACCCACTCAGCCACACTCCACCACCAGTTGCTCTCCTCTCCTCTCCTGGGCCAAGCCCAACCTGGCCTGCCAAATTCTAGATAGAGTGCCGTGGGCGGATAGGGCGGCCCTACCTCGGGGGGCTCAGAGCCGGAGGGATCACCGGGTTGGTGCTAGGAAGATGGAGGCCTCTCAGGCATGCAGGTAGAGCAGGGGGCACTGGAGGATGCCCAAGAGAGTTCCCCGAAGGTCGGTGCTAAAATAGAAGATACAAAGGAAAAAAAAGAATGCTCTGGCAGAATCAGTGTCATCAAAAAAATACATTTTACCCTGAAAGTGTACAATTAAACAGGCTGGTGCAAGCAAAGTAGCTGCTAGCCTTGCTCCTTTGAATTCTGACAGGACTGGAAGAAAGCATTTACATCTGCGCTGAGTTTGCAGGCAAAATTAGGGTATAAATGAAAATGGTGACCCTCATAAACATAGTGCTTTGTTGTTCAGGCCATCTGGAGAAGTTTATTACACTCTGCCAAGTTATTAAAAGTAATTATTATAAATCTTGCCTTCTGGGAATCAATGGCAGTTCCTTCATTAAACAAATAGTAGGTCTGTAGACATTCTCCAGTGAGAGCAAGGGTTCTAAAGAAAATACCAGAGTGAGAGTTTTTTCAACTGTCTCTTTCAGCTCTGAAACTGGGACAGTTCCAGAAAAAACAATTAGTCTGAGATTTCTTCTGAGAGTGTTGTTCTCTAGACGCTCCCGTCTTGATGCCTGAGCCAACTGTTCTTGCAGCGCAGCATTCACCACACTCTCCAAAGTAAGAGTTCTTCCTGATACTGTTTTAACTTTATTTAGGCCATACTGTCCTGATTAGCAACACTCCGCACCTTCTCAGGTGCCTTGGGCCCAGCTTGACCCTTGGACAGGGACCATCACAAATTTGAAAACACAGTGCCCTCAACCCATTGACACTCCAGTTCTCAAAATGTGGCTTATCTTGTGGTGAATTTGCTGCCATGAGCTGGGGCCTATCAGGTTGTGGAAGCAGAAATCTCACCATGCCTTCCCCCTCACCGGGTCAAGGTCTCCATCTGCCTCTCAAAGTCCATTACTGCTTTCTTCCTCTTCCTGGCATCCTGGACCATTCTGTAATCTGTGAATACACAAGTACACAGAACACTAAAAACTTTGTCTGCAGTATCCACCTCCACTCTTTTTTTTTAATTAAGTGGCCCTCTATCTTTGTCTTTACCATACCCTTCTTCCCATCCCATCTTTCTTCTTTTTTTTTATTACCCACCATTGAACCCAGGCTCCCTGGAGGAGGGTCTTGCCATGGCAGTCCAGATTTTTCCACCTCCACAACATACAGTTGTCTCATCTCCCCCATAGATCAATAATCACTGTGTCTAACTCCAAGTGAACACCTCTTGAACAAGCATCTGAAGTAGACAGCAGTCCTTTCCAAGGTTTTAAACTTCTGTTTCTTACTTTAACAATTTTTTTGTCCAGACTCCTCCAGATCGCCATATCTACATGAACATTTCCTGTATTTTAATGTTGTTTTAAGAAACAAAATGAATTACCCCTGTGCAATGTCTTTAAAATTCCATGTAATAGCACTTCTGCTGTGCTTCATTATTAATAGTAAGAATTTTCCATACATCACCCACACAAAGGCAAAATCTATTTATAAACAGGCCCACATGCCTTTAGGCTTTAGCGAGGCTGTTTAATCACAATCTGTTGATTTAGATTGCATTTGCAACATTCCTGGTGTCTGCCCACAAGCCCAGAATTTGGTAAAAATCAGTCAGTGAACCAAAGCCAGGAATAACATCACACAGACAAAGGGCTGTAATCCATACAGTTACAGACACACTTTGCCAAATAATGAGATATTGTGTTGTCAAATGTTTTTTTATCTTCACACTGCCTGTCCCTGTTGTTGCTCTCTAAGGGAACTTACTGGGTACAAGTATACATTATATGAATTTTGTGAAAAGAAACCCAGTTTTTCTAACCTCCCCACTACCGAAAAAAAAAACTGTGGCATAATACTGTATGGCTCCACAAACAAATGAAGAAAGCCAAGTGAGGATGGGACTTGAGGCCTAGCAGGCACATTTTGTAGACAATCGCATGTAGTTTAAGCAGCCCCTCCCCCACTAAGGCAAATGCCCATAGAGCACTGTAGCTCAGCTTGTAAATTCCCCAATATGCAAGCCAGTACTGACATTTTTTAAACATTCATTAAAATACCCCAACCATCTTGTGTACACTTTTTTATCCTAGATCTTAGCCCTCAGCATAACAGCATGCACAGAGAAGTAAACCAAAAGCAACATTTTTCCAGTTACAAATCCCATGTTTTATACCTAACTCTCTACTCAAAGGAAAAAACATCTTGCCAGTTACAGATCATATATTTCCAGCTTAGTCCTCTAATAGCACAAGCAGACACAATATGTTGCCAGTTACAGATCCTATATTTCCAGTTTAGTCACCTACACAAAAGCATCTACACAAAAGCATGCTCACAGAAATTGAGTTGTGGGAACATATGACAGGACAATGACAGCTTGAGCTAAGAAAAAAAAAACAGTTTCATGGCTAGAAGTGGGGAAGTGGGACTTTCTCAACAGCCCCAGTTAGTAAAACACATAACAGGCTGATCATGGCATCCACAAATCTACTTGAATTAATATCTTACCAGAAAGATCTGAAACAAAACTGAGTTGCTACTGGATACTCAACTCTGGCTGAAATGGAGGGAAGAAAGGAGCAATTCTGGCTAAAGTGGAGGAGCAAGTGGGCTCCGCCCTCCACCCCCTAGGAACATGCCACCTGTCTACCTACCTCCTTCCCTAGTGGAAGTCTACCTGCCTACCGTTTTTGACCTGCCAGCTCAGGTGTCAGGAGGGGCAGTAGCCAGAGACAAAATCCTCCCCATAGCAATCCTTTGCAGGCTTTCTAAGATGTTAGTGACAACAGCTACCAGACAGTCACTGTGGATGGTCATAGGGGTGAAGCCAAAACTATGGATGAATAATTCTTTGCTTGCAGTTCCTTCACGGTATGCTGACTGAAGTATGAGCACAAGTTCCATGACAAACCACCAGGTGCAGATCTACATACCCTTAATAGACAAGTTTGCATTTTCCGACAGCCTGTCTTACAGCACTGAGCAGCACTGAACAGAGATACTGTGTTGGATTTCCAGTGCTGTGTTGGGGACTTGCAGCACAACTCTGCCACATCCCCAGCACTAATGACGATATGTCAGACTACCCAAAAGGTGAGCTAACTTAGGTGTGCAAATGCTGATGCTAGAAGCATTTCAGTAGCCTTATAAAGACATATGCACCAATATAACCGGCATGTGTCATAGTTTTACCATTAGCAGGTACAAGCAACGTACAGTACTGTCATTCTTATAACTTGTATTGTTATCCCGGGTCGCCCCTGAAAAAGAGACCTTTGGGGCTCAGTAGGCCTACCCAGTCACCAATATTTAATAAAAAAAATACATTTGAATACAGTATTCAAAGGTTTTTTCACGTTGAGGATGCAGGAGGCATGGCCCAACATAAGGAATTGTGCCTGCAGCCTCCCTTTTGAACATCCAGGCCACTATATGTAAGGCATCTACAGTATCTAATTGATGAAGTTCATACAATAAAATGGAAGGGGAGTGAGCCACTGTGATTCTGATTGAAAACCAAAATGTACTTTTCATACAGCTTCAGGAACACAGATCTGTGACTAAAGAATTTAGACGTCTACTTTTTTCTTTTGCATTGAAATTAAACCTTTCTGATTATATGCTCTTTTTTTCTTTGAAAATTTAACTTCTACCTTATTATTTTTTTGAGGTATTCTTCTAATGTAAGTACTGAATGTGTCTGACACATTTATTTTCAGTTCTCTCTACAACTGTAGAAGTGACTTGCTGGAGAATTTTCATGCTGACACAACATCAAAGGAGGTGCTAGTTATCAACAGGATGAAGCGTATGACAATTGCAAAGGGTAATATTTACAGCAGTTTTATTGCATGTTAATATTTTAAGTACCATTTCTTACTAAATTCAATTGACTTTCAACAATGTAACATCATTTAATCTCTAGGCTCATATTCATGAACATTACCTCAGCATTAATACCCCTTTATTTTGCCTTTACTAACATACTAATTGCCAGCAGATTAGGCCTTACAATCTATCGAGTCTGCTTGAACCTCAGATCCCTAGTTGGGTGCCGAGGTCCTCCCCCCCCTTGTGTTCCAGAAACCCCCATCATCCATCCCCACCCCCCCGGGCCAGGCCATCATCTGATACATCTGCTTTCTGTGTCTGTCCCACCCTCTCTTGAAGCCCTCCACAGTGGATCTCTGAACCAGCTCACCAGGCAGCTCATTTCAAGGGTCCACCACCCTCTCAGTGAAAAACCTCCTCCTCTTTCCCCCCTCACCCTTCCACCTTCCAGCTTCAAACCATGCCCTCTGGTGATACCTCCCTGCTTTAGTCTAAAGATCCCCTCCATGTTTACCCTATTTATTCCCTTGAGGTACTTGAAGACCTCAATCATGTCCTCCCTGTCTCTCCTCTCCTCCAATGAAAACAGACAAGAGCTCCTCAAGTTTGTCCTCATATGTCAAATCCTCTAGTCCTCGTATCATCTTAGTTGCCTCCTCTGTACCCTCTCCAGGAGCTGCTGTCCCTCTTCAAGTGTGGTCTCCAATACTGTACACAGTACTCAAGGTGTGGTCTAACCAGTCCATTGTACAGTGGCAGAATCACTTCCCTGCTCCTAGAGGTGATCCCCCTTACAATGCATCCCAACATCTTGTTTGCCTTGCTAGCCACTCTCCTGCACTGCTCAGAGTTATTCATACATGCATCCATTATGACCCGTAGGTCTTTTTCCCCTGTTAAGGCCTCCAGCTCCTCCTCTCCCAGGGTGTACCTGTGTTTAGGGTTTCCCCACCCAAGATGTAACACCTTGCAGTTGGTGATATTGAAATTTAATTTCCATGTGTGAGCCCAGCTTTCCAGGGTGTCCAGGTCCCCTTGCAGGACCAACCTCCCCTCTTCCCCCTCAACTACTGCTCCCATCTTGGAGCCATCAGCGAAGAGACTCATTTCACTCCCTATACCCTCCCTGATATCTGATATGTATGCATTAAACAGGATCGGATCCAGGACTGAGCCCTGTGGTACCCCACTACTGACCTCTCTAGGGTTCGAGAGCCCCCCACCAACCACTACTCTCTGGGTGCATCCAGCTAGCCAGTTTTCAATCCATCTGACCATCAAAAGGCCTACTTCCAACCCCGTCAGTTTCTCCACCAGACCATTGTGGGGGACGGAGTCAAACACCTTGCTGAAGTCCAAGAATAATACATCCACAGGCTTTCCCCTATCCAGTTCTGATGTTACCCATTCGTAGAACTCCACAAGATTAGTTTGACATGATCTACCTGGCACAAACCCATGTTGCCGACTATCCAGACCTCCCACCTCCTCCAAGTACACTCCCAATTGTTCCTTTAGTATACTCTCCATTAATTTTCCCACCACCGAGGTCAAACTGATGGGTCTATAGTTACCTGGTACTTCCCTTGACCCCCCTTTATGGATTGTCACCACTTGTGCCTCTTGCCAATCCCTAGATACCCTCCCTGTCTCAAGTGACCTGTTGAAGAGCTCCGCCAGGGGTGCAGCCAGTATGTCCGCCAATTCCCATAGTACTCTTGGATGAATGCCATCCAGCCCAGGAGATTTATCTTTCTTTAGGGCCTTGAGGGCTAACCACACCCTTTCAGTGGAGATAGCATCATCTGTCCCCTCCATCTTACTGGCCTTTTTATCCTTATCCTGATGTGACACCCCTGGGGTACCTCTCCCTCCCTCTTGCTCCATTTCTGTTGCTCCCCTGATCCCACTCACTACCACTTCTATCCCCATCATGCCTTGCTTTGTAGATATCCCATCCTCCTCCCTAGTGAACACAGAGGCAAAGTACTCATTTAATACCTCTGCCTGGTCCCTCGCCTCTTCCACCTACCCTCCTTCTGATCTCAATCTGCCTAGATGGCCCTTAGTTTTCTCCACTCCCCAATGTACCAGAAGAACCCCTTTTCCCCTCCATGTATCCCCTGTGCCAGCCACTGCTCTTTACTGGACTTTGCCCCCCTCACCATCTGGGTGACTTTTCTAGATGCAAGATGGTACATTTCCTTTTCCCTATCCCCTCTTGTTGTTTTATATTTTTTGTAGGCCGCCTTCTTTTCTCTGACCACTACCTGAACCTCACTGGACCACCAGTATGGTTTATGTGACCTTGCTGCCTTACATTTCACCTTAGCGCAGGTCCTGACTACCTCATGAAGTCCCCATTTTATGACCTCCCATCTCTTTTCCACATTTGTCATTGATGTAATCCCCTTCAAGTGATCCTTGAGAATATTTCCTATGCCCACAAAGTCTGGCCCCATGAAGTCCACTGCCAGTGTCCTAGATCTCTCCCTCTCCCCCATGCTTATTTGAAACCAGACAGTATTATGGTCACTCCCAGTCAGGGGATCCTCTACAACCAGGTCCCTTACCATATCCCCATCTGCCAGAACCATGTCCAGGACATGCCCCTCCCTTGTGGGCTCCATCACATGCTGTGTTAAGAACATATCCTGGAAGCCGTCCAGCAGCCTCTACTCCTTGGCCACCTTAGAGGACATGGTTCCCTAGTTTGTACCTGGCATATTAAGGTCCCCCATCAACATCACTTCTTCCCCTTTCGGTCCACACTGGGCAATGATGTTGTCCAGCAAACCATCCTCCAGAACATCACTCATCCTGGGGGGCCTATATACTACACCCAGCTTGACCTTGCCTCCTGCTTTACTAGCCTGCTTTACAGTAATCTCTAATGTTGTTCAGTGGCACATTGCTGAACTGGGATAATAAAGGTAAAGTAAAGAGATGGCGGTAATGATCATGAATATAGACCCTAGTCTTTAGTATATATGTAGATGGGTCACCACAGGCTCCCAGTGTTTGGATCAGCTGTGGCATGATTTGTATCTAGCTTATTTATGTAGTGTTTTAGAAACTTTTTTTGTGGCATGATTCCTTTTGTTAATGTACTATCACATATAATCCTTTCAATAAACCTCAACACAACCTAGTCAGTTCTTTGTATTCTCATGCACCAATGCTGCACCTACGTACAGTATGCTCTGTACATATTGATTTCTATTTATTATACCCTGTACTTTATCCTATTCTACCTCCCTTTTACATTCCCCCTGGTCACAACTGAAACAAAGTCCACTTTTTTTATCTCTGTATACCTACCTGGTGAAATAAATGTGAAATAAATTAAGTAAATACATCAGTAGCAGCTGTTCACACAAACTTAATATTATGGCCATTCATTTTTATTTAACTATGACATATTAACAGCATAGTCAATGTTCAGCATTTAAGGCTGAGGGCTGAACAGAGATGTTGTCACAGAGGAATACTACTGTTTGGTCATTTGTTCTTTGAGACCACTGTTTCTGAGGAAGAGCTAAGCATGATGTTGTACTTACTGTACAATGTAGCTGCTATCAAATAAAGCCATCACACATCCTCTTGCCCAAACATGCCAGTGTTTTCTCCTGGTGGTTTAAACGATTCTCAGTTCAGTGGTTTATTTGCATACCATAGATCTTGGATGCTGCTATGTGACTTTGCTGTATCTTCACAGGTATTGTAAATAGATAAGCAGTGCAGCAAGCAGTAGTTACTGTACTTTGTAATTAGCTTGAAGTGGTGACTCAGTACAAAACCCTCTTTTACACACTATCGGACCTTGGTACATTAAAATGCATATACAGATGTGAGAGCCAGGATGTAACTCAGAAGTTCAGCAAAATATCACAGAATGCAGCAGTTTACTGCAGGGACCATTGTAAGTCAATGGCAATTAAGTCTTTTTGTCATGCAGGATTTTGTGACATGTCATTACTGCAAGTTACTACGCTTCATCGTGGGTGACTTCACTGTACATGGTTCTTGTT
This sequence comes from Neoceratodus forsteri, assembly GCA_016271365.2. Lineage (NCBI taxonomy): Eukaryota > Metazoa > Chordata > Ceratodontiformes > Ceratodontidae > Neoceratodus > Neoceratodus forsteri. Next base: position 1,467,334,975 of record CM057450.1, on the reverse strand, counting down.
TTTTGGGGTGAAATTTCATCTCCATTTGTGGTGCAGTTTAGAAAGCATGGGGTAAAAAAAGGAAAGAAAACTTGCATCGGAGAGCTAACTGTTTTGGAGATGGAAGAAATACTACATCACATCACTTAAAACTATTACTCCTTCTTTTAGGCTGCTTCATCTAACCACAGCAAACTTCACTGACAAGTGACATTCCAGAGCTTCTATGGTAATGTACTACAGTACCCCTAGTACCTGTCTTCCAGCCTGCCTGTCTGCCTGCCCTTGTCTGTGTTATTACCATTGTGTGAACTCATAAGAAACTCCATCAAAAACATCCCACTTGTGTGAGAACACATATACCTTGCTGGTGCACTGCCACCAATTTCAACTCAGTACTAATCTGATACATTTTTATGGCCAATATCCTAGACACAAAAAAAAAAAAGGACAATGGATACTGAGTCCACAGATAACCGTAAATTATCCTGAAAATGTGACTAAAGTGGTAAGGTTAGCCTGATTAACTGAGGCGTTCACCACTGCATGCAAGATGTAATCATGCACACTTTGAGAAACTCAAGGATTGATACAAAGCATCTCCAGTCATACTATAGTATTATGTTAGGCCCCATTCTCCACATGCAAAAAGTGGTGGCAAAAAACAGGAGGGTGGGGGAAGTAAACTGTTGCCATGTATTGGAACCACACTTTGGGGCAGTACACACAGATCCTCATTAGTCATCGGGGGAGTAGCCCCCTGTAACTGACATACAATTCAAATGGGGCCACTAGATGATAATAGGTGCAACTGTGAGTTGCACATGCTAACAAACTACTGACCACCAAGGATGTCTGTATAAAGCATAGTTGCAGTCATGTGGTACTGTACTATGAACAGACTCCTTGGCACTACTGCTAGCAGAATAGTCGTCTCTCCACCTGCATGCCCTGTACCTTTCTGTCACTTTTGGGTTGATTTGTATTTTAGTTTCTCCATCCATGCAGGAGGTTCCTGCTAATGTGGTAGCCAAATGCCAACACCAAGACCATCTTCATTCTCTGGCATCCAGTGGAACCATTTCCCTATCCCTGTTACCCTGCAACACTGAAAACTCATCCTGGTCCCTCAACAATCTCTGTCCCTGGCCAGCTCCAATGTGAACTACCGCAGAGTCTCAACACCACCATGACAGGTGGTAAGGAAAAAGAGGCATCATAGGAGGCTCAGGAAGGAAGCCAAAAACCAGGAGCATTTCCCAGCCATCCAAACAAAAAACAGGTTCACTCCACTGCTACCAACCACTGACAAAGGAATACAAGGTAAAGAAATCAAACCACCAAAAAAAGGCTAACACGCCAATTAAAACCAATACAAACTATGATAAAAACAAAAATACTAATACTCAAAATATAACCAAAAATACCAAAACCAAATGCAATAACAACAAAAATACTAAAACGCAAAATAAAAATGACACAAATATAAACAAAAGCAAAATTCTCATAATTGGGGATTCCATGATCCGACGAGTGGAACACCACCTAACACAAAATGTTAAAAGCGACATTGTGGTAAAGTGTCTACCAGGCGCCTCGGCAAGTAGGGACACAAACCGCATAAAGACATTTGTGCAGGAATCAGGGGATGTTACACATATAATAATACACCTTGGTGCCAATGACTTGGCACATCACACAGTTCAGGAGGCCAAGAAACAATTCAAGGACCTGGCCAACAAACTTTTTTCCCTTCTATCCAAATTAGACTTCTCAGAAGTGCTGCCAGTGTGGGGAAAAGGAAAAAGCACCAAGTGAGTCAACGAGATTGAAGTAGGTGAATTCAACTCATGGCTGCGTGACTGGTGCCAAGACAAGGGATACCACTACATAGGGAACTGGCACAACTTTTGAGAAAGAGCTTTCTTTAAATATGATGGATTGCACCTAAACAGAGAAGGAGTGCGAGCACTCGGACAAAAATTAGATGTCTATACAGGTAGTTTAAACTAAATAAAGGGGAGTATGATGCAGCTCACACCCCTGCCATCGGTGGACTGGTCATCACTTCCCAAAATGCCATATGCACACATACAGCCTCAGAAAACAAATTAGAGCCAACATCTGCTCAAACCAGCAACCTCCATAATCTCTTGGCTAGGAAGAGCAAACTGGAGCAGTCCAGGAAGAGGGTATAACCTCACACCAAAGAGGATGTGCATTACTGAAAGGCAATGGTTGCAAATACTAGGAGCCTAATTAACAAACTTCCCAAACTCACAGCCATCTTGGAAACAGAAAGGTTGGACTCGGTGGCTGTAACAGAAACGTGGTTCACAGAAAACCATGGATGGGATACGGCCATTCCCGGTTACAATCTGTTCAGAAAAGATAGGCAGGGCAAAAAAAGGGGGGGTAGCCATTTACATTCTGGAGGAAATAAAAGCTACAGAAGTAAAAGGGCAACCTGGGGACATCAGGTCACTGTGGCTAGCAACAGACATGGGCAAGGGAAAACCCTTCAGAATCTTCATTGTGTACAGGCCCCCAAATCAAGGAGATGAAGGCGATAAAGACCTAATAGAGAAAATCCACAAAATGTCTGATAAAGATGAAGTAATACTGGTGGGGGACTTCAACCTACCAGGTATTAACTGGAGCACACTAACAGCAGCAACAACAGGAAGTAGGGACTTCTTATTGTCACTACAAGGCACAGGACTGTACCAACTTGTTAAAACCCCAATAAGGGTAGATGCCATTGTCAATCTTGTCCTCGCAAACTCGGGAAGGATCAAGTACATCGAAGTGGGATGCCATATGGGCAACAGCGATCATCGCATGGTAAGCTTTAAGGTAAACATAACACAGGACAACAGCCACTCAAAGACAAAGGTGCTAGATTTCAGAAAGGTTGACTTCCAAAAAATGAGGAACAAAATAAGTAGCCAGTTAATGGAAATACAGGTTGAGGAAATGGAGGTCATGTGGGAGAGACTCAAGAGAGCAATAAAGACTGCCACAGATCAACGTGCCAGATGGGTCAGCAAAGGAAAAAGAAAAAGAAATCCTCTATGGTTTTCCAAGGAATTGGCTACCACAGTCAAAGTAAAAAAGAAGGTGTACCACATATACCAGGAAACCAAAACTGGGAAAGACTGGGAGTCGTACAAGGAAAAAATGAGAGAGTCTAACAAACAAATTAGAAAGGTAAAAGCCCAGACAGAGGAAAAAATAGCAGAAGGGGCAAAGGGATGAGACAAATAATTTTTTTAGATACATTAGGGAACGTAGGAAGGCCAAAGGGGGGATAGTAAAGATTGCTACTGAAGAAGGGAAATGCACCAAACATGACCCAGAGAAAACCGAAATCCTCAACAAATAACTCTGTTCAATGTTTACCAAAGAGGACCCAGGGGATGGCCCTGCCCTGAAAAAACACAACATCCCAGGACCAGGGGTAGACATGAGTCCCTTTACAGAAACCAAAGTACAGGAGGTGTTAAATAAACTAAAACCAGACAAAGCCATGGTACCAGATGAGATGCACCCATGGAATCCTTAAGGAACTGGGGCAGAATTAGCAGCCTCTCTGGCACTTCTATTCATGAAATCCTTGAAGAGTGGTGTGGTACCCGAAGACTAGGAAAAAGGCACTAGTGGTTGCACTTCACAAATCAGGCAGTTGTGAAGAGGCTAGTAATTACAGACTGGTGAGCCTCACGTCTATAGTAGGGAAACTAATGGAGACACTACTCAAACAGTGGGTCATAGCATTCCTCAAAACTAGTGGCCACAAGACCCTAAACAGAACAGTTTCACAGCAGGTAGGTCATGCCAGACAAATCTGCTCGGGTTTTTTGACTATGCTACAAAAATAGTGGATGACGGTGGGGCAGTAGATGTGGTCTACCAAGACTTTAGTAAGACCTTCGACTCGGTTCCACACTGAAGGCTGGTAAAGAAGCTTGACTACACAGGGGTTGATCCAGAAGTAGTCAGATAGGTACAAAACTAGTTACAAGGCATAACCCCGAGGGTACACGTCAATGGAAAGCAATTGATGGAAGGCAGGGTGACCAGCAGGGTGCCCCAAGGCTCAGTGTTGGGGCCTCTGCTCTTCAATGTTTTTATAGCTGACATCGCTGATGGACTGGAAGGGAAGGTGTGTCTGTTCACAGATGACACCACGATATGTAACAGGGTGGACACCTCAGAAGGAGTGAGCAAGATGGAAGCTGACCTCAAGAAACTCGAAGAATGGTCTGGAGTGTGGCAGCTGAGATTTAATGCTGAAAAGTGCAAGGTCATGCACATAGGAAAGAAAAATCCAAGAAAGGAGTGTTACCTAGGAAGCAAAAGACTGGCAGCCTCAAACCAGGAACGAGATCTGGTAACCATAATCTCAGATGACTTGAAGGTTAGTAAGCAGTGTGAGAAGGCAACATTGAAGACCAACAGAATGCTGGGCTGCACTGGGAAAGGAATCATGAGCAGGAGGAGAGAGAGGTGGTACTACCACTGTATAGATCACTGGTCAGGCCTCATCTTGAATATGGAGACCAACTCTGGAGGCCTTACCTCAGGAAGGACATTGACCTGGTGGAAACAGTACAGAGAATGGTGACAAAAATGATTCAGAGTCTGCAGTGCATGTCCTACAAGGAAAGACTTAGGGAACTGAATGTGTACTCCCTGGAGCAGAGAGATAGAGACAGAGGACATGATTGAAACATTCAAGTGCATAAAAGGCATTAACAAGGTACAGGCACAGGAACTTTTTCACTTCAAGAAGGACTCCAGGACCAGGGGACATTACCTCAGGTTGCAAGGAGGGAGGTTCTCTACCAACACCACAAAGTTTTTCTTCACAGAAAGAGTGGTGAATGCCTGGAACAACCTGCCCCAAGAGGTTGTGGGGGTCAACACTGGGGGGGATTCAAGAATTTATGGGGTACACACAAGGGAGCCCTGTCTACAAAGAGCAATTAGAGTGTCAAACTAGGTCTAAAACAATTGGGCAGACTAGATGGACCTAGCAGTCTCCTTCTGCCATCAACATCTATGTGTTTATGTTATGCCTTCAGCTATAGCAGTAAGGGAAGAGAGTGTCAGAAAATGCTACTGGGCCATGAACATGGCAACTTTGCCCCTTTCCCTGCATGATCACAACTGGGTCTGTGACCATGTTGGGAAAGGTTATGCCCCTGCTGTGCTTGGTTCAATGGAATTGCTCAGTCATCATGGCCATGAAGAAGTCTTGTAAGTACTTCCTTTGTGGCCCATTTTGTCAGGCTAAATTTTTTTTATGCAGATTCTTCTTGCTTTTTACATAGTTGGTAGGTCACAGTTCTTTGATGTATGATAACTAAGAAGAAAGACATTTGCCTGTAGTTCTACTTTCTCTGAAAAACTGGAATCGTATCCTTTTTGGTCTGACACAGCTATTGTATGCGCAGTAGATATTTTAGTGCACAGGCTTTCGGCATACCTTCAAGTGTCCCTGGTTTTCAGGGACGTCCCTGATTTTGCCTCAAAATTTGACTCTGTCCCTCCTAAAATTTGTGTTTTTGTGGCTAAACAATGGGGACTGTAAGCACAACACAATGTCAAGCATTAAAGTTACAGACTTGTTCTTCTTTAGAAAATGCATTTTGCACTAAGCCCCATATTCTACCAGCTTTCTGGGTGGATAACTCTAACTTTGAAGATGTGTCCCTGATTTTCGTCTTTTGTCCCTGATTTTTTTAAGCCTTGTCCCTGATTTATGAGGCAGGAGGTTGAGAGGTATGGCTTTCGGAACACCCCAAATACTTGTGTGCTATAACTAATATACACAATATTCATTACAAAAACTCAGTTCATGCATCATGTCACATAGCCACAAAAGTATGGAAATGTGTTAGGTTTTTTCCAACCATAATGCCCATCCTCTTCCACTATGACCCACAGTAAGTCTACAGGTCTGGAGATATGCCACATGGGTCTGCTGCTTCAAATTACAGGTCTTGGGAAATGCCCTATGGGTCTGATGATTCAAGCCTTTATCAACCCTATTCCCACCATCTCTTCTGTTCCCTACTCTTGTGACCTAAAGTCAAGCTACACGTCTGGGACCATGTGCCACAGGTGTGTTGCCTTAAGTATAGATCTGGGACAGTGAATTATGCACATTTTTCTAATTAAAATGTTACATTTAATTAATTTTTTTTAAGTCAGCTGATACTTATCAATAGGTGTCCTCTGATGAACCATTTCACTGTCAACCTTTAGAGTTAAGTATTTTTCTTCTTTTTTTTTTTTTTGTTCATGCCCAACTTTAGCTCGGGGAAATACTTTTGTGTTTTTCCAGTTATTTTCTTCTGACTGGTTTTTGAAGTATGAATGCTGAAACTTTTAAACATAAATACGTTAAAAACAAAATAACACTTCATTTTTAAACCCCTCAAAATCACTTCCTTGGAACAAACTGTAACAAATCTATAAGTTTCATAATTTAAATCGCTGTAGTTTTTGCTGTAAGTATGAGTAAAAATGGTAACAATCAGCATCAGTTTATGTAATTTCACAAATTAATAACTTTTGAATTGCCAAACTGATGTTCACCAAACTGATCAACAAATTAGTCCCTAGGACTGGGAAGGTGCACACCAAATTATGTAGTCCTAGAGGTGAAGATTGCTGAGCTATCAGCTTCAAATATCCTAGTTTTGACAAAAATTCTAAATGAACCCTAACATTCAGGTGCTACTGCACCTGCAGAATATACTGTTTTAGACCCATAAACATTATCATCACTCTGTTTGACCAATTAAAAAGGTGGCCCAGAGGAAACACATTGCACTTCTATGTAGATGACTGGGTTCGGCAGTAAACTCAGAAGTCTGCAGCTGGATACCCATAGCTGGGAAGAATGCTACCTCAAGCAGGGCATCTCAGCCCAAGGAGACTCAATGCTGCAGCCCAGCACAATAGTGGCCTCTGGTAGTGGGCCAGGGAGCCTGCTCCAACATTAGGGGGATCATGATGTAGTGATGTTATGACATATTTGCTTTGTTGCTTGAGGTTCACAGTGAATTTGTTGTAGTTCTTGGGGAGGGGGTTTGAGAAAGTGAAGTACTCATCCTGACTCCTCCATAACTGGACTATATGGGGATGAAAATCCACCCATACTATTATCAGGATGATAGTCCTGGTAGACACACTGAGCCATCTGCCCTCAACCATATCTAGAGGGGTAAGGAATGCTATGCCCTGAAAGCCTTGTTATCTTGATGGCCACCAAATGGAGGTTAGGTGGTATCACAGTTGGTGCCACCAGGAAGGGTGGTAATACCTTCAGATGCCAGTACACTTTTATGTTGGTCAGCATTCACATCCTTGAATGGCTGACTTCCTTGAGGAAAACAGCAGAGAAATCACTCCTGGTTTGCAAAGAGTGAAGCAGAGACCCCCTATAGGCCCATGCACAAGTGACATGCCATGCAACCCATTACCACAGTTGCTCTGAGCAAGTGGTGGATAACCAGTAAATCCATGAGAAGGTCAATGATGAGGCTGGGATAGGGACTGCTGTTGAGAGGGGAATGGAAGAGAGGCACTGAAGAAATATTTGAGGAAAATAAATTCTTCAATCAGTTCACCTGTATGGAAGTATTAATTATAACAATGAAATGAGTCTGAAAAATCCAGAAACCTGATTGCTTGAGGAGCTTGGAACCCAGTGCTGATATATCAGCAGAACAGCACTGGAAGAAGTTCTGAGTTCTCTTTTCACTATCCATCTATAGCAATATCACTACACATAAAAAAAAAACATACTTTCCCCGAAGCAGCCAACTGCTCAGTCACTCTCACTCTTTGAGTCCTGTCACTCTTCTGACAGAGTCTTCTTATTAAATGAAATGGCCTTAGATAGAAGTCCACTTGGCTTCCTGACTGCTGCTCCTGGTGTCTGCCCAGATCCCTGAAGCTCACAAAAGTATTACCTACCAAGTTCTCTGACACACACAAAAACTCAGAACTCTGGCAGTGTTCCTTCCAAACGCATATGGTAAGTTTTAATGATTCCCAAAAATGATGATAAGCTATGTTTCAGTGGCACTCTTAACTTTCATATGTATAAGTACCGCTGACTGTGGGGCTAAAAAAATAAATTAAACCTAATTTTGTTTTACCACTAAACATCGTAGTCAGCTCCTGCTCTGCTCTCACAATCTTGCCACCTCTAGTTTTCGCTGGCTGCCCACAAACCACAGTAATCCCATGGCTTCAGTTTTCAAACAGTAACTTATTCCCAAACACAGCTTGCAACCCCCACCCCCCAAAAAAAAGGAAACGTGCATGGCTACGTCTTTCAAAAAGTAACTTTTGGTGTGTTTATTGTTAATTGAAATGCATCAGAATTACAATCCTTTGAGTCAGGGACTCCTTTTCAAAGGCTCCACATCAGAAAAACAACATAATGGCATAACAAGTGGATGAAATAGAAACACATTAAAACAAGAACATGATATTTACAATATGGATAAAATATACAAAGGAGTAACTATACAAGTGTAAACTATACGATTGTGTGGCTTAGCACTGCATCTTTCAAAAAGTAACTTTTGGTGTATGGCCTGGACTCAAGCAAAATAGCTGCTTGATGCCTGATCTCTGTTCTAGTCATTATCCATCAGACTCCATCGCTCTATCCTGGGTTGAAAGTCCATTTCATTTCCACCATCGGCTGCAGCATGTAATCTGCAATCGATCAGTGTGACTTCAGCTATGTTGTTGCCTATCAACACCTTGCGGTGCTTCAAAGAATTGTTCTCTGAGCCGTGGACTGCATCTCCCACTCTGTTACACAATGGTGGGTGCTCTACCAGTGGAGCAAGTGGAGGCAAGGGTCGTCCAGTTGCTTCAGGGGATGAACAATATCAAACTCACTACCACCTCAAATTCTCAAGCAATCTGTGACCCAGATCACTACCCCAACATTATGGAAACAAGGAGGTGAACTGTCACTCCCTTCAAGCACAACTCAGGGAGCAGGCAAAAATCATTCACCTATTAAGGGACAAGGTCAGGGGCATTGCTAGGGCTGGGCCTCCAGGGCTGGAGCCCCGAATGTTACGTCTGGGGCCCTGAATGTATTTTTGTTAGTTCCCAGACCCACTTCCTGACCCATTTTAACAAAAAAAAAACACATGCAGAATGAATTTGCAGCCCAGCCGGCAGCCGCCTAATAGCAGCTGAGTACAGTATTGCAATGCTGCTCACAGTGCTCAACACTGAGCCTCGCTCGTTTCAGCCCCGTCCTCACGTCGCCATGGCAACCATCACAGCTCCTACTTCAGACTGTTTTCTGATTGGTGGGAGTCTGTGTGGTTGCCATAGTGATGGCACATGCAGCAGGCTGACCGTTCCTGCCCTTCTTGCCTTGGTGATCGCACAGCCTGGCAACATCTACCTGTCCCGATTTGGTGCCTGGAAAGCCGGTGCTTCTCATTTCCCCATTGGCCATTTCCCCATACTCGTGGCTGTTGTCCTGTTGTCAGTGAGGCCCGTTGGTGTTTTCTACGGCCCCACGGGATTGTTCTGGGACCGAAAAGGCGCGTTTCAGTGTGCGGTGGTAGTCGTGATATCAGCATGCCCAGTGGTCAGACCATCAGGTTCGACTCCCGTCCTGGGCTCCGCAGCTCTGGGCCAACCTCCACATTGCTGACCTCGGGTATACCGCCACAGAGAGCTCAGCTCGTCGTCCTAAGAAATCTGTAGGTAATGCTATGGTTAGCTGCGTTCTTGGCTGTAATTTGTGGAGCACATTGGCCCCCTGCTGTCATGCCCCCCCCTTGTCAATAGGGAAGTTATACATACAATACAATTCTTCTCAAATGCCTGACCCTATTTGGGTTTAATAGTTGCACGGTCGGGTGGATTCAATAGTTTGGACACGTTTGTTACACTGTTTGTTGAAGACGCAAATGGCAAGCCATTGTCGGCCAGCTGCTTGCTTGGAAGTACTTGAAGGGGGAAGGGGGGGCAGAGCATGCCTGCGACAAACTGCAGTGTAAAAGATTATTAGGGCTGTTTAGGTCTGCCAAACATGAAGGTTCGTGTAACACACACACACGTTGCGGGGACCATTACAAGTTTCAAACACAGACCCCTGCCTGTCATGGCTATAGAGGAAACATCTGTGTGCATTTTTAATAGGAAATGCGGCATCATCCTTTGCCCTGTTTATTTGGGTTCAAAGAAAGTTAGTGGGCAAGACAGCGGTCCACAACAGCAAACATTGTGCCCTGCTGATCGGGTCCCCATTCATTTCAACCACAGCCAACGGGGGGAGGGGGCATAGGAGAGTGTACTCCTTGAGTGGATTGTTGACTGCAAATAAACTTGCTGTCTGTTGCATCCTTTTCTACTGCTCCCCAGTCCTGATACTATCAGGACTGGGGAGCAGTACCTGCAGCACAGCCAGCTGTGTCACATGACAGACAGAGTTACTCTTTCTGGGCCACTCATGTGCATTGTGGGATACCTATTTTGTAGTTTATGCTACTTGATAGTCATGTGACTATCAAGTAGCATAAACTACAGAGTGTCATCACAGCAACAGAGCCTTGTGAGTGGCCAGTGAGAATCATAGGGTGTGGCCTTTATTCAGTTAGAGACAGACGAGAGGGAGAAAGACAGAGTGAAAGCAAAAGCACTGCTGTTCAGTGAGTCAGTGCAGAGTTCGTCTTCTCTGTGTGGAATCTGAGAAAAAAGGGAACACAAATACAACTACTTTTGCATAAAAACAGTAATTTTCTGTATTTCAGCAATTGCTGCTGCTATACTTTGTAGTTCTTTTGCCACTATCTGCTGTAAGGCAAGGCAGGCCTGTTTTTCACTCTAGGCCTACTAGGCTAGAAGGTCTCAAAGGAACATTCTAGTCTGTATGTTGTGTGACTGAGAACTGAGTCAGCCACTTACAGTCATCAACTCAGGTTGAAGTCAGCACAATCTAGGTGGCCTGGGTGTGAGGACAGGGGGAAATTTTGTTGTAAAAAAATAATTTGTTGTAGTCGCAGTTTAAATCTGGTCCACCGCATCAGTGTGACCCAGAGTACCTGAGGCTGAGATTTGTTTTTTGCCAGTACTGGGCTTGGGCTTGTGGTAGGGCTGAGAGGCCAGCAGCAGCAGTGTGTGTCACTGTACTGTACTAATAAAAGAAAAAATTGTAGTTGCAGTTTAAATCACAGCAGCCTCTGATCCACCTCACCAGTGACCCAGCGTACCCGAAATATTTTTTTGCCAGTTGTACCCGGTTTGTGGGAGGGCTGAGGGCAGCAGTGTGTGTCGCCGTACTGTGTTAAAAAAAAAATTGTAGTTGCAGTTTAAATCACAGCAGCCTCACCTCACCAGTGACCCAGCATACCCGAGATATTTTTTTGCCAGTTGTACCGGGCTTGTGGGAGGGCTGAGGGCAGCAGTGTGTATCGCCATACTTTGTTAAAAAAAGTTGTAGTTGCAGTTTAAATCACAGCAGCCCCTGATCCACTTCACCAGTGACCCAGCATATCTGAGATATTGTTTTGCCAGTAGTACCGGGCTTATGGGAGGGCTGAGGGCAGCAGTGGGTGTCGCAGTACCATGTTAAAAATGAAACTGTAGTTGCAGTTTAAATCACAGCAGTCTCCGATCCACCTCACCAGTGACCCAGCGTACCCGAGATATTTTTTTGCCAGTTGTACCGGGCTTGTGGGAGGGCTGAGGGCAGTAGTGTGTATCGCCGTACTGTGTTAAAAAAAGTTGTGGTTGTAGTTTAAATCACAGCAGCCTAAGTGACAATAAACCTTAGTGTGTCTCTGCCATTGCCATTGCATTGCTGTGAGCCCTAAGGTGGCAGTGTGTGGCTCAGAGTCAGTTGTATTGCAAAGAAGTACTGTATATCAGAACTTGTTGGTTTCCACTGTTTCCTAAAAATGGATATCTGACATTTCTTTAAGTCCAAAGAAAAGAATACACATGAAGAAGTGTGAGTACTTGCCAATTCAGAAAGTAATGATGATAATGTTGCACTTCCTCATTCTACCGCATCATGTACCACTGTGCATGAGGGAACGCTGAACCAAGCACAAGTGACAAGAACAGTCACAGTTATGTTGATGCTGACACTGACACAGAAGGCATAAATATAATGAACAGTGAACTAGTAAATGCTCAAAATATCACAGACTTGGGAACACTTGAGACAGGGTCTATTCAGAGTAAGTTGCCTTGTCACCCACAGCGCACATTTGGAGGGAAAAAAAGGTCATTCCAGTTTCACTGGTTTGAAAATTACAACTGGTTAGAATAATCTGTTACTCTGGATGCTGCTTTTTGCTATCCTTGTAGATGCTTTGGAATGACATATGGAACAACTCGCCCTAATAAAGATTCTTTGTTAAGCACAGGATTTGTTATTTGGAAAAGGGCACTTGACTCATTTAGAGAGCATGAAAAGACTTCATATCATGCAAACGCAAACACCTTATGGGTTGGATTTAAAGACACAAAGAGTACTGGTGATATTGTTCACAAATTACAAGTTGCAAACATCAAAGAAGTAAATGACAGTCAATGCTATCTTGAGCGCATCATTGCTGTCACATTATTTCTGGGTAGGCAAGGACTTTCTTTCAGGGGTCACAATGAAACACATGGTAGTTTAAATAAAGAAAATTTTCTGGAATGCTTGGATCTATTGAAACAATCTGATCCTTTTCTACAAATGTATAAGGCACCTTCAAATGCCAGTTATATTTCACCCCAAACTCAAAATGAGGTGATTGCATGTTGCACAGACGAGGTAATTTCAAAGATAGTTGCTGAACTTAACAGCTCAGGAATGTTTGCTGTTCTGGCAGATGAAGCAAGAGACAAACATAAAGAGCAGCTGGCAGTTTGCATGAGATATATTGTACCTGGAACTGGAAGCATTACAGAGCGTTTTACAGGATCCACAGAACTTAAATCTTTTAATGTTGACTCCATTGTGGAATCACTGCTAAAATGTCTCCAAGACAGTGGAATTACAGGTGCAAAATGTGTGGCACAGGCATATGATGGTGCCTCTGTTATGAGTGGGGCAGTAGGAGGAGTTCAAGCTAAGTTCCACCAGCATCATCCAGAGGCTGTGTATGTGCACTGCTATGCACATGAGCTGAATCTTGTACTTTGCCATACATGTAAATGTATTCCTGAAGCAAGAGAATTTTTATGCACTATGGAAATTATGTATGTTTTTTAGCACTTCCCTTGTTCATCATCATGAGTTTGTCAATATACAGTGTCAGTTAGGCTTGAGTCCATCAGAGTTGGTCCAGTTGTCAGATACTCGCTGGTCTTGCCAGATCCGATCAATCAAGGCCTTGATGAACTGCTATGTAGCTGTACTTCAGTGCCTTGCTACTATTCACACTCCTAAAGCCATTGGACTGTTAGCATCCTTGAAAAAGTCAACCACAATTTACTGCCTGGTCATCTTTCATTCTATTCTAAAGGTAACAGAAGTAATCCACAATGTTTTACAAAGGGAAGATCTAGATCTATCCACTGCAGTAGATTTTGTTGACTGAGTTCGTCACACTCTTGAAGAGATGCAGAGTGAGGACAGTAGCAATGAACTGTTTAAGGAAGCTGTGGATTTCTGTAACAAGAATAATGTGGAAATACATGACACAAACAGAAGAAAAAAACAGAAACAGATGGATGATTTTATTGTTGAGGCATCAGTGGGAGTGCGGGACCAAACTGCTTCTCAAGTGGACTTTTGAAACAAGCTTTATTATTCATGCCTTGACAGAATGTCTGTTGAACTAAAGCAAAGATTTTCTAGTGTTGCAGTCGACATAATAAATGGCATCCATGCATGCAACCCATCGTCCGCAACAATCCTTTGCTCTGAATCTCTGGCACCTCTAGCTCATCACTATGGGATTGAACTGCAAAAGGAGGAATTGTTTGTTGCAAAACATTACCTAAAATAAAAAATGGAAGAAAAATAAATTAATACAAATGAAGTTTATAAGCTACTAGACCCTCTTATGTTTCCAAAACTCAAGCAGTTGGTCCAGGCAGCACTCACTATTCCAGTGACAAGCTGTAGCTGTGAGCGCTCCTTTAGTGCACTGCGAAGGGTACATACATGGCTCAGAGGCACCATGACTCAAAACAGATTACATGATCTTGCAATTCTAGCAACTGAAAAGGAAATGTGTTCTGTGTTATCATCAGATCAGGTAATTACACGATTTGCAAAGAAAAGCAACAGACGGCATCAGTTGTTATTACCAGAGAAAGAGAGAGAACAGCATGGAAGAGAACAACAGAATGCACAAAAATAAAATTGATTAGGCAGTATTATTTAATGTTCTTTGTTGTTATTGTGTATTTCACTGCTGTATTTTTGAATGTAGACTTTCCAGTCTGAGTCTGAGCAGAAAATTAAAACAAAATATTTTATTAAAGGGCCCATGTGATGTGAGTATCAAATTAATGTCATGCGCCACCTTCATATGCCTGTGCTTCACATTTTCCAATTTTGGTTAGCACTGTGGTTAGGTGACATAGGTAGGATACAGTGTTGCTGCATATAAACATTAAAGAGCAGCTGACACCTTTCCTTTGGGAACACTTTGAAAACCTAAAAAGCATTTTAAATTTGGACACCATTCACATTGCATTTTTGTTATCTATCTTCTATAGATTTATTCTCTACATTATTTATTACTGATTGCCTCTAGCTTGTTCCCTACTTGAATTGCATATGCTGTGTTGTGACATCACCTTCTATTGCCTATGGGAATAACAGTGATGTGACAAGCACAGTATTATGACATCAAGTTGGGAAGAAACAGTAGGAGCCGAGGAACACTCAAGAGAGCAGTGCCAGCAGATATCCTGTTTCTGTTTCCATGCATAAATGACCTCAGTAATAACCAATAAGGATAATAAATACAGAATGAATAAGTAATATATAGCACAGTGGTTTAAGGCTCTGAGCTGCAAATCTGGTGACATCCAGCAGACCAGACCTGGGTTTGAATCCCACAGCTTCCACTTGCATACTGTGTGACCCTGAACAAGTCACTTAACCTCCTTGTGCTCCCAGGTCACTCCTGTAAGAAAATCTTTCAGCTTAGTGTGCTATACCTGGTTAAACAACTAAATAAAAAAAAATATAGCTGCTTTGTGTGCAAATATTTTTTTAAAGTTATTTTCAAAGTGTCAGTGGTTTTTTACTTCTTTAAATTCCATTTTCTAGTACTTCCCTAAGTTCCCTTAGTGCATCAAGTATCATATTTTACTCACAGATCATGGATCTGTGCTGTGTGACTGTGTGGAAAATAATTTCATAAGGGTCACACTCAGCTCAGGGAGGGAGGCTACGGTGGCCCAGCCCTCCTCCGTGCCCAGCGTACTTCTTAAATATCAGTATATTTATCCCAGATCTACTGATATTTACAAAATATGCTATTGATTCTATAACTTTTAATCCTCAACATGTAGTTTTTGCCTCTCAAGTGACAAGTGACAAGCCAACCAAAAAAAAAGACACAAAATAATGGAAAAGGAATGGGAGAAAAAACAAAACTGAAGTAGCAGAAAATGTGTTATTTTGCATGAGAAAGCACCAAAAGTTCTACAGCTTCTGGGGGCCTAGGCAGCCCCCAGACCCCTGGCCTTTTGTTTGGGGCCCAGGCCCCCAATGTTTATTCATGCTGACAATGCCTCTGGACAAGGTGGATGATTTAGAGAACCAGGAAAGTTGGAATAACTTGCACTTTGTAGGTTTCCCTGAGAAGGTAGAGCTCTCAGACATAATCACTTTCCTGCACCATGTTCTACCTTCTTTCCTCAAGCTGCCAGAGGACCCATGATTCGAGATTGAGCAGGTGCACGAGACCCTAGCCCACTACTGAGGAAGGGGGAGACCATGCTTGATACTGGCCCATTTCCTGCATTATGAAATAAAGGAGGATACTTTTTGCAGGACGTGGGAGGTGGGGAGACTGGAATGATAAGGCCACACCACCGTGATTTTTCAGTACTTCTCCAAGGAGCTCACAATCAAGTACTGAGCATTTATGGAAGTCCGACATCAGCTACACCATCTCGGCATTCCCCTTGCTGTGAGGTATCCTGCAATAGTCCAGTTAGTGCACAATAGAGTCCTGATATCTTTTAACTCCTCTGAGGTCACACAGGAATATATCACCTGCCAGTTCCCCACCCCAAGCTGATGGCTCCCACCTCATCTCCAGTACAACCTGCCTCAAAATAGACCCCCAACTACAACAAACATGGCACCCATGGACACTGCTCCTGCAACTCACCCTTTTTGTCCCACTTCTCAGCCATAACACCATGAAGAGGACCCATACAGTAGGTCTCCTCCTCAAGAGCCAAGAGATACAGAGGTAGGAACAAACCCCACAAAGAAAGAACCTGTGGCTTATGAGATTGTGAAGTAACAGCAGAAGTGATGGCTCCAAAGAAAAGGACCCTTTCATTAAAAACCTGCTCTCATCTAACAGATATGCTACATTTGCCACAGGCTCTATGGAACCAGCCAGGGCATTTAGTCCACAGCAAGACACTCAAGCCTCACAGATGATGATGATGATGATGGCAGCAGGATCTGGAGGTACACCATCCTCACAAACCAACCTGGTGCAGGATTATGCCACCATATGGTGGGATGAAGTCATCTCTGGCCCTGAGGAGAAAACAGCTAAACTGACAGTCTGATCAGCAACTGAGAGTGGAGGAGAATTTACACCTCCCCCTCCTTAACTAAGTTACTCTGCTTTTCTTTTGGTACTAGGTGTGTAACATGGAGGGGAGTTTGATCAGAGGGTACTGACAACCGCGGCAGCACAGGTAATACACACCCAGTGGTTAAACCCAGCATTAATTCTCACGGTGCACTTTTTTCCCCACAAAATCCATCTCACCTGCCAGTTTAACCCTTATTATTACACTCAAGCAGCCCTCAGCAGTCCTGTCGACAGCCTGGTTCCATAAAGAGGATAGAGATAGTACGGGGAATATGCTTGGACTTTTTATTTTGCACCTCTACATAAAATTTGTGCCCTTTAAATGAACTTGGATAAACTTTTGATCTTTGATCCCACACTCATAATGTCCTCTGCTGATCATTAACAGCTGCCAACTGCCAGCTCAGCTTTTACTGCCCTAGGCACATGGCACACAGAACACTCGAGAAAGCAGTGCTCTTTTCTGCAAACTGTGCAAAAATCCCTCAAGACAATCGTTGTGCAGTCTGCGAGTCATCTTGGCTATGGCACCACCTTCTCTAGCTATACCCTGTGGCATGGTGCTAATAAGCACTGAATGAAGGTGGGCGCTACCCATTGGACAAAGTAGTGCACCCTTCTTTAAGCATTGCTAATGGAGGGTTCCTGAATGATTGTATAATGTTGAAATATGCCTCTATGTATTTTTTCTCTTGTTACTGTGGGAATCAATGCTGGAAATTACCCTTCAGGGTCCCCCTTTCTTTTTCCAGGAAGATCACATCAGTCAGGTGACTTTTACAGGCATCTGTATTGCTCATCTCTACCCTCAGACACACATCAGAGCCTTTACAATTACCTAGGCATTCAGTCAAGCAAGCACAGGCACTAGAGACACCTCTCACCACTAGTAAGATAGAACACAGTCAGGGAGGATCAGAACCACACACAAAAGTGGCACAATCTGTCAAATTATGGTTACAGGAACAAGTCTTGACAGACATTTGGCACCTGCATAACTCACACATACATGGTTACACATGCTGTTCTGTGGCACACAGGTCCTACAGCAGACTGGACCTATGGCTGACATTCCAGTGGATCCTCCTAATAATCACATCTCTCTCCATTCAACCTCTGCACACCTGAGATCAAGTGCCAATTCAACTTGATTTAGTTTGGGGCCTAGCTAACCAAAGATCACTTCATGGTGCATGAACCCTCTGCCACTACAGGATGCACAGCTTAAAGCCTGGATCAAGGAAGAAGTAGAAGCCTTTTTCCACATGAAAAACACAGGGGAGACCTCAGTGAGCAACCTATGGGAGGCCTTTAAGGTCACCATCAGGGATCTAATAATAGGTTTTGCAGAGTGGAGACACAAAGAAAGGGAAGCAGTTAGCCACCCTCAAAACTAATCTGAATGCAAAAGAGGCACAGTTCAAAGCTCAGCATAAAACTGACACTAACTCCCTGCTCCATAAAGAAATGATTCAACTCAGTATAGACATAGGCTCCCTGCTCCATAAAGAAATGATTCAACTCAGTATAGACATAGGCTCCCTGCTCCATAAAGAAATGATTCAGCTCAGTATAGATACAAACTCTCTGCTCCATAAAGAAATGATTCAACTCAGTATAGACCAAACTCACTGCTCCATAAAGAAATGATTCAACTCAGTATAGACACAAACTCCCTGCTCCATAAAGAAATGATTCAACTCAGTATAGACACAAACTCCCTGCTCCATAAAGAAATGATTCAACTCAGTATAGACATAGGCTCCCTGCTTGCCAGAAAATCAGAATAAGCTATACTATGTCTTCAGTATTAATAGTAAGAGGGAGGCAAGAGATTCAGTAAAGTCTTGGCCTACAGACTGAAAAATCAAGCCAAGAGACACATACCTGCTCTCCAAAATATAAGTGGAGTGTTTTGCACCCAGGAAGATCATGTCAGTCAGGTGGCAAAGGACTTCTACAAGCATCTGTACAGCTCATCTATACCTCCAAACACACAGCAGCAGGTAGAGGCCTTCCTAGAGCCTTTACAATTACCCAGGCTTTCAGCCAAGCAAGCTTAGGCACTAGAGACACCTCTCACCACTAGTGAGACAGATTCTGCTCTAAAGGCTTTGAACCCATGAAAGGCACCAGGAGGAAATAGCTACCCAACAGAGCTCCTCCAACTCCTGTACCGAATGATGTGCCTAGTTCTTACATGCCTATATCAAGAATTTGTCAAAAAGGGCACCCTCTCCAGACACTCAGAACAGCCAGCATCACTGTACTCCCCAAAAAGGACAAAGACCCCACAGTGCTGGCCCACTATAGACCAATCTCTCTTATCTTGGTAGATAGCAAATTATTTGCAAAAGCATTAGCTACCATGATGGCAGCTCTGCTACCTAGCCTGTTCCATCCATCTCAAGTGGGGTTCATCCAGGGTCATCATAACACTGATCACCTCTGTACACTCCTCCCACTGATCCATGCTGCACAGAAGGCCACTACTCCCACCACAGCAGTGTTCATTGACTTTGAAAAAGCCTTTGACTTGGCAGAGTGGGGGTACTTTTATCCGGTGGTGGAGCACTTCGGCATTTGCCCTCACTACCTAAGATACATAAAAACCATATACTCTGGGCCAGAGGCCAAAGTACTGACCAACTCAACTCTGTTCTCCCCCTCTCCCATGGTGAAAGGGACCCACCAAGGGTGTCTCCTTTCTCATCTATTATCCAGTCAGGACTTCCAGACTGGAGGGATCTCAGTAGGCCATTCATATAAATATCTGCTCTATGCAGATGACCTATTAGTCTCAATGAAAAGACAGCTGATTGTATTGCACAGCTCCTGAATCACCCGACATCCTAGGCACACCTATCAGGACTTGAGGTAAGCTGATCAAAAATGAAGATCCTGCCCTTAAATCACCTCTTTAAGCCCTAACAGCTACAAATCCTAGATCTTCACTGGGCCCAAGAACATATCACATACTTAGGGACAAAAATCTTTCCCAGGCTTACCAAGTTAAATGAGCTTAACCTAACCCTTCCCCCATCTTCCAGCTGAAGGGCCAAAGCCAAAGGACAAGAAGGGTATGGAGGAAAGACATGGGGATAGAAGGGGAATTATTAGGAGAGGAGATAGTAAAAATTGGAAGGCCATGTGCACAAATGCTTGCAGTCTGAAAACAAAATCTCGAACATAGTGGCCCTAATGGCTGAGGCAGACCTGGACATTGTCGCTGTTACCGAGACATGGTTCACGGGGAACCATGACTGGGATATGACAATACCAGGTTGCACTCTACTCAGGAGGGACAGGGTGGGTAAAAGGGAAAAGTAGTGGCTATCTATGTCAGGGAAGGAATTAAGACAACTGAGGTACAGAGAATTCAGGGAGAGGTAGAGACACTGTGGATCACCCTGGAGATGGGAAATAGCACTGCCATTAACACCGGTGTGATCTACAGACCCCCTGCACAAGGGGAAGAGCTGGACAGGGTACTTGCAGAAGCCATCCACAGAATGACTGCTAAAGGGGAGGTGCTGCTGGTAGGAGACTTCCATCTGCTGGATGTGACTTGGAGCAACCAGGCTGCAGCCTCAGCCAGGAAGAGAGACATCCTGGAAGCCCTGCAGGGGGCATGTCTAAGACAGCTAGTGATGGAGCCCACCCGAGAGGGAGTGACTTTGGACCTGGTACTCACCAACAGGGACAGAATTACAGACATAAAATTGGAGAGCCATCTGGGAGCAAGTGATCACAGTATGGTGTAGTTCAATGTGAGAACAGCAGAAGAGTCAAACCACATGAAAGCAAGGGTCCTGGATTTCACATGGGCTGACTTTTCAAAGATGGGGGAATGTCATAGGAAATCACCGGCAGAGAAGGAGAAAAGTGGGGGTGGAGGAACAATGAGAGAAACTTAAGGGAACCATATCGGAGGCAACAAGCTATTGCATTAGGCAAGTAAGCAAAACAAAGAGAAAGAAAAAAGCACTATGGTTCTCAAAGGAAGTGGCCGAGAAGGGAAGGGTAAAAAGGGCGGCATTTGGGAGGTACAAGGAAACACAGAGGGAAGAAGACAGGAAACTGTATCTGGAAAAGCAGAGGGAGATGGGGAAAGCAGTCAGGAGTGCAAAGGCGCAAACAGAAGAAAAAAATAGTCCAGGCAATAACAAGATGGGACAAGACCTTTTTCAGATATGTTAGTGAAAGAAAAAAGACTAAGAGTGGTATTGTGAGACTAGAAAGGGAAGGACGGAAGTGTGCAGAGGGGGATCAAGAAAAAGCAAATCCTGAACAAGTATTTTTTGTTCAGTATTCACAGAAGAAGGGGAAGGGGAGGGACCAAAGTTAGGTGACAGAAGCACCACTGGGAGGCTGCCACTCTTGAGGACCAATATTTTCTTAAATCTGTTGCAACAGTTCATCTATTTCTTAGCCTAATCTATCCTTTACAATTTCTAGTCCATAAAGGTGGCCATCTGTAGGCACCCCTCCCCTTTCTTGACTATGCTATAGTGTCCTCTTTAGTTTTCCTTTTCTTTCTCAGGTCCTTGTACAGGGAGGATATTGTGGTGACCTCTGAGCTGATGTACAACAACAGGTTGTATTCCTCATTGTTGGATTTAGTACGCAATAGCACTATGTCATAAAATACCTTGATGTATATGCATTATGTGTATGAAACCTGTAAATGTTGAAAATACCACAGCACTAGGTGTTTTTGATAAAGGTAAAAAGTTACTAGGGGACTGTATTACAAAAGTTAATTTGCTGGGGTAGAGATATCAGAAACCCTCTGTTGTGTTTTTTAGAATGCATGTAAATTACAGATTGTTTGAGAGGCCCTTTGGCATCATGCATTCGTGCTTTAAGCTGAATCAGCCTAAACTGTCATGGTGATTTGCATATATATCTCACTATGCTTTGCATTATGGGTATATGTGTGATGTTGTGTTTATTTGAACTTTGGCTTTATTGCCAAATGCCAATGCCCTTTGGGGTTACCCTTGCTTCAGTGTTCTTGCACTGAGGTTCTTTGTCTTAGCTTGTTTTTGTGTTTTTCTTTTTTGAGCTCCCCATCACCAAACCACAAAAGACCAACATAGGAGATAGTTCATTCTCTCAGGAAAATAGATCAGTAGGTGCTGACTAAGTGCAGAGGAAGGACATGCATAGTCTGTTGCTGCAAACTGATGTACTGAAGAAGGGATATGCAATTGCTTTAGGTTATCCTCTGTGGTTTAAATAAACATCACACAGAGGTTGTGGGTTGAACCTGAAGTTCTGTGTCTGGTCCATCTGTTATCCCACAACCCCCTCCACAGGAAGGAGGTGGACACCAGTCCATTTAAGTTGGAGAGAGCCTTAAAGAAAATCATTAATCTGAAAGTGGACAAGGCAATGGGGCCAGACGGGATACATCCCAGAGTATTAAGAGAACTCAGGGTGGTGCTGTCAGCACCACTAACAGCACTTTTTACTAGTTCATTGGAAACTGGTGTGGTACCAAAGGACTGGAGGAGGGGGGAATGTAGTCCCTCTCCACAAAAGTGGGAGCAGGGAGGAAGCTGGCAATTACAGGCCAGTCAGCCTGACCTCAGTGGTGAGGAAACTAATGGAATCACTACTAAAAGAAAGGTTTGTGGTATATCTTGAATCCAGTGGAGCACAGAATGTGAGGCAGCATGGATTTACAGTGGGAAGATCTTGTCAAACAAATCTGATAGATTTCTTTGACTGGGTGACTAGGGAGGTGGACCAGGGAGGGAAGGGTGGATGTGGCCTACCTGGATATCAGCAAAACCTATGACTCTGTCTCACGTAGGAGGTTAGTTAAGTAATAAACCACAGTAGGGTGTGGGTTATGCTGGGATTTACCCACGCCTGGTGTGGTTTGGTCACGAGGCCACAGGCCAAGTGACCAAATCCACACCAGAAGTGGGTAAATCCCAGTATAACCTACACTCTGGAGTGGTTTATTGCAATTGTACAATGTCCCTCTTTTTTTAGTGTCAAAAAATGAAAAAATAAAAAGGTTTTATATTTAAAATTATTTTTAAGGATTTTATTACTCTGCCAGAAAAAGTAATCCTTTGCTATGGAGACCCTTCCTAGGTTCCAGGTGCAGCTGTTTTTCCAAAGAAGGAAGAGATGGTTGTGTGTAGTGCCTGCATCTGTAGGGTCTCTCCCCCATTTCTCATTTCTTAATTAACTCTGAAAACTGCTCTGTCCTTCCTCAAAAAATAGCTGCTGCAATCTCCCATCTGAGGAGGAGTGGATACAATTTGCAAAAAATAAACTGAAATGTTAACATGTATGTTTGTCCCTTCTCCCTTCCTTCCTTCCATAATATAAACGATGCATAACACACTGGCCAAATTTTTTAATTGTGCTAGTCATGCACAGTATAGTGACCAAGAAGATGCAAAAAACGTGGCTGTTGAGGAGGACCTGAAGCCTCACTGACATTCTGCAAGTGTCTGCATTATCCTATTAAATATATCTGTAAAAATAAGCTGTCAGTGTTTCCATTAATTACATGCCGAGAGACACAAAGAGGTGGAAATGCAGGAAATAAATGGCTGAGAGAAAAAAAGAACACAATGGAACAATAACTGGCTGCTGCAAGTCAGATCCTAAAATGACTGATAGTGCCCTGGTCACCACAGCGCTAAAGCCACGGGATATTGGTGCCATTCACTTTCACTAAGTAGTACAGAACTCAAAGAAACATGGTGGAGATTTGTGCTTGGGTTAGTTGGTGACTGTTGCTCACCTACCAGGTGTCAGGTCAAACTGGGAGTCAGAAAAAACAGAAGCCTGGAGCAGTCAGATCATCCTCACAAGGAGGAGGTCGAGTGTGTGCAGTGCGTCAGCAGTGGGTGAGGTGCCGCAGGGCTGGCATTCACTGGATGAGGACGGCGGGTCTCAGCTGTTGCGTGCCAGTGGGTCAGAGGGGGCCAAGGATCATAGGAATATGTGAACCTGTTTTCTCATTCAGTTCATGACTTATTTGTACTCTCTGGGCTGGATATTTAGACTGCACCGGGCAGGGGCACAAGCCCGGGCACAGTGCAACTGGGATGCACCAGGGCGTGGACTGGGCGATATTCAACGGTGCTGTGCCATGGGTCACCACCGTTGAATATGGCACCATGGCCACCCACATTGTGCATGGTGCAGTGGCACTGCACCAGTACAAGTGGCAAGAGAGGCGAAGGGGATGCGCCAGTGCGAGTGCAGTTGCTCTAGGTGCAGGTGATATTCATCAGTGGGCATGCAAATGGGGTCATTATGCATGCAAGGCACAAATGGGGCCATTTGCATGTCATTATGGCCCCATTTGCATGCAGGTGTGCCGATCCCCGGCGATTTGCGCCTGGCGCCCTGCCAGGCTACAGCCATTGAGGACCGACGCCCCCTGCCCCTCGGTGGCAACATGCCCCAACACCCAATCTCAGGCTTTGTTATAATAAATATATCCCTGGTGATCCAGTGGACCTGCCCCCCCAGCCTGATCATGGGCTTTGTAATAATAAATTTATCCCTGGTGGTCCAGTGGACCTGCACCCCAGCCCGATCGCGGACTTTGTAATAATAAATATATCCCTGGTGGTCCAGTGGACCCACTCCCAAGCCCGATCGCGGGCTTTGTAAATTTAAAAATCCCAGGTGGTACAGTGGACCCGCTCCCAAGCCCGATCGTGGGCTTTGCAAATTTAAAAATCCCTGGTGATCCAGCGGTACCCCCTTCCCTACCCACCCACACAATCCCACCACCCCACCCCCCAGTCAGTGGTGGGCAGCAGCTCCACCCAAAGCCGCTTCAGCTGCCCGCCAGTGACTACTGCATAGCAGCTATACGCCCATTGGTCCACAGCATGGGCCACAAGGCAGACCATAGCCAAAGAGTCACAGTCCCGATATATGTAAATGAAAGTCATTCATATATCGGGACTGTGTAGTACAGTATGAAAATTGTATGCCCATTGGCCTGACACTGTGGACCAATGGGTGCACAGCCGTACTGTATGCTGTCAGTCGGCGGGCAGCCGGGCGGCTTGTGGGTGGGGAGCTGCCGCCCGCCACTCACCAGGGATTTTTAAATTTACAAAGCCTGTGATCTGGCTTGGGAGTGGGTTCACTGGACCACCAGTGAGTTTTAAATTTAAAAAGCCCACGATTGGGCTGGGGGGCAGGTCCACTTGACCACCAGGGTTAATTTTATTATTACAAAGCCCGTGATCGGGCTTGGGAGCAGGTCCACTGGACCACCAGGGATAAATTTACTTTTACAAAGCCTGCGATTGGGCTGGGGGTAGGTCCATTGGACCACCAGGGATAGATTTATTATTACAAAGCCCGCAATTGGGCTAGGGTGCAGGTCCACTGGACCACCAGGGAGTTTCTTCTTACTGATGCCCGCGAGCGGGCGGAGGGGTGCAATGACGACATACTATGGCTCTGGAGGTCAGGTGAAAACCCACAGCTGGCAGCTGCTGTGTTGCACCCTGCAATACAGCAGCTCACCTGTGGGTGGCCAGGCCTTGCTCCTTTTTTTTTGGTGGATCTTTCCCCCGTGTGGCGCAAGGCGGGTGTGTGCATGCATATGCGCCGCACATCCCGGGCTGAATATCGGGATGTGCTGAATATGCACCACATACATTACTGGTGCACCCCGGCTCATCGGGATTTGCGCAGTGCAACATCCCCTTTTAATATCATGCGGGGTGCATCAGTGGGTTGCTGATGGCACAACACTGTTGCTCCATGCGCAACCCCTTTAACTATCCCGGCCTCTGACAAATTCTAAATGGTAAACTGTTTTTTTTTTATTAGAATCTAGGTTATAACTTGTAGAAATTACCCGAAATGCCGAGCCTTGATACATGCTCAGTATTAACATCCGGGCTGTGGTGATTTCTCACAAGCAGCCCTCGCTTAATGAAAAGAATGTTTCTATTTCAGATTTGTCACAGAGTAAAAATAAGTCACTAACTGAATGAGGATCGTAGGAGGTGAGCACAAGCCTTCTATGGCTTCAGCGCTGTAGCGATGTAGTGTGACAGTTTGCCAAGGAATGAAAGATAGCACCTTCAAATGTTTTTTGTTTTGTTTTAGGGAATCCGATTGATTGGGTTGTGAAGTGGTTCTTCTAGGGGCTGTTGGGAGACTGTCACAAATAGCAGTGGCTATTGGTTATTTTGAAACTCCTGCTCTAGTGGGACATCAGTATGGCGGATATTTATTTGTCATTTTAGGGGGTCGTATTGATCTTTTGGGAGATGTGGCTGACTGGCATCTTTTCCCATGGGTTATGCCAGGATTTACCACAGGTAAAAGGTGCCAGCCAGCCAATCAGATTAAAGAATTCTTGGATCCTATTGTATAATAAACAAGTTGGGCAGCCTTGGAGTGGGTCCCAGGGTGATAAACTGGGTCAGAAATTGGTTGAGCGATAGGACACAGAGGGTGGTGGTGAACGGAGTTCGGTCCAAAGAGAGGGGGTGACCAATGGGGTCCCGCAGGGATCAGTGCTTGGACCAGTCTTCTTTAATGTCTTCATAAGCAACATTGCAGAGGGGCTGGAAGGGAAGGTGTGTTTCTTTGCAGATGACATGCAGATCTGCAACAGGGTTGACACTCTAGGAGGGGTAGAGAAAATGAGAAGGGACCTAAGCAAACTTAAAGAAGGTCAAGGGTGTGGCAGCTAAGATTCAATGCAAAGAAGTGCAAGATCATGCACTTGGGACACAGAAATGCAGGAGAGGAGTACATGATGGGGGGGAGCACTGATGGCCACCAAACAGGAAAGGGACCTGGGAGTAATCATATCTGATGATCTAAAGGTTACCAAACATGTGAGAAGGATGTGAGGAGAGCCAATGAAATGCTGTGGTGCATAGGGAGAGATATCTCCAGCAGAAGGAAAGAGGTGGTGATGCCACTATATAGAACATTGGGGAGACCTCATCTAGAGTACTGTGTCCAGTTCTGGAGGCCACATTTCCGGAAGGACATAGACAGAGTAGAAGCGGTTTAGAGAAGGGCAATAAAAATGGTGCAGGGGCTGCACCAAAAGTCATATGACAGGAGACTGGAGGATCTCAATGTATATTTTCTGGAGGAGAGGAGAGAGAGTGGGATATGATAGAGACTTTCAAATACCTCAAGGGTCTAAATAAGGTACAAAAGGGTAGCATCTTTAAAAAAAAAAAGATGCTGAAGAACAAGGGGCTATGATATGAAGATAGAAGGGGGTAGAAGAGTTAATGTGAGAAAGTATTTTTTCACAGAAAGGGTGGTGGATCCATGAAACAGCCTCCCAGCAGAGATTGTAGGGGCAAAAACAGTAGGGGAATTCAAAAATGCTAGGGACAGACATAAAGGAACTCTAGCAATAGGAAAGAGATGGTAAGTCGCAGATCATTTAGGATCTGCGGTATATGAAACAGGTAGGGAAAATGGGCAGACTAGGTGGGCTAAGCCACAGTCAGGCAATTCATAACTGCATGTAAAGCTGTGTACAACAGACTAGCTTGCCCAGCCGGCACTGACAACTGTATGGAATAACCCTTGTGTTGCAATAGGAGGGGGAACAGTACAACTGGCAAGCTGGGTGAGCAAAGGAGTCAAGTATGTTAAAGACATTAGCCTTTTTACAATATACTGACTCAATTCAGCATGGGTTTACACCGGGAAGATCATGCACTACCAATTTAATCTCCTTCTATAACAAGAATAGTACTAGTCTAGAAAACAGGGCACCAATCGATGTCATACTCTTAGATTTTGGTAAGGCTTTTGATAAAGTCCCCCATTTGGAACTTATTAACAAATTAACTACTATTGAACTATCAGACCAACTAGTCTATTGGGTTCATAATTGGCCAACAGACAGAACCCAAAAAGTTAGAATTAATGGTAACTTATCCACTCCAGGGTACGTGACTAGTGGAGTCCCACAAGATTCCATCTTAGGACCTACCTTATTTAACTCATTTATAGGGGATCTACATATAAATACATATAATCACATAGTCAAATTCACCGATGACACAAAAATTGGAGCCAAAGTTAATACTTAATAAACATTTATCATTAGTCAAAGATCTAAATACCTTTACTAAATGGACGACTGAAAATAAAATAATGTTTAACCAAGATAAATGTGTTGTATTACATCTTTGGTTCAATAATCCACATTATCCATATTCTATTAATGGTCATACCCTAGGCATAGTCACTAAGGAAAGAGATTTGGGAGTCATTATTAATATTTCCTTTTCTTCAACTTTACATTGTAAAAAAATCTTACAAACTGCAAACAGGTTACTTAATTGTGTTAAACGTACTTTCACCAACAAAAATAAATATTTTATTGTATCTCTATGTGGAACATGTATATGCCCACATTTAGATTTCTGTTCACGCTTTTGGAGCCCCCATCTCAAGCAGGACAAAAAACTACTTGAACAGGTTCAGCAGAGTTACAAAATTAATTCCCACATTAAAAAAACAACCATATGAGGATACACTCAAAGCCACTGTGCTAGTAACACTCCATGAGAGAAGAATTAGGGGTGATATTCTACAGATCTATAAAATACTCCAGGATACAGCTTTATCTAAAGAATGTGACCTTTATTTTCATGATCGCCATATCCCACTGAGAAGCCATGATAAACAGTTACTCATCGCATATGTTCACACAAATAGAAGGGACACTTTTTTTCTCAATGAGAACAGCTAAACTCTGGAATATTCTTTCTCAGTATATTAAGGATTCCACCAATTCTGACCTGCTCAAACAGAGACTTGATAAACACTGAAATCGGAAAACTTAATATTGATCTTTACCCACATTATTGTAGGAGACATTCCCGATGGGTCTTGGCCTTCTTATGTCTACAAATCCTAGTAATCCTAGTGATCTCCTAGTCCATTGATCCTCTGACATGGACTCCTTTTAAGCCTTTCAGGCTAGGTACTAGGCACTTAGACAAGGCCGATTATTGGCACTATCTTCAACTCAAAGAGCACTGAGGCACATACTTTGGCAGATCAAGGCCACTGCCTCAACTGTACTGAGCCACCTGCTACATTCCTGTCTCTCCCATGTGAAAGAGAGGGCAGGCAACATATATCACTGTCTCAGGGATAGCATCCCTGACCTCAGTGCTCAAAGACACCGTGTTGCATCTCATGCAAAATAAAGTCCTCCACCTGTGGTATCAAACCCCAACAACCCTGTATATGGCTAAACTTGCTCCTAACACAAACTGCTGAGGTATGGAAACCTTGAAGGGAATCTCCTTCATCAATGCTGGCACTGCCCTGACCTACTGTAAACATCTTCTGGGAGCAAGTACACACATTTCTTGGACAAATATTGCACACAAATATTCTGCTAACTTCAGATTTGCAGATATGGGATCAGTAGATGCAGCCCCAGCATTTTTCTACGTGATTTGAAATGGGTCCTAATGATCCCAGTTGAAGCAAAATGGCTACTGCTGTGCCACTGGTGCACCTCCGAGATCCCTTCTATACAGGAATGTATCACAAAATTGGCACATTCAACCAAGTTTGAACACTTGACAATCATTGCTCACAAGGCACTCCCTAAGTACTTTGAAACTCGGGACTCATTCCTGAGGTATTTTGGCATCCGGTCCATTATGACAGCTCAGACCCTGGCCACCTATAGTGGGCATAAGCTGATGTACAAATATCCCACCATTCCATCCCCTGATCACTTGAGGTTAGAAGGATCTGGACAGATTCTCCACCTCCTACACACAGTAATCTTGGAGGGAAGTCAGAGCTATTACAAACATATCACTTTCATCCTTTTAATCAGGAATAGGTTGAATATGTGAAGGAATTAACAGAAGTTGTATATAGTTTTGTTAAGGTTATTAACCCTTAGTTATCACCTGGGGGAGGTTGTTTCCCCTCCCCTGGGACCACAGCTATCCTCATATTCTCTATATCTGTTATAGGCATACCATATGTATTGTAGGATGGACATCCCCACTGCATCCTGAAAGCATTATTTATTAGCAATAATGCACCCACAACAGTTGTATCTTTATATGTTGTATGAATGAAGTACAGTCTATCTACCAAAACTGTCATGATTATGGAATGTGGGACTGAATGTCTTGGATTTGTAAGTTTGTACACTGCAATACATTTCACTAGTATCTCCTTGCTATAGTAGCACCTATATGTGCTATTTTTCCTTATTCTACCTGATTTGTCATTATATATTCAAGCCTGTAATGTGCATGAAATATGGTCTTGAATGTATATCTATAGTTTGAGAAGTTGAAAATTAGTAAAACGATTAACCACAAAAAAGTTATTTTTGCCCATAATAAATCACAGGTGTTACACACACCGTTGTTGTGCCACCCTCTGGCAGAACACATCCACTATAGAAACAGAACACAGCTACTTTTTTCTTTTATCACTTTTTAAACTTTTTTCAATAATTGAAAAAAAAAATAATTGACCTACTAAAACTTTGTTAAACCCATTTCCTAATCACAATAAGGCACTCCAGCGTGTGCTTTATGCTGAGATAACAGCACATCTCAGGCGAGGGAAGCACTCCACTTTCAGCGTCATACTTCAACCAACCCAAGATGTGCCATTATCCCCGCACAAAGCACACCTTGTCATGCCTTAGTACTTAAATATAGTCACACATCTCATGTACAGTTATGACTAACTTTATGTAGTGAAAGGAGTCTTTACTGCTTTTGGTATACTGATGGCAAATTGTACAACCAATATTGCCTCTGAAGCAGGTAGGGGCTGGATTTTCAAAGCCCTTGAAATTCCCGTAGCTGCAGGAAAAACTCAGCGCAAGTGGGTTGCCACTTGTAGAGCTGCAGTTATTCCCACAGCTACAGCATTCTCAAAAGTGGAGCCAATTTGCAACTGGCTCTGTGATTTATGGCAGCTTGCACTTGTTTTTTTCCCTCACAGCTGCAGAAAAATATTGTAGCCAGTGGAACCAGGTGTAATATCTCCCGCAGCTGCAAGGGACTGAAAATACAGATCTTCATAACTGCGGAGATTTCAGTCAGCAAATGGAGTTGAGGAGTGGGGCTTAGTCCCAGTAGATTTTGAAAATAAGGCCTCTGGGGTTTAATCTAGGTAGGGACCTTCCATTTTTGTATTTTCAGCAGTGACAACAAGGGTTCAACTCCAGGCAGAAACTGAACTGTTGTTTTTATTTAATATTAAATTGCACTTGAGTAGTGATCCATGGCATTGTAGAGTTAGAATTGTAACTATGCAGAAAAACAGACTTAGTTATGACAGAAAATAAGCACAACAGAAAAGTGCTACCTCCAAGACAGCATCTGCCTCTGAGGCAATGCTGGTTTGAAATTGATGCCTCTTGGTTTTGATACAGTTAGACCCCCCTCGGTGTATGTACTGGACCACCTAGATATCTGGAAATATCTAGGTGGGCCTCCAACTAGGGTTCAAACACTAAACATTCTCTCATATAACATTTCTTTGATACAAGATGATATGCAAGTAATGAAAAATAACTCAGGAATACCATTGTAAACCCCCATAGTGTGGGTGCTGACCTGACTCCACAGAGTCCTGACTTCCTGATCAGAATGCTACTGACTTGTTGTTTCTCTCTGGCCCCTGCAAGACCATGGCACTGAGGACCAAGAGCAAGAAGGAGGAGACAGGACAACTTTGGCACCTTCACACTAGCATGTCTGCAGCTGCCGCTGCTCATCAAAGAGAGGCTGCACTGCTGCCAGTGACCAAGCAAGACCAGAATTCCTGATGCAGTGGGGATCTCCCCACTAAGGCTGGGAGAACTCGGTGAAGTTCTTACCCTTATTAAATAAGAACCGGGACACGGTGGGATTCTGTTTAGCTCTGATTATTTATAAATATTTGAAAAAATTTGATAAAATGCATACAAGTGGCCAAAGTCGGTCATATTTAACACAGAGGCCCAAAGGAAATCATTTAATGCATTATTTGTATACAAAATTAGAGTAAAACTGCTAAATAAAAGCAATCACTACTAGCCCCTTCATGGCTGGCCTGTACTGGTGGCATATCCTGCTCTGGACCATGACATGAGTCTGCTGGGGGAGGGAGAGAGAGAGAGAGAGAGAGACAGACAGACAGACAGACAGATGCAAGTACCTATATCATACCACAAAGCAATACCAAGCACTGAAGACAGTTAAGATGTTTTTATTAATGCTGCTGTGTGTGGGGTATATTATTTTGATGGATGTTCCAGTCAGAGCAGACCAGGCCAAAGAAATGGATATAATGAATGAGTAAATGAGCAGCAGTAAGAGCCCACCCACCCTACCCTTGTGAGGCAACTGCATCGCATGTTCCAGTGTACTGTGGTATGGTACACTACCTGGTCCACCAGGTGATAATGTTTTCTACTATTTCTACTGATCAACATGCTATTACACAAGAAATGAAAGACATGCTGATTACCATCCAGGCAGCCAGTTACATCACATTGGTCAAATGCAGTGCAGTCATAAAATAAAGTTTGCCACTGCCACTTGAAACATAGAAACATAGAAACATAGACTTTGACAGCAGATAAGGACCGCTTGGCCCACCTAGTCTGCCCATTTTCCTACTTAGAAGATAAGCTGCAGATCTTATTTAACCAACAGCCTATTTCTTCCTACCCCCACAAAAAATGCCTTATGTCTGTCCCATGCATTCTTGAATTCTCCCACAGTTTTAGACTCCACAACCTCCTCAGGAAGGCTGTTCCATGTGTCCACCACCCTCGCTGTGAAAAATACTTCCTCACATTGCCCCTGAGCCATTCTCCCTCTATTTTCAAATTGTGTCCCCTTGTTCTTGCACATCTCTTTTTCTGAAAGATGCTACCTTATTGGACTTTGTTGATTCCACTGACATACTTAAACATTTCTATCATGTCCCCCCTCTCCATCCTCTCCTCAAGGGTATACATATTAAGCTCCTTTAGTCTCTCCTCATATGGCTTCTCTTGCAGACCCTGCACCATTTTAGTTGCCCTCCTCTAAACTGCCTCCACTCTGTCAATGTCTTTGCGGAGATGGGGTCTCCAGAACTGGACGCAGTACTCCAGATGAGGTCTCACCAACTGTCTGTACAGGGGGATAACAACTTCCTGTTTTCTGCTGGTGATACCTCTCCCTATACATCCCAGTATCCCCCCAGCCCTCCCTACTGCCTTCTTGCACTGCTTGCCAACCTTAAGGTCATCTGATATGATTACCCCTAGGTCTGTTTCCATTTTTGTTGTTGTTACTACCTCCCCATTATGTAATCTTCCCCTGGGTTTTTTTCCCCAGGTGCATTACTTTGCACTTCTTGCATTGAATCCAAGCTGCCATACTTCTGACCATTCCTCCAACCTTGCCAAGTCCCTTCTCATCCTTTCCACGCCCTTGTGTATCAACCCTGTTGCAGATCTTTGTGTCATCTGCAAAGAGGCATACTTTTCCTTCCAGTCCCTCTGCAATGTCACTTATAAAGACATTAAAAAGGACTGGACCCAGTACTGAACCCTGCGGTACCCCACCAGTAACCCCTCTTTCTCCAGAGTGGACTCCATTTGCAATTACCTTCTGTGTCCTGTTGTTCAGCCAATGTTTTACCCAGGCTACCACCTTGGGACCCACTCCCAGGCTGGTTAATTTGACTACTAATCTTTTGTGTGGGACTGTGTCAAATGCCTTGCTAAAGTCTAGGTAGGCCATGTCCACAGCCCCTCCGTGGTCTACAACTTTGGTCACCCAGTCAAATAAATCAATTAGATTCATCTGACATGACCTTCCCGCTGTGAACCCATGCTGCCTTGGGTCCTGTGCCCCACTGGCCTCTAGGTACTCAACAGTTCTTTCCCTCAGAAGTGTTTCCTTTACTTTCCCTACCACAGAGGTCAAACTGACAGGTCTGTAGTTTCCTGCCTCCGTCTTGGTCCCACTTTTGTGAAGGGGAATCACATCTGCCTTCTTCCAGTCCTCAGGTACCACACCATCCTCCCATGATTTGTTAAAAAGCGTAGTCAGTGGTGTCACTAGTTCTCTGCTTAATTCTTTTAGAATTCTGGGGTGAATTCCATCTGGCCCCATTGCTTTGTCCACCTTCAGTTTTAGGAGTTCTTTCAGAACCCTTTCTTCTGTGAAAGGATTGGGATCAACCCCCCTCTCCAGAGTGCTTCTATTAATTGTATTAGGCACCTCCCCCACTTCCTCTTTTGTGAAGACCTGATGACGCACAGTTACATCATTCCTAGTTCCACAATTGCTGCCAGTCAGTATCAAGTAATTTAATTATGTAAAACATAATAATATCAACCCAGTTACTATAAGTGAGATGTAGTGTTACAGCTAGGCTAGCATATCATGCGGGTTACCCACATTAGAGCGGAAACAAATATTGCGAATGACAACACATCATGGGAAATACATCGGAGGAATACATATCACACAATAATGTTACCACAAGTTCCGAATGCTGGCAACAGATTGGAAAAGCCACACGATGTGCATCTGAGGACCTGTCCCTACCCCAATGAAAGCAGAACACAAACTTCAAGAATTACAGGGGGGGTATTGCCCCAGCCCCCCAAACTATATATAACCAACTCCAAGTTGCAGAATGAGTGCAGGATGTCAGCCTTGGGAAACAGAGCAAGTAAAAGCACATGCCGCCCAACCTGATCTAGCAGTGACCACATGCTGTAACACCGAAAAGAAGGAACACATAAGGAAACTAACACTGAACACTCCAGTGCCAGACAACACAATACCATTCACCTAGGCAGCAATCATGAACAACACCTCAGTCCTCATACCTGAGTTCCCATACCTGTCACCCTGACCAAAGCTGCATCAGCGCCAAAGCCAGATCTGGTAAGATACACTTAGCCCTCCTTCCTCCACCCTAATTTACCCACTCTATATACTCCACACCTTTGTCGGGATTCCCATACCATGCACACACAATAAAGAAATTAATTTAGTAACATTTTGCTCTGTGAAGTAATCACAGCCAAATATGGGGACATGAGAAATATATTACACAAAGAGCATTCAATGTCAAGGTTCAGGCTTCTGCTAAGCCATCTATTGTATGAAAATTTAAACAGCAATACTACAGTACAGTCCGGTCGGTGGTAAAATAATACTTTTTTAATCAGTTGCTGAGGACAAAAAGTGACAAGTAGTAGTAGTAGTAGACATCAGTACCCTACCTTCCAGATCAGATAGTGGTACCTACCACCACCAAGTAAGTTTGTGACATGAAATGCAGTTGCTCAATGTATTTGGACTCGGAACCAACTGATGTTATTATTTTTCATGTACAGTATCTGTGCTCATTGTGATCATTTAAGCAGTTCTGGCCTGGTCTAGTCCATCCTGACCTGACTTGTTGCCATTAATTGTTGGGTCATGTAGCAGACCCTATTCACAAAAGATTTTCACCCCAGGCACACATTCTTGAAAGTGTTTTGTGGATAGGGCCCGCTCAGACTTGTTAGTGTACACTTCATTCAGGTATCATATTTGAAATTAACATGAGGAATGTTGATTTTCAGAAATATCAAGCATTCAGCATTTTCCAGTGTCAAACAGGATCATGTGTCAGTAATGACGTTACCAGCTGAACTAAGCAATCATTCTGAACAAATGCTTGTCGGAGGGCAATTCATGTACTTCACTGTAATGTTTACTAAATCAGGCCACATACTTTGTTTGGATATCCAATATTTCAAAGGATCAGCATTCCAGTTGATATTGGGCTCTGCCAGGTACATTTCAACAATGGTGTGTGCTGAGGCTGTGTTAGAAGGAGTAGAAGAAGAAGATGTTACAATTACATATTACAAGTGACTCGAGAGACATGAAGCTGGACCAAGTGATGTGGGACAGTGCAATGCTTGGATGGTGGTGAAGAAGATCCTGCTGCAGTGGCCAAGGAGGAAGAGGGAGAAAATGCTGCAGCACTAGAGGATGGGCCACCTGATGCTGTGCTGTGTTGTGAAGAAGATTCTGCACATGGTGCTGTTGTACCCTGTTCTATGACAGCATGCACCTCATCAAATATTTATTTATTTTATTTAATTAGTTTTTGTTGACCGGGTAAGTGCACTAGACAAATCCTGCCTATTTTCAGACACAAACCTAGGGAGGGGGATACAGATGAATGCCAAGTGACCTTGAACCAGATTACGCTGTTGGTGGTATTTTTAGTGAATGAGGGAAATTTGGCAAGGACACCGGGGAAATTCCGCTACTGGCTGCTGGTTGGCGGCTAGTTTGGGAGTTCGCTGGACGCCACAGAGGCAGAATGGCAGACTGCTCTCAACCTCGAGAAGAGATGGAGGTCGGAGATAGCAAGGTATCTGAAATGCATACTACAACCCTTACCGGTAGCTGGTGCAATTTTTCAGACCTTCCGATACAGGTATCGCAACTGGAGGTAAATTTGAGTGCAGATTTGGTCCCTGGAGATTTGTCTGGCGATTGTTTGCAGGAAGCTGTTTGTTCTTCCCTCACATCGGAGTGGTTAGTGCAACAGAAATTACGGGGCGTCGGTCCCGAGCGGAACATATTCTGAAGAACCGGTTTCCCGCCCGGATGGATTTGAGCGAGGACCAGTACTTCCTCTGTCTTATGACAGCAGTTTGGACTGGAAGATGTTCACCCTGGTGGTAACCTGGCCTGGTCAGAGGAGATAGCGCCAGGCGGGTTGGAAACGGTCAGAAGCAGGAGTCTGGACGCCGGATTCTCCGTGGACCCCAAACATGCATGCCAACGACAGCCATACTATGACTGAAGGTACAGCTGTACTGCTTAATAAGGGTACTTTAAAAAATGATACCTGGGAGGGTGGGGAGCGTGGCTTGGCTTTTTCTAAGCCAAGTACCTCCGCAGCTGTTTCAGCTGATTTACAGAAAACCATTACACCTGTTTCCTTAGAACAGCCACAGAGACCTCCCATGTCTGAACTCTTTAAAATAAATTAGAACAGGCTCTCGCAGAAATGCAGTCAGGACTAGGTATAAAGGAGGTTTGGCTGAACATCCAGATAGATATTTTGTTTTCAAGCATTTATTGAAAATTCTATGGGTTTTTGGCTAAGGATATTTATGCTCTTATTCATGTTTCTGGTGAAGATTCATTTGATGTTAGTTTCCAGACTACTTCACTTATGGAACGTTTTTGGGAAAAATATTCTATTCAAAAAACTACCTCCTCATGGACATCCTTTTTCGCACTACCCCTTTCCAAACCACTAATTCGTTTTGTAACAATTATGTTTAGAAATGAAGGGGTAAATGTGAGCGATATTTACCATTGGCTTCAGGGGGACTCAAATGTGATATACTAAGTCCCCTGAAGCCCTGTTGGATGTGGAAGGTATTTGGACGGGAGGGTGGAAATTTAGGTAAAGCTTTTCAAGTCAACTCGGATATTGTCCATTTACCTAATAGTTTTTCTTAGGCAAGGACAGAGGGTCTGTTTTATGGGGGCAGCCTGGCCTGTTACAAATGTGGGATAAGACACATATCAGTAGTGTGTGCGATGTTTTAAAATGCCCATTGTGGTGGGTTTGGTCACTCTACTGATATGTGTACTAATATCTTTAAGTGTAACCTTTGTGATGAACAAGGTCATGCTTTCCATCAATGCCCCTGGGCACGGAGGAATTGTGCAGCGGGTCTTGATCATGATGAATTGCTACGTAAAGCCCAGGCTAGTAATAAGGGATTTAATGAACCTGGTAATTCACATACCTCTGTGGTCTCCCCTACCCTGCCTCCAAAAAATCCTGCTGCTTCACATAATGAGGTGTTACGTCTTTCTGAGGAACCTCCAGCGTTAGTTGAGAAATTAGTTTCAAGGCCTTCTGTTGTTAATAAAAATTCCTCCACTTCAATTATGCCTCCGCCCTTTGAGGTAGTTAAAAATAGGCGTTTCACAAGAGCTTCTTTGAAACAACCTACGCCCGCCCCTCTTTCCACTGAAAATTTTTTTTCACCCTTACAAGATGATACCAGAGAGTCTGATCTTGAATCCGATACCTCACATATCTCAGAACTCATCACAGATGATGAGGATAGTAAGGCTACAGAATTAGCCAAGGAAAAAAAAGGAAAAAAAAAGCGGAAAGTGAGTCAGAAAAATAGTGTTTAGTTAACTTTAAATGGCCACCTTAAAGCTAGCTACATATAATGTATGTAGTTTAAAGGCTTTTAAAAACAGCTACCTATTTTCTTGTATTTAACAACTTTGAAGCGAGACATTATTTTTACAAGAAACTAGGCTTTCTTCCCTTTGGGAAGTGAATCAACTAAAAGAAAATGGGTATTAGGCCCTTCTTTTGGACTTTTGGCTCTGATGTAGCAGATGGCCTTGGAATCTTATTTTGTAATTCTGCTTTCAAGATTTCTAAAGTAATTGATGTACATCCAGGTAGAATTTTAATTTTAGATTGTTCACTTCATACTTATTATTTTTCGTCTAATAAATGTTTATGGATCCCAATCAAAAACAGGCCGTATTAAAATGTTTGAGGATATTAAACCTTTTTATATGCTAAAAGACATATTATTTGGGGAGGTGATTTTAATTGCTCCATAGATCTGGATTTATTAAATCTAAAGGAAAAAGTCTACTGTGACTCGAATGCTCTTATTGACATCGTAAAAGATGCTAGTCTTAAAGGCGGCTTATGCAGAGCTTGCATGCTCAGCTGGTGAAACATACCATCGACACACTTTTTAGAACCGCATTGATATGGTCTTCATATCTCTATTTTGTTTTCAAATTTTGTTCAGTTACTCCTACAGAATTTTCTGACCATTCTATTTTACTTTGTACTTTTCTTTAGAACATTTACCTCCTACTTTGTATAACACGGTTTCTCGGAGACTGAACACTTCCTTTTAAGTGATTCAGTCTATTTTCTAAAATAGAATTGTTCTTTGTGGCTAAATATTCTACAATTGACTTGTTTTCGTCACCTTTTGAGTGGTGGTTACAGACAAGCAAGAAATTAAAGACTTTTTCAGGGTTGGGTAAAAGGAAAGTAGATTCTGATTACAGGAAATATTTACTTCTTAGAAATCGACTTTACAAGTTAATGTCTGTTTCCCTCAGCAACGGGTTGTTTATACTTCTCATATAGCTGATATTAAAATCAAATGAGAATATTCCAATATGATAGGGCTAAATCTTTGGATTTAGAGTTTCGGTTTGGCACAAAACATTGTCCAAGCTCTGATCCTTATCAGGCGTGCAAATTAAGATTGGCTGACATGTTTATGACAGGCTTATGGATTTGCAAAATAATATAGTGACTGCAGATTTGGACAAGCTGGCAGTAGTGCAAAGACATTTATCTGATTTTTTTTCCTGTCAAGATACACTTAATTTAGAATCTTTTCCGTTGGAACAGTTTAGGACTTTGCCTTCTATTCCGGATAATTTGCTATACTGTTTAACCATTCCTATTACCTCACAAGAAGTCATAGATGTTATAAAGGAATTGAACACTGGATCAGCTCCGGGGCTTGATGGTATCCCCAATGAATTTTATAAAACTTGCATTTCTTATATGAGTTACTTCTTGCCTTTAGTTTATAATTCTTTTTTAGCATCAGGAAGGCCTTGTAAAACTTTTCCCTTTCGCTATTAAAATTTATTTACAAAAAAGGTGATAGAACTTTATTAACAAATTGGCGCCCTATTAGTCTATTAAATAGTGACTACAAGATTTTAGCAAAAATCTTAAATTTGAGGCTAGAAAAAGTGGCCAGAATCCTAATCCATCCTGCAAAACCTTGTGCTATCTCTCAGAGGAAAATTCAACATAACCTCTTTTAATTCGAGATTTATTTGCTAGTAAGAATCATTTTCAAAATTCGGAAATGGTAATAGCATTAGATCAAGCAAAGGCATTTGATGCAGTGTGTCATTCCTATCTTTATTTTATTTTGATACATTATGGGATTCCAAGGACCTTTGTAAATTGGATTTCTAATTTATATACTCATGCTGTTACCATTCCATTGTTAATGACTTTCTTGGTGCTGAGATATTAATAAAAAAGGGTGAGACAGGGTTGTCCCCTTAGTCCACTGTTATACACATTTGTTCTAGATCCAGTTATTAGAGGTATTATTTCAGACATTAATATCTTTGGTGTTGCTCCTTCCCTGATTTAACTCCAATTAAAGTTACTGCTTTTGCTGATGATGTTACCCTATTATTGGCTGATAGTAACTCATTACAAAGAGCCCTGATCTTTTTTTTTTTTGGAAAATTTTCAGGGCTTCCTTAACTTACAAAAAGTTTTGTTTACAATTAGGGCCTAGGGTTCCTGATCTATCTTTCTGCTATAATATTCCCATGCTTTCTTCACCTCAGAAAATTTTAGGAATATGGTTTGGGATGGAAGATATGGCACTCTTTAATTGGGAAAAACAATTATCGGCTGGAGACCTTAAGGTTGCCCAGTGGAAACGTTAGCGTTTGGGAAACAAAAGAGTTTTGATTATTAAAAATTTCTCCTCCACTTTTATTTATGTTAGTCATGTATTTCCACCCCACTTTCTTGTGAAACCAGACTATATAGTGTTTTTTCAAATGCTTTGGGGAAATAGACTTAACCAGTAAAAGGAATTCACCTATCTAAAAAACAGCATGGAGGTTTAAGTATGGTTAATCCTGTAGTTTTTTCATTCCATTTTCTGTTTTCTTCTTTTTCTTTTATTTGGAATTGTGAAGTTTTACCATGGCATTTTTGAGTTAAGTCTATATGGCATAAATATTTTTAAGTGGTCCCTTTTCCCCTAGAGTATTAGCTTCTGATGGTCTTCCATCATATGGTATATCCACTTTTAAAAACTTTTCAGTGGAAAATTTCTATGCCACAACTAACTTCTTTGAATAGAAAATCCTTCTATAATTACATTGTATTTGATTTATTGAAAGTTATTCTCATTTTTCCTGAGTGTACTCCATCCCACATGAAGTATGCTTTATGCAAACTAAAAGATGGTAGAATTCCGACTAAAATTTGGGATATAATATGGATGTCAGCACATGGAAGGCTAGGAGTTAGAGGAATTTGAAATATAAACCCTGAGTGATAGGTATTGTTTACGAATACTTGTATTAACATAGAGGAAAGTCAAATACATTTTTTTAGACTGTATGCATAGTCAAGACTTTTGGAACTTTGCAGCTTTGCATTGGCAAATGCCTCATTTACAACATTTGTCTTATGGAACCTTGGTTCTTGGAAATTATACAGGGTGTGGGATATTTATCATAAAAAGTACTTTAAATGTTTTCTTTCCTTTTAAAATTTTTTTATGGCAGGCAAGATGTAAATTTGTTATGCAACAACTGTATACGCCTCATTCAATTATTGTATCTCTATTGAAACAGAGTTGAAAGAACTGAAAAAAAGAGATAGATTGCATTTTCTAACTCCGAAAGTGAATACCTTGTGGAAGAATTTTGTGTTTATTCCTTAATGTGATTGTTAACTTGATGACAAACTTTTCTTTGTGATGGTTTTGTTTTTCTTGTCAATAAAAATTCCCCTACTCTGGAGGGGGTTATCTCACAGGAGCGTCTATGGAGGCGGTTAGTATGTCTGCGGCGTTGGAGGAGGACGGTCGCACGGCCACGGTCGGGTGGCAGCCTACTACTTCGAGTGGTAATGAGATTCTATCTCCCGCTATTTCAGACAGTATTGGGGTAATGACTTTACCTGTTTCTGAGGCGGAGGATGAACGTTTAGCCGAGGAGGACATTTCGGAGATCATGGTTCAACAGGCAGCATTGAGAGCTCAGTTCTCTCAGTCAGAGCTTGCCAAGGCAGAGTTTTTTGAAAAAAAACCGGAAACGCTTGTTGGGGATTTCTCCAGATGGGACTCATTGCTCTGTAAAACTTGGCCCTGATGATGACGTCGAGTCCTCGGCGCAAGCAATGGAGAAGGACCCTGGTCTGGATGTTTCTTTGGCAGATTCGTTATTTTCTCCAAATATGGCAGCGTGGTCTCCTGAACTGGCGCTTCGTAGTGCAGGCTGGTTACAGTGTCCTGACGGTTCTTGGGTAGCTGACTCGACTTTGAAAGAAAATGTTTTGACTGGTCCTGTGTCTTTGGTTAGTGCTTCAGTTCATTTGCCCAGTGCCAATTTGGAGGCTTTGCAGTTGGATCCTGAGCCTGCAGCTCCAGTTGAAGGTAATAGTGCTTCCTCTTCTATCACGGATAACATAGCCCGGTCTTTTGCTGATGTCCCGAGGGTTTCACCGGTTCCTTTACCTGTCCCTCCCCTTACTGGAGTACATCATGACTTATTTACTAAGCCACTTGAGTTGGCAAAAAGACGTAATGCAATTCGAATACGGTATCTGGGGGGTCTGCCTGAAGTTCCAGATTGTTTTTATGTGGGTCGAGTCCTAGTGAAGCAGTCTATGGGCTTTTCTCCTGCAGACATCTATGCCTTAATTCATGCTCCTGGGGAACATTCGTTTGACTTAAGCTTTCAGACTCCATCCCTGCTGGAATCCTTTTGGTCAAAATATGCTTTTCTTAAGACTAATCCTTTATGGTCTCCTTTTTATGTGGTGCCATTGACTAAACAACCTTTTAGAGTTATTACTGTTTTATTTCGCAATGAGGGTGTAAATTTGATATAGATATTCTTTTTTGGCTGAAAAATAGATGCGAAGTTCAGGGTGACCCTGAACCTCTTTTTGATGGGGAGGGCTTTTGGAATGGGGGATG
The DNA here is from genome assembly GCA_016271365.2 of Neoceratodus forsteri. NCBI lineage: Eukaryota > Metazoa > Chordata > Ceratodontiformes > Ceratodontidae > Neoceratodus > Neoceratodus forsteri. The sequence continues at coordinate 1,467,292,363 of CM057450.1, read as the reverse complement.
GAATTTTAAAATTAAACTCCGTTGTGTTCAGGAGGAATTTGTGCATCTTCCGAATTGTTTATTCATTGGTGGGGATAAAGGTTTGTTGTTTTATCCTGGCCAACCTAGACATTGCTATAAATGTGGTTCTCCTAGACACATTAGCATATCTTGTGAAAAGGTTATTTGTTTTCAATGTGGGGAATGTGGTCATTCTGGCTATCAACATGTGAACCTTGTGAAGTGTTCTTTCTGTGATGAATTGGGTCATGTCTTCCCTGATTGCCCAAAGGCTGCACACAACTCGTCAGATCCAGGATTTGCTATGCAGGATTTGCTTATTTTTTGGGCTGCTAGAAATCTTTTGCATGGGACTGGCCCTCCCACTTCCCAGAAGCCCAAATCATATTCTGCTGCTGTGTCCTCCTCTGTCCCCCTCTTTTGCCCCCCAAGGGAAATTCCTGTTCCTACTGTTTCTCCAGTAGTGACTACTGTTCCTGAGACTCCACTCCCTTTGGTTTTTGTCCCCGCCTGTGCTGAGACCTTCTATGGACTCACAGGAAAGGGATGACAGTGTTTCCTTCTCTCCTGTTCCCTCCGGAGTTGATCATGGTTCTGTACTTGATTGGGCTCAATCTCCGGCCCCTGTGCTAACTTCCAATAAATTTGGAGTTTTAGCCTCACTAGACATTACAGACCAAGACTCTGATACTACTTCACTACTTCCCTCCCAAGTTGAAATGGTCTCTGACCCTGAATCTGTTTCGGACCCTCGGGTGGGTAATTCCGGGAAATCAAAAAAAACTTCTCGGGTGGGTTTACGTAAAAGTAACAGAAAGTTGAACCCTCGCTCTTAAACCTTCTTTCCCATTCCCTGTATGAGGTTACTTTGACTAGTTTGAATGCCAATAGCCTTAGGTCTACGTTTAAGAAGAGAGTTACTTTTCCTTTATTTTCTGATTTACGGCATGATGTTATCTTTTTTCAGGATACCAGATTGTATACTGTTCAGGATTTTTCTGAGGCTACAGATTTATGGGGCTGGGGTTCTTGTTATTGGTCAGGGGGTACTGACCTCTGCTCAGGTGTTGGGATATGTTTCACTTCGAATACAATTACAGTGACTGAGGTGCTTCATATTTCTCCTGGGAGGGTTTTGTTACTTGATGGTCTGATTAATTCTGTTCCTTTTGGGTTGATTAATGTCTATGCCCCTCAGACCAAATGGGATCGAGTTCAACTTTTGCACCTTCTTCGGCCTAATTTGCTTTCTAGCAGGAATATTTTGTTGGGTGGTGATTTTAATATCTCCCGAACAGTTAAATCTAATACTTCAAAATTGTACTGTGACAAGCATTGTTTGAATGATTTGCTAAAGGTTTCTGGTCTTTATGATGTTTTTGATGGTGTTTCATCTTTTACGTATGTACAAGGCCTTCGGAGATCACGTATTGATTATTGGTTTGTGACCCCCTCTCTTTGTTTTTTTTCCCCTAAAGTTTCACCAGTTGCTTCTTCGGATCATTGCCTTCTCAGTTTTTCCCTTTCTGATCATGTACGAACTTCTAAAGGGCCGGGATACTGGAAGTTGAACTTGTCACTTCTGGATATTCCTGAAGTCCAGGAAGGGTTTTTGTCCCTTTTAAAAGCTCATGATTCATTTTTTTTTCTTTATGACTCTTTGCAAGATTGGTGGGAAGATTCAAAGCAGTTATTTAAAGAATATTTTATTGAGATTGGACATATTTTGGGAGCTTCCCGTAAATCATATCATAAATCTCTTCAGCAATTATTAACTGGTTTTTACTCTCAACTTCATTCTGGTTTTCCGGTTGATTCTATTGCATTACAGGTGGTAAAGACTGAATTGGCTAAGATTCAAAATTTGAAGCAACAGCAACTTGAGAGGGATATGAAATTTAGTACCCATGGGTCCTTTTGTCATATGAATCCCTTTGAGGCTAATATGTCATATAGGACTAAGAAGGATGTTAATGTTTTATTGACTTCAGAAGGTGATAGGGTTTCTGATAAACAGTCAGTTCTTGATATTGTTGATGCCCATGTTCAGTCATTGTTTACTACAAATTCTAGGGTTACTTCGTAGTCTATTGCAGACTGGTTGCAATACAGTTCTTTACCCCAAATTCTTGAGGTTTTTTTGTTGTCTCTGGTGGCGCCTATTCCTGAGTCTGAATTTTATGCCATGACTCGGGTTCTTCCAAGAGGTAAAGCCCCTGGAAAGGATGGGCTTCCTAATGAAATTTATGGTTTAATTGGTACTATTTTGGGTTCTCATTTAGTTTCAGTGTTTAATGCATGTCTTACTCTTGGTACTTTCCACCCTAGTATGAATGAGGGGCTTTTAATTTTTCTTCCTAAGTCAGGAGACAAAAGTGATCTGCATAATTGGCGCCCGATAACGCTTTTGAATTCGGACTGCAAGATTTTTACCAAAATTTTGGGTTTCCGGATTGCTGTTTTTTTGTCTGACATTATTTCTCCTGTACAGTTTAGTTCTGTGCCTGGCCGCAATATTTCTGATGCCCTGATTTTGATTCGCAAAATCCTTGAACGAGGTAAATGAGACAAACTGGCTGGTATTTGTGTTATGGTAGACCAAGCTAAGGCTTTTGATAGTGTTTCTCACCTCTATCTTTGGTCATGCATGATGGCTCTAGGTTTTCCATCTGGTTTTGTCAGTTGGATACAGAATTACTATCAGAATGCTGTCATGATCCCGTATGTTAATGGTTGGATGGGTAGGGCACGTTCGTGTGGTAAGGGGGTACACCAGGGGTGCCCTCTTAGCCCTATGTTGTATAATTTTTCTTTGGAACCATTACTCTGCTATCTCCTGTGAGGATATTATTCGGGTCCTCGGTGGGTTCTGCGGATGCTGAATTCCCAGTTATTGCTTATGCGGATGATTTATGGTTTTTTTTGGCTGATATCCCTTCCTGTAAGGCCGTTGAAAGGTTGACTGTTGCCTTCCAAAGAGGTACTGAGGTTTCCTTTAATTTGTCTAAGAGCAGATGCTGTTATTATGGCTCGTATGTTTCTTCTTCTTCGGTGTTTATGGAAATTCCTGTTACCAATACAGTTTGTAAAATTTTAGGCATTTATTTTTTCTGTGATTCTGATACAGCCACCTATAATTGGGAACGGCTTCTTCAGATGGCTAACGGGAAAGTTACATTTTGGACCAAATGGAATATGTAAAAAAAAAAAACGTATTTATATGATTAATACTTTTCTTATTGGTATTTTTTTGCATTTGAGTGCTGTTTATGCAGTACCGGTTTCCCTGGAAGTAGCTCTTTATGGTCTTTTTTTCAGAATGATTTGGGGGAGTCGTTTGAACCCCATCAGGAGGAATGTTTTATATTGTCCTCTTGCTTTTGGTGGTTTGAATATGGTTAATCCAGTCCTGTTTTTTTTCAGTATTTTTCTATATAAAAATATTTCTACCCTCATTCTACATAGCTCTACAGTGTGGTCAGTGTGGCTTTACGATCAGGTCTCTCCTTGGCTGGATGGTTGGTCAAGGGAGGGCCTCATCCATAAACAAACACCTGTAGTTTGGTTACCAAATTATCTTCGTTCCAATTTTGGTAATATTAAGAAATGGAAGATTCCTTTTCTTTCATTTACCCAATCTTCTAGAAAACAGTTGTATCACCTTTTGTTAAGTCAGTACTTTTCGGACAGTTGTGTCTTTCCGGGAATTGCTCATGCTGATTTACCCCAAGTTACAGCTTTGCTTACCTCTCCTAGTCTTCCTAATTATATGTGGGATGTTACCTGGCTTACAGCCCATGGAAGGCTGAATGTTAAAAATAATTTGAAACACAAAAGTATTGAAGACAGATATTGTCCAAGAATTTCTACTTGTAATGCTGCTTTAGAGACAATGTTGCATTTGTTTTTTGAATGTCCTTTTATTGTACAATTTTGGGCCCTGCTCTATGTTTGGTGGGCACATTTCCAATTTCCAACTATTAATGCTACATGTTTATTTTTTGGTATTTTATCCTTGGAGTGGGATTCGTTTTCTTCGGATACAGTTAGATTAATTTTGGGGGGTATTAAGTATCATGTTTGGCAAGTCCGCTGTACATGGTCCTTACGTGCTCTGTTTATTTCCCCTGACCAACTATTTTGGAGGATTCATAATTGGCTTTGTGAACTTTGGCATGCGGATTTTCATTCCTTATCACCATCCCAGTTTCACAAAAAATGGAAAGCGATACAATGGTTGGACACTGGATAACGTTTATTGGGTCAGTTTTATTTTCATTTTGGTTTTCTTTCCTTTTTTTGGTCATTTTGTATTTTGCATCAGTTCTTTTTGTACTTTTTTTTCTAAGTTTTGATTGATGTTATGTTCTGTTTTTGGTTTGATTTACTTTTGGTCTTGAATAAAACATTCCCTTACTCTTTTCGATAAGTGCCATGGGATCTTTAACATCCACCTGAACTACCACCAATCCAGGAAGATGACCTCGGTTTAAAGTCTCATCCAAAAGACGGCACCTCAGAAGTGCAGCACCCCTCTCATGCTGCACTACAGTGTCAGTACTGGGATATTAACCCAAGTACCAGATGTGGGAACTGAACCCACAGCCCTCTGATCTCCTGGCCTCAGATGTGAGTGTGCTACCTACTGAGCCATTGACACTGCTAAATTAATGTCTGGGTGCTGGGGAGGCATCGTAAAACATCAGGACTGACATCACATTTCAGTCTCAATTTGAGGAACCATTTTTCCTGTAACATTTCTTGACATTTGCTGCCTGTGCTGCACTCACAGAAACAAGATGTAGCCTAAAACCAATTGTAAACAGTGGCCAAAATAGCATTTTAATGTCTGGGTGCTGAGGGGACACCATAAAACATCAGTACTGACACCACATTTCAGTCTCAGTTTGATGCACCATTTTTCCTGTAACATTTCTGGACATTTTCTACCTGTGCTGCACTCGCAGAAACAAGATGTGGCCTAAAACCAGTTGTAAACAGTGGACCAAAGACCATCATTTGGTCCAGGTGGGGGGGTTTGGCACCATCAAACATCATGGCTGAGACGAGATTTCTGTCCGAATTTAATGTAACATTTTTTTGGAAACATGTCTGGACTTGTAGGCCCTGTTTGGCATGATCAATGCTGAGATTCTGGCTGAAATACTTTGCAAACAGGCCCAAAAACAGCTATTTAATGTATGGGTGGTGTTGGTGGCTGTGGTGGTGCTAGGGGGGCCACATCATTCATAGCCTGACTCAGACCATATTTCAGTCTAAATTCTATCAAACTTTTCTCCTGCCTTATTTCTCCTTTTACTGATGCCTGCTCTGCACAGTGTGGTGATAAGAGGCTGTGTTAAACTGTGGCCGAAGTGCACATTTTGGACTGGGTCATTCACCAGGGCTGTGACCATGTGGTGGTGGTGGTAGTGGTGGTGGTGAGGCACTAATAAAACATTATCGTGATGGATGGAGGAAGGGAGGGACAAAAAGTTAACATTTCTCAAGGTGGCAAGGTCAGGGGGAACACGTGTTGTTCAGCATAAAAAATGTATCCATGTTTAACTTCGCAATAAAAGTGCTTATTTAACTATTTCATTCTATGGCTGTTGTGTACGTATTCAGACTGATGCTGCACACAGCAAAAGCAACTGCCACTAGCCCTTAGCACACACACACACACACACACACACACACACACACACACACACACAGCAGACAGCAACATCACATAGCTTTGGGGAAAAATGTTTGTTCATATGAATAAATTACAGTACTTGACATTTGTGGATAGAAGGAAACAAATAAAGAAGAAGTAACATAAAACAAGTAAGAAGGTACACAGTTTATGGGCATAGTACTTGGGGACACATGCAGTGTCAGGCTCAGGGTAAGGGTATTCAATCATATGAGACAGGGGAAATGGAGGGAGCATAAACATTACATAAAACATAACATATAAGAAAACTACAGGACAAGAAAAAGAAGAAAGAGGATATATAATGGAAGAGAAAGAGGACAGAAAATATTTTTTTGTATTTGTTTTTTACTTTTTTTATTTTTTTTGGTGTTTTTCTTATTTTTAAGGGGGTGAATAGGAAAAAAGACTTGCAAAAGAAAAAGGACAGAAAAACAAATTGGTACATAGATAGCACTAATCACTTGCACCAGTGCCACTGCTACCAAAAACACCATCACCACCATCCCTATGACGCAGCTCTGCCAGGAGCTCCAAGACCTTCTTTTGGTCCTCTCTTATTTTCTCCAGTTCTCTCCTGACCTCCTGGCAGAACTGGTCCACCTGCTGCTGGAGACCTTGCACCTCTGTGCGCACTGCCACTACATCTTGGTGCATGGCCTCAAGGTCCTCCATCCTGACGTTACCTGGGAGAGCTGCTGCGGGCTGTGATGCCAAACCAAGAGCAGTTGAAGCACAGCTGCCCTGGCAGGGGTGGGGTGTATCATCACTCCTCCTGCTGCTGCTACTGCAGCACCCCCTGGGTTGCTGGATGCCCTGATACTCGGACCCATTACTGCCTCCTGCTGTAGCTGCTTACAGCTTGGAAACCCACTCTGCAGTGTGGTGGTACCGCAGGTGGCTCCTCTGTCCACCCGTTCCAAAATGGGACCCTCATTTTCCATGCTGCACATCTTTGCCACAAAGGATGCAGATGGCAATACTGTCATCTCCAACCTTCGCGGGAAGAAAAATGTCCAAACTGGAGAGACCTTGTTGGGGAAGGGGCTCATCAGCTGATCTCTCTGTGGTGGCTGCCTCATCTGAGACCTACTGCTGGTCTTGCTGAGGGAGGGCATGGGCTGCACATGTTACTGGGGGGGTGCAACAGGCTCCTGCTGCTCTTACTTTCTGGGGGCACATGCTGCTGGTGTGGGGTGCAAGGTGCTCCTGCTGCTGCTGGTAGTGGGGGGGCTGCTGCTGCAGGGGGGGCCATGGACACATGTTCCTCTTGGGGGGCGCTTAGAAAATGCCTGCCTCTTAAGGCGGACAGCAGATCCTCCTGCTGCTGGTGGCACACTACCAGTCTCCCTCTCCATCATAAAGAAAATTTTTCTTTATTAATATAAAACTAAAGAAAGACAGGAGGTGTTGCTTGAACTGCGATGTTGGCCAGTGGACATGGGTCCATACCATTAAAAAGTAAACACCACCCAGATACAGGGAGGAACTATATGTGGAAATGTATGGTTGAGATGGTGTTCAGTAAATAATTAGGTGGAGGGGGCTAATGTCTTGTCTAATCATGAAAGGTGGCATAGCTGCAGTAATCATGAAAATTTTTAATTCAAGCTGAAGACAGCAAGCATCTCTCCCTGCCCCCTCACCCCCCAGGATGGAATGATCACACTTTCAGTACAAGAACTTAACCTGGCTGGTAGTATAGCCTAAGTAACATTTTGGGGGGAATTTGATGCTGTAGGTTGTTAAGCCTTTTCATAATTACTTTGTAATTAATGACTCACATCATTAAAGATGGTCACCATTCACCATTTTTCAAAATCTGCTCAACTTCTGGTGTTAACGGTTGAATTAGCGTTTTACATTCATATGCTACTTGTACTGGAGCCAGGGTTCTTGTACACGTCACCTATAGTAAGTGTCAGAAAATATTTTTTTGGTTGCATGGACTGCATGGGTGTGTCAGGTGACAGGTCAGGTGATGAGAGGGGGCGAGGGGGGTTGTATGTCATTTGCCAACATGGGCGCTTTTAAGGACAGCAAGACAACATATCTTGCTGTAAGATGGGGTTGAGATACTACATGAAAAGTAAGATATTTTTGGCAGCAAAACATTATTACTGTAATCATGCAACTGCAAACTCTTTACGGTTATGGTAATTACATTGATGCTGCTTTATATAGGCTGGGGGACTGGTGGTGAACAAACAATGGGTTATTATGGCAAAGGGCGATCAAATGAAACTTATACACACTGCAGCAAATAACACATCACCATAACCAATCCAATGGTACATAGCTAAAAATAAGGTATAACACACCATACTGTGCTGAAAGTGGGGGCCGTTGAGTAAACTCTGCCTTTTTCCACTTCAACATGATCCAAGAAGGACCCCTTACAGTCTTCAAGATTGGAGTTCTCACCAGGTGGTAATTCTCCCACCATTGCTGCTTCATCCACCTCGCTGCTGGTGGATGCCTTAGCTGAGTGATTGTCATCATCCTCATCATCGAGACACAGTTCCTGTGGCAACATCACTGACATCACTGTGTTGTGTGGAATGTGTTTTTCATTCATTTTGACAAATGTTAGCATGGACACATTCTTGGATGACAAATTGGTCCTACGGTCACTCACAATGGCCCCAGCCACACTAAACACTGGCTCTGCAGAGACACTGGATAGTAGGCAGCTCAGGTATTTCACAGCAACCAATGTTAGTGCTGGCCAGTCACTCATTTTGCTGCTCCAGTACAGCAGTGGCTCATCAGTGATGGCAAGGTGCTTTGGGTCCCACATGTAGGCCTCTGCCATTCATGCTGCTGCCCGGAGTCCAGCTGCCTCATCTGTCTCCTCCTCTTCTTCCTCCATATCTTCCACTCCCACCTGAAAGAGAACATTCCAAATGGTATTGCTTGCTGTTTTCTGCTGTGCTTTGCCCATTTTCTCTGATTGTGTTGCCTATGAGCCGCTGGTGGTGGTAGCAACACCGGTTTTTGCCACAGTGCATGCCTTTTTCATGTGTGCAGCATGTACCGTTCTAATGAGGTTCTCTGTCAACTGTTGTACTCACTGACGATCTCCTTCAGTTATAGAGGGCAGGCCACGTTTGTTGCGTGGATCCACCATTGCAAAGTCATCCTACTGTAAAATGCCAAATACATGGGTAGGAAGATCATATCAGACAAATCTAATTGATTTCTTTGACTGGGTGACCAAAGTAGTAGAGCAGAGAGGGGCTGTGGGCATGGCCTACCCAGACATTAGCAAGGCATTTGACACAGTCCTGCACAAAAGATTAATAAACAAATTAGCTAGCCTGGGAGTGGGCCCCAGGGTGGTAGCTTGGGTAAAACACTGGCTGGACAACAGGAAACAGAGGGTAATAGTAAATAGGGTCCACAGTGAAGAAAGGGGGGTTATTAGTGGGGTACCGCAGGGTTCAGTACTGGGGACAGTCCTTTTTAATGTCTTTATAAGTGACATTGCAGAAGGACTGGAAGGAAAAGTATGTCTCTTTACAGATGACACAAAGATCTGCAACAGGAATGATATGCAAGGTGGGGTGGAAAGGATGAAAAAGGACTTGACAAGGTTGGAGGAATGGTCAAATGTATGGCAGCTTAGATTCGATGCAAAGAAGTGCAAAGTAATGCACCTGGGAAACAAAAACCCAAGGGAAGAGTACACAATGGGGGGTGAGATACTGACAACAGCAAAAATGGAAAGAGACCTGGGGGTAGTCATATCAGATGACCTTAAGGTGGTCAAGCAATGTGATAAGGCAGTAAGGAGGTTGGGGGGATACTGGAATGCATAGGGAGAGTCATCACCAGTAGAAAACAGGAAGTTGTTGTCCATCTGTACAGGCAGTTGGTAAGACCACATCTGCAGTACTGTGTACAGTTCTGGAGACCCCATCTCCACAAGGACATAGACAGGATGGAGGCAGTTCAGAGGAGGGCAACCAAAATGGTGCAGGGTCTGCACCAGAAGACATATGAAGAAAGACTAAATGAGCTTAAGATGTATAGTCTCAAGGAAAGGAGGGAGAAGGGGGACATTAAATAAACTTTCAAATACCTCAAGGGAATCAACGAAGTCCAAGAGGGTAGCATCTTTCAGAAAAAAGAGATGTGCAAGAACAAGGGGGCACAATTTGAAGATAGAGGGGGGACAGCTCAGAGGTAATGTGAGGAAGTATTTCTTCACACAGAGGGTTGTAGATGCATGGAATAGCCTTCCTGAAGAGGTCGTAGAGTCAAAAACAGTGGAGAATTAAAGAATTCATAGGACAGACATAAGGCAATTCTAGTGGGGGGGTAGGAGGAAGTAGGCTGTTGGTTAACTAGGATCTGCAGCTTATCCGTTAGGTAGGGAAATGGGCAGACTAGGTGGACCAAGCAGTCCTTATCTGCCATCAGATTCTATGTTTCTATGTATTTGTGTCCAGCACATGGAGCATGTGATCCATTAGATCACAACTGCCATGATCACCACTTGCCTCTATCTGGTGTCTAGTGTCTGCCTCAGCACACGTATGAGGGGCATGGATTGACTTATACAAGCAGTATCCCCACTCACTGCCTGTGTAGCATGCTTGAATGGATGCAGAATGTGTATTAGCCCATCCATTTGGTGCCACAGCTCTGTTGTTAGAGCGATGGATACTCCAGCGCTGTCATGGGTGGTGTGCAGAAGCAAGTATTCTGACACAGACTTATACTTTTCATACAGCCGGTCAAGCATGTACAGTGTGGCATTCCACCTGGTGACAACATCAAGCTTCATCCAGTGCTGAGGCAGATTGTTATTGCACTGTAGCTCACGTAGATGGTCATGGGCCTTTGCAGAATGGGCAAAGTGGACACAGATGTGACAGGCGGTGATAACTGTTTCTTTAATGTCTGCATGGTTGAGTAACTGTTGAACAACAAGATTAAAACAGTGTGCCAGGCAGAGCTCCCTGAAAAAACCACCATTGCTAATGCATTTCACTACATTGGAGCCATTGTCACTTGCAATGAATCCTGCTATGAGTGGCTGTGTGTGTAGCCACCCATCAATCTCATCCAGCAGAAGATTAAGCAATTTCACAGCTGTGTGAGAACCTGTAACACTTGTCATAGTCAGGGATGCATGCTGCCGAATACCAGGGGTGTTGCTACCACCACAATTTTTCTTCACACAGGTTTTGCCAGGCCCAAAATCAAGTACCACCCAGGCAACTGTGCCCAGTGTGCTGTTATGCATAGATAGGAGCTTGCTACTGTTTGTCCACTGGTCCAAATATCCATGCTAAGATGGATATATTTTGATGCACTATGCTTCAATGCATGTCTAATGGAATCAGCAACTCTACTGTTCAGCTCTGGCATGGCACGCTTAGTAAAATAGGTTCGCGATGGAACTTGCCATTTGGGACAGGCATGGGCCATCAATCTGCGGAACCCAGAATTCTCCACGAATGAGAATGGCAACAGATCGATGGACAGCATTTCAGCAGTAGCAGCATTTAATTCTCATGCAGCAGCATGATTGGGGGTGGGGTACTTTGTCTGCTGTTCAAGGATGGTCTTCAGAGTGAGCTGCATCTTTGGGGCTGTTCGACCAGAACGCTGTACTTGTGGCAGCAATGATGACTGCATAAAACCAGTTATTTTGGTTGCTATGGGTGTGGTGGTGTACTTTTTAGACTCAAGGAACTGGGACTTGCACCGCTACTGCTAAGCCCACTACTTGAGAGGTCAAAGGATTGCTCACCCTCCTCCTCCTCCACCACCGACCCACTCTGTCCTCCCTCCTCCTCCTCTTGCTCTACTACATGTAACTTGCCACCAACAGCTCTGGCATCTTCTGGTGCTGCTGCCATGTCAGTGGGTGCTTGTTTTTCAGGTGGGGGTGTTGGTTACCAGTGCCTATGTGGCTTCCCTTTTTCCCCCCGACTGACACATGCTTGACAAAGTTGGCATATTGCTATGGTCTCATCAGCAGGATCTAGCACATAAAAGTCCCAAACTAGGGACTTTTGACCTCTGGACTTCAGATGCTTCTGGGACTGGGATAATTCAGAAACAGGTGTGGAAGTGTGTGTTTTGTGGGCTGCTCTCATCACTTCCATAAGACTACTTTTGGGAGGGGGGAGGTTACTTGACTGCTTGGAGGTTTGCATATAGGCTTGGTGATAGACTGACCCAAGGGCTGTGCATATAAATTGCTTACATCACCTTTGACCTTTTTTTAACTCAGGCTCCCTTGTAGGATCATCCCAGTCATCATTATCACTACAAATAGCGATGATGTCCTTGTCTTCCTCCTCTTCCTCCTCCTCCCCCCATCACTGTCTTCTTGGAGTACAGCACCTTTTTCTTTCTCTACAACCATCTCAGGGGGCTGACTATCTCTATCTCCAGGATTATCAGACTCTTGTTGAACACTATCATCACCAACTCCTGCAGGAGCATGGACAGTCACACTGACAGACTTATCACCCTCCTCCTGGACCACCGTTCCTGTACTGATGTCAGTGCCTCCCTTCTTCTCACTGTCATCATTCCCCACTAGCATGGATGCAACAGTCTGAGCCTTAAAAAAGTAAGACACAGGTATGCCAGGCCCAGTTCTGTCAACAACTCCTTTGCTGCTTCCTGTTGCACCACCAGGGTCCACATCAGAAGACACTGATGCAGACATACATGTGCTTTCACTGCTATGGGGAACTGGAACTGAAATTGTACTTTTTTCAGCAGACTTCTTAGCTCCCTTACCCCCCTGCCACGTTTCCCCCCATACTGGGCTGCTTCTTAGCAGGCATTTTTGCTGGCTGCTGCTTCAAAGCTTTGCCTTTCTCTTGGAGTATTTGAAGAAAGGATGTATTACTACTAACTATGAAATAACACCTCAGACGTGATGACATCATACACCTACAGTACTGGCTTCCTTACAAGTCCAAACACAGTGAGGACAGGTACCAGCACTTAAAGTACAACTGATACCGTATATGGTAGGTAGCCTATTCTAGTAAAAACCAAAAAGGTATATTTTTTCTTTCTCCAAACAGGAATTAAAGAAACACACACATGGCAAAAGGGCACAAGTGACTGACTTTAAATACAGATCACCTGCATCTGGACAAATAAAGTACTCTAATGTGTTACTACTTAGTTAGTCCCACAATTTTTTTTATTGTATAAACGCAGAGACAACCATAAAACTGCAACAAATGCAAGTACCACACAATATGGTAGTGGTTTGGATGGGCGGGATCACCAAGCAATCTCTTGAAAATTACTATATTAATATATAGTTTTTTATACTGCATGCCTCAGGTGTTACACAAACAATGCTGTAACAGAGAAAGGGTAAGGTAAGTCAACTAAAACAGGCACACCACGCAATGTGCAGAGGCAAGCTCCAGTAATAAAATACAGGGGAGCAATTCAACAAAGCAGTGCGACTGTAAATGGACAAGTTCAAGTGATCAAGTAAAAGTACTTAAGTAAAGATACAAAAAAATATAGAACTGTTGATTTTCACAGTTTTGGTAACACAAGTTAACACTCCATCAAACAGAACTAACCACAGACAAAATAACGGATCAGCTCTGTGTGTTTAAAACTTTAGAATTCACAAGCACAACTAAAAGTGGAAGAATGGTATATATAACACAGGCTAACAGCTGCAGGAACTCTTTCAAACAGGATGGAGAAACTTTCCAGAGAAAAATAAATGGCAAGATATAGTAAAATTAATAAGAAATAACAGTAAATAAGTAACTCACAATTTGTGAGTAATCTGCTTGTAACAGGCTAGAAATACCCTGCATTGCTTTGCACTCCTACCCTACCTCACCCAACTCCTTCAAAGACAGAGAGAAAAGTAAAACCTAATTTAAACTAAGTATTTTGTAAAAATCCACGAAATTAGAAAATGTTCCCTAGCAGCACTAGGAAAAAACTTTATATTTTGCAGCAATTAGCTGTCAGAAACAAGTTTTAACTATGTTTTCAAAGGCTTTATTGGCTCTGATGCACTACAACAGACTGCTCTCCAACTCAACACACAGCAGAATGAGCTGTAAACAAGCTGCACATGATATTTGACCTACTTACCCACAATGCATTGCAAATTTTGCCTTTGGAGCAAAATTTCACAGGTGAAATTGTGCCACAAGGTGACTTTTGGAGCATCATTGGGCGAAATTGGCAGGCCAATGCATTTAGCCGAAATTTCGCCATTACACGAAATCGTGAAACCAGGCAAAATTTCACTTTACATAGGTGAAAAATTTTACCATGCCATTTTACATGAAATTTCGCTGTTACACAAAATCAAGAAAACAGGAGAAATTTTGTTTCACCTAGGTGAAAAATTCCACGTAATTGTGGAATTACACGAAATATTTTGCCAGGCGAAATATTTAAATGTCGCACAACACTACCCCCCAGTAAGTCTATCTCTTTCTTCTTTCTGCCCTCTGGGAACTCGACTTGTTGCTGGCCAGAGCCACACTCAGTTCATAGATCTACAGAGAATGCCATGAGAGGAGCTGCACTGAAGTGGGAATTAAGCTACCAACTGCTGAAGCCAGAGCAGGCCTGACCTGCATCAGAGGGACCGCCAGAGCCTTGCAACACTGACAGCTATCATAAATGGGAATATGAGGGACTGGAAAGAGAGAGAGAAACCAGTCAGAGAGGAGATTGCTTATCTATAATAGTGGAAATGGATCCTAGAATTAAGAAGATGGAAAAATCAGAGTATTTTAGCTGCAATGCTGGACCCTTGGTTTAAATGCACACTAATATCTTTCTTTCCATATGGACTGACCTTAACAAATACAGAGACATTCTAATTTGGAAAGCTGCACTTGGAAAGGAAAGTTGAGCTGAGCAGGATGAGGACCCCTCCATGTTTTTCTCAACAAACCAATGCAGAATGCATGACATTTCCTTGTACCAGAGCAAGAAAATAAAGGCATGCCTCTTACAGTGATGAATCTCAGCCATCTCTTGCGTCTGATGATGTTAATAGGAAAACAATATTTAGGTAGGTCTCCATCTCACCACAAAAACATGTACTCCACATCATAACAGGATTGGGCCATCCCAATCAGCAACAACTGAGATAGAAGACTACTTATGAAAATCTAAACAGCTACACATTAGGGATTGTATATTATCTTTTCAAATATGTATTCTGAGAGGATATTTAGTGCTGCTGGTTATTAACCAAAGAAATAGCCTATCACCAGACAATTTGGAGAAATGGACATTTATTAAAAGTGATAGGAAACAGTTTTCTATACCTCTTGATGCCCTCCTGTTGTACTTTTAGGGGTAATTCAATATTCTGATATGTTTTGTACTTTTTTGTTAAATTGGCAATCTAATTTTGTTGCCTTTTTAACCACACTCAACCCTGCTCTCCTCAGCAGTTTCTGCTCTCTTTTTTCATACTGCCTGAACATTCTATGAGATGAGTAACTCCATTGCAAGCCATTCAAATGAATAACATGGATTGGTGTTACTGATGTCATAGAATGTCTTAGAAATATGAAAAGAAAGAATAGTAATTGCTGAGGAGAGTGGAGCTCTCTGTAGATCTGTGTGCACCCCAGAGTTAGATTATCTATTTATTAAAAATTGTTCAAAGCAAATCAGAATACATAGCTGACTTGGAATGGAAGATAGAAGGGCAGTTAATTATTTAAAAATAATGTCCTATCTCTTTTAAAGTCAGTTTGGGGTGGTTTGCTAATGACTAAGACTCATTACCAAAGAAGGGTTCTTTTCAGTACCAGGTCAATATCCCGAAACTAGAACTATACAGCAATAACCACACAGGTTAGAGCTCACGTGTATTTAGGGCAATAGAGGTATGATAATGGAAGGGAATAACCACTACCCCTGTCGCTGTATGCGTCATTCAGGAAATACTAACTTGCTGTGTGCTGGGTGATTGGTCAAGTCGCTCCCGTGGTGGAGTGGCTTAAGCTCCAGCACGTAGTGGGATTGGAGACCTGGGACCATGGTTCGGTTCTCCCCAGGTTTCGTGGTGTTACTTCTTTTTGCGGCTGTTTTTTTTTAAAACAAAGTTTATCCCCCCCCCAAGTTTTTCCCTATCCCCGAAGTCTACACCTCCCAGAGTTAGTTATTTAAGTTCCATTGTTTACAATGGGCATGCTCTTTTTGTTTGAGTCAGTGTTTGGTCCGACTCTGCTGTGGTCAGTTCTGTGTTGCTTGCAGCGTTTGTAGCCGCATTGTTTTTGTCTGCAGTGATATGACCCCGTGCCATTCTTTTCAAATTAATAAAGACACTGATTAACATGAAAACACTCCAGGCACCTGACATGAAACAAAAAAATATATTTTTGATTAAGTAAATAACATATTTGGTATGTGTTGCATTTCTGTGCACATTTTCTTTTCTTCTCAGCTCCTTCCTCAAATTTAACCAATACAATCATAGATACATAAATACTTAGATGTTGTCGGCAGATAAGGGCCTTTTGTCCCATCCAGTCTGCCCTATCCTTCTTTCTAAGGCTTAAGGTACCCTAGATGCTACAAGCCCCCCCTTCACCCTAGCTTGATAATTCCCATGTGCCTATCCCACACATTCTTGAATCCCCAAACAGTGGCCACCCCCACCACTTCCTGGGGGAGATTGTTCCATCTCTCTACCACCCTTTCAGTGAAGTAGAATTTCCTCAAGTTCCCTGTAAGTTTCCCCCTTTTAGTCTTGTGCTGTGCCCCCCTGTTCTGCTATTTCCCTTCATGTGAAAGATACTCCCTTCTGGTACCCTGTTGATCTCTTTTAGATATTTGAAGGTCTCTATCATGTCCCCCCTCTATCTACTTTCCTCCAGGGAGTACATATTTAGAGCTCTGAGTCTCTCCTCATACGACTTATGCTGCATCCCAGACACTATTGTTGTTGCCCTCCACTGTACTGTCTCCATCCTATCTATATCTTTTTGGAGATGAGGCCTCCAGAACTGAACACAGTACTCCAGATGAGGCCTTACTAGGGAGTTGTACAACGGTACCACCACTTTCCTCCTTCTACTTATTATACCCCTCCCTATGCACCCTAGCATTCAGTTAGCCTTTCCAACTGCTTTGTTGCACAGTTTAGACACTTTGAGGTTGTCTTCTATGACTACCCCTAGATCCTTTTCCTCGGTGGTGGCCTCTAGTATTACCCCATCTAGTTCATACTCAGCTCTAGGATTCCCTCTCCCTAGGAGCATAATCTTGTACTTTTTTTGCATTGAAGCCCAACTGCTATTCCTTGGACCAGTTTTCTAGCCTCTTCAGATCCCTCCTCATTTTTTCTATATCTTTTTGTGCATCTACCCTGTTACATAGCTTTGTATCCTCCACGAACAGACTAACCCTCCCTTCTAGGCCCTCTGCAATATCGCTCATGAAGACATTGAAGAGCACTGGTCCCAGCACTGATCCCTGGGGTATGCCACTTGTTACCCATCCCTCCTGTAAGCTAACCCCATTTACCACCACTCTTTGTGTTCTGTTACTCAACAGGTTTCTAACCCACAAGACCACCTCTGTCCCCACCCCCAGATTTTCCAGCTTGTGGATTAGTCTCCTGTGTGGGA
The DNA here is from genome assembly GCA_016271365.2 of Neoceratodus forsteri. Classification (NCBI taxonomy): domain Eukaryota; kingdom Metazoa; phylum Chordata; order Ceratodontiformes; family Ceratodontidae; genus Neoceratodus; species Neoceratodus forsteri. Next base: position 1,467,275,038 of record CM057450.1, on the reverse strand, counting down.
CTGTATCGAAGGCCTTCCTGAATTCCAGATAGGCCACATCTACCGCTCTGCCCCGGTCTATTTCCTTGGTCACCCACTTGAAGAAATTAATCCAGTTGATCTGGCATGACCTCCCTGCCGTGAATCCATGTTGCCATGGATCCAGCAGCCCCCTTGTCTCTAGGTTGTCCACCAGCCTTTCCTTAAGTAGGGTTTCCATCATTTTACCTACTATCAAGGTCAAACTGACCATGCAGTAGTTTCCTCTCTCCTCTTTGCTACCACTTTCGTGCAGGGCAACACTTGTGTCCTCTTCCACTCCTCCAGAACCATGCCTGTTTCTAGTGATCCACCAAACAGCTTAGCTAGAGGTTTAGTCAGTTCCTCCCAGAGCTCCTTTAGGATTCTCAGGTGTATCCAATTGGGCCCCATAGCTTTATCCACCCTAAGCTGTTCTAGTGCTCTTTTTACTCTGTTCTCTGAAAAAGGTCTAATATCTACCCCTTCTCCCTGTTTGCTCTTCTCCATTAATGGGGGACCACCCCATTATCCTCTTCCGTGAATACGGAGCAGAAGTATTTGTTGAGGATGCTCACCGTGTCAATGTCTTTCTCCACTACCCTGCCTCCCTCTTCCCTAAGTCTCACAAGCCCACCCCTTGTCTTCCTTCTCTCAATAATATACCTAAAGAATGCCTTCCCTCCTTCCTTCACTGATTTAGCTAGCTTTTCCTCAGTTTCAGCCTTTGCTGCCCTTACTGCCTTGTTCACTTCCTTTCATTTTTCCAAGTATTCTTGCCTGTCCTCCTTGCTCTGTGTTGCCTTTTACCTCAGAAATGCCATCTTTTTTCCTCTTACTAGTTCTGCTACTCCCCTCGAGAATCACAGTGGTTTCCTCTTTCTTTTGCTCTTGCTGCATGGCCTGGCACAATGGTTTGCTACCAGATGCAGGGCTCCTCTTTTCTTATACCACTGTTCCACTACTCCCCTTATGTCATTGTATCCCAATCAATCAATCAATCAATTTTATTGTTCGACATTTAGTCATTACAATTATCTTGTATAAATACATTTTAACATATATTATTTGTATTAATAAACTATCCTACACTTTTACAAATCATAAACTCCTAGATAACATATATATATATATATATATATATATGTTTTAAGCAGCAGTTCTAGGTTTTCTGTATTCCATATCTATCGTCATTACATTCATCCTCTTGTCATTTTTATACATGTCCAAGTTCATTCCAGTTTTTGTTTCTGCACTTAGTACAAGGATATACTACAATATCCCATCAGTCACAACCCCAACATCCTGCAGCCCAACACCAAAATCCCAAAAGGCAAAATCCCAAAAGTGGGATTGTGTGACTGACAGGATTTTGTCATGATACCTAGTAAAATTCACATTTTAAACATGCTATTATATATGAAATATTGATCATAGTTTCTATGTTTATCTCTGTTATGACTGAAAAATCATGTTCATAATTTTAGTGTTTGAAGGAACTTAACTAGATGGTTCAGCACTGATTTGTCTTTAGATCTAAACTAACCTAGAATAAGTTGGTCTGGACTCGGAAGACCAAGTGTAGCCAGAATAGGCCCCAGCCAGATTTGTCTCTTTCTTTCATATTTTGGACAAATCAAAACTACATGTTTTAGGGTCATCTTCAGTATTCAGTTCACAGGAGTAATATGTATTTATAACTCCTTTCCAGTTTTGGCTGTAATATATATAGTTTGCATCATACAATTATATACAGTATCTAGTTATTAATCTGTGATCCTCCGGATTCTCCAAAATTATTAAATATGAATCCAGGTAATGCTCCTTCTTCAAAAGCTTGAACCATCTGAAATGTTTCAAACTATTAATTCATATGCTGTCTTTTATTATTGCTGTATCTCTTAATCTTGTTTTAGTTTGCATTATTATTTCTTGTAATGGTCTATAGTGAACCTCATAAAGAAGATGACCCAAACCCAACGGTAGTATATTTTCTTAATGTTTGTAATTATAGTGAAAACAAAACCTCTAAATTTATAGTCAATTGCTTCTTCTAAGCACATTCTTGGGAGACGATTTTCTGGGAGAAGGAAAAATGCACATATAAATATTAATTTTCTCTCAAGAGATAAAGTTTCTAATCTATATTGACCCAGTTCTATTCTCATAATCTCTGCAGGCACTGACTGCTGTACTCTTAAGATATATCTATACATTTAATTAAGTACTACTTCTAAATATTTGAGATTGTCTTGTGACCAGATTTCTGCTACATAAAGTATTCTAGATTTTATCTTTTCATTACTCCCCTTGACTAGACCACAAAGTCACCATTTCCTAATTTTACGTTAAACATATTAAATGATGTCAAAGTTTTGTTTTCATATACTTTGTATGAGGCATTCATATTGAATTTTCATATCTTATTCCTAAATCGTCATACTGTTTAACTGTTTTTATTTTGTCCATATCGATATACATTGAGGGCATTTTCTTTGTTTTATTACCAAATATGACTACATTTGTTTTATCTTTATTAATACATAGTTTGTTATCCTTACATTGTTTTACAAATTGCTCTAATTCTGTTGTAAACCAATAAATGAAGTAAAAATGAGTAGCAAATCATCAGCATATGCCAAACAAGGAATTCATTTATTACTCTTTTTTGGCGAATGACAATTTGAATGTTCAATATTTTCTATTAATGAATTTATATAAAGGTTGTAAAGTGTTGGTGCCAAAATGCACTCTTGTCTGACTCCCAAATTTGTCTTTATTGATGCTGTTAAATTTCCATCTTGATTCTACTGGACTCTAAGCCACATTTCCCCTTTGTCTGTAATAAAGTTCTTGATATAAATGATTTGACCATCCTTGTAACAGTCATCTATATCTCCAGAATAAGTGGGAGCTGGGGAAAATCTTGATGAGTATCTCGTTGCTAACTCTTGTGCCTCCTTTTGATTCTCTATCTCACCTTTTAAGTCTGTATTAGTATAGACAGAGGCTATTCTTTTTAGGCCTTCAGTGGTTTGATTTAAGTCCTGTATAACTAAAGGAAGATGATCTCCTTGTTCACATCTCTTTTGTTGGATTACTGCATATTCCGCCCTTCTTCATAAGCACGAAAATAATTTTGTTCAGACGTTTTAGATACTGTAGTAAATACTGGAGAAGTAATCTTATCTGAAGTTAATTTTTTTTTCTCCAGTCCCTTAGTTTCCATGCTTAACTCTACCTTTGATTTGTCAGAATAATAAATTATAAAATTATAGAAAGCACAAGAGTCATATCAATTACATGAATTCTGTGATGCAAAATAAATAACTTCCATATAGGATTCTGTTAATCTTGGGGAACATAAATTAGTTGTTACCTTCTTTACAGGGGTAGCTGATTTATTATCACCCTGCAAAACTTACATGAAATGAGGCCTTTCTAAACACACAGTTTCAATTAAAAAATCTGTTATCCTAGTTTGGTTTTTTCCTATACCATGATGTATTTCTTGCAAGCTATTGCCCTTTTTAACAGATTTAACTCTCCCTTTTTTCCTTAATTATCAGTTGTTTATTATTCTGTTGTCCCAGGGGTGAACAAACTATTCCACTCTTTGTGCTAACCATTGTTTGCTAGAAGTCCCAGCTGTATCTACTTCTACATTTGGTTTCCTTGCTTTACCCTAAGATTCCCTTTTGATATTAATGCTAAAATGTATCCATCTGTAAGAATAGATCTTAGGACAGTTGATTTCCAATTCACACAGTAACTCTGGCTATCAGAATATTTCAATATCTCAAGGTTTACATCTATTCATACAAAAAATAATAAACTATGCAGTAAATAGTAGACAGTATAATATTAGAGCAATTAAAGTTATATAAATAGAATCTCAATGGTGCATATTCCTTTAAGTTATAAATATCACCCTTGTTACAATGTCCTTTATTTTCTTCTCTACAGTTATTTTCCTGAGCCCACACTCCATCTAATGGTTGATAGCTGATTATTCAATCAAGTGCTCTCTTCATTATTTTAGTTTGTCCTCCTGAAATTGAGCATTCATTGCAAAGGCTAAGCTATTCTTATGTAAATGTAGATCTTCCTGTTCCTCCACAGGAAAAAAAGAATCCTCCTTTGTACCAATCTCTGAACTCTTTCTGTGGTTGGTACTTTATATCAGGTGATAAAATAAAAGATCCTTAAACAGTGCTAGTAATATTCTGTATTTTCTTCCTAGCTCAGCTATCCTTTGTTTATATTATACCAGTACTTTCTTCCTATTAAATTCAAACTTCTAAAGTAAATTTTTGGGGCAATGTATTTATGAAACCAGTATATTTGTCATATATTTTTATCAGCTCCTTTTCTTAATGAATTTAGTGCATTTTAAAGATTTTTTGAATTTGTAAATAAATCTTTTATGTATAAGTGGACCATATAAGTATACAAACAAATAAAAATATATAAATGAATTATGATTAATCCACTTAATTTATATGGTGGTTGGAAATAACATTAAGTTATAATCTATAAATCTAATCTCAGTTTTTAATATTAAGATGTAAAATATTGAATATTAAAATGTATTGAATGTACCATTTCTAGAAATATACTGTTTTCTGCAGTTAAGCTTTTCTGCTCTTGGGTACACCGCCAACAGAAACATAGGCCCCAAACAGCTTTCGGTTGTTTTTATTCTGAAGGAATGTTGCATTATATACTCTTCCAGTAATGGAAGGCCTGACTGTGTTTTCTCCTGAAAAATATATGATGAAAAGTGCTATAAGGATAAGATTTTCCTTTTAATGGATTACTTTATACTGTTGAAATTGCTATACAATCAAAGATTAGAGCTTACCATTTGTCAAAAAGACACAGATAATCTGCCTGGGATCTGGACTGCACTATCTGGCTGCTTGCTGCAAAGTTGTGAAACTTTAAAATGACACTGCTGCTCTGAAAAAACCCACACATGTGCATTTATAATTCCCTGGTCTCTTGAACCATGTGCCCCTACTTCTCTACATCACTCCTCAGGTGCACTGGTTCAAATTAAATTAAATTAAATTAAATTCTGCTATAAATTCTTTCACATTTATTAAAATCTTTTATCTCTCTTTATGTCTATTTATACTTGAGTTTTATCTATTATATTGTCTTGTGTTAAGAGGCTTATTTAAGATTCCAACAAAATGGAGGGTGAGTTGAATTCTGCAGCTCCCTAATAATCTCTTTTAAATCTTCTATATGACTTTTAACTACTATTAACATTTCTTTGAAAAAATAAAACCAAATTAATTAGCAGGAATATAGAAGTAAGGAAAAGAAATAGTTTGGGAACCAGAGTAGAAGCTTAAAGCAAGATAATCAGTCTGCTCACTTTTCTGAGTCTTCCTGGTTTAGGGTCTCAATTCACTGCCTGAGACTTTACCCCCTGTGGGATTTACTGATTGCTGGGGAATGAGAGGGTTCCTGTCACCTATGGACTCCTCACGCCTCTTCTCCTGGTTCTCAGAGCCAAATCAGTTATGGATGGGACCTCAGAAATATGGAGACACAAGGCAGTCTGGAAAGGTTCAGCTTGTTTCACTCAGCTGGAGGTAAGAACAGTCTTAAAACCAGGACACAGGTTACAGTGGCATACCTGTTATTGTTAAAATAAATGCCTTGCTGAACTCCTGCTCCCAAAGTTACTCTTCAGCAGTGCAGTGTACAATCTCCACTCTCTCTAAACAAACCAGAACCGGAACTCCCCTGAAAACCTACAGTATGTGTCCCAACCAATACAAAAACAAAACAATAAAACAACAAAAAATAAGGAATAATGTATGGGTGCCCATACACAACAAGCCTGTGTTTCCATCAGGGGGTTGAGATACCAGAGTATGGACCTTCTCAAGAGCAAAGCTTGAGAGGTCTGTGCTGGTATTTTAACTCTGAGATGGAAACACAAGGCAAGTTGTATATGGGCACCCATATTTTATTTGTTATAATGTATGGTTTAAAAAAAAAAGAAATGAGGCTGACATGACTTTTTTTTTTAAAGCCACGGTTACTGTAATGCTGAGGGACAGTGTGCAGAGAAGTGAAACCAGGTAGCAAGAGTCAGCGTAAGGGAATAGCAGCGGCAGTTAATGATAGAATGCACACAATACGGTTATTAAAACATGCACAACAACTTTAGAATGTGCACAACAAGGTTTTTGAGCTGCTTGAATTCCGTGCGCAATAAGCCCTAACCGTATACTATATAGAGGATAGTGTATAAGCAATCATACACAACAAGGATGTTTTTCACTCAAGAGGTTTTTTTGTGGTGAAAGGAGACCTTGAGAGCATAGCTCAAGAGGTCTCATTGCCAAAGAAACCTAAAGAGTAAAAAACACCCTTGTCTTGTATGATTGCTAATACACTGTCTTTTATAGTGTATGGACAATCATAATTTTAAGACTTTTCCCTTACTTTTGCCTTTTTTCTCACATCACACTTTTCCAGGTTCACTCTCATTGCTGCTGCCATTTGAGGAGGCTCAGAGGTTCATGCACCATGCATGTGTGCAGAGGTTCAAAGTTGTGCTACAGTAGCTAAGTAGCTAGTACAGCGCAACAAAGCATATGACGTTGCAACTGCAGCACAACACTGTTCAAGGGATGGATTTCCCTCCTCAACAACATTCCACCGTACATTATAACTTTATTTTTTTCCATTCAAACTTTATTCATTTTTTAATGCTTTTACAGAGAGAAGATCTAGTTAGCATACATACAAATGACACAGGATTAAAGAATAAGCGTTAGATCAACTCTCCCCCCCTTAAATTCCCCATTTCCTCACACAGGATGAAAAATCAGAAGGAGAAATAGAACGAGGATAAACCTCTGTGATGATTATATGGAGTACAATGTCAGCAAAGGCCCACAAATCTTCTGAAATTTCTGGGATTGATCATGTAAATTAGCAATCATATTTTCCAATCGCAGATTTGCCAGCAACTCCTGTAACCATTCACGATAAGCAATGTCGGTCATGTCTTTCCAATGATGCAAAACCAGATTTTTAACTGACATGGCTATAAGAGTTATGTGATATTTCCTGTTATTAACTATGACAGAGGAAAAATACCCCAAAATACAAATTTCGGGAGTGAAAAGATCATGTAGTCCTAGTAAAAGATCAGCCCTCTGTCGAATCGCATGCCAAAGGGGGGCTACTTTGGAACATTTCCAGAATATATGTAGCAGGTTCCCCTCTTCCTGTTGGCAACGAGTACAGGTAGTGGATGATAGGAATCCCAGTTTAGCCAATTTCTGGGGTAATAGTAATTGTGTAGGATTTTGAACTGCATTATCCGGAGCTTATCGTGTCTAATGTATTTGTGACAATTCACCCACAAAGAAGGCTAATTAATTTCCTGTTGGGAAAAAAGGGAGGCCCAAAATTGAATCGGGCCAAAACAATCTGGCCATTTCCAGTTATGTAATATCCTGTACATCTTAGATACAGCATGGGGTAGGCCTGCCATTGAAATCATTTCTGTCCAGTAAGACAAACTTGAGGGTGCCAGTGGGGCAGAGCCAAAAGATTTCACCATCAGGTGCCTTAACTGAAATATTTTGAAAATAACAGAGTTCGGGATATGGGTTTTATGTAGCATCTCAGGAGAGGTTAGCTATGAGACATCTTCCTGAATAAAAACGCTAAGTGGGTGATCTCTCAGCTGGGGGATCCATTTCAATTGAAGGGATTTGCCCTCAATAGTGAGATTTGGGTTCCCCCACCAAGGTTGAGAGGGATCTATTGTATACTCATATTTCAAGAAAGAACAGAACTGTGAATGAACTGTTATAGATACTGCTATAGGGCTGCCCCTAAGCGAGGGAGGTAAGGATTTTAACCTAGTATGTAAAAGCTCCCTGGGAGACAACCCATTAGCCTTTATAAGGGTACATTCAATTTTTAGCCATCTGGGAGTAAAAGAATATGATTTTGCCGGGAGCTCAGGTGTGGGCCATCGCAAGACATTAGAACTTTATATGGAATGGTATGTTTGAGAGGGGGAACCCCTGTTGGCATAACACAAAATGCTGGCAAGGGGAAATCAATAACTAGCTATGTTGAGCTTCAGATCTTAATTACTATGGGTGGGTGGGCCCTAATGTTTCCATTCCTCATACAAGTTATTGCCCGTTACTGTCAGAAATCACTAGAATCATTTTCAATTAAAGTTGCAAGTACAGTATACTAGGAAGAGTAAGCGCTATATCTGTCAGCAGAATGCAAGAAACTTACTTTTACAGTGCATAGATGTCCAATTCTGAATTATTACGTCACAGACATGGACACTCTCACTTGCATTTTTTAGCTTGACCTGGACACACTCATTTGTGTTTCTTAACTTGGCTTTGCTAATTGTAGCTTTACATTAAATAGGTGAAGGATGCAAGTATCAGAGCTCACGTTCTAATTCTGCATTGTTTTGCTTTAGGCCTAAACCAACAGTTCACAGCATCAAAACCAAATCAAAATCCTAATATAAATCCAAATTAAAAAATGGTGATGTAGCAAATCCAAAACCAAATCAAAATCCACCCCTGGATTTGCTTTCCCCTAGTTATAAATATGACCAGACATTCCTAGATGTACAAGAACTGGAGTTAGACCTTTTATTTTGAAGTCACTGAGCCTTTTGCTCTACCTCCTTTGAGTTAGCATGATTGCATTTTGAAGACCTGGTGGGCTTGAGATTTCTATCGCTTTTCTGTCATGTGGGACCTGGATTCTATGATATGATCCTTGGTTATGGACAGGGACTTAGGTGGAAGTTATCAATTTGAGGGCACAAGTGGAAGTCATTCCGTAAAAAACAGTGCACAACTGCTAAAATCCAAACTTCAAATAATTAATTTGCTTAGCTACTGACATAAGTTAAATGTGCTAACACAGTAGCTTGACTGTATCTTTACTTAACTATTTAAAGGGGCAGACACCAATTTCTAGTCAGACCTATAATAGTAGTTGTTGAAAAGAGATGGCAGGATTTATTCCTATATTCCTATGCAAGTGTTCCAAAAATACTGCGTTCAAGGAGGAGGCCCCAACCATGTACCTACAACTAGATCAATCATTTCCTAGACCTTACTAGTGACCAAGTACTATTCTGATGAATTCTGAACAGGCAGATTCTAATTGATCACTGTCAGAAATTGCAGGAAGAGTTGCAGAGTTCCAATAACTGGAGTCATGTACTACCAATGGTGGTACATCAGCCATGTGTTTCCTGGTTCATTGCAGGGGTTCAATACTGGGAACAGAGGTTGGCGGAGGAAGGAATTTTAGGACCTGTTGGGTGTGTTTTAATTGTTTAAGATCTCCTGGATTGTATCTGCTTAGGCTTGTGCTACTTAGTAAATACCCCTAAATAATCTACTCCCAGGATCAGCTGCACCCTTTCTAAAGCTTTCATCTCCAAGAAGCAGCTTTTCTTCACTGAAAGGAGCAAGGAATCCTAAGGAAGGACAGCTACAGATGCAGGCCTGGCAAAGGGTTTGATATCAGAGTGGGTCAGATCAGAGCGTTAAGCCTAGGAGATGCCCCAGGTGATATGGGACTGTAATAGGGGTTCTCATTGTCTGGTTCCTATCCCAAGGGAGACCCCTATATTGGAGGGCAAGGTAGCACTGCTTCTGTCCTTTGGGCAATTCTTTGAAATGCCAGGTCTCTAGGAAGTAAAACCATGATGATTGCTGATATCACCGTGGACTCTTTGACAGACCTGGTGTGCATCACTGAGGCCTCACTAGAGCATTATTTGGGGCCAGTCCTGAAGACAGCATTCCCAGCTGGTTACTCAGTGGTCCACTGTTGTCAGTTGCAGATTGCCTCTGAGTCCATTTGACATCTGGGGGTCGGTCCTGTGAACTTATCTGCAGCATTGCTGCTTGTTTTATTTTTGCCTAATCTGTACTACTGTTGTTGTACAGCACCCCAAGCCTCAGAGAAAGGGTGCTGTATGTAAATAACAGCTGCCTTTCCTTGGCTTACAGATGCCACGCTGCAACAAAAGTGGTACAAGCCAATCTGCCATGGCTGGGACACTACTGTAAATGAGTTTTGACTTAGCAGTTAATTGATCTCTCTGCTTTAAACTTTAAAATAAAATAATGAAGTGTCTATCCTAGTTTGTTAATGATTTGATCAGAAGACCTGATCACTTCACCAGTTTCCCAAGTACTGGAGAGAAACTGTGGATAACCACAAAGTGCAGTACCAGGGTGCAGTGTAGGTGATGGTAAACACCAGATTCCCATTGCTGTTGCCAAATATCCAGGATGTGCTGCTGATGTCTTTGACATTATGGAAGTGCTCTGAACTTCTGAGTAAGTACACGTACCTTTCTACATGTATAATGAGCAATGCTAAGTTTTAACACTACAGCATGATGCAGTGTTGGAATTTTAATTTTTCAGTGTCTTTTACTTTCAGGTGACAGTGGTTACCCACTGAGACCACAGCTAATGACTTTAGTTTTGTCTCCTTACACTCCTACAGAACACAATTATAATGAGTTACCTCAGGACACTTATGTGGTCATTGAGCAGACCTTGGGATGCTAAAAATGTGTTTCTAATGTCTTGACAGGTCTTGCGGCTCATTACAGTTCAGCTGTGAAAAGGCATGTGATATATTTCTTGTGTTTTGTATCTATAGTATACAGCATTACTAATAATCATTGAATACATTTGCTGAGGTCTGTGCAACAATGTAGAGTCTGGTCAGGAAGAAAGAAATGCAGTGTCAGGAGGACAGAGTTCAATATGCCAGCTAAGAATGCCTGTTGAGGATTTAATGTGGGGTACCTTACTCCTCCTTCAAGATAGCCTGAACTGCCATCTCCCTCCTTTTATACTCTTTCCCCACCCTCCAAAAAATCCATTAATCTTATATACTGTACCTTACAAATCTGCTTTTCATTAAACACATGCTCACATAAGCCTTTGCTTGAAAAAATAATGCAAAAAAAGTTTTACAGTCATCTGGATATTTTCAGATAATTTGGGATATTTCTAAAGGCTTCTCTGCTGACCTTACAGTGGCACTGCAGGCAGGCAGACAGGACATTTCTCTAGAACTATCACAGACATCTATAGGAATATCTATTTATTTTACTATTTATTTATGTATGTATGTATTTATTTATAAATGGGTGACTGGGAGGGGCACATTGCACTGGAGCTCATTTCCAGGTGTGACTCGTGGGAGGGGCACATGAAATAAAGAAAATACATTACATAGTCACATTCCACAGTTACAATAAAGTGCAGTCAGAAAAACATGATGAAAACAGATAACCCCAAGAAAATACAAGAAAAAGTATAGAAATGATTGTAAAGGTTTTTTTTTTATAAAATGGTCACTCCACTGGTATATTTGCCAGTAGAGGGCATGGCAGTATTTCAGACTGGCTTCCCTGCAGAGTCTTTCTTCCTATCCCCCACTCCCCGCCACACACAGATGGACACTCACAGTTGCTTCCCTGAACAGACTTTTGGCCCCACCACATACACACAGACGGTGGTCCATTTTTCTGTCCTAACTGCTTGCCATTGAACTGTAACGCATTGGCATTCCAGTTGAAATATTTGCACTTGGTACATTTGCTTTCTGGTAAGCTTCAGAGTTTACTTTTTCTTTCATGCTGCCTTTTCAAGACCAAGGGCAAATCAAGGAATACTGCAAGACTGCACTGAAATGAACAGCCGCGTCTATGCTTGCGGTTTACTTAATAAAAAAACATAACTCTGTTCAGTTTTTACGGGTTGTATGACTGCCTGTAATTAGTGGGGCATTTAGGGTCATGGCTAAACTTTTAGGTAAATGGGGTAGGGTAAGGGCCATTCACTCACTAAATGAGCCAAACAAAATGGCTGTGAGTAACATTTTAAAAATTGTAGAGTACAGTGATACCAGTTGTAGTATGGTGCTTAGTATGGCACTTGTTTTTACCTGGGCATTGTTGAAAAATAAATGCATGCCTAGATGGGGCTCTCAGCCAATCAGTATTGACTATTCTTCAAGCCCATTTTCTAACTTTATATAATAGCCCAAATTACTGGCTGGGTTTTAGTTATGGAGTCTACGTAGATTTTGTACTACAGACTTGGGTCCTGATTTAGGCACAGGTATTTAAAGCAATTTGTAATGAACTCTGGTACTCTGATCAGCCGTTTGCGACTTCTCCAAAGGACTTTATCTGCTTTGTTTTCATTTAATTTTACAATGTTTGACCATGAATTGCCACTGAATCAAGACTCATTTCCTGGTGCATCTTGGAGCACAGGGAGGTTAAGTGACCATCACACCGTATGCAAGTGAAGGTTGTGGGAATCAAACACAGTTCTTCTGGAAGCATCAAGTTTGTTCACAGCTTTTTGCTCTGACCCTTAGCCTATACTGCCAGCCCTTAGTATACTTTATGTATGCATATTATACTTAATGATAATATACTTTATAGTATTCTTAATATACTGTACCTGATGACTCACACCTCTTTAACTTGGTCACATAATATAAATTGGTGGTAATTAGGGGGCAGCATTTTCAAAGATTTTTTTTTGATGAAAACCCCATGGCATGGGAAGTTTGACATATGAGACCTGACATTCTGCTAGACCACAGTTTTTTTGGTCCTCTGTGAGGCAAATTAAGGGGCTCCTGCGTATATCTTCCAGCTTGCTTCTGCCTACACTTTGATGCAAGCTGCAATAAAGCACATCCATGTGCTGCAAAATCAGTGTTTGAAAATACAGTACAAATGCAGTACAGATATATACAGTGTATATCAAATGGTCTAAGTGAATAAATGACATATAAGTTCCTTGCAGTCCACATATTGTCTGCTGAGAAAAGAGAAACATAGATAATGTCAGCAGACACCATCCAATCTGCCCAAAACCTGTCCATTATTGGGACATGTCCCCAGTGGTCATTTCCCACTTCCTACCCTCAGATGTCCCAACTGCACCTTTCCCATGTGTCTTTATCACCTCCTTTTGACTCCACGAACAGTTTCAGTGCAAACAACCTCCTCTGGAAGTCTGTTCCATTTTTCCACTACCCTTTCCATGACGTAATACTTTCTGATGTCGTTTCTGAACCTGCCCCTCACCAGCTTCAGGGAGTTTTCCTTTGTGCCTGTGTTCCCACTCAGTGCCAGCAGCTCCCTGCTGCCCCACCTTATTTATCCCACAGAGGTACTTGAACAACTTTGCCATGTTCCCGGCTCTCTTCTATCTTCCAATGTGTACATACTGAGGTCTTCCAACCTCTCCTTGTATAACCTCCTCTGCTGTCCCTGTAGCATTTTGGTCACCCTCCTTTGCATCTCCTCTAGCCTCTCTCTCTCTGTCCTTCTATAAGCGTGGTCATCAAAACTGTACAAAGTACTGCAAGTGTCATCAAATCAGAGATCTGTACAAGGGCAGTATCACCGCCCTTCTCCTGCTACTGATCCCCCTCCCTATGTATCCCAGCATCCAGAAAGATGGAGAAAGGACAGTTAAAGAAAAGGTAAATAGGACAGTTCCAGAAAAGGTAAATGTCCTTAATGGCTGCTATGTGCCTCTAACAAATGTTATGGCTTTAGAGGCACAAATTCAATGCATGGAATCATCTTGAAAATGATCAGTTGAAGAATGCATGGGACAGTCTAGAAAATGTGTGAGTACTTGCTAGTTGGGGGCCGTATTATCTTCCCATGCTTTTGCAGGCTTCACCTGCAAAGGTAGGGAACAGCAGAGGTTTCTAGAGAGGAGAGTGAAATGTTTGCAGTCAATGAAAATTAAAGTTGCAAACTACACAGTTTCTGATAAAATAGCATGCAGGGTAACATAGGCAAGATTTTTAACATAAATATGCAACCTAGTTGGTGAATAATTCTGGCATTCATCATGAACTCAGAAAGGGTTAAAAGGTCAAAAAAAGTGTTTGAGCAGAAAGGAATGTCACAGGGTAAGGATTAGGGTTAAGGGGCTATTGTCCTTTCATGGCTACTACAATGGACCTTTGTGATGAGCAGATCACTATCTGTGGAAGCATACCCAGAAGCATTGTGCTTGAAAGTTCATCATGATTATACCAAAAGGGTTATATGGATAAAAGCTGCACTTCTCAGGAGCCTCATGTAGTTTTGGTAACCTATTCACAGAATCACAGAAATCTGATAGCAGAAAGGATCTCATTAGCGCATCGAGTCTGCCCTATCCCCCCTACCCTACTCATCTCCACTCTTACAGGCCCTCCCCTTCCCCTCACTTCTCAATCCCATGTCTGTCCCATGCCCTCTTCAATCTTTCCACCATTTCTGCCTCCACCACCTCTTCTGGGAGTTTATTCCAGGCCTCTGCCACTCTCTCTGTGAAGAACCACCCCCTCACATTTCCTCTATATCTTCCACCTTCCAATCTTAGGCTATGCCTTCTAGTTTTAGCCCCTTCCTTTCTTCGGAACATACTTCCCTCCTTCACCTTATTGATCCACTTCACATATTTAAAAGTTTCAACCATGTCCCCCTTCTCCCTTCTAGTCTCCAATGGGTACAGATCCAATTCCCTACTCCTCTGTTCATATGGTTTCCTCTGCATACCGTGCACCATCTTGGTTGCTCTTCTCTGAACCCTTTCCATCCCATCAATGTGCCTGTGTAGGTGTGGTCTCCAGAACTGGATCCCGTACTCCAGGTATGGTCTCACCATGGCCTTGTAAAGAGGCATCAGCACCTCCCTTGTTCTGCTAGTTATGTCCTTCCCAATGCATGCCAACATTCCATTTGCCTTCCCTGCTGCCTTGCTACACTGGCTACCCACCTTAAGGTTGCTCGATACTGTAATCCCAACATCCCTCTCCTGCTCTGTTTTTTTGATTTCCTCCCCTTCTAGAGTGTAAGCAGCTCACTGGTTTTTGCACCCCAGATGTATCCCAGCACACCTTTTGGCACTGAGTTTCAGTTGCCATGTTTCTGACCACCCCTCCAGAATCTTCAGATCCTGCCTCATGGCCTCCACCCCCCCCAGGGTGTCCACCCTATTGCAGATTTTTGTATCATCCGTGAATAGGCACACTCTTCCCTCCAGACCTTCTGCTATATAAATGATGTATATATTAAAAAGGAGGGGTCCCAGCACCGACCCCTGGGGCACCCCACTCATTACTCCCTCACCATGGAATGCACTCCATTTACCACCACTGCCTGACTTCTGCCCACCAACCAGTTTTCAACCCATCTAGTTATTTTCTGTTCCACCACAAAGCTTTCTAGCTTATTTACTAGCCTTCTGTGAGGGGAAAGTGTCAAAGGCCTTACTGAAGTCCAGATAGGCCATGCCCCCCACCCGTCACCCACCTGCATCACCTAATTGAAGAACTCTATCAGGTACATCTGGCAGGACCTCCCATTCATGAATCCATGTTGCCTTTTGTCCTACAGTCTTCTGTTCACCAGGTAGTCCACCACCCTTTCCTTTATTAGTGCCTACATCACCTTTCCCACCACCAAGGTGAGGCTGACTGGGTGATAATTTTCTGCTGCCTTCTTACTGCCCCCCTTGTGCAGTGGCACCACATCTGCCCTCCTCCAGTCCCTTGGCACACACCCAGTATCCATGGACAAGTTAAACAGTCTCATCAGTGGGGCTGCCAGCTCCTCCCCTCAGCTCCTGAAGTACCCTTGGGTGAAAGCCATCTGGTCCCATAGCCTTGTCCACCTTTAACCTGCCCAGTTTCTCCCTTACCCTGTCTATGCTGAATATACTAGGATCCCCCTTTTTGCCTTCCCTGCCCCCCCAGCTCTGGTCCCTTCCCCTCCCTTCATCTTTGAAGATCGAGCAGAAGTAGTTATTTAACACCTCTGTTTTCTCAAAGTCCCCTTCCTGTTGCATTCCTCCTACTCTCCGCAACCTTACTATCCCCTGCCTTGCCTTCCTTCTTCCCCCACATACCTAAAATCTTCCCTTTTTTCTAAATTAACAGAACAGACTTGGTTTGCTGTAGGTATACTCCCAGTAAACAACCTTGTCTGAGGGTATTGGTATTAGCTGAAAACCAGCTTGGAATGACTTCTGGATCAAAGGGGCAAATGGAGGTTGCCCCTTGTGACTGACAGGATGATGTGAAAAGTGGGTGAACCCCTTGACAGAGTTAACCAGGCATTACAACACAGGCTAAGACAGATTCAGTTGTTAGGGGCAGAGCATAGCAGATGTCCATTGCAAGAAAGGGAACACACCATCTACTTACCTCAGGCCTTTGTGGCAACATGTTGCCTAAGAGAGAAAGAGACCTAGAGTTGGGGGTAAGATCTTTTACGTTGTAGTCTAGGGACTAGGGATGTTTTTCATTCTGTAATCTTTCTGTTTAGCTGTTTTAATTTGCATTCCATAGTGTGTTTTATTCTTTTTGTATTTTACTGTATATTCTGTGATTTAGTAGTGTAAATATTAACTATTTATATATGTAACATCCTCTGTGACCATGCAGTGCTTTATGAGGCAGATAATCTATTTTAATTGCACAAACTGATGTTCTGCTAGCAAAGAGTGCATATAAAAAGTATGAAAGTAACTTGTGCCCGATACAAAGATGTGAGAGGTAAGAGGTTCTTGGGAGGGACTGAAAGGCTGGTTCTGTGTCAAAAGTGAAGGCCTTGCACTGAATGAGCAGTGGTCAGTGGTGGAGGTAGAACCAGAAAGAGGTACTCTAGCAGTCAGTCAGGTGGTTACAGTATTGAAATGCAAGGAGCCATCTGGTCATCCATTTGCTGCTGTGTGTGCATACATGATGAACCACTGGGGAGATGAACCAACTATTGAAGCCCTAGATGAATAACTAATTGAACTTGTCACTACTGACAAATACCTGGGTGTTTGGGTTGATCAGGACTTAAAATTTAAGATTATGTGAATCACGTATGCTCTAAAGCATGCCAACAACTATGTTGTACATTGTTATTGTATACACTAGCCTCACCTTTATGACTCGGGCTCGGTCTCAGACACCCTTAAAATTGTAACCTGTTCCCTGTATATTTCTTGTTGTATATCCTTGCATTGTATGTATATCTGTTGTGGAGCCTTTGCAAAGGAGTCCTTGACTCAAAGGCTGTAATTCCGATTCCTTTAAATAAATAAATAATTAGGTATGCTAAAAAGACACAAGCAGTGTCTGGACACAGAGACCAAGGACAAAATTATATCTGTATCTATTATGCCTCAGATAGACTGGTTGTTTAGTTTATGGGTTTGTGAATAAAACTACTCTCTCATAGCTTGATAGAATATACTATAACATTGCTAGATGTGTGCTAGGCAATGAAGGTCCCCCAAGTGAAACCCATCATTGTCATTTACTTGAAACTTTAAACTGGCCCACTTTAATAGTACAAATGGATAATTTACGGCATAACTTCCCACACAGTTTTATGAACTTTGTTGTTCCTAGTTGCCTCTCTCATGTAAGTCATCAAAATTCTTAGCATGCAGTAAGGGATATTTTAGGGCAGGGTTTAAAAGTGCCTAGTATACATGCCATGTATGGCAAGATGTCCTTTTCATATGCAGCAGTTTCCTTCTGGAATTGTCTTCCCCCTCAGTTAGGGTCCGTCCCTATCCACGCTCAGTTCAGAAACACTGTGGACTCGATTTTTGAATGACAAACTATGATGCAAGGTGCCTGCACCAATGTGTATGATGCAAGTGCACCTTGCATCATAGTTTGCCACATTCCTGATTTTCAAATGCCAGCTGTGGTGAAATCGGGATGCCATGCTGCAAAGCCCTCCAGTGTCACCCTTGCAGCAAAAGCGCCCAAGCGCCAGGTCACAATGGTGGGTGCACCATGGCAGGGCTGCACAATCCCCTTACCTGGGATTCTTTAAGCCCCACCATGGCCTCAACAGGGGGCTCAGGTTAGACCAGTCAGAAGGTGATCAAAGGGCCCTACACCACTGATTAGCAGGGTGGCGTGTGAACTGTAGGACTTGTAAGGTGGGGGGGCTGCTGTGGCAGTGAGGGTGCCAATGGTATATGGAGGACACGGTGGCAGTTACAGGGAGCAGAGGAGGCACCTTGCAGAGGTGGCATATGGTGTATCTGACAGGCAAGGGGAGTAGGTAGGAGGGTTGCCATGGTGATACTATTATGACAAGGGCCCCAGTTGGAACCACCCCTGGCACCTGCCCCTCAGGTCCCACAATCCCCTACATGGGGCAGGTGCCAGAGGTGTTTCTACCGGGGACGTGTCATAATAGTATCACCATGGCAACCCCCTACCCAATTCCCTCGGCTGTCAGATACACTGTATGGCACCTCTACCAGGTACCTTCTCCACTCCCTGTAACTGCTACAATGCCCCTGTGTACCAATAGCACCCTCACTGCCCCAATAGCCCCCATTCCCCACCTTCCAGCCTAAGTCCCTCCCACATCTGCGGCTCATGTAGGCTTGCACTGGGAGGGGTCTGATTGATCCCTCCATCAAACACTGCAGGTACACCCAGTGTTTGGCACTGCCCTGCAGCTGTGACATCTCTTGGGTCTTCAGCACAGGGACCCCTAATTTTACAGAATTGTGCACAGAGTTCCTCATGCACCTAGAGTTCACTGTAGCCCAAGATATCAGTGGTTGCTTTGTCTAAGAAAAAACACATTCTTTTTTTTTGTTAAGGGATGCACTGAGAGAAAATTGGTATCCAGAGTCCATAGTAGAGATCACACAAAGGATCTACTGTTAGTATTGGTGAGGAGGTATGGCCTTGTCCCTTTAGCTGGCAATGTGGGATGCTTCTCAGCCTGGCACAGATCACATTCTGGTGCAAGAGTAATTACTTTGTTTTCATTATGGAGTTGCTAATCATGTCTCAGAGAAATGCAAGTTCCAGAATCAACTCTGCAAGGGACTGCAGATTGGTTCAGCACACTGTAAAGGCTTGTTTTCCTACAGGAAGAGGA
Organism: Neoceratodus forsteri; assembly: GCA_016271365.2. NCBI lineage: Eukaryota > Metazoa > Chordata > Ceratodontiformes > Ceratodontidae > Neoceratodus > Neoceratodus forsteri. The sequence continues at coordinate 1,467,256,038 of CM057450.1, read as the reverse complement.
CACCAGACACCCCTGGAACACAAATGGAGGAGGTTCCAGCTTTGAACTGGATGATGAGTGTAAGTAAGTAAGTCAGTGAGTACACCAGTAAGTAGTTCAGTTGTCAGTAGTTTGGTTGTCACCCTGTCCAGCAGGCTCAGGGCACCTTAAAAGTACAATACATACACAACAGTAAAACGTCTCCTAAACTAATACTACAGTAACATTAACTCCTAGTCAGATAATTATCAGATAAAAACTAAGCTAAAATATAATTATACGATATTCAGTATTTTGGAACATGTATTAGTCCTGACACTAACATAGATGGAATTTAATTAGTAAAGGCCAGTTTAAACCAATGGCTTTGAGAACCCTTTCTGAACTGCTCTACTGAGGGGACCTCTCAAATACTGAGGCAAGGAAATCCAAAGTAATAGTGTTACTACAGAAAAGTTTGGTAGTCTACATGTTTTTCACCATGGACAGCCAGTCCCAGGCAGCAACTTTCTTTTGTTTTGGCACTGCAGCTACTGAAAAGGCCCTAGCCCCAGACTGCTTCAAGCATGAAATAAGGACCGCCAATAGGTCCATCTCAGAGGAGCAGAGGGGCCTGCCAGGAGTGTAAGAATACAGAAACTCTTTCAGGAAATCTTGTATCATATGGTGATGAGGATCCACAGAACATACAATGAGATGTATGTTTAACAGACTTTGTTGAATTTTATGAGGCGATCCCAAAAAGATACTTTTTGTACTCCTTACATATTACTGCCATTGTTCCTGATTTATTTATTTATTTTTTATTTAAACATTTGATGACTGGGAAAGGCACACTGAACCAGGGCTTGTTTCCAGGTGCGATCCAGGGCAGAGTACAAGGAGATACAGGTTTAAGTAGAACATCACAAGAGCTGAATTAACAATATAGGCAAAGTACACAAAATATATACAATATGTACCAAGAATACAAATATGTACAATAAGTACCGATATGTATACACAATGGCTGGGATATTCAAAGGGGTTGCGCCTGGTGCAACAGGGTTGCGCATTGCACAACCCCCCAATGCGCCCTAGTCCGATATTCAGTAGGTACATTGCGCGCACAACCCCAGTGTGCCAGAGCGCATTGGTAATGTATGCAGCACAGATGCAGGGGGCATGCCCATGCATATGCAGCACATCCTGATATTCAGCCTGGGATGTGTGGCACATATGCTGGCGCAACCCCTATATGCGCCGCACACTGGTGTTCAAAGTTGAGCCAAAAAAAACAGGCTTAAATGCTGGCCACCCACAAGTGGGAGGCTTTATTGCAAGGTGCAACACAACAGCCATCAGTCGTGGGTGGCCACCCACCCAGCGAGAACACCGTCCACAAGCACCCTGACCCCCTGGTAGTCTAGTGGCCCCCCACCCGTACACCCTATTGCAGGCCGCTATAATATGAAAGGGTTACCTGGTGGTCTAGCAGTGCAGCTGTATGCCCTATCATGGGCTGTTGTAACAGGAATGTATTTACCTGGTGGTCAATGGTACCCCCCTCCCCACCCACTCACAGGGCCCTGGCCTGCACCCCATCATCCTGCGGGTGGCAGCCGCCTGCATACCGTCTGACCACCCACCAAATGACAGTATACAGTATGATCACTGTACCCTATTGGTCCACAGTGTGGACCAATGGGCTTCGAACCATACTGTAATACCTGAGACCAGATATGTGAATGACCGTGTTCATTCCACATATCTGTATATTCTGATATAGTCTGCAAGCCATGATCCACACTGTGGACCAACTAAACGTCTGAGATCTACGCTGTCATTTGCGGGGGCTGGGCAGTTTGTGGGTGGGGTGCTGCTGCTCACCGATGTGTGTGGGGGTGCTGGGTGGCTGGGAGCCCTCTGTGGGTGGGTGGGGAGGAGGTACCATTGGACCATCAGGTAACACATTCCTGTTACAACAGCCTATGATCGGGCGTATGGGGGAGACCACTAGACCACCAGGTATTACATTGACTCATTGAGTCTTGGTGATCATTTTGGGTCAGGTTCTGTAATGGTTGGTTCCGACCCCATATGTCATCTCCTGGACCCAATGATACTGATGCCCGCCTACGGGGGTACCGCTAAACCACCAGGTAATTCATTACCATTTACTGAAGCCCGCGATTGGGCGTATGGGGAGGGACCGCTAGACCACTAGGTAGTTCTTTACCATTTATGGATGCCCACGATTGGGCATATGGGGGGGTTGCAATAGCCCACCAGGGAGACAACCCCCAACAGCAGCAGCTTGGTAGGGCACCAGGCACAGTTTGCCAGGACACCCAGCGCATTGCATGCAAATGGGGCCATAATGACATGCAAATGGCCCTATTTGCACCTTGCATATATTATGTCCTCATTTGCATGCCCCCGGCTGAATATCATGGGTGATGCACCTAGCACAACTGTACTTGTACTGGCACATTCCCACGCTCCCTCTCTGTGGCTTGCGCTGGCACAGTGCCACTGCACCATGTGCAGTATGTGCAGTATGTGCACCACCCTTGCCATATTCAATGGTGCTGAGACATGGTGCATCACCGTTGAATATCACCTGGTGCTGTCCTTGGTGCAGCCCAGTTGTGCTGCACCCAGGTTTGCACCTCTGCCTGGCACAGTCTGAATACCCAGCCCAATATATACAATAAGTACCAAAATTCAGAATAGCATTGTGTTCAGCAGCTGTTATGTATACAATGAGGAGATACCCAGAAAAAATTGCATACACAAGAGTGTCAAGAGCCGCGCTCGACATGAACAGCACAGACAAGATTAGTTTATATGATTCTAGAGTACAGATGATGACTTGGGCTGGACAATCCCAGGTTTGCACCCCTGTCTTTTGTCTGCTTCCTTAGTAGTAATGTGTATCATGCTGTTTCTGATCATAGCATTTTTATAATAACACAATAAAGAAAAAAAATTCTAGTGGTATTTCAGGATCACTCCACCTCTATTCACCTGCCCCATTGCTCCGTCATTGCTTTTTGAAGCTGATGTATTGGTCTTACTCTTCCCCAAGGTAGAATACAGTGCATGGTTACACTGCACATATTGACATTAACAGAGAGACGGCTGTGATACTAACTGAAACTGGAGCAACCAGTATGGCGATGCCAGCGAAATTACATATGAAAAAGTTCATGAATGTCAAATAAAACTTCAATTCTTCCAGTTATGCTTCAACAGCCTACACAAAGGGAATATTAAAACTGCCTGGATCTTTAGTAGTTAATGTGGTATATCAATACCCAGTTTGTTACGACTGGAACTATAGCAAAAGGTCTTGGATCATCCTTACCAGGCTGGAGTTGGTCCAGTACAATCCATCTGGACTGAGTCAAAGTGAAATGGTGAATGACACATAAATCAGCTGCATATCACTTTGCTTCAAACAGGGTAGCTAAACTTTTTTTTGCTGACTTTAAACTGAAGCACTTAATGAGGTAGTCACTATCTTCAGTTATAAAACAATGGCTGGATGTGGAGCATTCTCCTTGGCCTCAAGCGTTCTAAAGGGTTATGCTAACAGCTGGAAACCCTCATTACATTAGAAGCATTAGAATGTTAGCTAAAAAAAATGTATTTAAAATGATGAAAAACAATTTACTTTAATAATAGTATTAATGCATTCCAGGGTTCTGGTTACCTTTGATAAGCTAAAACTTGGGGCATAAGGTACTCACCTTTGCCTTGTGCCTCATGATCTCCACAGTGTTAGTTTAGCAGATGATAATCCAGTCCCTGGTCATGCCTTAATGTTTACAAAGCACAGCACTGGGAGGATTTTCATTTCATTTATTCGGTTAACCTGAAGTGGGATGGGGTTGAAAATAATTTTTAGCCACAGCTGACATTTGATAAACGCGAGAGACAAAAACAACATACAACCCCACGGTACTTACAGTAACAGACATAGTACATGTCAAATTTACAATTAAACTGAGTTTGCAAATATTACTTTAAGTTCAGTTTGAACTGAGATGGAGGTAGATCTATAACAACTACATTTTTAATAAAATTGAACAAGCCAGGACCAACATAAACCATTGTTAGCTTACATCTCCAAAAAATATAACAACATTTTCTGGTTTCCAGTGAAAGATTACAGCTTGCATTAGCAGAACTGCTACACAAGATTCCCCAGAAATTTGAATTTCGAGGCCTTTCATTTTTTTGTATCACAGAATACATTATAATTGCAACAGGCTCTTTTCCTCTAAAAATTCATTTGTTCCCACTGCATAGCCCTAACATGAAGTTAGAATCCTCTACTTGTGACACTGCAAAATGTTGCCAAGGAAACCATTCTGATGTCACATCCAGAGGATTATGATTTCATTGCAGGAAAAGCACCAGAGACAGATAAAGTCTAAGGGTCAAAGAGCCCGATATTAAGCAAAAGTCCATAATAACTATAAACGAAGGTATAGAGTAATTAAAGATGGATGCCACTCACAAATTTTAAGAATCTCTTCTGTAAAGGTTACTTTTTAAATGTACGTACTAGATTCATACTATTAATGATATTAGGATGGTGCCACCACACATTTCTAATGGTAAACAACACAGGACCACACCAAGATATTTAACTTTGTCATGGTGGAGTGGTATGGGAGACTGAACTTTTAAATTGTAACTCAGTCTAGGAATGAAAGGCAAATGGAAATAAAATTAGTATGTTGACGTTGTTGCCAGAAAAAAACATGTTGACTGAAAAAATTAGAGGGTGACTAACAAATACGAGTTGTTATAACAGTTTGGCACTTCATTTGCTGTGCACTGATGCATACAAACTGTATTGAAATGATACAGCCATGTTGACTTAACTCCAAGATTTCATTAAAAAAAATATGTTCCCACTCCAAAATGTGCCTGAGTTAATCCTTTTCAAAGAAATTAAAATTTGAATGGGTTATTTTTGAAACCGTTATGACTAGGAACTTCATTGTTTTTTCTCATTTAAGCTTGGTATCAGAATGATACAGATGTGACATGTCAATGCAGCTTGTATGTCTCAATGCATTAATAATTACATCAGTGCATTGTTATAGCTGTAATGATAGTGCAACTTTAAAAGCACAAATCTTTTGAACCTTACAGACAGAATCATGTGCTATACAGTGTTGAAAAGGCTGAACCCTCACCTTTCTAACAGTGTATAGCATTAGAGAGTAGCTTGTACAGCCACATTATAGAGGTGCGGGCGAGCCCCTATAGTTAGGATTCAACAGTCACTTCTATGTTAAACCCACATTTTTGCACTTTAATAACTTTGGTACTGTTTGACTGATTCACATGAAATTTTGCACGCACCACGGAGGACCGAAGATCTCTTGATGTGGCAAGTTTTGTTCTGGTTGGATGTGTGGGTGTGAAGATATGGAGTGTCATAGAAAATTACCATTTTTGTGTACATTCTTTGTCACGCCGTTTCTCAGGAATGGCTTGGGGGTTTGGTTTGAAATTTTTATGGTATATCAGGCTTGGGTCACAGATGTGCCTTTTGAAGGTTTAGTGAAAATGGTTTTACTATAGCGCTGTGACTGCACTCTCACCGACATCCCCCACAGCGGCAGACACAATGCCGAGTGTTGGCACTGTGCTATCGGGGATGCTGGTGTGTGTCTATTGGGGGGCTGTGCCCCCAATCTCCCATGTGGGGAGCTCTTCCCCCACACACTCCGGTCTCTAAATATCTAACTCCGAGTCAGAGTTGGACCGGGGGGGGGGGCGCAACACCAGGAAATGCACCACCGGAGTCTTTCTCACACCAGCACAGCAACTCGCCACAGACAGGCAATTTCTGTCACTGTGCTGGTGTTTGCGGCGGTGGTGTCGACCTTGGGTTGGCACACCGGTGAAAACATATTAATCGATTCAAAAGTTATTAACATTTAAAGTTTCCCATTATTTCCTATGGGAAAAGTTAGATGTGCTGTGCAAAACAGGATTTCTTGATCGTGAAAGAGGGATTCTCTTTCGTAAATGCAGAATTTTCTTTCATGCTGCTGCCATCTTGTTTTCAGTTAGCGAGGCAAAGAAACTTAAGTATTTTAAAAAATAGTGGCAATTGGTAAACACCAACAGCTGTGTTTACCTAATCGGGACCTGAAGAATTGGATTCTGGGGTCACTTTTCTCCAAACCTGTCCAGAAATATGTTTATTTTTAGTGAGGGACTTCTTTAGTCACACATTGTGGAAATCTGTTTTTGCAAAACATGGGGCATGTGCCGCAAATTGTGGGAAAAGGATTCTGTGTTTCACAAAACACCATTCTTTTCCTGCAATTTGCAAAATTTGCGGTCGCGCCCCAATATTTAGGGTTCGGTAGGCACTTTAATGTTAAACCTCAATGTGAAGTTCGTATTATATCCTACAGGAAAATGTATATGTATATGTATATTTTCCGATGTCCATGGAGAAGACCAGATGACCCTAGGGAAGACCAGATGGCCCAAATTGGGACGACCATATTTCAATAACGGTTTGGTCTTTTTACTTGAAATTTGCAGGGTGTTGAGGGGATGTCCTAGAGATGTGAATTATGCTGTTTAGGTGTTGGGGAATTAATTGATTGCAGAGATATTCAATGATGTAGTTGACATTTTTCCCATAGGATTACATTGCAGTCTGTGTCATGACTTTCAATGCCGTTATCTCGGAAACTAAACGAGATACAGACTTTTCACTGCTGGCAGTTTAGATCACCTTTATGTGATCTATTCTGCTGGAAAAAGATTTGAAATCGTAGAGTAAACCTGCATTGAATTTATTTTCGTACGTTGCAAGGTTCATGAGATATTGTGAAATTACTGTCAGAAGGGTTCAAAGAGTGCCTGTCCAGTGCTTTTCGGTGCCCATATCTCAGAAACAACATGAGATACTGGTACAATCGGTGATTGTTGTGTGATCTACTCACTGTCATGGTTACAATGACATTTGCATTTTTTCACCTGTTACGATTCCTGAGATATTGGCAAATTAGTGTTACGAGGGTTTCTTGCCCTATAGGGCTGCTGTATGGCTCTGGAGCTATGCACAAGTGGGCCCGCGCTCCCACAGATATATGTTGTTATGCAGAAATGAGGAACTTGGTGGGAGTGTGGGGCCCAAAGGACCCGTGCTCCCACCAATACATGTTTTTTACTTGTTCTATTACACTTTTTCAAAAAGTAAGGAAATTCATTGCAAAAAACTGCATTTAATGCATCATTTAGGGTTAAAGTGAAAAAAGTCAGGAAATGAAACATTAGTGTTGAGCCCCTAACCCCCCCACACACACCCCGCACCCCCATCCTCCACAGACCGACAGACTCTGGGGTGTGCCATTGGGGTTGTGAGGCCTAAATCTCACCCCATTCTCCTTTACTGTAGCATGGCACACCTTTACTGTAGTCTGTCAGTCTGTGGATGATGAGCATGTGGGGGGGATTAGGGGCTCAACCCTGATGTTTATTTCCTGACTTTTTTTGCTTTAACCCTAAATGATGCATTAAACACAGTTTTTGCTATGAATATATATATATATATATATATATATATATATATTTCTTTGTCATATCATAGCAAGGAAATAGTTTGGACTTGTAGCCTGACACTTTTAGGGTACAAAGGGCTCTCCCCACAGATGTGCCTTTTGCTGCTTTGGTGAATATATATTACTTTGTGCTACAGCTCTATGGCTTTACATTGTGTTTGCTGACCCAAACGCAAGTTGCGGTTTCATAGGAAAATGAGGTGCACGTCCCTACTTCAGCACCCCCCAAGCCCCAATCCCCATCAGTATATGTAACCCCCATCCCCAATGTCATTTACTTTTTCAAATACATTTTCCTGGTAGTCTAGTGGCCTTCCCTCCCTGATCCCCAATCCCCGATATTACTTTTAGTTTTAATTATTAATATTTCCTGGTGGTTCAGTGGCCCTTCTTCTGAAATTCCTGATGTACGTTTGTGCATTTCATTGGTGGTTAGTGGCATCCCCCCATCCTCCCATGTTCTTTGTATGTTGAAAATAAGAAAACCATCCCTCAGTGTCTTTTTTCATTTTTGTAACCTGTAAAAAAAAGTCCATTGCTGATCACACCCGCACCCCCACCTGACGTCCTACTGTGCACCCACCTAACCACACCCTCTTGACACCCCCACACACCCTCACTCACTTGAAGAGGTCTGAGGTTCAAGATCCACTCTCCCAATTGAAGACTTGTCTTGCTGTTGGAACCGATAACTGCAATATGAGAAATTAAGGTAAATATGGTTCGATGTATTTCAATGGGGGTTTCAACTTTTGTGAATAACTTTGGCATTTTTTGAAATTTTGACCCCAGATTTTCAACATGGCCTTTTGATGACCCCACCTCATGAATAATAGGACTGTAGTTATGCAACTCCTACTGTAAAGGTGATTTCACGGTTGATTGGCAAAATCACCTTTCCAGTGGGATTTGTGTACTGACAGTCATATTGTTCATGAGGTGGGGTCATAAGAAGGCTAGGTTGAAAATTTGCAGTCAAAATTATTAAAAATGGTTATGACCATTCATTACAATTTCACTATGGATGCTCGTAACTTTGGGAATTTTAAATATTTTGACCCCGCATTTTCAACATAGCCTTCTTATTACCCCCACCTCATGCATGTCACAGCTGTCATTTTTCAAATCCTGGCCAAAATGTTTTTTCACACCTGTAATACCATGCCTATGCTGACAGTTTAATCACTGTTGTCCTATAAATGGAAGAGCAGGGGCCAGTGGGTGCTGTGCTCTCACAGGCAAATAAGGATATGATTATACTATCTCAAAAAGTAAGGAAATTAGTTGCAAAAAACTCCATTACTGCATCAGTTAGGATCAAAGTGACAAAAGTAAGGAAATGTGGCATTAGGGTTTCCAACCCTAACACCCCGCTCCCACCGTCCATGCACTAACAGGTGTCAGGGGGGTGCCTTCGGGTTATCAGCCCTAATGCTCACCCCATTCTCCTATGCTATACATATCTCAGCTTATTTACTTATGGAATAGGGTGAGAGTTAGGGTTAATGACCCCAAGGCACCCCTCAATGCCTGTTGATGTGTGGAGGGTGGGGGTGTGGTGTTAGGGTTAGATACCCTAATGCCACATTTCCCAGTTTTGTTGCTTTAACCCTAATTGATGCATTAATGGATTTTTTTTGCAACTAATAGATATTAGCCTTTATAGATACATTGATGTAAAAACACTATATCAATGTATGTATTTTATCAATGTACTCAGTACATTGGTGTACCAATACAGTATATCAACTTAATCATCTAAAAGACAATTTTTAAAAGTAATAACAACAAAATACTTCTTCAACATTTTCTGAGTTTTAGTTCAAATGCTATACATGAAAAAAAATAATAATGGATCAGTTACATTAAGAACCAGACTTTGCTGACAGAGTGGAGTGAAAGCACCTAGCTTTACCTTAAAGGTACTGTATATTATACCATCCTTCATTTCTTTCCCCCCTTCTTTCTGGCCACCATACTGTTGGCCACCCCAGCACAGTCCCTCCAACTTCACCCAAGACTTACCTTCACCACCATTTTTGGTGGGGTTGACAGGCATTCCCATCTTCACCAGAGCATGGATCTGTCATGGTGGTGGCACCTGAGTCATCGGGTGTGTGGCCAGTAGGCAGCTGAAATCATCCTACCAGTCATGGCATTTCTAGCCTCTTTTTTATCCCTAGTCCCCGAGGTCAGCATGTATGCTATGGCACGAGCATATTCATAAAGATGCTGTATGTACCCTGGCACCTGTGCACAGCTCTTTGAGAGGCAGCTGCTGTTGCTGTACCATCTAGCCTTAGCTTGGTGTAGCCAAGCAGTGCCATGTGCTGTCCCCTATCCCCAAAGTAGGAGAGCTGTCTATAAACAATCAGTGCTCCATCCCCTGGTCAGCCCTTGAGTGGCTTTGCTCCATTCCTGAATTTTGGTCAATGGTGTGGCAGGTGGAGTGTCACCCAGTGCCTCTGGCCTCCATGCCACTGAGCCAGCTCCTATATTCATTTTTTAATTGCTTATGAGATCCAGAAGCTAGTGACATCAGTTAAGCAGAAACCAAGAGAGAATCTTTCCATGCAGGGCTTCAGCTCAAATGATGTTGATTTCCAAAGACTCCAGAGGCCAACGCAGTCAGACCAGTGGTCTCCCCCCCTCCCCCGCTGGCCCACCCTACCATGTGAGTTGTCATTGGAATCCTGCTTCCCATGGCATGGTGCCAGTAACCCAAGGCTGGGCAACCTTTAAACGTCAAACAAAAAAGAAAGGAAAACTGATGTCAGTGGGTTGCAGAAATCATAAGTAATCATTTGCAGTCATGTTATGTATCAGATGCCCTAAAATATAAAGTTTGCATTCTTGGGTCCTGTTCTCACAACAATTCACTATAAAATATTTATTTATTAAACATGAATAAAAAGATTAAATACAAAATGCAGTATTGCTGGATTTCTGTGGAAATTATCAATCTCTCAGTAGACCAAATGCATTTGTTCCAACCACTAATAGGAAAATGAATGTTCTACATTCACCCTCAATCTGGTTTAATTGCAGATATTGCTGTAGTCTTCCCTATCTGGCTTCATCTTTAAAACCTACATCAGACTCCTTGCCAAAACCTGCCATTTTATTCTCTTGCTTTTCTCCTACCTTGGCATAAAAAACATTGCTGTGTATGAAAAAGAACCACTGTCAGTGTTCACAAACACAAATATTTTATTATTTTCATACAGCAGGTCAATAGAACTATGTAGAGGGAACTGTATCTTTAAATCATACCTGCTTCTCATGACACTCAGCACCAGACTACTGCGTCTCTTATTTCACAGAAACAAAGGACAGGAACTAAAATCTACAAAGATGTTCTATCTCATCTAGCTCGAAGAATACATTGTGATTAAAACACAAATCAGTGACTTTTTATAATACCTAAAATATATTCAGCATATAACATAAAAGAAGTAACAGTTCCATATATCATAGCATTTTCACAGGATAAACAGCTGTGCACTCACTGAAGTAAAAAAAGAAAAAAAAAACTAAAGGGGACAGAAAATTATTCCTAATGTGTAGCTGTTTCCATTGTTCCTATTTTTAGAAATTATACTTCCAAAATTATCCGTATTTTATCAGTGTCAGTGGCTCAGTAGGTAGCACACTCACCTCTTGGGCCAAAAAATCACAAATTTCTGGGTTCTATCCCTCCACCAGGCACTTGGGGATAATACCCACAACAGACACTGTAATGCAGTATGGGGGGAGGAGGGGTGCTGCACTGTTAAGGTACCATCCTTCAGATGAGGCATCAAACTGAGGTCCCTTCTGCCGATCTCCAGTCACTGTCTAGGTGGAAGTAAAAAAAAAAACATTGCACTTATTAAGGAAGAATAGGAGAATTTTATTAAAAGAAAATGAATCGTGCATACAATACAGTATGATTCACTTACAGCATGATTCACAAAGTGACAGAATCAAATAACATAACTCAATACATTTCTTAGGGGAACTACTTGTTGCGCACAAAGCAGAATGCATTTTCGTATGCAGTATTTGCCTAAGGCATGTGCCATGGCCTCCTATTACTACAGCCAGTGACAATTTTTCCATAGAGACTTGAAACAGTGCGAGGACAGAGTAGTGTGCTCTTGTGAATCCACTTTCACTAGTGCTCCAGATAGCCTGTCTGCCACTACTTGGAGAAGGGGTCATGTATCTGTGCTGCATTGTCATTGCACACTGCACCTACCAGACAATATTTACACACTGCAAAGCGTCATTGTAAGGGTGCTTTTGTGAAATTTGTCCCAAGGACCAAAAAACTGTCCTAATACTACCCTTTGATAGGTTACATGCTGGAACAATGGTTCATCCTGTTTTTGGCTTAGGACCCCCCCTCCCAAAAAAAAGCATAAGGGTACTGAACAGAAAGTACAGTTCTGTCTCTACTATGCCATCACAAGTATCACGGGGACAAGCTCTTTCTTCTAGCTTTTGTTCTTTGGGGCCAGTGGGCAGCTGGCAGGTAGGGAATTCCAAACAGCCATTCTACCATGCCCACCTAGCCATACAATATCCCACATATGGCATGGGAAACAAGGATTAAACAACTGGCTAGTGTTTTCTTTTTCCTTACCCACCAGGCAAAACTTTAGATGGGGGGGTGGAGGGATAACATGTTTTTATAGTGTGGGTATACAAGCACAATTGTTTTCTCAATAGTGACCTAACTTCCTTTGGTTGTAATCTCCATTGTTTAACTTAAAGAGAAGCTCTTCTAATGTGTTGTGGCAGTAACTGCTGGTGCCATTTGGACAGACTAACATACTTCCCATCCTGCCATTCCAGAAATAATGAAATTATTGAGTCCTCCACAATAGGGGACCAGGTTTCACCTGTCCTGCATGTGTTGGGGTGATATTAATAAAGAGTAATAAAGTCATGAAGAAAACTGAAAACTGCAGGGTTAACCATCCTGATCCTCTCTCTCTTTCATGTCCCTTTACATTATCTCCCCCTAATGGGCTTAAGTCTACTCCCCCAAAAAACTGGAAGAAAAGCCTGCAAAGTCTGACCTCTAGTTCTACCGGGAGGGAATATACAGTGCTAACTTCAATAAAACATTGCAGCAGGAGGGTTTGAATTATGAACACCCTGCTTTGTTTTGAAAAAGGTCCTATTTTTCCATTTAGCCAATTTTATTTTTGCTTACCTTAAACAATTCAATCAATTATCCATAACATGTTTCCAGGGCTGAATGTGATCTGTAGAATTTTTAGAGGGGCTCTCCAATGTTTACTTTTGTAATCTTTACAATCTCATCCAGGGAGTCAGTACTGCCTATGCACATTCCTAAGCTTTTATTGTAGTTAACTGCAGATCCTGCCATCCTACAATCGTTCTATAAAACTTGTCAACATGAACACCAGGGGTAGGATTCTCAAAGCTCTCAGAAGGTTCAAAACCTTCCCTAAGTCCCCAAAACTCCCTCAGCTACAGAAAAAAAGGGGAGTTTGCTCCAAGTGCTATTCACAAAAACCCCTGCAGCTGCGGGAAAAACCACTATGGACTGTGGAAAAAAGTGCAGCTGTGGAAGTTCCTCAGGACAAAAAGGTATGAGATCAGTGGAGCACAGCCACTGAAAGGCTATTCACAGCCAGGTTTTTCCAGCAGCTGAGGAAAAAATGTTACACACAGTGGAATGAGGTGTAACTCTCCCTCAGCACACTGCAGTAGTGCCCCAGCAATTGGAATCAATTAAGGTGGAGGTGTACCACAGGTAATACCATCTCAGACAGTATAGCAGTGGCTGATGTTACAGCACTGAAAGCACACATTGCCATGCTATGGCAACAGGCATCAACCACTAGACCCAGTGCAGTCCATGATAGAGCCCCACAAGCAGTAGAGCCTGACCAGTCAGCAGTGAGTACTACCCCCCCAGGCTACAGGAACACCCCAGGGAGGGACGACCAGCAGGTACAGTCAGCCACTGTGGTGTCAGGGTTTCACAGGTACCTGCGGTGCTGCTGTGGTCCCAGTTGGGGACTGGTTGCTGGTCTCTGTGTGTGCTGTCAGCCTCATATTATAGCAGCACTGTTACAGTCTGCTGCTTCAGCTAGTGGTTCCCTATTGCTGTGCCTTCACAGCCTCCACAGCTGCGGATTCGCAGCACTTGCACAAGTCCTGAGGCAGCTAAATTGCCGCACCTGTGGCACATTTTACGGGAAATCTGCAGCTGCACTGGTTTTCTTTGAGAATACAGTGCAGCTGCATTTCCACACTGCAGCAAGCCTTTTTCCCGTAGCTGCGGGAATTTCAGCTTTCTTTGAGAATCCTACCCCAGATGTCTAATCTTTCAGCACACTGCAAAGATCATCTGCATATGCCAAGGTGCGTAGTTCTGGAGTATCCAGGGTTAACTCTATGCCCTGTATTCTAGTGGTGTAACTGATAAGTTAAATTAAGATATGTTCACCCTCAGTTTGGGCTGCTTCCAGATATTCCTGTAATCTTCTCTTACAATGTGAGAAGCTCTCTCTTTCTTCATCAATGCCCATGTCAGGCTCCTTGCCAACACTTGCCATTTTATTCTCTTGCTTTGGTCCTAGCTTGTCTTAAAATGTTGTTGTGTACCATTATCAATGCTCACAAACACAATTAGTTTATTATTTTTCTACTGTAAGTCAACAGAAATATGCAGAGGGAACTGTAACTTTAAAACATAGCTACTTTTTGTGACACTCAACATCAGACTGCTATGTCTTATTTGATAGGAACAAAGAACAGGAACTAAAATCTATAAAGATGTTCTATCTCATCTAGCACACAGGATACGGTGTTAAAAGAGAAAACAGTGAACTTTTATAACATCTAAATATATTCAGGATATGATATAAAAATAAGTAAAATTCCCATATGTTATAACATTTTTAGAGGATAAACAGCTGTACACTCATTAAAACAAAAAACCCTCAAAGGAGACAAGAAATTATTTGTAATTTGTAGCTGTTTGTAATGTTTCTGTTTTTAGAAATTACACTCATGCTTCCAAAATGTTCCATATTTATTAGTGTCAGTGGCTCAGTAGGTAGCATTCTCACCTCTGGGGCTGGAAGATCAGGTCATGGGTTATAGCCCCACACCAGACACTTGGGTTAATACCCATAAGACACACCATTGTGCATTAAGGGGGAGGGTGCTGCACTGTTAATGTACCATCCTTCACATGAGATGTTAAACCGAGGTCCCTTCTGCTCATCCCTGGGAACTGTCTGGGTGGAAGTAAAAAATCATGGCACTTATTGAGGAAGAGTAGGGGAATGTTTTTAGGAAAAATATACAACATACATACATCATACATGGCACATGCACCTAATCCAAACTAAAGAGAGAAAAAAATGAGAAACCAGCTGATGGAAACCACTGACACTACAACACAGAAAATAAACAGAACCAGAAAGAAAAAAAAAAACATCATGGGAGATGCCAGGGTGTATTTCTTCACCAGTCCGCAAGAACAGGAGCCAATACTCCCTGTGTCTCCTTAGAGTAATAAGAGTCAGTTCCTGACTGACCTGCTGAAGAAGACCAGTAACAGACATAAGTTTTTGTTGTAAAATAAACTGACAGCGAACCTGCCAAATCACCCATTTTAATACAGCCAGAATAAGGCAAAGAGCACCTAAGTGGAAACTTCACCAGGCTCCAGAAACAGGTTTACCTATGCCGATGTGACAACATTGTTGTCGACATGCGGCATAGAGACAGCCCCAGTGTTGGCAGATGAAATTTCACCTGTCAGACATCGATCTAGTTTCTATCAGGGGGCTGTGCCCCCTGCACCCCCCCCTTCTTAAGGGTTGTAACTCCAGTCTGAATTAACGTGAAAGAAGGTTGAAAGTTGACGAAAGGGCAAAATTTCGCTGGAGGGTCCCCAACAGTGACATTCTCGAATCTTGTCAAAAATGTTGCTGTGGGGGATTTCACCGACAGGATTTTGCCCTTCCGTTGGCATACCCCAGAAACACTACCATAAGTCAAAATATCATAAGACATGCCTGAGAACTGTGGAAGAGCCCATTGTCTACCAAGTTCATGCCAAAATCCTAATTGTATGGGCAAGCAAAAAATAAGTGGTCCATCATTTCAAACTGCTGGAAGCACTGCTCCCTCAAACAATATCAATCTGAAATGGCCTTATGGCAATGGTTATTGTGAACATAAGTCTATCATGGCAGCAAAGCCGCAAAGTGTCCCACATTTTGGCACACAGATTTAGTTTCATTGCCCTATTGGTCCTTGTAAGAACAGAACCAAAAACAAATGATTTGATACCTTTTATTGGACGAACACAAATGTTACAAAAGGAACAAAGTGCTAAGCTTTGGGACTAACCAAGTCCTTCCTTAGAGCTTATGGCAGTTATTTAGAAAAACACATACTACTAATACCCAGATTATACATAAACAAAAAAAAAACAGAAAGAATTCTCATTGGTTTAAAATACTCATTTAGACCATTATGGTTTGATATCTTTTATTGGACCAACACAGATGTTACAAAAAGACTAACCAAGCCCTTCCTCGGAGCTTATGGCAGTTGTTTGGAAAAGCATATACTACTAACACCCAGATCATACATAAAAAAACCCAGAAATAATTCTTTCTGGGTTTTTTTTGTTTATGTTTGATCTGGTTGTTAGTAGTATGTGCTTTTCTAAATAACTACCATAAGCTCTGAGGAAGGACTTGGTTAGTCCCAAAACTTAGCACTTCATTCTTTTTGTATCATCTGTATTGGTCCAATAAAAGGTATCAAACTATTTGCTTCTGGATTCACATTTTGGCAGGATTTCTGAGCTCATTAAGTTGATCAAGCAGCCATTTTCCTTGTATCCCTAGTGGACAAACAAAACAAGGACCTGAAAAAAAACTGGGCATGCATTATGCATGCTTAGAAAATGGGCTTAGAATTCTTACAGTTCTGACTGGCTGCCAGGCATGCTAGTGGGGTACATTAACTTACATTTAGAGCCCTCTAAAAAACAAGTACAAGCTGTTCCAACTGCTTCACACATATCATGGTGCCAATGTAGATTTTCAAAGTCAGAAGCTACCATTTTTTAACACTTACTAAGCGGATGACCGAGCGAGGCAGCCCCTCCCCAGTCTGTCTTATCCCAGTCCACATACAGAAATAATAAATTACCATACAAAACACATTATTGTAGCAAAATAACTTTTCCAGCCACAGCACAGTGCTGTGATGCCACAGACTACTTGAGTCCTCTGGTCCCTCAAATGCTGGCTTATGTAGTAGCTGCTGCAATATGGCAACGTGTCTCCATGTCTGGAGAGCCCAAGTTAGGAAAGTAATGACACCACTCCTCAGTCTGAGTGTCCTGATTGCTTATTTATAAAAAATAGTAGCCCTGCTGAGTAAACCCGCACACTAATGCCCACCGAATGCAGTCTGTAGCACACTTAACTTGATTTCTTCATTTAAAAAAAACACCCGTTTTCTACATGACAGTGATAGCACTAGCATATTGTGTGTGAATCGCTACTGTAAGAGCACTTGACTTGCTATAATTCTGTCGCCACATAAGCCAAACAGACCCAAGAAACACAGTAGTCATATTTATTAAAACAACTAAAATCACCTTGTCAAATGAAATAGAGGTCCCACTTCTGATCACCTGATGTCAACCGCCATCCCCGCTATACTCTGCCCCCATTGCACAATCAGATCCTCAATGAATACACACACAAGGTATTCATTTTATGGCATAAAAAGTCTGCAGCTTTACTTTCAGAAAATTGTTTTACATTACCAACAACTCAAAAAATCTATATACAGTTTACATACATTTGTCAAAACATTTACAGATGCAAATGCCAAAGACCCCTGGGGCAGCAAATTAATCTGGCATGGTGATCCAAGTAGGGGAACTATGGCCCTCGAGTCGAGCAGACCTGCCCAGGGCCATGCCTCTCCCTTGGACAGTTCCCCACCTCCAATTGCATCTCAGGGAATCCTCATGACCCTTGAACAGGGATGGTGCCCCTGACATACCCACAGTGTTTTGGGTGGCCCTTTTCCTTTGTAGCGTACCCGCCCCAGGGTCACGCCACCAGGGCCCATGTCACCCAATGCCACAACTGCTTACTTTAACCCATCCAGCCATGAATTTACACCACTCCAATGTGCTAGCATGTTTTCCCCCTAATGCCCCAGTGGTCTTACCTGCTTTAGTACTGCATCACAGAAATCTTGAATGGTGGCGTTAAAAATGTAATTCCCAATCCCTGACAGGTGTACCTCATCCCTGCTATACATTGCATCGCATGTCCTAGGAATAAGGTAGTGACACAGTATAGCAATTCTGCTGGGGGTGGCAAACCAGGACACCTCCTGGTTAACCTCCCTCCGAGCTTTCTTGATACCCTTGAGGCTACGGGCACCTCTCTCCTGCCACCAGAAGATGATCCTAGACCAGGCCAGCCTGGTTGTTGGGAACAGGGCTTGAAGCTAAGCCAGAACCAGTTTGATGTCTGCGCAAAGTCTTGGGGCCCCCAGTCCCACTAAATCATTGCCCCCCAAATGCAACACCAATGCCAGCGGTGGTTGGCTGTCCAGCCCCAGTCCAAGCACAGTTTCCATCAGCTGCCTCCAACACATGCCCCCTTTTCTGGCCCATCAATTCCTTGCTTGTTCCTTAGGGATCTCAAGCTGTATACCATATGGGTGGGCTACAGCTCTACTGTGTGCCTCCTGGATGTATGAACGGCCGATGACCCATATCTCCGGTCATGATCCTCGCTCCATTATAATGTAAACAAAGAAGAGTCAGTATATACAAACTTTGTACTTGCCTCAATAAAACTTCGCTGTTTTGTAAAAAACAACTTTTTTTTCCCTTTCTCTCTCTCTCTTTCTTCAGGGAACCTATGCACACTGTTGGGACCTGATGTACCCTGTAATTGCCGTAGATGACCACCTGCCGATTATCTTAATCTGTGCCTCTCCCAAACCCAACCTTCAGGCCTCTATGGCTGCCCCAATTTGAAAAGAGTGAGTGCTGAAATCCTTGGGGTCCTTATCTGTGAACCACAAACCCTTACGCATGATTGCAGTAAACTGGCGCTTGGTCACAGGTGTTCCATCACCATGCACAAACAAATGCCCTCCCCCACATTGGTCTGTCAGCCACACAGGCCTGAAGCAAGGACCATGGGCAGGACTCCCCTGCCCCCCCACTATATAATGTGGTCATTGTCAGGGGGCTAGCCTGATTTGTTTTGGACCTCCAGAGCAGGAGGACCACACTGTCGGGCATCAAGGAGACATCCTCAAATTGGATGTTAGACCCCATTGCCGATGCTGCTGATTCATGCACCAGCTCTGAAATCCTGAATGCAATGAAAAAGGCACATGAGAAGAGGGCCCTGAATAATTGGGCCTTATAGCACATGCTGCAGACTACACCTAGGGCTGCCAGTAAGTTGGAGAACTCGACCAGGCTGATCAGCTTCCTGGGGCCATGCCGCTTTCCCCTGGATCTGGACCACCCTTCCAGCATCTTGCAGGTTGTAAAATTGCTGGTTGGGTTGGGGTGGCCTAGTGCCTGCTAGATAAATGCTATCCTGGACAATTGTGCCCAGATGGCAGACTAGGCCCGTGGCAATTGAATAAGGTGGAGCACATACTCTTGCACTTGTTGTTTGTCACGTGTAGGATCTTGCTTACCAATTGCCCACAGAAACAGGCAAATGCTGCAAAACTACATGAGTATTTCTTCCAGGTCGAGGGGACAACAGTGAGCTGAACCAGTCATAGCTTTCCTGCCTCCCAAGCTGCCAGAGTGTGTCCGGGATGAGCGTTGGGGATGCCTCCACATGTGGTGCCAGCAGTCTGAATTGATCGAACTGCAATTGAGACAAGGCATCAGTGATCACATTTTCTTTTCCAGGCACATGTCTTGCCTGGAATGTGATGTTCAAAGAGAGACAGCATGACACAAACATTCGCAGTACCCTCATCACATACTTGGACCTGGAAGATTGCGAGTTGATGATATCCACCACTGCCTTGTTATCCAAGAAGAACAGCACTGACTGGTTTTTCAGCCGGTGTCCCCACACCTGCACTGCTACCATAATTGGGAACAGCTCCAGAAGCATGCTGTTTTTTGTTAACCCCCGCTCCCCCCACTCATGCGGCCACCTTCCAGTGAACCATGACCCCTGGAAATAAGCCCCAAAACCCAAACCCCGGAAACATCAGTCACCATGTCCAAACCATGGCACCAGCGGACTTTGTCCTGCCACATGTTTACGCCAAAAAAATCCCATAAAAAGATTTTCCACACCTGCAAGTCAGCCTTGAGGCCCCTTGACATGTGTATATGGTGGTAGGGCTTAGTGGGTCCAGCCATTGCTGCCACCAGTCTCCTGAGGAATAGACGCCTGGGCTCACTGCCCTGCATGCAAAGTTGAGGTGGCCTAGCAGGAACTGTAATTGCAGGAGGGTGGCCTTCTGAGCTCCGATGGCATCACTTAACAACCTATGTAGGTTTTTTACCTTATCCAAAGGTAACCATGACACCATGGCCATTGAATCAACCTCGATACCCAGAAATGATAGGCATGTGGTGGGACCCTCTGTTTTCTCTAGTGCCAGTGGTACCCCAAATTTGCCCATCAAGGTCTGAAAACCATCTAGAGTAGCCTGACACTTACTGGAATCCCTGTGACCTGTGAATAGAAAGTCATCTAGATAGTGAATGACTGCGGTGTTCCCTGTAGACACCTTGGTGAACCATTCTAAAAATGTAGAGAATGCCTCAAAAGCAGCACAGCTAATTGAACAGCCCATGGCATTGCCATGTCATAATACCATTGCCCCGGAAAGCAAAGCCCAGGAGATCTTACGTCATACTGGTAGAAGGTGAAAAGCTGACTTTATGTCACTCTTGGCCATCAAGGTGCTGGGGCCTAATCCGAGCACTAGGTCAACCGCCACATCTAGGGACACATAGTTCACTGATGAGTCCTCAGGTGCAATGTGGTCATTCACCGATCCTCCTTTCAGGAAAGAAAAGTGGTGGATCAGGCGGTATTCTCCAGTGGCCTTTGTTGGAACCAGACTGAATGGGGACACCCAGAGTGTTGGGAAAGGAGGTTGCCCAAAAGAGACAGCAACCCATCATGCTTTCACCTCCTTGTCTATCTTGAGTGCCAACATTGTAGGCTGTGCAATAGCAGACTTGAGGTTGCGGGCTGAAGTGGCGATCTGGGGACCCCAGAAGGGGATTTCAAAACCTGTGCTAAAACTGGCATGCAGGAATTCTGCTGCTTGTTGGTCGGGGTACTGGGAGAGCCATCTCAACATCTTTGCAAGTCTACTGGAGTGTTGACCAGTTTAGCCAGCACTGGACTTTGACTTGCTGGAGGAATGGGATGGCCCTGTGGAGCCAGACATGGCTCTTTTACACTCAGTGACCCGATGACCCCCCCCACAGGTCTTGCAGACATGCTGGAATTTACAGTGGCTCTGAAAGCACTTCCCTTTATTATAATCATAACATGCCTTCTTGTCCCATTTCTTGAACTCATTTTTATCACCGGTATTTGGATGGGTGATCACATGCCCGCTGTCCGTGTAGGTTACTGAATTAGGTCTGCCCCGGTCATATACCTGACCCACAAGCCAAGGTGCATAGTCTCCCATTTCAGGCTGGGTTGTTGAGCCAATTTCATATGAAACTGCTTGTCATATTTTAGCCAGACGTACCCATCAAAGGACAAGTGGGCAAACTTAATTGTATCCCTGTACTTAAGTAAGGGTAGCAGCTTGTCCGGGTACTTCATCCTGTGCACTGACATAAAAATGTTGAAAGCAGCCATTCAATTTTCAAAAGTAAAGGGGACTTTCGGCCTCTGAACCCTTTCTTTTTTACCTTTTTTTTTCTTCATTCTCTTCCTCTGGGAGTTCCCTGTGTAACAGAGAAAACATGTTCATGTATTCTCCCTTCCAAATTTTTTCCTCACGTTATCTGATAAGTGATCCCCCAAAGGATCCTCCAACCCTGCATATGCCCATTTATTGGCAGTGGTCATTGTGGTCATGGGCATAGGTGATGTTGTTCCCCCAGGCTGAGCTGCTTCCATGGCCCCAAAGGACCCCTCTGGCACACCCAATCCCTTCACCAGGTCGGCCGAGTTTGCCCTGAGATCCCCTGGCAGGGTCAGGGCAGGGGTATCCTGTCCATCCCCCCGATGGAAACCCCTGAAACTCCGGTTCCACCTGGGGCATTGGTGTCCCCCCAATCCAGACTCATGTTGCAGTGTCCCCTACTGCTAGGGGATACCCTAGAACTGCCCCTGAACCAGCTGGGGGCATAATTTCCATGAGGGGTGCAGGGGGGCCCTAGATAGTGGTTCTGGGCCCACTCCATTCCCTGTGATTGGCCTAGCCCTTGTGGAAATGGAATGCTGGGACCAGTTTGTTGTGATGAAGAGGCTCTCCACCACCCCCAGGGGTTTTGACCTGCAGTGCCGCCCCATCCACAAGGGAATGCGGACCAGAAGGGGGCTCTGAGTCCATGATGGCCCCAGCCGAAAGGATGACCATGGATGTGTGTGTAAACCCACTGCAGGGTGGGGCTGAACGGGGCTGTGACCAACACTGGCTGCCAGGCCCAGTATTAGAGGGGTTGTCTGATCAGAGGCCCATGCTGGGACCTGAGGCACACCCTCCTG
The DNA here is from genome assembly GCA_016271365.2 of Neoceratodus forsteri. Classification (NCBI taxonomy): domain Eukaryota; kingdom Metazoa; phylum Chordata; order Ceratodontiformes; family Ceratodontidae; genus Neoceratodus; species Neoceratodus forsteri. The sequence goes on along the minus strand of CM057450.1, from coordinate 1,467,233,714 downwards.
TCCGGTCTTGGAGTCATAGGGGTGCCCCCTAAGTCCCTGATGGTCCTGACTGTATGGGCCATCTAAAGTTTCTGCTGAACTCCCCATGCGGGGTGGTGGGTTACGGGGCCGCCGGTGCTCAATAGCCCAACCAAATGTGACAATGGGTTCAGCTGGTCGGGGTATGATGCCTGTGGGATCAGCTGTAAGGCATGGGTGAGAGCAATTCTCCCCTGCCCCTTCAACCCTGCTACCCCTATGCATCCAAGCTCGTGGCCCTGCACTAATTTCTAGCACAGGTTCCATGGTTTAAACACTCTCTTTCGGCAATGGACCACCAGATCCACAACTTTGGGGGAGATTCTACCACTATGAGGGAGGTATTATCCTCCTCTTGGTATTTCTCCCCTTCTGACAGCTCCTCCTTGTCTGAGGTGGATAACAATTCCTCAGACAGCAAATCCCCAGACTCACCTGAAGGTTCCTGTCCATCATGCCTGATGAACATCAGCTCCCCTTATCTCTAGGCATCTGAGATGGTCTGCCCAGCATAGCTCTGGTTCCGTTTGGATGTTCAGCCATTCTCTGTTGACCTCCAACCTTTTTGGCTCTTGTTTGGTGCGTCACAGAAGATTTTCCTTTACCTCATCCCATGTTCCTCCCCTTAGGAAATTGAGCCACTGATTTTAAAAGGCATGTAGATGGCTGTCTCTGATGTGCAAGATGCCTGCCAGACACTACCTTTGTAGGCCAGCTGGGTTCCCACCACTAGTACTAAGCCCCACCTAGCTCACCAGTAGGGTCTGTGTTATGGGGACACTAGCCTGCAGTGATGGGTCCAACCTGGCCATAGCCTCCCACCAATTGGGACCTCCCAGTTCCTTCATTCGCTGAAAAGCTTCCATGAAGGCCCTGTCGAGACCCTTGGACTGCTGTGAGCTGGGACCTGCAGAGGCCTGAGAGGCCTGTTCCAGCCTCATCCTTTTGGCAGCCATAATGGGTTATTGGATTTAGGACAAGGTAATGGATAACAGATCCCAACCTAAGCTATAGGGCGGAGAGACAAGGAAACAAACCATTACTTCTGCACGCAAATTGCATTTTTACGGCCAAAAGCTGTACAACTGAAATAACTTAAGTCCTGTCTCTGAACCACCTTAAAAACTTCCAGTGCTGCCTGTTCTGGTCACTCCGTGGTGGGAAACAATCAATGTAAAATGCTAATATTGGGGGCTAAGGCTAAGGGCTGGGCAACCTTCCACCCCTGGGATTAAGGTCTACCCTGCTTCCCCAATGGGCAGCCCCCCCATAGGGGTGCTGCCCCCATTTGAAAGTCTACCCTCCACCATCTTGTCAAGGGCCACTTGGGTGAGTGTCATGTTCTGGAGGGCCAGTGTGACTTCTCCACTCCCGACTTAAGTCGTGATCCATGGAGGGGGCCCTGTTATTTTATTTAATTATACCGGCAACAAGTGTACATAGCGCCTATGGGTAAGATTTGGAAACCCTCAATGCTTGCCTGTACTGGTGAAACAGAATGCGGCTAACAATGCTTCTAGATCTATAGAGTTTCTTAAAATTACATCTGGCCTGAGGAAGGTTAGAAGCCTGATCATGAATAGGTATTAGCGTTACAATTGCTGCCTTAGGACCGGCCCTTGTAAACACTGCAGAAAGTAAATAAATTCAAAGGATTAAAACAGTTAAACCCAAGCCTGGTCACTCTAAAATGTGGCTTTATTCAAAACATTGTATCCTGCTTGATATAGATTTACTTTACCGAGGATGCAACTGTTTCACTATGCCCTATAGTATAATGCACTAGCTGTGCTATTGCGACAATGCTTAGTCAAAACCCATGTCTATCCTGTAGAGGTGCAACAATTCCTGTCACTGGATACTTAGCAGTCATCAGTAAAAAGAAGCAAAAGACTTGCTTAAAGTTACCCAGTGTGCTGTGTGGCCTGTGGGGTTCAACTCGTGTCTCCAGGCATGTAGCTTAAGCCTTAGACCACTGCACTATAATGTCTCCCCATAGTTGCTTTGGCCAGCCACTCGGCTTAGGCCAAAGTGCTGAAAAATCCCAGTGCAGTGATTAAGGAAAAGGCATGGAGCCAACAGGAGGCGCCAGAGGGTGAAAACCCTCACTCAGGGCTTTCCATGGCCCAGCAAAGTGCACCGCTGGTGTGGCCCTACTGAGGCCTGACTTGGGCCTACTTCGTGGCTGGGCCTAGCCGCAGCTTCCACAGTGTTCCTCCCTACTGCACCTAAAAAACCTAGGTAGACTTGCACCACATTGAAACTGTTAAAGGCAAACACTTACACAATTTGTTACCAGATGCAACTCAGTTGCACACAGTGGTTAACCCACTCCCATTGTGGATGTGTCAACCAAATGCACTGTCCTGGGCCTACCTCATGGCCAGGACTAGCCGTGGCTTACCCAGCATACCATCCGTAATACCTGGAATACCATTGTTTTGTCACAGTTTTTTTTATTTTTATTTTCAGCCGAATGCACACTGTGCGCACCTTGAAACTTAAACTGCTGCTCTCACCCTAAATTGCATCCCGGAACCCCAGCCAGCTTGCCGGGGAACCCACTCTTACCTTCCAGCTGAAATCCAGGAGATGAGGTGTTTTCTGTCACCAACAGCCGACTAGAACAAGGAAATGGTGGACGGCTGCCCTCGCAGGCAACAGGTGGACTGCAGGTGCTGAATCTCTGATGCAGTAAGCGGAACAAATGCTGTCGAAGTGCTAGAGAGTTAGGTAAAAGGAGTAGGTTGCAGCAACTATGTCAATCAGGCAGGAGCAGGATCAGAGGAGGGAGAGCACCCCTCTGACCTGCCCCTAAATACCCACAACGATCCTTCCCCCAGAAGCCTGGGTCAGCCTCCCCGGGGACTATCGCCCTGATTGGGCCAGACTTAGATCTGGGTCACCGCTTGCTGATGGTGTGGCAGCTAGCTTCACTCCCCCACAGTCCATTGTGGGCCATCTGCAAAGCTACCCCCGGTGAGAGGCTAGGGGGGTCATTCTGAAACTGTGGCTGTGTGAACTGCTCAATTGGGGGGAAAAATAAACAAAATTGAGCACCTGACAAACGTGGAACTAAACTCATCTTTCCATAAGTTCAGAGGACAGCTACAGAAACACAGAATCACAGCCCCCCACTGAGAAAGAGAGACAGGTACACAAACAAAACTTAACAGGCGGTACACATTAAAAGAAGTGTGAAAAACTGCAGTCCCCTCTGCTGGCAAGTATACCAGTAGAGGGACTAGTTTATCAAGAAAATGACTTTAAATAAATTTGTAATAATTTTGTATACATATTTATTATTTTATAAGTGCTACATAAAAATCTTACTAAATAGCCCATTTTCTAAGTGCAATAATACCCTCAATGGTGAGTGGTATGGGCAATACTGGACCTTACAGAAGCTATAAGGCCCTCCGCCTGTGGCGTTGGCGTCATTACACCACTGGGCGATTCGGTATTGCCCAATACTCCCCATCCTGCTGGGTATTATTGCTTGCATAGAGTTCCTTTCTGGTGTTATGTAACACATCCCGGACACAGATATGCCACTGTTTTAACCTTCTAAAATGGTCTATAATGTATGTTGCCGTATCAGTAGGGATGTTTTGAAGAAAAAAACAATGTCGCCGACTGCCAATTCTGAAAAAAATATTGCTCCCTTTTCTGAAAAAATTGGGAACCAATGCCTTTCATATGCCAAAAGAATGGGCAATACACTGTTATTAAAAAAAAAAACATTGTAATGAAAAAACAATCGGATTTAGCATATCAAGACCACCTTCTCTGATAGGTCGATAAATAATGGAGCGTTTGACAAGGTTCAATCGACTGCCCCAGAGTAGCCTAAAAAATACATTATAAAGTCTGGTTTCCAGTTTCTGAAGAAGGGGAAATAATAAACTAACATGAAGAAAATATAGGGAGAATGAAGGTTTTCAACATATACACCATTTTTTCCCTAACCATAGGCACGCATTCCATTTGTCAACTTTGTTTTCTGCTACGGAAAGCTTGTCTGACCAGTTATGAACTGCTGGATCCTGCATCCCAAATTTAACACCTAGGATTGTAATAGGATCCAGTAGTACCTGTATACCAGCATCTGAGATGGACACCCCCCCCAACATCCCGTTCCGATGCTTTCCCCACACACTTCTGGAAATTTAAAGTGGAACCTAAAATAATCAAAAAAATCTTGAATACAGACATAGCCCTGACATCGGACTGCTCATCAGCCACCATCAAACAACAATATTGGCTTAAGTCGAACACAAGAAAAAATAAGATCACCAGGGCCAGCAATGTGAACAATAGTAGGATCTTGTTCTAAACTTCGAAGAAGTGGGTTAACACAAAAAACATACAAAAGAGTGTTGAGTGGGTACCCTTGTCTCACACCCCTGCAAATCCTGATAGGAGCCCCAGGCTGGCCATTTACAACAGGTTTTACTGTAGCCATTTAACAGTCTAAGTGAGTCAATAAATAGAGTAGGGATACCAGATTTCTGTAAAGTAAAAAAAAAAAAAGTGTGAAATGGAATCAGAAGCATTGGCCTGGTCCAAACTTAGCACATAACCCAGTGATGTGAAACAATCAAACAGTTCCCTTAATAATAACAGGTTATCCTGAATTGGTCTTAGTGGAATTGCACATGTTTAAGTAGAAGAAATCAAAATCTGAGCTGCTTTAGCCAATCTTTTCCTCAGAATTTTACCTAGAATTTTCCAGTCAGTATTAATTAAACTAATAGGCCTCCAATTGGTAAGAATCTCCTTGTCACCTTTCTTATACAAATAAATCAGGAGACTTTCGTACAATTCTGATGGTATGGCAGTATCTCCCCATGAGATCCCATTAAAAACAATCACCAGAGAATCAATCAAGTGGGGTAACATTTTCTCACAGTTCCCCAAGTAAGCCATTGGGGCCCGAGCCATACCCCATTTTAGTGATACTACAGCAATACTGACATCATGTTTTGTAATAGACAGTGTTAAAAGATCTGCAGTTACCTTAGGGAGATTTGGGATAAGCAGATCACAGAAGACCTCAGAAGAGATAGGGACAGGTGGGGAGGAACCAAACAAAGATGTAGTATGAACATAAACTATGTGTGACTTTCCAGATTATCAGATGTTAGGACCCACAGTCATTTTTTAACTGAGCCAGGTATTTCTGTTCATTTCGCTGGTTATACCCATTACATGGATTAACCTGTTGTGCCTTACCCTGAGTGCCAAATTTCTGTTAAGTAGATAGCGTGGTCGCCCTGTCATACTGAAAGGATGACATTTCTTTTTTAAGGTTAGAAATTTGGTTTGAATAATTATAATTAGTTTCAGAAGACAATGAGATCAAAATCTGAAGTTGTCTCAATTCCAAATAATGCAAAATCCAAATAGGTGAAGCAGTATAGTGCAGTGGGTTAAGGCTCTGAGCTGCAGATCTGGAGACCTGGGTTTGAATCCCACAGCCACCTAGGTGCATACTGTGTGATCCTGAGCAAATCACTTAACTTCCTTGTGCTCCCAGGTTGCATGTGGAAACAAGCTTCTGCTTAGTGTGCTACTCCTGGTTAAACAATGTTCTCTTTCCCTTAATGCAAATACCCCTGATTGCAAGCTTTTTAGAATTAGATCAAAAACGTGATTTAAAATCCCTTTTGGTATCCATCCACCATTGGGGAGGATTGTCATACAGTTCAAAAATAGATTTTAAAAAACATAGAAACATAGAAGATGAGGGCAGAAGGGGACCTGTGGTCTGCTGAGTCTGCCCAAGCGAGGTATCCTGGGACACGTTGTGCACCAGTGTTCTGACCTCCTAGACACCCAGCCTAGCCCTTGCCAGTGCCATGTGTTTGTTCCCAAGCCTTGTCCCACCCATGCTTAAAGCTTGATACAGAATTTTCAGCCTCCACCTCAGGAGGTAATCTATTCCAAGGTTCCACCACCCTCTCTGAGAAGTAATACTTTCTGATGTCCCTCTTGAAGACTCAACCCTTCAATTTCCACTCATGCCCTCTTGTTGTAGAATTGACATTCTTGTTAAGAGACTGTGCTTCTGGCACGTTGTAGATACCTTTAAGGAACTTGAAGGCCTCAATCATATCCCCTCTCTCCCTCCTAGTCTCTAGCGAGTACAATTTCTGAGCCCCAAGCCTCTCTTCATAAGTGATTTTCTGAAGGCTATGTATAATTTTTGTTGCCCTTCTCTGGACCACTTCCAATCTATCAATGTCCTTTCTTAGGTGAGGCCTCCAGAATTGTAAACAGTACTCCAGATGAGGCCTCACTAATGACCGGTAAAGAGGTAGTATCACCTCCCTGTCACTGCTGCCTATCCCCCTGCCAGTGCATCCAAACACCATGCAAGCCTTATTGCACTGACTTTGCTGCTTGAGGTCATCCCTAATGGTGACTCCCAGATCATGTTCCTCAGCAGAGAAGCTCAGCTGGACTTCGTTTAGCCAGTATCCTTCCTTGGGGATGGCCCTACCTAGGTGTATCACCTTACACTTCTTAGCATTGAAGTTTAATTGCCATATTTGTGACCACCTTTACAACTTCTTAAGGTCCTCCTGTAGTTGTTTGACTTCCTCCTTACTATCCACTCTTCTGCAGAGTTTCATGTTGTCCACAAACAGGGTGATGTTGCCATTTATGCCCTTGCTGATGTCACTAGTGAATACATTGAAGAGAACCAACCCTATGACCGACCCCTGAGGCACCCCACTAGTGACATGCCTCTCGTTAGATTTCACCCCATTTACTACCACCCTTTGTTTTCTGTCCCTCAGCCAACTCTGTACCCACTTTATTATCTGCTCTTTTTTGGCATCCAATAGTTCAGTAAGCACTGCCCATACTGTATATTAGAATCATCTAACAGGGAGGCATTCAATCTCCAAATTTGATGTGTCATGGGTTTGTTAGAAGCAGCTCCAGTTCTAATAATAATAGGACTGTGGTCAGTGGTTTCAACAGGAAGAGAAAGACAAGAGAGACACGGTAACCAGTCAGAGAAAAAAAGAAGTCTATCCTAAAGGAGAACAACCCTTTCCAAAAAGTATGGCTTGGAGTGTGAGACCCATAGGTGGCGCTGTCCTTTAGCCTAGCTGTTTTGTATAAAGTATTAAAAAAATTAGAGTCATTATGCAGCTTTTCAGTCATCCTAGTTTTATCAGACAGAGAGAGGATGCAATCACCCCTGAAAACAATAGCTGTGGTGGTACAAAGGTAAGGTCGAATTAACTGGAACATTTCTACCAGGGAGAATTTTGTTTGGGGTGCATACATATTCAAGAATTGGAAGTCTTGAGCAGCATAAGTGACATCTAACAACAAAACCTTACCCAGGAAGAAATCAAGTAACCTAGTTACTGTAACACTGGGAATGTTAAATAAGATTCCTATGCCTGAACAAGGGGTCCTCACCCAGGGACCAAAAGGATCCCCTCCATATCATTCTTTCGAAGCTATGTTTATGTCCCTAACCTGTGCAGTCTGATGTCTTCATACCCCATGTTGGAGATCTCTAAGAACAGAGAAAGTAGTTTGCCTCTTTTTATCATTCTTGGTACTGCTAACATACAAGGAGGCAATGGTGATGTTAAAAGATGTGTCCAGTCAGACAGGTGAGCATTCACTCATCTAGTTTAAATTATCTCTTTTGCTGCACTCCCCGGTTTGTGGTTTGCTTGGAGTTGATGGAAGTAGCTTCAGTATCCATAACAGGGTCCTGTTGGAAAGAAGCCACTGAGAAAACATCTGAGTCATCCTCTCTGTCACCCCATGCCTTTCCGTTGGACAACAAAGCAAACAGGTTCTCCAGGTTAAGATCATCTGATGTGGACAGAGGAACTGTAGATAGGCCCTTGCTACACATCCTATGAGTAGTTCTGCTGTCCATCGCAGAAGCAGAAGGAGGGCATGTCTGGATTAGGAGTAACAGATGTTGAAACGACCATCCCGCTAGTGGAGGCAATGGCCACATTGTCCTATTCTGTAGTATCCACCTTGTACTCAACAGGGTGCTCCTCGGTGCCCTCAGAGGAAGGGGAAGGGGGGCTCTGGCAAAAAAGCAGGTTGGGGCTGGTCAAAATGGTGTGTAGATGGATCCAAGTCCACCTCCCCCATTGTAGTAGTGTGAGACCCTTCAGGGGATCCAGTGGCAAGGACTGCAGTGATCCAAGGTCGTGCTGGTCTAGTGGATGACTGGTTCTATGCCCTGGTGATGACTTCTTCCTGGTGCTCTTGTTCAGAGATAAGCATGTTGTGTGATATCCAGGAACATTTTCTATAAGCGTGACCAGATTCATAACACAAATTACTGCTCACAGGGTTCTTGCAATTCAAGGCAACGTGGCCTATCCCAGAGCGCAATAAACATTTGAGACTGTCACAGGCATTATTTAAATGGGAATAAGAGCTACATCAAAAGCAGGATTTGGGCTGTCCCACGTAAAAAATAAAGCTTCTATCACGACCCAAATAAAGCAACTTGGCAAGTGCTGAAAAGAACCATTCAGCTGTGGCAAGTGGACCCAAACATGTCAACCCCCAGTCCAGATTTGTTCCATGTTCATCACAGGTTCTGGTTGCCCAAGCACTGTACATTTAGTTTTTAACCAGTACAAAATGTCAGTAATGCACATCTCTTCATTTTTGAATAGGACAGTAATGATCTTGAAAGCAGGTTTTGTGAGACATATACCTACAAATGGAACCCATAACAGAAGGTGCTTGGCATTTTGATAACTCATCCAGGATTTGTCCAAGCCACTGGCAGTTTTGAAGCTAATGTCAAACATAGGTTCACTAGAAGTATGGATTAATGCATAAATTTCAGAGGCCTGGAAACCCAAACTGTCCTTTAAAAGTTGATGGCCAACATACAGCCTATCAGGAAATGAGTCCAAATCCCCTTTATACTTTAAGTGTACTGCACTTCTGTGCTTAGCAGTTTCCAGAGAAGCATGCAAAAGACTAGAAAACACATACTTAGGGGGTACCCTGATGTATAGGAACTGTCACTGGAGTAGTAGTAGAAGTCCCAGGAATGGGAGCAACAGGGATAGCAGAAGAAGTGTGGGGGGAGGGCAGCAGTCCCATACCAGGCCGTGGAGCCCTTGTAGAAGAGGAGGGCAAGGAAGTCTCAGAGGAGCCAAAACAGCATCACCAGATTAGAGATGCAGTGAAGTTTTACTACATGGGCAAAATAGCTGTGAAGTTGGAAATTTCGCCCCTTGTAGCACTTTGCGTAATTTTTCCAAATAACCCATAATTCGCAGTTTGTGACTTCGGCTTGCTTTGGACTTTTTAAGACAATTGCTTAAAACACCGAAAGCGAAATAGAAGTCTACAAATGGAGAACCCCCAACACCACCCCTGATCTATCCCTGGTGTCTAGTGGCCCCCATCCCCACCCTGTCAGGTAGTACCTCCACTCCCCCAACCCCTGAGTCAGAGCCAGTTAAAAATATATATTTTCCTGGTGTCTAGTGGCCTCCTACCCCTCACCCTGTCAGGTAGTACCCCCACCCTGCTCCCCCAACCCTGAGTTGGATCCAGTTTAAAAATATATTATCCCTGGTGTCTAGTGGCCCCAACACCACACTCCCCCAACCCAAAGTTGGATCCAGTTTAAAAAATATATTTTCCTGGTGTCTTGTGGTCCCCTACCCCCACCCTGTCAGGTAGTAACCCTCACCCACTCCCCCTCAACCCTGACCAGAGTGGGCCACCAACCCGACCCTCTACTCACATCTATGGCTGGCAGCCTACCCAACTCAGCTCAATGAATGAGCACATGCTTGTACAAGGAGTGGTCACCAGAGCTAGTTCCACAGAGTACTACAAGCAGAGAATCACACCCAATCACTGAGCAGTAAAGGCCCCAGTTAGACCCACTGGTATCAGTTCACACAGTACATCATAAGTGGAACACCACTAAAGATTATGGCAGAACTTTGTATGGCCCCCTTACGGCCCTGTTTTAGGTTCAAGTCCAAGTCTCATCAACTCAGTCGCTCCTCATAAGATAAAAAATCTGACTAAGCCAGGTAAGATGAATTAAAGTAGCTTGAGGGGTTCTCGGTTCTGGAGACACCAGAGGCTCTCTCAACACCCCGGCTCACCTCTCGGTACAAGTCTTTACTCTCAATAGTCACTTTACCTGGAATGACTGAAGGTTTGATGTGAATCAACAGAAACTGGCATGACGTCAGAAGCTGGAGGCTCAGATCATGAAGGCAGTAAAACAGTAGGCAAGAAAGGAACAGCCAAAATATGCAAATGCTCTACTGGTGTCTGGAGGGATTTCTTAGAGACTGACTGCAGCAAAGCACTGAATGCTGACATTTCTCAAGTCAGCTGTCCTATGTGAACCAACACAGTTGAGGTCAGTTTACCCACCATCACAGTCTGCGAATACTGTGGTTTACAGAGTTGAGAAGCCGAGGAGCCAAAGTACAAATGTAAAAAACCGAAACAGTACCTGGAGTGGTAGGTTCTTCGGGGACAATCGCAGTCGTCACAACAGCAGGAGCGGTGTCATGAGCACCCACGCCCTCATGAACATCTGAACCCTGGCTGACAGTCAGGGCCAACAATTTATTTTACCCCACAGTCAACAGGCTGAGCAGGTAAGCCTTTTTTACTGAGAAAATCCTCTGTCCTCGAATCCAGAACCACAGCAACATTAATAGAGTCAGATGGCAAACAAAAAGCAGAAGGCTGGTTAGCTACAGGGCTGCATATCATAGGGATAGAAACCCCAACTTTCATCACTTCCTTGGAGCTCTGAGTGGGGAGGGAAGTAAGCTCCTCCACCTGGGTTGCCATCACACCATCCTCTCCGTCCACCTCCACAGCTTGAAACACACAGCGCTCCCTACCAGGAAGAGCAGGGGAATTTTTATTAAACAAAAATTAACAAACATCAGTGTTCAAATGTACAATTACTTAATCAATCATGATCTCATACAAGTAAGACAAAGAAGAATACATATAAAAAATCTCTGTTTCTTCAAGAATTGTTAACTTTTCAAGAACCGGATACAATTTTTCCAATAGAGATAAAAAGTGTCTGATGTTAGTTTTCTTTTTTCTGTATGGTGCCTTTTATCTAAGAATCCTTTTATTTGCTGCAATATTTGATATATAATGTACTCTTTTTGTTGTAATAAAAGCGCACATCTAGCCTGCCACAAAAATATCTACAAGTTGCAAATATGAGTCTTAATGTACTAGGATGGAACTTCTGCAGTCTGGTAGGGTATAGTCCTAGTACAAGGCTTTCATAAGTAATAGGGTGAAGTAATGGGTCATTCCATTCTTTTGCTAATTCCCCCCAAAGGTGTGCATAAGGGCACAATAAATAAGGGATATGCAGCGGTTCAGTGTGTGATAATGCATTTATCTTGTACAGTTTCCAGTGACCTCAAGTAACCTCACGAGTGCCGAAGGCAGGTGAGCTCTGAAGGTCACTGGAAACTGCCAAGATAATACATTATCACATCACTGAACCACTGCATATTCCATTTATACAACAGGTTTAGATGTGTGAACATTTTGATTTTGGTAGGTGTAAATAATTTGTCAAAAAAGGGAAAAGAAAATAGAATTTTATGCTGTTTTTTGCTAATTATAAAAAAACAAAATGGTATCTATATATGAAACACCACTCATTTTGTAGATATTTTTGAGCTGAACATTTTTCGTGCTCACAGTACCATGCTATCATTTTTTGTTTTTAAGTTATTTATATTTGTTTGTCAAAAAAGTGAACAAAAAATTACATTTTCTTCTGTTTTCTTGCTAACCATATACAATATACAGGGTTTATGTAAATGAAACATTATTCATTTTGTAGATAATTTTGTGCTGAACAATTTTAGTGCACACAGTACCATGTTATCTTTTTCGTTTTAAGTTATTGACATTTAAATATGATTAGTACTGGTTCTGAGGCCGAACATTCTAAATGAATTCTGAAGAGAACTGTGTAGATAAATGAGCTAGTGATGTAGTTACTGTGTGGATAAATGGGTGATGATGTAGTTACTATGTGGATAAATAAATTTATTACCATAGTAGCGAAGATAAATGGTTTTATCCTACAGTTTTTATCCTGACCCCTGTTGCATAAATAAAAATATTCCTGAGTTTTCAGAATATGTGTACAGCTCTGTTTAGGACACATTCTTTCATCTATTGACTTATGATTATGTGTACCTCTAACACCTGACCTCCCATAACAGGATAACCAACTAACATCCCACAACTGTAGAGAGATAAGTTTGTCAGTAAGTTGGAGGAAAATTGTGTTTTATTGCTCTGGTATACAGTTTTTAATTAATGGGATCTCATAAACAAGCATTTGTCAATGCCGATTGTTTGCTTGCTAATATTAGCATTGGAAATGTAGGAGTTACACAGATGCAGACTAGAAATGGCAGTGAAGTATTGAACTTCACGCCAACCCCACCTCCATCCTGTAGAAATGGACAGGCATTGGGGTAAGTGTTTGGGTCATCACCCATGACGTTCATGCTATGTCACCTCACCCGATTCTGCAGACACTGACACATGTTGAGGTGTGTCTTGGGGTGTTTGGCTTTAAAGTCACCCCATTCCATAAAGACATACATTAAAATGGGTGCAACATAAGAAAATGGGGTGAACTCTGGGGCTGAAGAGTCCGAGGTACACCATGATGCCTGTCACTGAGTGGGAGGTGGGGGTGGGGTGGCATAAGCAGTGAAGTTGGCAGTACAAAGGCACACCCTGATGCCTGTCAATCTGTACAGGGTGGGACGTTATGGTTAGAAACCCTAACTCCCTGGGCATTTGTTAGTATTTGCACTACAAATTTTCAACATGGCCTTTTTGTGACCCCACCTCATAAAAACATTTGGGACCTCTTCTCATGAAAAATGGCAGTGTGATTTTGTCAATGTATCCTGAACTTTGAGTTCCAACAGTGACCGTGCCAAACATAGATCAGGCAAGATATGAAGAATGAAAGCTGTACCATCAATACAGAAGTGTGATGAGATGGCAATGTTGAAAATCTGTAGTGGAAACAGTAAAAATGCTCACACTTCTGAGCATACATGGAAACTGTGCGATGCATGCATGTAACACAGACATTTTATGAACTTTCATCACCAAATTTTCAAAATAGGCATTTTAGGACCATGAACAGTGTCACTGTGATTTTCTTAATGTGTCCCGAACACTGATTTCCCACAGCAAGCATGCTATTCCGTGCCAAAAGTACAAAAACACATTTCAGCCAGGATGTGAAAAATGACAGCTGTACTGTTCATAAGGAGGTGTGGAAAAATAGCAATATTGAAAATCTGGAGTGAAAATATTGAAAATTCGTGATGTTACGGGCGTGCATAGCAACTGCGCAAAACACACGCTCATAAAACAGTCATTTTGGGGATTTTTCCCACCAAATTTGCAACATAGACTTTTTGAGAGCCCACCTCATGAATGATGGCACTGTCATTTTGTTAATCAGTCCTGAAAGATGATGCCACGCAGTGACCACAAAATCACCTTTGAGGACTGAATAACGCCATAACAGTGGATGAATTCATGAGGAGGGAGCCCAATAACTCCATGTTGACAATTTGGTGCCAAAATTCCCAAAAATGCCTGAGATATGCATCAAAGTTGAAAAAAATGTATTTATGCCATTATACAGCTTACTGGCATTTACTCAGTTCACGGTCGGCTTTGAAGAGTGCAGACGTGTTCCCGGTCCACCGAAGATCGTCACACCGGGCTCCGGAGGTAAGTATGGGGTGAGGGGGGTGTGGGGAGGTAGGGTGTGCAGAGGGTGGGTGTGGGTTCGGGATGGAGCAGGACAGACCACGAGGAACTGTTTTCTGCTTTACAGGAAAAAAAAACATTGCGGGACAGTTTTTTTAGGGGCATTAGGCACACTGGGTGGGCTCCCAGTGTGCCACTCAAGTTTTTTGGGGGAGGGCTGTAGCTTATGGGGGATTGGGCACCCTGTTGTACATGGGGGCAGAGCCGAGGGGATTGGGCACCTCGACACAACCCAACATTTGGGAAACTTATGCAACCATGGGTGGGCTCCCCATTGGCAAATTACACTGGGGGAATGAAGCTGATGGGGATTGGGCCCATCAGCAAAAAAAAAGCTGTTTTGGGGGGCACCTGATACCGAGGGGGATTGGGCACCCCCTCGGCACAGGGGGGTAATATTGTTTGCTAGCATGGCGGCGGCTTTCTGCCTCGTTCACAAACAATATTACAATAGGCAACATTCTGCCCAGCAATGACAGGTCACTCCCTCATTGCAGTGGAATGGGTGACACTGCAATGATGAGGCAGCCCCTGATTGCTGTGGCAAAAAACGTTTCAACTTGGTAGCACTTTTGGAGACCAGTGTCATCAGCACACCGTGCCTCTATTGGTGCACCAGTGCCTCCATTGGCTGCCACAGTGCCACGCCTCCACAACCCGCTTCTCTCCTAAGCTGCCACATCATGTTTCTTGCGCATGCGCGCAAGCAAACATAAAAATGTGTCAACAATAGTAGTGTAAAATTGCTTTCTAGAGTTATTTGTAATTGTAAAATGCAAACTTTTCCATAGTCTAAGTTTAAGACATGTTGATTAAAAAATATCCAGGATATTTCTTATTTTCAGCTTAGTGGGCACTAAGTATGGAGGGGGATTCCAAAGCACAAATAATGTGTGAAACCATAACATCATATTTTTATTCCAAAGATTAAGTTTCCCTAAAATGAGGGGTACCAAACTGTTATATATAAACATACTATAAAAAAACACAGTCGTATTAATCATTCTTAAACCTCTCTTTTTATAATCATGATATGTATGAATTCTTTTTATTGTGTTTAAGAGACTCCCCCACAGTCCTTGAATGAATATATTATTTATTGGAACTTCCTTATTAATAGGCAGTGGAAATATTGTGTTACTATACAGGAATATAGGAAGAATGAGTATTTTCAATAGATACATTATTTTCCTTTTAGATACAGTTTTATTTTTCCACTTTAATATTTTACTGTAGCTATTTTAATTTTCTCACCCCAGTTTAGATTGGTTTCATATTCATGTCTGAATTGAAATTCATATTGAAATTGTCTTTATGTCAATGTTTATTATTTTTGCAACTAAGACTGCATTTTGTTCCTGATATATTGGAATCTCTTGATTTTTTGTATTATTTAATTTTACGCCTGAAACTATCTCAAATTTTGTGAGGCGGTCCAACATTTCTGGTTTTGTAGTTTGGTCCTTTTTGCAGACAGAGATATCATCTGCATATGCACATACTATTGGTGCAATTTCTTGACCTTCAAAAGTAACTCTTAGTATCTTAGTATTATTTAAAAACTTCTGAAGTAAGGTGTCTATTGTAAAGATGTATAATAATGGGCTAAACAGACAACCCTGCCATACCCCTTTCCATCCTAAGAAACTGTTACACAAAATACCATTTACATGAGGGTTTATTATACTATTGTTATATAAAATCTGTATCCATTGTATAAATTGTTCTGGAACATGATAGTGTTGCAAAATGTTAAACAAAAGTGAATGATCAACCTGATCAAAAGCTTTTTCTTGATCGAGCAAGAGAACATAGGCAGGAGCTTTATATACTCATCCAGTAATGAATAAGTCTCTTATTAAAATTAAATTATGAAATATAGATCTTTTGGGGACAGCACATGACTTAACAGGAGAAATAATCAATTCTGATAGAGTTTGAAGCCTATTTTGTAGAATGAAAGCTAAAGTCTTATAGTCAGTGTTTAGGAGACTAATCGGTCTCCAGTTTTTTAAAGATGCTATGTCTCCTTTTTTATATAACAGAATAAATAATGCTAGTGTCATTTTAGTGGTAATGTGGCCTATAGAAAGATTTCATTAAATAATAAGGTCAACACAGGTGACAGATCTTCTGATAATATTTGTAATATTCTGAAGTCAAACCATCTTCTCCTGGAGATGTATTCTTTTTAAGTTTTTTAGTGCCTTGTACTACTTCAATATTTGTAACATCTGCTGTGAGGTTATCACTTACATCAGCAGAGATGTTTGGGATCAGAATGTCACTTAAAAATTGGTCATTCCACTTAACAGATGAGGCAGCACCAAACATTTCATGAGGGCATTTTTGAACTAGTTGTAATATTTTGTCAGCGTATGTATATTCTATCCCTGAGATATCATCTTTCAAGGATGTAATGTTTATATGCTTTATTCTGTCAGAGCATCCTTTAAAAATGTTTAAGTCTGGCTTCTTCCCTTGTGTTTCACACTAAGCTTCTTATTTTAGGGATATAGCCCTATAATATTGAAATTGTATCATTTTTTTCTTTAATTAGCTTGATCTCAGCAGATAAATCTATTTTCTTCTTGAATGCTGTGGATATTGTATTAAATAGTTGATTTCTTAAACTTAAATACAAGAAATAATCAGAAATGTTTTCTAGTGGCTTGGGAAATAAAGAATTTTCTGAAATCTTGTTTTGTGTCCTCCCACCAATCCATAATAGAATCATAAGTCTTAATTACTGAGACTCTGGCAGAGAATAAATCTCACCTTTTCTGTAATATCCCTCCTTCTAGTAATAATGAATTATTTAACTTCAATCTGGATTTATTTAAAAAGTCCCATTTACACCTGTATGACAATAACAAGAGACAGCTAAATGATCCGAAGTTTCAAATGGAATACTGACAGCTCTTGTAATGGTGAAAGATCTAGAAAAAAAAAATAAGATCCTAGTGGCCAGGTGTCCTCTGTAATATGTTTTGGCAGTATTAGGATGAAGGATTTGGTAACCATCATGTAAATCGGCTAACTTAATTAGCTTTGGGAATTATAGCATATCACTAAAGGTTTTACTAGTCATACCTCCTTTATCCAATTTTGTAATCCACAATTAAAGTCTCCTCCCAGAATTACATCTCTGTTTGTAAACAAATAAGGTTGAATAAGTCTGAATAAATCTACCTGTAAAGCTATGCTTTGTGGTCCATATACATTAATAAGCTGAAATGTTTGTGACTGATACACCAAGTCTAATAATAAAGCCCTTCCTGGAGAAATGTCCACTAACCTAGTAATACAGAAATGAAAACCTTTAAATAAAATCCCCACCTCATCGCAAAGGTCCTCCCCTTGTGATCAATAGGAAGAGCTGTCTGTCCACAATTTCTTGACTTGTGAGAGTTCAAAAGATGCTTTAATCCGGGTGTCTTGTATAAAAAAGATGTTATTAGGGAGGCTCTTCAAAATTTGGAGGGTTGTTAGTCACTTTTTATAAGTCTTGATACTACAGACATTAAGGGTGAGAGGGAATATGTGGATACAATTATTCATTTATAAAGAAGAAGAGAAAAAAATACACTGTCATGGAGGAGTTTTTATCCTGTTCCTAGCTCTCTCAGAAAGGGCCAGTTCCTTATGAGAGTCTGAGGAAATGATGGAGGATGCATCAGAGTCCTCTGCCTCCTCTTCTTCCTCTGTGCCCCCCCCCCCGTTTTCTTTTGGATAACTACTTGAATCTGTTTCTGTTTACCACAGGGGAAGAGGCATGCTTGGTATCTGATTTTCTTTTACTTTTCCCTTTTTTTATGCTTGACAGGGATGAAAGGGGTTTCAGGAGGGGGAGGGAGGTGCATATCGCCCTGTGAATATAAATGCATAATTTCATCAGTCATACTCTCTGGGACCCCTACATTAGGACTGGAGGGAGGTCCCATGGGTGCTTCAGGTATTTCTTTAGGGAAGTCTGGGGGTCCTCATTCTGTTACTTCCTTAGATAAAGCAGATTCTACATTAAGTTGAGCTGTGGGGTTCCTGGCTGCCTGAACTCTGATTTGGGCATCTGTAATAATTTGTTCAGGATCCTGCTATACCCTATCACGTCTGTTGTGTTCTGCCCAAGGGCATTGTCTATATGTGTGTCTTGCTTCCTCTCAAAGGTTACATTTCAATGGATTTGGGCAGCCAAGACTCACATAACTATATTCTAAGCAGGGGTTACACCACCGTTTATCACACACTGAACTCAAGTGAGTTCATGCACCACACTTATGGCATATTCTTGGTTGCCAGGGTTAAAAACATAGCTTTCTATCCATTCCAATATAAAAACTGCCTGGAAGGTGGCAGATACCAGTATTAGTCTGTTTTAGCTGAACTTTTACTTTCCACCCCCTGTCCATATTAAATCATCAAGAATAGGTGTTGGATGTTCCAAAATATCACAGTGCTGATGGATCCAATATTGCACATCCACAATATTGACTCCCACATTGTGAAATAGCAAGGCTATTGTCTTGATGAAAGTTTTGGTTAAAGGCACAAAAAAAAAATTTTTTCCATAAAGGTGAATCTTTCACTAACTGATATTTCTGCCAAAATCTCTCTAATGTTTGTATTTGTTTAAAACTAATATCATATGTGGCCTTCCCCTTCACATGTATAAAGGTGAATTTTGCATTTGCATGTATACCTAGAGTCTCTTTAAGCATGCTATGAATAACAGTTTTTCTGTCTGGTGCATTGTTCAAATCTCCAGTAAATTTCATACGGACTGCATTACATCTTTGTACTGGTTCTCCCACTGTTTGAAAAAAATCAGACATTTTAAAAGTTTTTGGTTGAGAGGCTGACTCTGTGGTATTTGTCTGTTCAAACGTTTCTGAAGTTGCTTCAGAAGAGATACTGTTATCAGTCTTTGTTCTGTACAGAAGCTTTAAACTTGTACAAGGTGCCTCAGTACTGGTAGGAAAAGTAGTTACTGAATTAGAAATTAAGTCTGTTTCAAAATTTCCTTTGTTTTTGGTCCTAAAATGCATGTGCTATAGGGGGCTCCATTTTATTATGTTGTCTTGTGCGTGTGCAAACAACATATTGGGGTAGTATGAGAAATGCAGAGGTGTGTCAGCATTGTCGAATGCAGGGCATGCTTTAGAAGGTGTGTCCCTCATTCCCCAATTAGTGAGCATGCTAGTGCTGACACAAGTTTATGCAAAGTGCCATCAACTTGAAGCAAACATGTTACTGCAATCAGAGACAAGCTCGTCATGCAGCGGCACAGATGACACCTCTCATATGTGCCTTTCCTGATTAAACATTTCAGTAAACATGGTGGCAGTGGCAGTGGCAGGAGAGCAAACAGCTGTTTGCATTGTGTATTTGTCTCACCACCCAACCGGTCCCTGCCTGATAGGTGGGAGGAGGTGCTTTCTTCGCCTGCCTCCTCCACCCCCGGCTGTTTCCGGCATGAAAGTTTCCCCAGCCCTGTGGAGCAGACCATAGCCTAAGCTCCATATGGGCTGGGAGTATTCAGTGCCCGAAGGCACTTGTATTCTAAGCGTGATCAGATCACACAGGCAGACCCCCACCTGGTGGCATCGGGATGCTTAATCCCCCCAACCATCCTTTAATGTGGCACACTGGGAGCCCACCCCAGTGTGCCAAATCATGCTGTGGTGTTACCGGCACCGGGATGCTCACTCCCAGTGTCGGATGTACCCCCCTACATATCCTCCAACTTTGGGGTGCCCAATCCTCGGGTTGGCATTGAACCCCAGTACTGTGGCACATTGGGAGCCCAACCCAGTGTGCTGAAATCCATAGTTTCCCTGTAAAAACAGAAAATGGACCCATAACGTCCTTTTTTTTATTTACCCAGAAAAAAAGAAAATGGTCCCTTATTGTTGCCACCAGCCCCATTCCCCAACCTGCATCCTCCTCTGTGCACCCCACCTCCCTGCACCCCCCTCACCTATACTTACCTCCGGAGGTCAGGAGCAGTGATCTTCCATGGACATGGAACATGTCTGCACTCTTCAAAAGCCAACCACAAACTGAAGAAATGACGGTAAGTCCTAAAATGACACTGAAAGGGGGGGTTTCAATTTAGGTTGATATCTCAGCTATTTTTGGGAGTTTTGGTCACAGATTTTCAACATGGGGTTCTTGGGACACCACCTCATGAATACAGTCACTGTCATCTCATTATTCGGTCCCGAAAAAGGTAATTTCGCAGTCACTGTTTGGAATCACCTATTGGGACTAATTAATGAAAAGACAGTGCCACTGTTCATGAGGTGCACTTCCAAAAAGCCTACGTTGCAAATATGGTGAAAAAATTCCAAAAAATGACAGTGTTATGAGCTTGCATTGCGCAGTTTCCATGCACGCTTGTAATTTTGAGAATTTTTAATATTTTCATTCCAGAATTCAACATTGCCATTTTTTCACACCTCCTTATGAACAGTATAGCTGCCATTTTTCACATCCTGTCCAAAATGTGTTTTTGCACATCTGGCACACAATGGCATGGTCGCTATGGGAAATCAATGTTTGGGACAGATTAACAAAATCACAGTGCCACTGTTCATGAGCAGAGATAGCAAAATGCCTATGTTGAAAATTTGGTTAAAAAAATCCCCCAAATAACTGCATTACGGGCATGTGTTGCACACTTTCTATGCACACTTGTGACTTCACCAATTTTTCATATTTTTACTCCAGATTTTCAACATTACCATTTTTTTACACCTCCTCATGAACAGTACAGATGTCATTTTTCACATCCTGCCCAAAATATGCTTTCACACCTGCGGCACCAAATGGCGCAGTCACTGTGCAAAATCACCTTTCAGCTAATGAACTGATAGTGCCACTGTTCATGAGGTGGGGTCACAAAAAGCCCATGTTGAAAATTTGGAGTGAAACTACCAACAAACACCTGGGGCAGTAGGGTTTCCAACTGTAATGCCCCACCCTGTAGAGACTGACAGGTGTCAGGGGTGTGACTTGGGATTGTCAGCTGTAATGCTCACGCCATTCCACCCCAACCCCCACCCCTCAGCCAGTGACAGGCATTGAGGTGTGCCTTGGACTCTTCAGCCCCAAAGTTCACCCCATTCTCCTATACTACACCCATCTCAGTGTATTTCCTTATGGAATGGGGTGAGCGTAAGACCCTGAGACCCCAAGGCACACAGCAACACTTGACGGTGTCTGCAGGGTAGGGTGAGCTGAAATGGCATGAGCCTTATGGCCAATGACCCAAAGGCACACCCCAATGCCTGTCAGTCTCTGCAGGGTGGGGGTGGGGTTGGCGTCAGTTCAATACTTCACTGCCATTCCTAATATGCATCTCTCTAACTCATGCACTACCAATGCCAATGTCAGCAAGACAACATTCAGCATTTACAAATGTTTGTTTACATGCATTTTCGATGTACCAACCATGACTTCCTCATACTAAGGGATTTGAGATTTAGAAAAACATTCTTCTTGATATATTTTCACAGTGGGATCAGAGGTATCAGGTTCTCAACCCCCGCTTTTACTTTGAACCCAACCAGCTGCAAGAAGTCCTGTTTCAGGTGACCAGTTATCAATTTCATTTATCTTTGTCCTCTGCATTGTTGTTTTTTTAATTCTAACTTTTTTATAACAGCTATATCGCCCTTTTGTTTTACATCTGGGTCTGCGTAGCTACTGATCTAAAAAGTGGCACCCCATCAATTAATGTGAGGTCAAAAATGTCTCTTTGCCCAGAAGAAAAAGTAACACTTACTGGTTGTTGCATTTTCAGTCCAGTTTTGGAAAGGGCCCTTTCAGTTTTATGTTGCTCCTGGTGCGGTAGTGCTACAATCAACTCTGTGGCCACCTCCTCTGGTATTTCAGCATTGATATTTATCAAAGACAACAGGGGACTTATCTCCATTTGGTGTTCTGGTAGCTCTGTGTTAAATATTTCCTTTGGTTGATGTTTCAGCTGGGCCCGTGGATCCACCAAGTTAGCAGTATGTTTGGAAAGATCCAGGGTTTCAGCAGCAGCAATGGGTGGTGTCATTTCAGTAGTCAGCGTCTTTGATGTAAGCACATCACAACTCTCAGCTGATCCAGGTATGCCAAGAACATCTGACTACACTGTCAGGTCACCTTGTAATTGCTGAGCCAAGCCAATTTCACCACCTGTGTTACCATTGTTCTCAATTTCTTGCCATTTCTTGTAATAAATCTACTAGAAATAGCTTTTTAGCTAAAACTAAAATCTGCAACCAGTCTTCCTCACTTTGTTGTTCAGGCATTTTTGTTTGCACTACTTGTTCATTTACCTCAACAGCCATAACCACTTCTGTTCCAATGGGTTTGATCTCCAGTGCTGGACCTGCAGAGAGGGAGATCAGCTCTTCTGCAGGTACACCAGCTCTGTCCTTCTCCAGCAGTCTGTCCGCCAAGACGGACAGACATCCAACAGCAACTCCCCATTCAGGAAGAGCAGGGGAATTTCCCTGGTGCCATGGACAACATTTCCCCCATCAGTAAAACAGGTCCATCAAACTAGCCCCCAGGGTGCACCTCAAAAAATATATTATAGCTTAGTGTATCTTTCTTGGTAAAAAATTACAAATAAATAAGTCACTTAACTGCACCAGAAAAAACAAGTTATTGTGATAATTACATTTTATATTATTTTCATTATATGGACAGCATTCTGTGCAGTTCTCTTCATGAAACCAATAACTTGCAATGTCACAAAAGCAGTCTGCCATCTAGGAGCGCTGAGAAGGAAAGCATTTTTTATTCCCAGAGAGACAAAGAAAACTATAGCTATCCAGCTTCTACTACCAGTGCTGGAATATGGGAGTACTGTATATCAGCATGCAGCCAATACAGTGCTAAAAAACTAGACAGGCTATACAGACCATACAATAATCTGGCAAGGTTTGTGCTAAGATGTGGCTGTGATTGCCATCATTGCCTAATGCATACCTCTCAATCTCTTGCTTCATAAATCAGGGACAAGGCTAAAAAAAATTCAGGGACAAAGACCCAAAATCAGGGACACATCTTAATAATTGGTAATATTCACTCAGAAAGTTGATAGAATAAGGGGATTAGTGTTAAGATGCATTTTCTGATGAAGAAGTCTGTAACTTTAATGTCTGACATTATTTTGTGCTTACAATTCTCAGTATTTAATCACAAAACACTAATTTTACAAGGGACAGAGGAAAATTCTGAGCCCAAATCAAGGGACAGTTGAGAGGTATGGCCTAATGTGTAAAGATCTAATGTAGGACTCTTTAGAAATCAGGCGAGAAAAGCTGAGAGTCCAGTTAGCCTACAAACTACACAAAGGTGTCGTCACAATTTCTAAACTGGAATTCAGTGAAGCTCCTCTGCACTCACACAAATTAAGAGAGGTAATAAATAGGGGAGTTGCCCTCCTATGATATCTTCCTAATATGGGCAAATGACCACAAACTAGTGGTCAGCGAAAGCGTGGAATAAGCTACCCCCAGAGAGTAAGACAGCACCAACAATTAGATCTTTTAAACTGCCACTGGAAAAAGTGTATACAGATATCTGTAATTGCCTATGGAAGTATTGTGAATAAGTGTAAGTCATGAACTAGGTGTTTTTGAAAATATACCTAATATCAATCCATTTTCTGCATGTTAAACTGTGCTTATATGCCTAACTAAAACTCCTGAAAATGCAGTTAATGTCAAACAATTTCCTATATGTCAAACTGTGAGTAGATGCCTAACTGGGTCTAAGGTAATATGTAACTGCCTCTGCATGTATGGTGCAAACATATGAAAATCAACTCCTAGGTGTTCTTAAAAGCATTGTCTCTTGTATGCTAAACTGTAATTATGTGCCAAACTGTAATCTGTTTGTCACCTCCTCTGTAAAAGCAACTTTGTGAACAGGGCTTAAAAGTCCTAACAGTTTTATCCTGTCAAAACTAAAAATTTTATCATCATCATCATCATATAGAAGAGTATTTGGGAACTATTGTTAATTTTTGACGAACATTTCTCAAGAGCAGGTAATGGATCTTAATGGAGATTTTACTCTGCAGTGGGTTAGTAACCAAGCAGATAATG
Organism: Neoceratodus forsteri; assembly: GCA_016271365.2. Lineage (NCBI taxonomy): Eukaryota > Metazoa > Chordata > Ceratodontiformes > Ceratodontidae > Neoceratodus > Neoceratodus forsteri. The sequence continues at coordinate 1,467,209,730 of CM057450.1, read as the reverse complement.
CAAGGAATATATTTTCTTATTTAGGTATCCAACAACTGATTACTGACATAGCTAGAACTAATTACAAATCAGGCTACGAGTCTATTTTGGACTGAGTTCTAGTATCACAGCTGTCTAAAGTCTTAGTTTCCAGATGATGCAAAATTCATTATGTGACAACTGCCCAGAGTTCTGTCACTGGTCGACCAGGAGGCCATGGACCCAACCAGTTTATATAATCTGTCATAGGATGAGCGATCTTGACATAGTGGCATTTACAGAGGCTCTAAATTTGACTGATTGGACCTTTTTTGATAATATTTCTATACTGGTGAAACTTATGGCAGATTTTGCAGAACTTTTTGCAGGTTTGTGATAAATTTCTACCACAAAAGAAAACAAGAACCAAAGTGAATGAAAAGGATTGGGTCAAACCAGGTATTCTAAATTTAATGAGAAATAGAACTAAGAAATGGGCTTAATACAGAAAATCAAAAGATCACCCCCTCTTTCAAGAATAATATAAAACACCAAAGATTCAAATGCAAAACAGTAAGTCAATTAGTGAAAATGAATTATAAATCAAAACAGTTGGAAGATTTGGGGAATTAAACAAAACATGGCAGACAATGAGTGCACTCCAAGGGAGAACAAGACGGACAGGACCAATAGATTTGGAGGACAAGGAAGGAGTTGCTAAAGAGCTGCTGATGCCTCAAAGAAAACTTTGAAAAACATTTATTTAAGTCTTGATTACCAGAAGAAGTGCATTGATCCAAGGGACAATTTTCAGGCACAACCCGGGCCAACAAAGTGGCACAATGAAATATATAACATCATATACAATGAAATATACTGTTCATACAGGTGCAATCAATGTACAGGCAGAAAATGGTTGAATACAGTACAGTTTACACAATGTGTTGGGGTTAAGGTCAACAGATACGTTGTAATTTCAACAATGTTGAGAGAACAAGAGTACATTACAAATTTACACAGGGGGAACAGGATAGGGAGAATACGAGATAACAGGGAGGGGAAACAGTTCAAACAGTGCAAACTGAAAATTCCAATGAACATGGCATGTTGATTCCAATAACAGTAGGAAAGACTGGATTATTGTTCAAGGAGCAGGGAAACAAATGCTTCAGTGGTAGTACAGCTGTAAAGGGTAAAAAAAAGAAAAGGAAAAGAGAGCTGGGTTATTGGGAATAATGGAATATCGGGTTGAAGGAAAGGTTACCCTCATTGGCACAGGCTTTTGGCCTCACTCTGTAACCAGGCTTTGACTCGGTGTTTGAAGGTGCAGTGGGTATCAGCAGATCGAAGCGACACAGGGAGGCTGTTCTATAGGGAGGGAGCAGTAACTGATAACGCTTTGCCACCCATAGCAGTGGAAATTTAAGGTATCTCCAAAGGGGGGATGGAGGACACACATAGGCACCTGGGAGCTGTTCTGGTACTTAGGAGGGACATGTATGGGGACACTTTGCCACCTCTCAGGGTGTTGTCAATGATGCAGTCTAGTGCATAGTCATGACGGCCTGAGAGTGGAAGTCAGCCAAGAGCCTGGTACAGGTTACAGTGGTGGGTGGAATAGGTGCCAGTAGTGCAAATCAACATATATTGTTATAGGCAGAGGTTAGATGCGAGCAAAGGGCAGAGGACATATGGGAGTAAATGGGGGAGCAGTAGTCCAGGATAGAGAGCAGGTTACCTTGGGCTATTGCTAGGGAGACCCCTCTGGTCAGGAACTGCTTCAGCCAATAAGCAACCCCAAGCTTTTGGTTCACTCATCATACAACTGCGTTTATGTGTTCCATGAAAGAGAGGAAGGGGTCAGGGTTATGCCCAAGTATTTGAAATGTGGGGCATTTTCTAGTAAGGGTCCATCTGTCATGAGCACTGAGAGGGAGGAGACAGAATTGGCTATGTTGACCAGGTATGGTTTGGACCCATGAAGCATTGCCTTTGTTTTTTTATCATTGGTCAAGAGCCTGTGTGACAGGAACCAGTTGTAGGATGAGTCATAGTTCTGCGAGTGGGTAGCAGTTATGGTAGTCAGTAACTTATCACTGCAAAAGAGGATGAGATCATCAGCATATAGAAGTGCATCACAGGTAAGGCAATCAGTGGGGAAGAAATGAATAAAGATAGAGAATAATAGTGGGCCCAGGATGGAGCCTTGGGGACACCCATGGAGACAGGCATGTCAGGGGAGGAGGCAGCTCCAATACATACAGACTGGGATCAGCCAGATAGATAGCTTCTAAACCACTGTAAGCTCCCCAAGGAACAGCCAAGTTGCAGAAGAGTGATGTGTAGGAGGGGATGGTTGACCAGGTCAAAGGCCTTGGTCAGGTCCACAAACACAGCGCCCGTAGCGTTGCCCACATCTATGTTTCTAAGAAGATGATTCATAAACTTTGCCAGAGCAGATGAGGTGCTGTGGGACTTCCAGAAGCCATGTTGCTGGCCACACAGCATATTATGTCTCTCAATGTGATCAGACAGTTGACTATCTTCTCTAGTAGCTTACTCAGGTGGGGGAGAAGGGAGATTGGTCTGTAATTGTTGGATGAGTGGGGATCCCCAGCTTTAAAAATTGGATCCACTTTGGCATGCTTCCAAGAAACTGGCATGGTAGATGTGGTTGGCGCCAGATTAAAATTAAAGGTGAGTGGTTTGGAGATGGCAGGGGAGATCTGCTTAAGCAATGAAGGGAGGAGGCCATCGCTGCCAGGGCTGCCACAGTTGGGGAGACTTTTAAGGAGCTTAGCGGTGTCCTTGACCGAGACGATCCTGTAGTAAAATGGGGGGGTGCCAGTGGGGGAGTGTGAGGCTGATCAATGGGACCAGAAACAGGACCAGCAGGAGGCTGTGAGGGAAGCTTGCATAAGTGAGCTTCAAGATCCGTAAAGTTTAAGTTGAATGCTTTGGTGCCTTCTGTGGGATCAGTTAGGGTGCCAGTGAATGGGTTAAGATGAATTTTAGAGTTACAGGTACATGGGTTGAGTAGGGAACTGATAGCACTCCAGAAGTGGTGCAGGTCACCAAGGCTATCCCTCTTCTGATTACAGAGGAAATTGCATTTCAGGACCCTGGCGGTTTGTTTGCACTGATTTTTTAAGCACTTGAATTCATTCTGGAGGGCAGGGAAGGGGGCATGATTTGTCCCTCACCTTCATCAAGGCTAAGAGTTCCTGGGAGCCCTCACGCATTCTTTGGGTGGTGAGAGGAAAAAGGCTATCCTGTATCTGAAGGATGGCACTGGTGAAAAAGCCCATGGCCTCAGATACATCTGTGAGGGTGTATACAGCTGCCCAGTTTACTGCCCTTACACCCTCAAGGAGGGAGGAGGTATCAGGACAAGTACAATTTCGGAAGGGGATTTGTTTCTGGGGGGCATTTGGACTTGGTGGCCCAGGTGATATACGTGGGGGAGTGATCACTGATTGAGTCAGACAGGATCTTGGATTGGGTCACCTTGTCCTCTCTGTTTGTGATCACCCAGTCCAGGAGATAATGATTTTGGGTCAGAGTGTTGTGCCTCATGGGGACAGAGATAACCTGGACCAGATTGTGCTGTTTTAACAGGTTAGAGTTGTCAGTATCAAGGCAACTCAGCCAATTAAGGATCATGTTCCTGGGAGGGAAGAGGTTGCCTAGGCCAACCAGGTGGTTGACAAGACCAGGAATGTCCCCTGTTGGGGTGTTATAACAGCATCCCACATACATCTTTTTTACAGAGCCCAGGGTCAGTTCGGCTATGAACCATTCACTGTGGGATGTAGGGTTGGAGTAGTGTATAGAGGAAGCAGATATGGGTTCACTGAAATAAAGTACCATACCCCACCTTTCTTTTTGCCCGGTCTGTCCTGGCATAGCAATGAGTACCCCTGGAGATGGTAGGTACTATTAGGGATATGAGATTTTAACCATGTTTTTGAAAGACTGAGGACATGGGACTTGTGGAGTGCTACCCAGGCCTCTAGGTCAGGAAATTTAGATGGGAAGCTACATAAGTTAATGTGGCTCAGTAGGTAGCACACTCGCCTCTGAGGCCGGGAGATCAGAGGGCTGTGGGTTCAGTTCCCACATCTGGCACTTGAATTAATATTCCAGTACTGACACTGTAGTGCAGCATGAGAGGGGTGCTGAACTTCTGAGGTGCCGTCTTTCAGATGAGACGTTAAACCAAGGTCCCATCTGCCTAGATTGATGGTAGTTTAGGTGGATGTTAAAGATCCCATGGCACTTATCGAAAAGAGTAGGAGAATTTCCCAAGTGTCCTTGCCAAATTTTCCTCATTCACTAAAAATACCACCAACAGCTTAATCTGGTTCAAGGTCAGTTGGCATTCATCTGTATCCCCGATCGTGCCTGAAAATAGGCAGATTTGTCTAGTGCACTTACCGGTCAACAAAAATAAATAAATAAAATAAATAAATAAAAATAAATATGGGCAATTTTCAGACCTGGGGTTGTGCCATTTACTGTTGGAGGGGGCTGTAGGTAGGTCAGTGGGACTTGGATTGCTTTCTGTGTCCCTGCTCAGCAGCAGCGAACAGGCCAAGTTTCAGGGGCAGGGTAGTGTGGAGGGGGACAAGTGCAAGGGAGAACAGGAAAAAAAATGAGTTGGCAACACTTGAGGTTTGATAGGCATACATAGAATAGGGAGCTCAGTGGGGTATTTTATTTTATTTTATTTACTTATTGAAGTCTTGGATGACACCTGTGAGCAGATGCTCATTGAGAGGTTCAACGTCAGATACAGTAACACAAGAAGACACAGTATAGTTACAGTAAATTATACATACAGAGTACAAAAAAATCAACAGTACATGGGTTGCAATGACATGTAAGTTCTCGTCTGTTTACGGTGGGTGGTGGGACAGATCTGAGGATGGGAGTGCAGGGGTGGAAGCATGCTTGTTCGGGGAAAGTGCAGAGACACTGAAATCAGTAAGGAGTAGAGAGCATAGTAGGAAAGCTGCCATCAGAGGGAGCACAGCAAGGTTCATGTTTTGAGCCATAGGAATAAGGGAGAAAGGGAGTAGAAATGTGGGATATTTAAGCATGAATATGAATAAGGGAGAGAGGGAATAGAAAATGCAGTATATAGAGGTCTGGGAAAGAAAAGGGGATGTAGGAGAGTCAGGAGTGTAATTCCATGGTGGGTCAACAGAGTGCAAGAGGTGGATTAACTCAGTAGCAGGGGGGTTCAGACAGCCACCAGGTACAGTGGGGGGGGCTGGGAATAAGATAAGTTGTTGCTAAGATGAGGTATGTGTAGTGGAAAATGTCAGACAAAAGTGTGTCCTGTGGGATGGCTTAGAAGTTAAAGTCCCTGGGCCTGATTCACAAAGCTCTTGGCATGGTGCAAGGGGCTTGCGCCAAAATGAATGGCGCAAGGTACCCCTTGTGCCAAGCAATGCCACCAGGAGTGATTCGCAAAGGCAGCCTGCATCAACTGCAAACTACCTGCCCCAAATGGGGCTTGCGCCATCCCTGCACCCAGAAATGGGCTGCGACAAGGGGCTAGGGGACAGGAGGCAGATGCAAGTACCCACAGTCCCAGACCCGCAATTCCCAGAGATCATTCAGAGGGAGAAATTCTAAGTACCCTTAGACCAGCCAGGGCTGGTTTAGAGTACTTAGAAAATTCTTCCCAGGGAGAGTAGCCTGTTTGGGCAAAGGTGCGGAGGTCCCGATCCACAGGCACAGTAAATAAGCTCCCTTCCCTGGTGTTCTCATGCCTCCCAACCCTAATGCTGTCTGAGTCCCGAATGAATAGACAGTCCCTTTGCCCCAATCCCCACTGCCATCATACGATTAATGTATTACAATAACACCTCTGCTGAACCCCGATGCTGCCATTTGCACAACTGTAATCAGTCCCCACTGAAGTCAGCGCTGTAGTCAACAAACTGTAAATCTGTTTCCCTGGTAATCTAGTACCCTGCCACCACCCCACCCAGAAAGTAGTGCCACCCCCATACCCCAAGGGAGCTGGTGCCGGCACAGCCCTCCTCTCACCTCCACAGCTGGTGCTGACTGAAATGTAATTAAGGCCCAGTACTGTACAGAGTATGCGCATTGTGTACATTGTACAATACTGAGTCTTAATTACAGTTCAGTCAGCACAGGTCGCAGAGGTGAGAGGAGGGCAGTGCCAGCGCCAGCTCCCTTACGAGATGGGGGGCTGGCACTACTTGCTGGGGGGGCGGTGGCAGGGGGCCACTAGATCACCAGGGAAATGGATTTACAGCTTGATGACTACAGTCGACTTTGGGGGGGTGATGATTACAATTGTACACAAGGTGGCATCGAGGTTCGGCAGTGGAGGTGCTGTAATACATTTATCATATGGTGACAGTGGGGATCGGGGAGAGGGGATAGTCTATTCATTCAGGAATTAGACTGCATCAGGTTGGGGGGCACTAGACTACCGGGGAAGGATGTTTTTCTAACTACTTGGCCTGCAGCTGACCCTTCCCTTGCACCAGGTGCTTGGTGCAAAGGAGGGAACTTACACGCCAGGACCCCTCCTGTACCAGAATAAGGTGCAGGGTCCCTGGCGCATGGGGCATTGGTGCAACCTGCTGTTTGCCGCAGCTTGTGCTGGACACAGTTCCCTTTGAGAAGCGGCCCCCCTGACTACAGTGCGAAGGGTCAGGGGGTTGAATTATAGTGGTGGACTGTAGGAGGTCAATAAAGTCCACTATGGATATGGTTTTAAGGTAGGGTATGCTAGAGAAGGGCTCAGAAATAGCAAGAAAGGACTTAAATTATGCTAAGGATACTGGGTGATGGGGCTCAACAATGACTCCTAGTGGTCATGCAGTACAACGAACAATACAGAAACTAGGGAGATTGGTTCAGGAGGGAACAGGTCATGTGACATGTCATGTGACCTAGGCTACTTATAAAGGTTGATCCCACCAAGGGTGGGGCAGTCGCTGGGTAAGCAGGGTTAACAAAGTTCACAGGTGCTGGCTGTCATTACCTTATGTAGCACTGCCGGGAGTTTTGTGGGCTGAAGGGAGGATTGTGAGGAGGTAGCACCCTGCAAGGGAGCAGACATATAAAGGTTAGATAGAGAGGGGACAAAAACATAGGATTCTGGAGACAGACAGGGCAAGGGTGGGGAGTGAGACAAAGTGGGGGAGGGGGTCCTACTCCAGTCCCTGACCTTGATGAAGCTGCACATGCACAGTGTAGTTCATCAGCAATGACGTCTGTAACAGGAACCAGAAGAGCAAGCAAGGATACCCCTCCACACCCAGCATGACACGGCAAGCAAAAATAACAGCAGTACAAAATGGCAGGGCTAAACTACTAACGATGCAAGAAACTCAATAGCACAGCAGCACAATAGTGCATAGCAGAGAAAACAGCATTAAAGTATTAAGTAAGAACTACACAAAACACTGTTAAATCAGAGCAGCTCTTAAGGTGTCTCCATGTAGGGAGTAAATTTTGGTAAAAAGCAGTCACAGAAAAAACTACCAGTAGATGTTAGCCTACTAAAAGTTAAGATATCTTCGTTTTAACACAATTCACAGGTGTTGGTTGTAGTTGCCTTGTGTAGCACTGCAGGGAACTCTGTGGGCCAAGGGGAAGATTGTGAGGAGCAAGCAGCCTTGTGTAGCACTGCAGGGTGCTCTGTGGGCTGAGAGGAGGATTGTAAGGAGCTACTGTAACATAGAAACACAGAATTTGATGGCAGATAAGGACTGCTTGGCCCACCTAGTCTGACCATTTCCCTACCTAACGGATGAGCAGCGGATCCTAGTTAACCAACAGCCTACTTCCTCCTACCCCCCACTAGAATTGACTTATGTCTGTCCCATGCATTCTTGAATTCCTCCACTGTTTTGATTCTACGACCTCCTCAGGAAGGCCCTTTCCATGTATCCACAACCCTCTCTATGAAGAAATACTTCCTCACATTACCTCTGAGCCATCCCCCCTCTATCTTCCAATTGTGCCCCCTTGTTCTTGCACATCTCTTTTTCTGAAAGATGCTACCCTCTTGGACTTTGTTGATTCCCTTGAGGTACTTGAAGGTTTCTATCATGTCCCCTCTCTCCCTTCTTTCCTCGAGGCTATACATCTTTAGTTCCTTTAGTCTTTCTTCATATGTCTTCTGATGCAGACCCTGCATCATTTTGGTTGCCCTCCTCTGGACAGCCTCCACCCTTTCTATGTCTTTGCGGAGATAGGGTCTCCAGAACTGTACACAGTACTCCAGATGTGGTCTTACCAACTGTCTGTACAGAGTGCCAACAACTTCCTGTTTTCTACTGGTGATGCCTCTCCCTATGCATCCCAGTATCTCCTAGCCCTCTTTACTGCCTTCTTACATTGCTGGCCCACCTTTAGATCATCTGATATGACTACCCCCAGGTCCCTTTCCATTTTTGTTGTTGTTAGTATCTCACTCCCCATTGTGTACTCTTCCCCTGTGTTTTTGTTTCCCAGGTGCATTACATTGCACTTCTTTGCATTGAATCTAAGCTGCCATACATTTGACCATTCCTCCAACCTTGCCAAGTCCCTTCTCATCCTTTCCACCCCACCTTGTGCATCAACCCTGTTGCAGATCTTTGTGTCATCTGCAAAGAGACATACTTTTCCTTCCAGTCCCTCTACAATGTTACTTATAAAGACATTAAAAAGGACCGGCCCCAGTACTGAACCCTGCGGTACCCCACTAGTAACCCTCCTTTCTTCACTGTGGACTCCATTTACTATTACCCGCTGTGTCCTGTTGTCCTTGTGTAGCACTGCAGGGAGCTCTATGGGCTGAGGGGAGGAATGTGAGGAGCTAGCAGCCTTGTGTAGCATTGCAGGGAGTTCTGTGGGCCGAGGGGAGGATTGTGACATAATACTTGGGTACAATTCAGCTTGCATTCCATATATATTCTATAGCTTTCTCCTCTCCATTATTTATTACAGAGGAAATTTACATGAATACATGATATTTATCTCTTTCAGTTCATCTGCCTCTATATCTTACTCCCTACTTCAAGTCATAATCCTATGTTGTGACATCACAATCTGTTGCCATGGGAATAACTGTGACATTACAAGCAGTGCATTATGACTTCTGGTAGAAAGAAAGCAACAGGACTAGATTAATTCTTCAGGAGCAAAGATCCTCTTTCAATGCAGATAACATTCAGTAATAAATAATGGGGAGGAGAAATACAGAACTACTTTGAAATACTAGCTGAATTGCATTTAAATATCATATTTTGCTAAAGTTCTCTTGAAGGCATCGGTTGTTCTTTAATGACCCAAGTGAGGCTGCAACTATTTTCAACAAATATTTTGGAGACCTTGAAAAATATAGAGCACCTCTAGTCCCCACCTCTTCCAGGTTGAAACTCATCCAAATTCTTTGGAAATGAATAATCAGAAGTCCTACTTTTGCATTTTGACACTTAAGCATGTTTATTCAGTTGCTTCAATAGACATGGTCAGATATTTCCAGATATTTCACAATATTTCTGAATAAATTCTCTCTGGGGACCCTACATTGGTACTGCAGGCAGGCAGGGATTTCTTTAGAGATAGCACACAAATTTCAGGAAATATCTGACCACTGTCAGTTGCTGCAACTGTAAGTACCTTACTAAACTCAATCCTTTCCCGGTATTGGGCTTGACAATATTGATTTCTGGCTAATAAAATTTGCTAGTGAGGTGATGGCATATCCAATCTCCACAATAATGAACTGCTTTGTCTGCCATGGAGTTTTCACTAAAAACTGGTAATATGCAACAATAAAGCCCATATAAAATTCAGGAGCTAAAATATGTCTCTACTTATCACTCCATTTCATGTGTGGCACCTCTCTCTAAAATATTTGAGAAAATCGTTTCTATGCCAGATGTTAACTGGAGTGCAGTTGCAGCAGCCACTTCAAAGAGTGGGGTTATTCTAGATGACCTACAGGGGGCATGCCTTAGACAACTAGTATTGGAGCCCACTCGAGAGGGAGCAATCTTAGACCTGGTTCTCTCAAATGGAGATGAAGAGAGGATCACAGATGTAGAAGTGGGTAGACATCTGGGAACTAGCGACCATCGAACAGTATGGTTCACAATAAACACAGCAATAGAGTCAAACCATACAAAGGCAAAAGTACTGGACTTTAGGAGGGCTGACTTTGCTAAAATGGGTGAGTGCCTAAGGAATGCACTAGCAAATTGGCAGGAAGGAGGGGGTGGAAGAACAATGGGGAATAATAAAAACTGCCATCACAGAGGTAACAAGCCTTTGTGTGAAGCAAATAAACAAAACGAAATGATGTAAGAAACCACTATGCTTCTCAAAGGAAGTGGCAATGAAGGTTCAAGAGAAAAAGAAAGCATTCAGGAAGTACAAGGAATCACAGAAGGAGCAGAACAGAGAACTGTGTCAGTTAAAGCAAAAGGAAGCTGGGAAGGCAGTCAGAACAGCAAAGGCCCAAACCGAGGAAAAGATAGCCAACTCAGTTAAGAAGGGGGATAAAACCTTTTATAGGTACATCAGGGAGCGAAGGAAGACCAAGGGAGGGTTAGTGAGGCTTAATAAAGAGGAGGGAGGGTGGGCAGAGGGTGACTGTGAAAAGGCAGAGATACTAAACAAATATTTTTGCTCAGTATTTACAAAGGAAGTGGGGGAGGTACCTAAAACAAACAGTAGAAACACTCTGGATACAGAAGTTGATACCAGCCCATTTACAGAAGAACGGGTTCTGAAAGAACTCTTAAAACTGAAGGTGGACAAAGCAATGGGGCCTGATGGGATTCATCCCAGAATTCTAAAAGAACTAAGGGTAGAACTAGTGACACCACTGACTACCCTCTTTAACAAATCATGGGAGGATGGGGTGGTACCTGAGGACTGGAGAAGGGCAGATGTGATTCCCCTTCACAAAAGTGGGAGCAAGGCAGAAGCAGAAAACTACAGACCTGTTAGTTTAACCTCAGTGGTAGGGAAATGATGGAATCACTTCTGAAGGAAAGAATTGTTGAGTATCTAGAGGCCAGAGGGCTCAGGACCCAAGGCAGCATGGATTCACAGCGGAAGGTCATGCCAGACAAATCTGATAGATTTCTTTGACTGGGTGACCAAAGTAGTAGATCAGGGAGGGGCTGTGGACATGGCCTACCTAGACTTTAGCAAGGCATTTGACACAGTCCCACACAAAGATTAATATACAAGTTAGCCAGCCTGGGAGTGGGTCCCAAGATGACAGCCTGGGTAAAGAATTGGCTGGAGAATAGGACACAGAGAGTAATAGTAAATGGAGTCCACTCTGAAGAAAGGGGGGTTACTAATGGGGTACTGCAGGGTTCAGTATTAGGACCGGTCCTCTTCAATGTCTTTATAAGCGACATTGCAGAGGGACTGGAAGGAAAAGTATGTCTCTTTACAGATGACACAAAGATCTGCAACAGAGTTGATGCACAAGGTGGGGTGGAAAGGATGAGAAGGGACTTGGCAAGGTTAGAGGAATGGTCAAATGTATGGCAGCTTAGATTCAATGCTAAGAAGTGCAAGGTAATGCACCTGGGAAACAAAAACCCAGGGGAAGAGTACACAATGGGGGGTGAGATACTAACAACAACAAAAATGGAAAGGGACCTGGGGGTAGTCATATCAGATGACCTAAAGGTGGGCAAGCAATGTGAGAGGGCTGCAAGGAGGGCTGGGGGTATACTGGAATGCATAGGGAGAGGCATCACCAGTAGAAAACAGGAAGTTATTATCCCTCTGTACAGACAGTTGGTGAGACCCCATCTGGAGTACTGCGTGCAGTTCTGGAGACCCAATCTCTGCAAAGACATAGACAGGACGGAGGCTGCCCAGAGGAGGGCAACTAAAATGGTGCAGGGTCTGCACCGGAAGACATATGAAGAGAGACTTAGGAGCTGAATATGTATAGCCTCGAGGAAAGGAGGAGAGGAGGACATGATAGAAACTTTCAAGTACCTCAAGGGAATCAACAAAGTCCAAGAGGGTAGCATCTTTCAAAAAGAGGTGTGCAAGAACAAGGGGCACAATTTGAAGATAGAAGAGGGCCGGCTCAGAGGTAATTTAAGGAAGTATTTTTTCACAGAGAGGGTTGTGGATGCATGGAACGGCCTTCTGGAGGAGGTTGTGGAGTCAAAAACAGTGGTGGAATTCAAGCATGCATGGGACAGTCATAAGGCACCTCTAGGGGTTGGGGGTAGGAAGAAGTAGGCTGCTGGTTAACTAGGATCTGCAGCTTATCCATTAGGTAGGGAAATGGGTAGACTGGGTGGGCCAAGCGGTCCTTATCTGCCGCCAAAATCTATGTTTCTATGTTTCTAACAAATGAATATCTTTCTTAGCAGCAGGGCCAGCCTTAAGGATAGGTGAACTAGGAACCGCCTGGTGTACCCATCAATAGGGGGCATTGGAAATACATTTCCATTGTAAAAATAAAAGAAATTGCAATATGTGTGACTCATGGAAAAATAACTGTGAATCTGTTATGTGTGTGTGTATACATGCATGTGTGTGGAAGTGAGGAAATGCAGTTGTTTTGGGTCCCATACCATGCCCACCCCTGTCTGTGACTAAATATTTTTTTCATAAAAAAAAAAATGAAAATCTGTCCTTATTTGAGCTGCTGTCCAAATGTTGAACTGTAAAATTCAGCAGCAGCCAATAGCATTACAACACATTGTGTGTATGGGGCATCCCTCTGCACCATCCCTCTACAACCCCCAACACACCTAATGGTTTCAGGCAGAGCACAGTCACAGAGTGCAGGAGGCTGGCAGTTTTGGTGGCAGTGCAATGAGTCTCACTGAGAACAAAGTGGCTCAGATCAAGTGACACTGACTGAACTCCAAATAAAGCTTTATCTCTTTTTAAAGTCCATCACTGTCTGGCTGGCTGATTGACATGGATGGGCAAAATGCTGCCACTCCCCTGGAATACAGAAGGGTGGTCAATGGGACTTCCCCTCAGGTCTCATTGGCAGTGGGTGGTAGCACTATGTGGGCTTTGAAGAAGACAGGAGAGTTAAACCCAGGTCCCAAAGGACAAACTGATGGCGTGGTGTCCACACCACATCACAGGAAAAGCTGCAGTAATTCCAATAAGAGGTGAGTCAAGTGAACAGAGTTAAGTGCTGTTTATCTGTATTCTGTTATTTGCTTTTAGTTGTGTTAGTGAGGTTGCTGTGACTATTTCAAAAAGGTGATCTGAGCAGCCCTGTCAAAAATGGACAAGTTTTACTCAGTACTGCTGGGGGAACAGTCCATGATTGGATATTAAGTGCCAGGAGGGGCGCTAAGCCTTGGTAGCATTGCCTGCTGGCAGGTGGTGTTGGTGGCTGCTGGGGGCTGGCTAGTGGAGGGGGGCAGTATGAAAGCCAAGTGGTCCTCATGGAAAAAGGGCACTCTCATACTGAGTGGAATAATTAGCATTAGAAAGGGCAAATCAGAAGTGTGCAAGCTTACAGATGTAGCTCTGCAGTGAAAGAGTTCATCTTTCTAATTAAGAAAGTTTGAACAGTTTTTGGAAGTGCACCTCAAAGCATATTGATACCTGGAGTCAACCAGCCTCCATGTCATTCATAGAGTGGCAGAACCATAGCCAAAACTTTCTCAGCTTTATGATGCCGTAGATAAATAGACATGAGCCTAGCACAGGATAAGCTAGGATGAAGAAGCAAAGCACAACACATAAAATGCTCTTTCATTCCATTAAATCTGAGAACGGAAATCATGGATAGAAAAAAAACATTAAGTGGCTGAGGATAAAGCTGAGGATCATCTTTTCCATGTAGATGTGCACTTCAACGCAAGGGCTGCTGAAACTCATTGAGTTGGTCTCCATTCTTTTGCTGTGTTTGTAGATGGTGACGATGATGATTAGGGTGCTGCTTGTTGCCATATATGATCAGCACTGGAGTCAGCAGTTCAAATCATGGAAAAAACAAGAAAATGTTCATTATTTTTTACCTACTGGAACTGGTGCCATTATGAGTACAACATTTTTTTTGGTGGGGAGAGATGATGATTTAAAAGTTCTTCGGGGGCATTTGCAAGTTCACCTAGGGGCACAACATATCCTAAACCTAGCCTGCTCAGCATGCGTTCTTATCCAATTCATATGGATTTTGAGCTAAACACAACACAAAGACTGCCTTGATAAGGACCTTCTCACCTCTTGTGCAGAAACTGTGAATGCCTGAACACCCACTCCACTCACATCATCATCTCTACCAAGCTCTAGAACTCTTTGATGTCATTCATGGTTAGTCTTTCATCAAGCAGCCCAGAGCGTGACTCTCAAGATCTGCTAAATGTTAACTTATTACAGATCACTACAGCAGATGTCCTCAAAGCACTAATGAACATCAGCCCAAACAAGAGTGCTGGTGCTGACTCCCTTGAACTGAAGTTTCTCTGCCTTGTGGCACATCATATATATATATGCCCCAGTTGTTATGCTGTTAAACATCTCCCTCACCTCTGCTGAGAAGCCTACTGTCTGGAAATGTGCCAGAGTTCTGTCCCTTTTCAAAGGAGCAGCTAAATAGGATCTGAATCAATACAGACCAATTCCGGTCCTCCCCACCCTCTTTAAAGTTCTCAGAATGTGTATTCACTCACAGCTGACTAATCAACTCAATCTGTATAGTCTGATCTCTATTATACTGTATAAACTAGCTTCAGAAAGGGGCATTTCACCATATCTGCATTGTGTAAAGTCATCAGTGATCTCCAGATAGCCATGGAGAATGGTATCCTCACTGGAGTCATCATACAGTACATACAGTAGGCACATTGATCATATCTTAACAACTGCAGGGACTAAGCTCAACATTATCTACAGGTCAAAACACTGTCTTTGTGTTGATATCAGACTATGGGTGGTCTCCCACTTCCTGTTCCTTTCCATGGACTATAGTGATATCATACACTATACCACTGTGGAAACAAAACTTCTCTGATGCTCATGGATCATTTAGACAACAAGTTGTGCAGGCTCATCCTCTCCTGTAGATGGTCTACCCATCATATTCTGCTGTATGACATGCTTAGCTGACCAAGTCCCTCAAGCAGGTATTGCTACTACTGGCTTTGTTGTACAACTATGCACAAGGAAAAGTCTCTGATTATTTACTAGCCCATCTCACACAGTCAAGCAGTGCCTAGTCACTCCATTAAACAGCAGCTGTTGCCATCACATTTCACAGGATGAAGAAAGGCCTTTGCATTTGCAGCACCAGACACCTGGAATAAACTCCCTCTTCAGCTGAGGTATGCTTCTAGCTTGCAAGTATTCTAGTCCAGTCTTTCTAGCCACATTAGAACTCCCTGTATTTCTTTTGTTCCAACATTACCCTCTTTCTGGCTATGATCATGTTGCATAATATTGTCCATGCGCTTTGTTTACTGTGACCCTACACTGATTACTGCTTGGATGCACTTACTTTCACAGCGGGTTTTTCCTGTGTATATTTTAGTCATATCCAACTATTGTTGCTGGACTCTGTTAAGCTATTGCTGTTCTTCAACCTGGGAACCCCATGAAAATGAGATGCTGCATCTCATGGGGTTATCCCAGCTGGAATAATTTCAAATAAATAATACATTAATAAACATTAATGAGGAAAAACATAGACCCCATTTTATACAATACCAGTAAAAGAGGTAACAAAACAAATCTTAGGGCACTATTCACGAATGGGGCATAGGCTATACATGGTAGGCATGTACCCTGCCCATGCAGCTCTGCACCCATGGACAGGTGTGCACCGGTTGTATTCACTATTGCCGGCCACCTGTCGGTAGCCCCCCACCCCAGCACACAGCCGTGAAATGCTGGATTAGGGTGGTGCTGGGGGTGGATTGTGGGATCCAAGCAGGCATCCAATTGAATTCCTGCCCTTGGTCCCAAAGTAGATTCCCTATGTGCACACATTCACACTAAGCATCATGGCTGACACGGTTCCATGGGCGGGGTATGTGCCTATCACGCGCATGTTCTGTCCCTGTAGTGCATTGTTCATATCTCTATGTCTGTGAAATAAAAATACAAGTGTCAAGCTGCTCCCCCCATCCCCAATCCTCATGTATAGTACTGACTATCCTTCCCTGGTGATCTAGCGGAACCCTCCTTCCTATCCCAATCCCCTCATATGGTAATGTTCATCTCCCCTGCTGGTCTAGTGGACCCCCCCATTCCCCGATCCTCATGTACTGTAAGAGCTATCCTTCCCTGGTGGCTAGTGGGCCCCTTTCCCCCATCCCTGATCCCCTGCAGTGTGACAGAGAACATCCAACCTGGTGATCTGGCGGACCCCCCACCCCCAACAGGTATCGCCCCACCACCCCGCTCCCCCTTTCCAATCCCCGAGTTGGTGACTGGCACAGCCCTCCATTCTTCACCATGGCTGGCCACCGACTGAGATGTCAAATGAGTGCATACTGTACAATAAGTTGTTACAGTATGCACTCATTGACATTACAGTTGGCAGACGGCCATGGTGGAGAGCAGGGGGCTGTGCCAGTCACTGGCTCAGGGACTGGAAAGGGGGAGCAGGGTGGTGGGGCGATACCTGTCAGGGTGCGGGGTCTGCTTGACTACCAGGGTGGATGTTCTCTGTCACACTGCAGGGAATCAGGGATGGGGGAAGGGGTCCGCTAACCACCAGGGAAGGATAGCTCTTACAGTACATGAGGATTAGGGATGGGGGTCCACTAGACATTATTATATGAGGGGATTGGGGATAGAGAGGGGGATCTGCTAGACCAGCAGAAAAGGATAGCTGTTAGTACATGAGGATCGGGGATGGGGGAACACTAGGGTGCCTGTGGGACTTCCCCTGTACAGGATGTTCCGGGTGGTTGTGGTGCTTGAGTGTGCATGGGTTAGCCACATATCCCAATTATGGCAGGCTCCTCTCCTGCCACAACTCATGCATCCCAATGCATGGCACTCCATGTGATTCCACACCTTTGTAAATCGCATGGAGTGCAGGCACACCCCTGACACACACCCCGCCCGCCTGTGGCATGCAGCTGCCTGCACGGCTTGAGGATCCAATGTGTATCTGGCTGGTGTGTACATTAGTGAATGCTGCCAGGAATCCACAGGACTTCTGCTACATGGCATTCATGCATAGGGTTGCCTACACACCCAAGATACATGGTGTGTAGGCATAGTGAATAGGGCCTCTTATTTTGAAGGAAACAACAGCCAAAGCATATCTGAAGACTGAATATGACTGAATGAAACAAGTAATCATTTAAATGTATAATTCCAATCACCTTGATGTCCAATTCTAAAGCATTTCTGTTATTCCAGCTTTTTGTGTTACTAAAATGTCATTTATTTTTGTTCTTGCTAAACTTATTTTTTTAATCAAGCTTTTTTTGATCCTCCTCAGACATCCTTCTTTGGTTCTTTGTATAGCAACCTAACAATCCCAATGCTTCTTACCTGCTCCTGGTTCCCACAGGTTCACCCTCCCTACCCATGATGAGGTGGGCTGGGAGAAGCCCCTATTCAAACTGGGCCACAGTCTGGTAGGAGTGACAGGAGTGGTGGCGTATAGTAGTATTGGCCTCATCACATGGGTGGCTGACAGTTTCTCAGTGATTTTTTCCTCTAACAGTTGAACCCATTCCACCATCCCAAGCACCACAAACAGCCTATAGGTGGAATGCCAAACACTCAACATGCCCCTGGTGGTGAAGCAAGCACCCTGGCTCTCCACAGGGGGTTGCTGTGGTGGCAGATCATTGTGTCGACCTTCCCCAGTTTGCTAGCTAGCTACTCAATCACCAGCCACCCAGGTCAGCTCTCGAACCCTTGTCACCAGCTGGATAGTGCATCACTAGGCCATCAGGCAGTCCTTCCTTATTAACATTTTTATTGCACAGCACATTTGGGATTTTAACTTAATGGAAGTTGGTTTATAAACATAGGTTACTGTTGTTATTACTGTGCTGTAATTAAGATCAAAGTCCAAGACCAGCATTTACTCCCATGGCCATAAGTTGTGGTTTCTTGGACTGTCAACAAGATTGTGGATGGGTGGTCACCCAAATTGATTCTAGTCAAGCATGAGTCATGTTAAAGAGGTATAGCGAATCACTGGTAGTTAGGCTGACGTAGTTAAGCAATAAAAACAGATAGAGCAGACATTTATCTCTTGGATAATGACCACAGCTAAGCTAAAAGCCCAAACCACAGGTGAGGGCTTTTAATGCAGCCAAGGTCATTATGAGAGCAGTAAATGCTGCTCTAGAGGGTTTTATTACAATTATAAGTAGGGAGACTCTTCCTTTACAGCTTTTGAACTTTAAAAAATCAATTTATTTTCCTGTTTCAGACAGACAATGAGGATTCAAAAACAGCAGCCATATGCCAGAGAGAGATAATGAATGCTGCTTCTTCTATCTGATTGGCTGACATGACTGTTGCAACCTGCAGAATTTGTAATATGGACATTATAAGTCTATGTGGTCATGTTCACACTGGTACTCTGTCCATTTATTTGTTAAAACAGTGAATCTTGGTTGGCTTCAGTTATGTTTCTGAAGAACTGAGTTGGGATCTTATTGGCTCCCTTTTTCAGTCTGACTTCTGATTCCCTTTATCATAATTTACAAATGAGACTTACATTTAAGGTAACTGTGAACAATTCCTCTTTAATCACAACTGCATCAGGCCTTGCAACACATGACCTGACTTTCAGTGCCACAGGAATTCCAACTTCCCACCCTTAGGTAGAGATTTTACCATCTCTAGTTTCCATTATAACATCCACCCTCCTTAAGTAAAGTAGTGATTCCTAAAACAACAAACAACAGGAACATCTACTGAAAATGTTTTATTGCTATGATACAATCATAAGACCAGCATCTTGGGTACACTACAGGCTCAACTTGAATGACTTGGTTGCTCAATGGTCACTTTCTCAGGGTTACTTCAGATGAGGAAGGTCTTGGCTAGGAACTACTGAACTTTCTAGGCCACAGGCAAGTTCTAGCAAATTTTCCCAAACAGCTATAATGGTTTTCTTTCACCCCCAGGGAGGCATAGCATGTTGAGAGATGCCAGGTATGGGCACATTACCTCATCACTGCTTTCCTTAGGATCACAATCATGCATGACATGCTTAGACTTGAATGAATCACCTGGGTCATGGAATCTCCTTCCTTGTATTATATTCTAGCATAATGTTCAGTGTATGCCCATTGGGCGTCATGCTCAGGGGCTTCTGGTTTTGTACTTGTTTCTTTGTTAAAACTCTAAATAAACTATTTCAAGGCTTTTGCACTTGACTGGCCCCCTTTCACTACCACTGTTCCCTCTGGTCCTCCTTCTCCCTCCCCTCCCTTGAAGTCAGGTGTCACTGTCACTGTGCTTCCTTTATTTCCAAATTCTGGCATGGGACACTCTCCCCAACATTCCCTCCTGTCACCTCCCCTTTACACTCTCTTACTCCCTCCATAACTCTGATCCTAGATCTCTTATTGTTCCTTTCATGAAAACTTCTGCAGGTCAGGCTGCTTTCTCCTCCAGTTTCCTGAAGCTCAGGTCTTCACTTCCTCCTGTTATTTACTGTCTCTCCTCCCCCTTCTCTCTCAAATCATTTATTCATGATTTCTGTGCTCACTTCTGTACCAGCCCTACAGAAATATAAATGTGCTGTGTACATGCAGAATGCATGCCACATGCTTAATTATGCAGTTTGCATGCAATTTGCATACACAAAGTGAACCTACTCGAACCAAGTCTAAAAAGCACATCATGTTCGCATGCTGCAAACTTGACATGTGTGCAGCAGGTAAGCTGGTGCAAACATCTTCTAAAAATCACAACAGGTTTGCATGTTGCATGCTTGACATCAGTGCAGCAGTTCAGCTGGTGTGAACATCATTTAAAAATCACATTACGTTCACATGTTGCACACTTGTCATGTGTGTAGCAACTAAGCTGGTACAAATCTCATCTAAAAAATGCATCAGTTTCTATTTCTCATACTACTGCTAGCAATTAGAGCCATTAAAATATATGTTTCATTGATTTTCCATTAAAATTAGGTAAACTCATTAATTCTGATCCTATTGCAAGTTGTTTAAAGGCTTTTAATTTTTGTCATTAAATTACCATTAATTTGTAAAGTATTGTTTGTTTACTGCATTAAATTCCTAAGATATAGTCAGCCAACACAGTTTCATAGTTTCAAAGTAGAAATACAAGTTCATAAGGCCAAGGCCCATAATGAACTCGCCACCATGTGGTCAATGGTGGTATTTATATTTCACTTCTCCCATATAGTCATCCAGGCGTGTTTTACAGGATTCTACAGTGTCACTGGCAACAATATATTCAGGTAATGTGTTCCATAATGGTGGCGCCCTTTGTGTGAAGAACCTCTTTCTCCTTTGGGTTTATTAATGGGACATTTAATTTTATCCTTATGTGATCTAGTGTTGCTTAGACCAACCCGTTTCTCAAGACATATAACATCTAATGTTTCTCCTTTATGTATAGTGTTATATGTATATATAAGATCTCCTCTTAATAGTCTGTACTCATGTGAGTACAGATTTAGTGACTTAAGTCTGTCCTCAAATGGTAGATTTGCCAGGTGTTTTATTCTCCTGGTTGCCCTTCTCTGTACCTTCTCCACCATGCTCAGACCTCCTGCTGTGGTTGGTGCACAGAAGGGAGCACAGTACTCTAAGTGAGGCCTGACGAGACTTGTATACAGAGGCATCAGGACCTCAGCCTTCTTTCTCTTAATGTATCTGTGTATGCATCCCAATAAGGAATAGCATTTCTTGACAGTTTTTTTTTGCATGTATGTCAAATTTTAGATAATTGGTAATGGTTACACCCAGATCTCTTTCCTCTGTAGTTGTTTGAATTATTATATTAGTTATTGTGTAACTAGCCCCCATGTTGTTTTTTTCCAAAGTGCATCACCTTGCACTTGGATGCATTAAATGTCAATTTATTCTCCTTGGCCCACAAACCTATATTATTCAAACAATCCTGGAACCTTTCAACCAATTCTTGGTTATTTATTATGCAGCTGATTTTGCAGTCGTCTGCATATTTACCAATCCAAACATAATCATTTGTTTGCATTGTTGACATGAGAATGTTGAACAACAAGGGGCCCAGTACTGAACTCTGAGGGACCCCGCTTGTCACTTGGCCCCAGCTTGATT
Source organism: Neoceratodus forsteri (assembly GCA_016271365.2). Taxonomy (NCBI): domain Eukaryota; kingdom Metazoa; phylum Chordata; order Ceratodontiformes; family Ceratodontidae; genus Neoceratodus; species Neoceratodus forsteri. Next base: position 1,467,188,515 of record CM057450.1, on the reverse strand, counting down.
CATGTCCTCTTAAGACAACCCGTTGTTCCCTACCATTTAACCACGAAGATATCCACTTAATAATATTTCTGTTCAAATTTATTTTAAGCAGTTGTGCCAGTAAGATTTTATGCGACACTGTATGAAATGCCTTGGCATAATCCAAAAAAATGACATCCACAGGCATTCCCCCATCCAGACCTTCACTAACAGGCTCAAAGAAAAATATTAGGTTAGTTAGGCATGAGCTGTCTGAAGTAAAACCATGCTGAGATATATCACAATTTACAGTTTTACTTATATGTTCCATCATTCTAGTTTGGATTATTCTCTCCATCATCTTGCCAATCACAGAGGTAAGGCTAATAGATCTAGGCCTGGATATTCAAAAGGGTTGCGCATGGTGCAACAGTGTTATGCCATGTGCAACCCACTGATGTGCCCCGGCACGATATTCAAATGGGGATTGTGCCTGGCACAAATCCCAATGTGTCAGAGTGCATCAGTAATGTATGCGGCGCAGGTGGGGGGGGCGTGCCCATGCATACTCCACACATCCCGATATTCAGCCCAGGATGTGCTGAGTCCATGCATGCACAACCCCTACTTGCGCTGCACACAGGTGAGCAAAAAAAAGGAACAATGGCTGGCCACCCACAGGTGAGCTTCCGTATTGCAGGGTACAACACGGCAGCTGCCACCTGTGGGTGGCCACCTGCGCTCTGGCTGCACCTCCGAGGCGGCACCCCCCCCATGCCCGATCGTGGGCATATGTTGAAATAAAGAACGTCCTATATCCCTGGTGGTCCAGTGGATCGCTGTCAGCCCGATCGTGGGCATCTGTTTAAATAAAGAACAGTCCTATATCCCTGGTGGTCCAGTGGACTGTTGTCAGCCCGATCGCAGGCATATGTTGAAATAAAAAATCCTATATCCCTGGTGGTCCAGTGGACTGCTTGCAGCCAATCCGGCTTCAGTATGTAAAATAGCATCCAATATCCTTGGTGGTCAGCGGTACCCCCCCACCCACCACTGAGCCCCACCGCATGTTCCCCCTGGTCAGTGGTGGGCGGCAGTATCCACCTGCCTGCCACCCACGACCACTGACTGACACCAGGTGGAAGTTGTGCTGCCGTCCAGTGAGTCAATGGGAGCCTGTGTCATACTATACACATTCCAGATGTGAATGGATCCATTCACACATCTGGAATGTGTAGTATGGCACGGGCTGCATGCCCATTGGCTCATGCTGTGGACCAATGGGTGTATAACCCTACCTACAGTGTCAGCGCAGTGGCGGGTGGCAGGTGGTGGATGCCGCCCGCTGCTGACAGGGGGGGAGCAGGGCGGTGGGGCTCAGTGGGTGGGTGGAGGGTACCGCTGGACCACCAGGGATATTGGATGACATTTTACATACTGAAGCTCGCAACTGAGCTGTGAGTGGTCCACTGGACCACCAGGGATATTGGACGTTGGCCATTTAAACATATGCCCGTGATGAGGCTGTGAGTGGTCCACTGGACCACCAGGGATATAGGATGTTTTTTTATTTCAACATATGCCCACGATCGGGCTGACAGCAGTCCACTGGACCACCAGGGATATTGGATGTTTTTTATTTCAACATATACCCACGATTGGGCTGACAGCAGTCCACTGGACCACCAGGGATACTAGATGTTATTTATTTCATACTGAAGCCAGCGATCAGGCTGCGAGCAGTCCGCTGGACTACCAGGGTTATTGGACATTTCTTGGCATCAACATATGCCCGTGATCGGGCAGTGGGGCACATTGCCATGCTGCGTAGCGCTCGCCCCTCAATGGCTACTGTCTGGCAGGGGTGCCAGGCGAAGTCACCAGGGATTGGTGCACCTGCATGCAAATAAGAGAGGACATGCAAATACCCCATTTGCACCTTGCATACATTATGACCCCATTTGCATGTGTAGTTTTGAATAGATTGTTATGATAGCAAGAACAGAACTTGCACTATAAGTGCATCCCCTGCTCCACTCTGGCCACTTGCGCTGGCACAGTGCCACTGCACCATGAACACTGCTGGTGGCCAGGGTGTGATATTCAATGATGCTGTGCCATGGTGCAGTTCTGTTGAATATCGCCCAATCTACGCCCCTGCGCAGCCAAGTTGAGCTGTGCCCAGGCTTGCGCCACAGCCTGGCACAGTCTGAATATCTGGGCCCTATAGTTTCCCACAAGCTGTTTACTACCTCCTTTGTTTATTGGCACAATATTAGCACATCTCCAGTCCTTTATAGTACTCCCATATTTTAAGGATGTGTTATATAAATCTGCCAGTGGATCAGACAGTTCATTGCCCATTTTTTTCAGGAACGTTGGGGCTATACCATCAGGGCCTGGTGCTGAGTCTTCCTTCAAATTTGTAATAATATCCTTCACTTCTTTTATAGCTATTAATTTCACTGTTTCTTGAGTATTCAGGTGCTCAGTCTTAATGTACTCCTTAGGAAGGAACACATTCATAGAGTATATGTTTAGTTCATTAGCCATGTCAATTTCCTTAGTGACTACTATAGCATTTATTTTTAATTGTCCTATGCTACTCTGGTTACCCTTCAGGAATCCTATATAATTAAAAAACACTTTTTTATTATGTTCTGAGTCAGTTGCTAGTTGGACCTCCAGTTCCTGTTTCTTTTTCCTGATAAGATTTTTAGTTTTTTGTACCAACTTTTTATATTTTATCAAATGATTCATATTACATGATTTCTTTTATTTTTGATACACCCTATGCTTTTTATTTATGATTTTTTTAATTTCATTTGTCCACCATAAAGGAATTTTTTTTGTTCTATTATTATATTTTGTCCTTAAGGGTACCCATGTTTTTATACAACACATAATCTTGGTATTAATTATGCACCATTGTTCCTGAAGGTTTAATTTCCTGTCTAATTCTTGGGCCCAATTCCAATTATTTAGGTAATTGTTGGTACTATCGTAGTCAGCTCTAGTATAATCTCTGATTTTTGTTATTCCATTATTACTACCTTTAATAATTGTGTTTACTCTAAACTGTATCATGTTGTGATCACCATCTGCCAGCAGAGGTAATACTTCCAGTTCTGTCTCTGTTTCTAATATTTGTCAAGATTAAATCCAGTATATTATTCTCCCTGGTAGGTTTCTGGACTAATTGCTCAAGATTATGTTGGAGTGTAAATTCTAGGAACCTTTTTTCTAGATATCCTGCAGCCTCAAGTGTAGCCCACTTGGTGTTGGGCAGATTAAAATCCCCCATAAGGATATACTCATTAGAGACTTCCATACTTTCTATTTCATTAAGGAAGGCCTTGTTTCCCAGTAAATCCAAACTGGGGGCTCTGTATCCCAATCCCAAACTCAGTATTTTATTATTTATGTGAAGATCAACCCACAGAACTTCTATATCATTGTCCTTTAGTTTTTTTTGAGTTCAGTTGTTATACTTTCTAATACATACAGTGCAATGCTGCCCCTTTTATTTTTGTTTTCTGCTTTTAGTATATTTAATGTATCCCGGGATGTCAGTACCCCAATTATTACTTGTATACCATATTTCACATACAACACACACACATCTATGTGTCTATTTTCTATAGTGTATCTTAATTCATCCATTTTATTAAGTAGACTCCTAGCATTAAGTAATAATATGTTTATATCTTTTTGAGTCCTTTGTTTATCTTCATTGTTGCCTGTCTTTATTTGTTTGATGTGCATTCTTTTTGTGTCATTAGTTGGTTTATTACTTATGTGAACCCACCCACCCCCTGTAGTCAGTTTAAATAGTTAGTCATGTGTGTTTTCAAATGCATATCTAACCTTTGATTGCCTTTGTTACTAAGATGCAACCCATCCCTACAGAAATATTCGTAGTTAACACTGAATTCTTCCCAATGCGTTATATATCCAATCTTTTGTCTAGGGCTCCACATTCTTGCCAATTATTTACCTTTTTTAATTTTATTGTTTGCTCTTGGGATGCCCTAGGTATTGGCAGAATTTCAGAGAATGCAAAATCGAAGCCCAGTTCCACTAATTTATTAGTCATGTCCACAAATTCCTGTTTTATTTGCTGTTCAGTTTGAGAGAATATATTATTGGCTCCAGCATGAATTATAACTAAAGAGTTATGTGCATCATGTTTCAATATTTCTTTTGCCATTTTGTTAATGTCAGATACCTTTGCCCCTCTAAAGCATGATAAAGTTATTATTGCTTTATCTTCATCACATATAGCTCTGTCTAGTCCTTTTACTAGGGAGTCACCCAAAACAAATATTTGTTTTTTGCTTAGTAAAGACTCACTTCCTGAGTCCATATTTTTTACATCGCTTGGACCATCAACACTATCCATTTGGATATTTAAATCCTCAGTTCATTTACTAATATCTATTTCTGGTTCAAGCATTACCAGTGGTACAGTAGAGGTTGTTTCTGTTTGATGAGGCCCTGTATGTTTTATAATAGTCTGTTCACCTTGTATATCATTGGTGCTAGGGTTAGGTACATCTTGTTGAACTAAGGGGTCAAAGGTATTTTGGAGGGAGATGTTGAAAACATCAATATTGTTCCCCTTCTTTCTTTTAGTAATTTTTGAACTCTGTACCTGAAACCATTCATCGTCTGCATTAATAGATGTTTCCTCATCTCTAGATCTTTTTTTATTAGTGGACTTTTGTTTACTGGTTTGGCTTTCTTTGCCTTTTGGTTTTGTGTTGGTGCAGTACTAATGACTGATTCACTCACATTATCAGTAGTGTGCTCTTTAAATCTATTTGTCATGTCTTTTTGGCGTTTTTCTAGTTCATTTAATCTTAAGTTGAATTCATTCACCATCACTGTTAGTTCACCATTCTCTTTACATTTTGTACATATGTATTGCTCATTACTCATAGGATCAGAGACCAGTTTATACATAAAGCACAATTCACACATCACCCCAATTTTCCCTTCAGTTGTTTTAATTCTGCATTCCATCTCTTGTGTTTATCATTAAAGAATGTGATGTTACTGAAGACAATACTCTGTACCTTAGTACCGGCTGATACATACTGCACTGTCCAACAACTGTGTAGTTCTTCAACTATTTATTACCTTATGAGCCAGCATAAGTCTCTCTATTCCTCGCCTCCTCCCCGAACATGCCAAACACGCACAGACGCATGTGTCTTTGTGCGCATCTTTGTGTGCCTCACCACATGCTTGCCCTGCTTGGGCTCACCCTGCTCGCCACATATCTAGTACATATACTGAGCTGTGACCTGGAAGAAGCTCCAGAGGTCATGCTGTGAGGCAGAACACCAAAACCTTTAAAACAGGTTTAAAAAATTATATTTGCCTCTGCTATGAGGCTCAAGTGTTGTTTCAGAGTGCCCAGACTGGTTTTAAATAAATAAAAAAGGGTGCACAGCAGGTAGTAGTTTGCTCGAACAGCAAAAGAACTACCAGCCTTCTTCCTGTTCCTGCTACAGAACAGGGCTCCAAGACACAGTTAACAAGCATTTGTCAATGCCGAATGTTGCTTGCTTGTATGTGCTGTTTAGGTATTTGGAAGTCATTGGAGTGCAAATATTGAAAATTTGTGAACTTACGAGCGTGCGTAGGAACTGCGCAACGTACGCTCGTGAAACAGTAATTTTAGGAATTTTTCACCAAATTTTCAATATAGCCATTTTAAGACTTCTCTGCTCATGAACAGTGTCACTGTGATTTTCCTAATGTGTCCCATACATTGATTTCGCACACCGACTGCGCCATTGTGCGCTACATGGGCGTAAACATGTTTTGTGCAGGAAGTGAAAAATGACAGCTGTACTGCTCATAAGGAAGAGTGGTAAAATGGCAATGTTGAAAATCTGGAGTGAAAATGTTGAAAATTCAAGAACTTACAAGCGTGCATAGGAACTGCTCAACGTGCACTCGTTTAACAGTCATTTTTAGGAATTTTTCACCAAATTTTCAACATAGGCTTTTTGAGAGCCCACCATATGAACACTGGCAGTGTCATTTCGTTAATCAGTCCCAAAAGGTGATTTCGTGCAGTGACCGTGAACTCACCCTTCGGGCCCGATTAACGCCATGACAGTGCAAGAATTCATGAGGAGGGGTCCCAAAAACCCCATGTTGAAAATTTGGGACCAAAATTCCCAAAAATGCCTGAGATATGCAACAAAGTTGAAAACACCCTATTTACTCCATTATACAGCTTACCGGCATTTCCTTAGTTTGCGGTCAGCTTTGAAGAGTGCAGATGTGTTCCTGGTCCACCGATGATCGTTGTGCCGAGCTCTGGAGGTAAGTATGGGGTGAGGGGTGGGAGGCGGGTGCGAGTGGGTGTGGGTGGGGTAGGGAGACTGCGTAGGGACCTTATTTACAGGTATTTTTTTAATTAAGACGACGCGGGACATTTGGAAAGGCTGTTTGGGGGGCTGGAGCTGATGGGGATTGGGCACCTCCATCGGCTATAACAAGATTTACCACACTGGGGTGAGCTCCCAGCGTGGAACCTGGAAAGCTTTGGGGGGTATGCAGCCGTGGAGCCAACGGGGATTGGGCACTCCCATCGGCTAAAACATTTTTTTGACACGCTGGTGGGCCCACGTGGCACCTGGACAGCTTTTGTGGGGGGGGGAGCATGGAGATGACGGGGAATTGGGCACCCCGTCAGCCATACAGTGAGTGCGTGGGGGGAGGGAGCGCATCCGCATGCAATATGTGTGCTTGCGTGTGTGGGGGAGAGCTCTGCTCACTGAAGCGGAGCTCTCCCTTTCAACTGTATGCCACTGCATTTTTGACTGCTGTCATAGACAGCTGCAGCAGTCATTGGAGAACTGCAGCTGCACCTGCAAACTCACTGACTGAATTGGAAGACGGGTGCCACACCTCCGAAAACTCAGATGATGGCACTATGTTTCTTGCACATGCGTGCAAGCAACATAAAAATGATGTTCCATTTAAAGAAATACACATCCAAAATCATAATACATTCCCCAGAGATAGAATATAGAACTCTAGCAGCTCACGGAGATTTGTACAACACCATTCCAGATGTGCGAAGAGAAGCCTCTGTGTTGTGAAGCCTGACCTTTTTGTTTTGGACCATGCAAATTCCCATATGCATATTTAGTGCTACAAATGTGCTTCTCCTTGACTGTTACAGCTCACTTACTTTCCCTTTGTCATTCTGTATGGATCATATACACTATGGCCATTCTCAGCACTCTTTGTGCTGAGTAGGGTCTTGGAAGCATGCACCATACCTCACATTTTGTCACTGAAATGAGGGACATGGACAATCACAGTGAGGGACAATGAGGAACAGTAACCCTAATGATGATCAGGACACATCCTGAAACATAGAGATACAGTACCTCAGAACACAGTGCAAGCCATTGTATTTACTTATACTGATGTTAGCCCCTGAGAATTAATTTCTATCATAAAGCAGGGGTGCAATTTAGGTAGGGCAGAAGGGGCAGTTGACCCCCCCCCCACATTTGCACCTAGGTCGTTCTCATGGTATGGCAATAATGGCATAACATTTTGAATTAATCTTTTGCACAATAAGTGCCCCCCTGGCCTGTGTTGTGCACATGCTGTAGGTGCACTCCAGACTTGACTGTGTCTGTTTTGTGTTGTCCACTCAAACCACCTTTTAGCACCAGTGCCATCACACATGACGTGGAGGAGCTCCAGCCAAGCAAAAGCACATGAGTCATGCAAGTGGGATACTGTCATTCCGTCCGCAGAGTAGACAGGTTGCACACTATAGTTTGAAGGAGTCAGTGAGCACTGAACTCTCAATAGCAGTGTTGTGGTGGCATATTTTCATTGGTCTACTCTTAGTGAGTCTCCATCTCCCCTGGTGGTTGAAGGGGCTGGGTGTGAGCTAGAAAAGACTAGGCTACCTACTTACTCTACTAGGCTTACCTCACAAAAAGAAGCAGTGCAGGCCCCCTGCTGCAGCAAGCTAGACCTTGCAGCAGCAGTGACAGTGGTGTGGCCTGCCTTCAAAGGCCTTGATCAGTGCAGTGCAGTAACAGCCATGGCAGCAGCCAAGTAAGAATCAAGTAACACATGTTGGGTTGGTTCAGTTGGTGAGGTGACATGGTCACAGACCACATTGGGAAGTTTATGCCATTGCTATGGTGACAATTTTACTGCAAACAATACTACAGCGATAACAGCGACAGGTTGTTGTAGTGTTGGCGCAGGACCCCAGCACTGCTTTCTGGAGGTCTTGCACCACCTCCCCAAATCAACTCTGGCTTGGAGTGGATTACTTTAGTTACAGGGGTTGTGGGGGACAGATCTCCCACATGGGGGTTTGGGGAACAACACCCCCTGAAGAATTAACACAGTCCAAAGTGACAGCTTTATGCTGACTGCAAGGTGTCACTGTAATGTTGGTTGACAGTGAATTTGTCAACTGACTGTCATGGATCTGTTGGGGAGCTGGGATGGCCAGTTCTAGCATCCAGCTTCTGGCAGAAGGATGGAGGAGGAGTGGACTGAAAACTGGGCTGGTGGCACACTGGGCTAGGCCGCAGCTTCTGGCCAGATGGCTGACTAAGTAAACATACATTTTTACAGGTGGATTGGGGCAGGAGGACGGACTAAAATATTGATGTGTTTTTCACATTTCTGTGCTTTTGGGCAGCTTCAAAACCCATATGGGATGGATATTGAATGGAATGGAGTTAGGGAGAGAAATTGGGACAATGTTTTATTGGGGGGGGTCAGAACTTCAGTAAAGAAAAAAATTGTTTTGTAACTGGGTGGGCTAAGCCCAAATCTAATGCACTGCTCCAGGGTACAGACAGATGAATCTTATACATTTTAATTTTTCCTGATTTGCATATCACTTTTTAGTGACAACAAATAAGTTTTACCTTTTAGAGACATTCCAGAGCTTGTCACCTAGGGGCTAACTAGCACATGGCCTCCACTGGTTGTTGGCTCCCCTTTGCTGAAATCTGAAATGGCACCCCTGCCATAAAGTCTTAATTTTTTAGGACCTTCTCTCTGTGAACAGCATATTTTACATGAGGGATGAATGGGGGCAGAGCAGTTTTCAAGGATAAAATGAGGGCTGTCCCTTATATCCGGGGGCAGTTGAGCAGTATGATATGCACAGACTATTGGAGCCCTACTACAGACAGGCTTGTGTGCCCACCCCTCGCACCAGTGAAGCTAACTTCCACATCCCCACGCTCAGGCACATTATGACATATAGCAAGGGAGAGTACAGGGGCATGCCCCATTGAAATGAATGAGGGTATTTTTTTGTTACTATTTTATACATTATTGATGAAGAGTTGGAAATTAATGAAGGCCACCACTTGACTAACAAGGGCCTTCTTAGTAGAACAGTGGCCTTCACTATTCTCCAACTTGCCAACAAAATTTATAAAATAGGAATTAAAAATAACTCCATTCATTTCAAGGGGTACGACCCAGCACTCTGACCCATGGACATTATCTCTTAAAGACTACTACCTCTGGCTCCCTAGTACTCAGGTAAGAGATCCACGACTTATAGCTATACTTGGTGGGTTGTATGTAGCAGCATGGCCACACCCACTGCAGTGTGTGTGCATTGGGGGAGCTGTCCATGTGGGTGGATGTCAAGTTATTGCTGCTTTTGTTTTTGCCTCTTAAAGTTTGTTTGAGTGGAAGCATTCAAAATTATGGAGAGAAAATAGTAGGAGTACAGGCCAGACAGAAGTAATTAAGTAGTTTTGTGTGTAAGTGTGTGTATTGGGGTTGGGAAGAACCACATGAGTTTCCATTGGTATGTGTGGTACAGTTCAGCTGTGCAGCTGAGATGAGGGGGACAAGAAAACTAAAAAGATAACAGTGGCTATAAGCATGCCGCATGTGTGCAGATATAAGTAGATTTGTATTGAAGTACAAGCAAGCCATACATATGCAGGCAGTATAGCTTAGTGGTTAAAGGCACATAACTGCAAACCAGGAGACCTGGAGACCTGAAGACCTGGATTTGAATCTGACCAACCCCCACTTGTATACTGTGTGATCCTGAGCAAGTCACTTAACTTTTATGTGTGCAGTTATCAATGACCATTTGCTTGCTGCACGCATGCCACATGCATGAAATCAGTTAAAATGTAATGTTTAAATCATGCTTGCAGCACACATATCACATGGGTAGTTTTATGTGCACAGCATGAAAACCGTTCATGTGATTATTTCTGTAAGGGGGCCCTTGACTGCACTATGTCCTCTCATCCTTAACCCTTTTAATCACCCTTCTAAGCTTTGTCCCATTTGAGTATTTGCACATGTCCTGTGCTTATGCTTTTATTCAATGCATCTGTCAGTTTGGTTAGCTAATGTATATTTTTTCCTTGTATGTTAGACTTGTCTACCAACTGTATCTTACTATTGTTATAATATTAGATATGTGTTATTTTATTTTTGCACAATTGTGTGTGCATTACTGTTCTTCACATCCCTTACCTCCCAGGATGCATCTGGAAACAAGCTGTTATTTCTTCTCAGTATGTCTTTCCTTGTAAAAATTCTGAAATAAATAATAATTAATATTGCATGTCTGCATGTTTTCTCAGCATGGACATTACTTGATCAACACCACTATGTTGTTTAAAATGCATTTTATATATATATAGGTTGTAGTGTTGTGCAGAATGAGGAATTCCACTGGCGAAATTATCATGGAATGACCATTCCACTGGTGGAATTTCCAACAGAATTTCACTGGTTCTTCTGTGGAATTCTACCTGCTCTGGTCCATGGAATAATATTCAGTGGAACAGCATTTTTGTTCCTGTGGAAAATCATTCTGCAACCATTTCCATGGAAAATATTCAGATCTGCAGAATAATATTCTGTGGAACAGCATTTGTTATGCGGAAAATCATTCCACAAACATTTCCGCAGAAAATATTGAGATCTGTGGAATAAAATTCCACTGAAAATTTTGTGGTAAAACTCATTCCACTTTTTTTTTTTGCTATGGAGTTCCACCACTCCATTTCTAGCAAAATTCAGTAGAATATCGAAAATTCTGCGAAATTTCATTCTGCTGGAATTTGAAAATTCTGCACAACACTAATAGGTTGACCATAACCAACATTATGGATTCAGACATGCTCCAAATGCCCATATTCAGCTCTGGCATCATTGAAGTGTACTGTACCTTAACAGAGGTTGGCTAATTGCTTCTAAAATTGTGTCTGTAGCCAGTAGATACTCTCTTACCCACTAAAGGCATACACTGGATCTCCAGTTTGGAATATGTAACATTGTAATATTCCATATTCACGTTGCTTCAGCTGCACTTGTTTATCCTGTATGTTCCCTTCTAAATTTAGCTTTTAAATGTCCAAGTGAGATTTAAGATGCTGCCCCAATTAAAGTTCTAACAGGAACAATCCTTGAGGAATTAGGTATTAATCTGTTTTTTGTAAATTAATTAAGCAAGTCTAGTCTCCAAATGGCCCCCAGGTACCCTTTTCAACTCCTCCTTCATTGTCTGGACAGCCAGTTCAGCCAACGGATGAGAGTCTGGGTGATAGAGAGAAGTTCTAACGCATCACTCCATTCAAGTGCATAAGATGTACAATCTCTCTACTGGTGAAAGACGTCCCATTGTCTGTGACCACAACTTCCAACAATCCATATGTGGCAAGTATTTGGCATAGTAACCTATAATGACTTGACACCAAGCTATGCTAGCTGTCTTGACTTCCAGCCAGTTAGAATGAGCATTACAAATTTATTGTGTATGGTTAGCATATATTATGTATAGAAATCCATACAATCACTGCCATAGGACAATGGATATTTCAGAAAAATCCTCATGCCAGCTTTGCTCAGAGGGAACAGAGCTGCCTTCACATTGCTGTATGTGAGGTGCAGTGTGGTTCTTCTGTCCTTGATGTTGTACAAGGTGCTGCTTCCACTGTTTCAGTTTCTTTTAAAAATACACACTGTTGCAGGTCAGACAATAGCAGGACTTCACATACCAGAGGTTGAGGGAACTGTTTGTACTACAGAGCAGGAATAATTGGGGTCCTGTGTGGAGGTCATGTTAGAATCAGAATTCAAATTGGAGGTCATAAACCTCAGTAATAAACAACTTACTAATGGCCAAGTTACATTTCTGAGTAAAGGAATAATTTTTGTTCCTGCTAACAGACAGGCACATGTAATATCAAAGTGGACTTATTCAAGTGATTTTATCAGATACAACAAAGAGAGCAGTTCAGTGATAACAACAGCAGTGCAGAAATAGGTGGCTCTACCTTTACAAGCATTAGAGAGCCCTCAAATCTTGCTAAACATTCCACTTTTTGTCCTATGTAAGCCCACCTACCGCTGTTCGGCTTACCTGGGCACTCCCATCCCTTCGTCCTCATCGCCTCTGGTGCCCAGGATCTCTTGAGCTCCAGTTCTCCATCTGGCCCCGTTGTACTTTCTTTTTCTTGAATGGGGTCAGAGGAGTCAATACTGGATCGCTGTTCTGCTTACTCGCGGACTAGCTAGGTGGCATCTTGCACAAGCGCAGTAGCATACATCTGTTTTTTGGCTGCTGTTGCGGCACCCCTGAGGCTTTTCCAGTGCTCCAGGACCCCCAGATAGGCAAAACAGGGTTTGGAGGCATGGAGGAGGTCACCCCAGAAGGGGAAAAAGGTATTTAGTTAGAGTGCAAATGAGTGCTCCTGCCCCCTCATGAATATTAATGAGGTGCAACTTAATATGAATGAGGGAGCCTGCCTGGTGCCTAGGAACAGTGCAAATTGGTGCTAGCAACAGGCCGGGGACTGAATGTGGATGGTAAACTCTGTAGCTGGATAATAGGAGGAAAGAGGGCTGCAAGACTGTGGGGCAACAAATAAATGAAATTATTTGTTTTGGCTGCAACAGAACTAAAAGGTTTTGACTACTGGTGGACTGTAGATGAACTGTGGTAACAGCTTCTGTACTTTTAGCCCCATGACCCCTGCACAGCCAATCAGAAGCAAGGATTTACCAAATGACTGTTGGGACTGAAAAATGGACTTCTGTGAGAAAGACAGGGACTTTGCTTGGCACCCAATAAAAGAACCAATAGTGTGTCAAGCTAGCAAAATGAATAGTAATTTGCCTTGATGGACAAGTGTGGCAGACAATGGAAAGGGGCTGTGTTTGAACTGATAAAAGAACTGTTTTGCCCACCAAGGGGAGATCTTGTGTGGATTTTGGAGAGTGATCAGCCTGTGGGTGAGAGACTGCTGTGGGTTTGCTAGCCCAGAAGTCCCATGGTTTGTCAAAATGCCTTTCCTGGCTACAGTCTGAGCTGTAGAGTGCCTGGAAAGATACATAGCCCCTGGAAATAAATGGATTGTGAGAGAGTCTACCAAGGTGAGATTTGAACCTGAGCTTTTTTTGAATTGCTTAAAAGTATTTGGTAGCTGCTGCTCAGATTGGAACCCTCAGTGGTAAAATAAGGACTCGCAGCTTGAGAGATAGAGACTGCTCAGATTTGCTGCAAAAAAGTCGTGAACTGTCCTGCAGTGCAGAAAGAGCCCAAGGAGTGGGCACCTGAGAATCAATGACTGGATTAGGTTGCAGCCTAAAATCAAAATTCTGCAGCTGGAGAGAAAAGTGTCTTTACAAAGTTGATTTCCACTCGATGGGGTCAGAGCCATAGAGGCTGCTGTTGTTGCACACCTGAGAAATTATGAGTATGGGAAATGAAACTGAGCCAAGTTCCTGACTCCTGTGTTATTACAGCAGAAGAAAGGTGTGCCAGCCACCAATCTGGGGAGCCATTCAGCCCATCTGTACCAAGACTGAAGAGGAGACCACCGGTGTGGAAGACATCGAGAGGCCTGCCAGGTGAACACTGTATACAAAGGCCCCTGTTGGGGTGAAAATTGAAAAGACCTGGCAGGTGAAGATCATCAGCTTCATCATTTCTTCAGTTACCTTCGGCTGTGGCGTGCCACCAAATCCTTCACCAGCATGGTACCATACAACCAAATTTCTGCAAACCCCCTGTGAATCTGCAGAACTGTAATTACCCTGGGCTGTGGGTTTGGGGAGGTCTTTATATAGCTAGCCAGCTAGTCAGAGAAAGAAGGTGGTTAAGCCCTGAGCTGGACTGTGCTAGGATCCAAGCTGAGCCCAGGCAACAGTTTAAAGGTTTGCATCGGTTTAAAGTATTGGGCCAATGCAAGTTCCCCAGCGTCTTCTGCATCGGTGGTGTAGTACCCACCCAAGGGACATTACAGACTTGTGGGCAGCTGCCAGTGGGAAGCTGGGTGCACCCATAGGTGAGAGGTGGGAATTGTGTGGGGTAAAAGTGTTGCTGCAGTTTTTAAAGTTGTCATATTTTTCTGCCTTTTTCCCCTCCCCCAAAATAAAATGGTTAATTGTTAATGTTACATACTGGTACAGTGAATTATTGCAAAAAGTGGGAATTGTTGTTGTGTGGAGAAGGTACAGGGGGAAGCTACTATATGTTCCTGGGGGATGTTAACCTGTAATTTACCTACAGGTTTACTCTATCACTATCCCAGCTGGAGGCACCACATGCACCCATTGTTCCTGTACCATTTGCCTGCCAAAGAACCTAGGCTGGCCCCCTCAAGGTGTGTGCAGAGAAGAGCTGAGGGCCCCAGAAACAGCCAAGGTTAGTCCAAAAGGGGCTGTTACACCTAGTACCACTAGCATACCTCTCAACTGTACCACATTACGAGGAATGTTCCTCATTTTACTTCACAAAAGCTCCCTGTTCCACATTGTGAAGACTTGTTCCACATTCAGTATTAACATTTTAAAGCAAAAATCTGTAGTAAATGATGCAGAAATATATTATTCTATTATAACAGACTTTCTGAAAATAAATGCAAACATTTTAACAGTGTTCTGAGTCTCATAGGTAAAGATTTGATTAAGTGTTTCACATTTTGCTCATTTGTTCCACATTTTGAGAGGCAATGTTCCACATTTGGGGGACAAAAGGTTGAGAGGTATGACCACTAGTCCTGCAGTCTCTACATATATGAATCTACTTCAAATGGAAGTAGATCTTCTAAATAATTGTATGAATAATACTGCTCATGATATCACAAAAGAAGAGAGAGCAGCATTAAATGAACTTTCACAAATGGCTGATATTGCTATACATCCAGCTGATAAAGGAGGTGGAATAATGACCTTGACCCAAGAAGAATATATCACTGAGGAAAAAAAAAACAACTCAATGATTATGCATTTTACACAAACCTTCAATCTGCTCTTATACTGCATTTACTGAAATTAGCTTTTGCTGTTATAGAAATAGCTTCTGAGAATAGCTGGATCACTGAAAAAGAAGAAGCTTTTCTTAAAGGGGAATTTCCAAAGAAACCGGTCTAGCACATGTTGCCCTGTGCACAAGAACAAACTTCCTTGTCCTGGCATACCAACTGTTTTTTCTATTGAGTCTTAACTGAGCCTGCGTCTAAATACACAGACAAATAAATCAAAAAATGTGTTCCAGCACTAAAATCATATGTGCTGTAGTTCTTCATCTTCAAGAGATATCTGTTGATGAGTGATACTTTTTAGTGTGTAAAGACATTTAGAGTCTGTACACCAACATTCGGCATGAAGGAGGCTTGACTGCAATTCAAAAAGAAGTTATGAAAACCCCTATTAATAGTATCCAACCAAGTGACGTTGATATTATCAGGTTTGTCATGGAATGCAACTTTTTAATTTTTGAAGGCAAAAACTATACCCAGATAAAAGGCACTTGAATGGGCTCTACTTTTGCACCAACTTTAGCAAATATAAACACTGGAGAATGGGAAGAGAATGGGAAGAGATGTTCCTCTATAATGAAGTAAACAATGATTTTCAGCAGCTGATTAAAAACCTGTTGTCACTATATAGATGACATTCTGTAGAGTACATAGCATCAGAAAATACCCTTAATGAATTTAAAGGGTATGTCAATTCCACTAGTTCCCAGCTGAAGTTTACCTTGGCTGCCAGACGATTTAGAATGCATAGGTTTTTAGGACAAGATATTATGCCGGCGGCAACCTAATGAATTGATCTGAAGTGAATTTTCCTGACCTAACAATATCTAAACATGGCACTAGACTCATACAAAAATAAAGAAAAAGCCCAAATTGAGAAATTCTATTTTGAGAGAAAATGACTACCACCCTAAATACTTGATAAATTATACATCCCAGGGGCAGTTTGTCCACTTAAAGCAGCAGTGCAATGAAGCCATTTTTTGTCTTTCATATTCGGTTTTGATAATGTTTGACGGTTCCTGTTATTAAATACATTTTCCGTTTTTGTTGTACTATTTTTTTCTTGATTTTTGTTGTCTACTCGCCTTCCATACAGCACATACTCTCGCCAGATTCGCCATCTTTAAGCATGGTGCAATGTGGGTATTTTGTGTGTCTGAGATGCTACTGTGATGTAGTTCATGTATCCCATGCTGCATTGCAATGCTTATGCTGCTTTCCCATGCATGTTCACATTGTGGTAGTGCAGTTATCAAAAATGTCAAATCAGTCACTTGGTTTTGTCAGCAGTACAGTGCAGCTTCTAGTAGTTCCAGTTCTGAGTGAGTGTTGTTAGCTACCATAGTTACTCTTCACTGAAAATAAATAGTAAGCTGTTTTATGGTTACCGATTAGTTTCTGGCTTATGTATGAAATTACAGTAATCCCGCACCCCATCCTATCACATCTCCCTTCATACCATACATAGTAATTGATAATTAGAGGGTCCTTTATTGAGCCGTTGAACAGTACAAGTTTTCTCTTTTCAGGTTGCCACAGCATTAACAGTAACCCTTACTGAAATATTTTTTTTGTCATGCATTGCAATATATGCGGCCATTATTTCCATATGAGTGTGCAGAATTATTTTGAGATTGATACAAGGCAGGGAGCTCTTTAGGCAAGATAGTTGAAAATATAGGAATAAAATCCTTTCCTAACATTCAAATAACAAACACATTGATAACTGCTAACAACACAATAACCCTGTAATATTCTGTAGAGACATGGGTTTTTATTAGCATTGGTTACATGTAAACTGCACAGGCACACCACAAGTGATGAGCCAGTGACAGCAACTGTCCCTTCGTGTAAAATTGGTATAGTTTACCTGGAGCTCAGTTATTTGTAAAGTTTAGGTCTCAGGAAACACCTGCTAGACCTGGAGAATTTATTAACTCCTGTGCACTGTAGGAGGGGGCTTCCAACAATGGCCCCACTATCAGCAATCCCAATCAGAATACTGCTATGTCAAGGCATGCTGTCTCTATGAATCGCTGTCCTATATCTGTACTAGGAAGCAACATGTGGCAGTGGGGGGGGGGTTGGGAATAAGATTTGTCGTTTGGGAAAAATGGGGATATCAGTTTTCGATCAGGCTTATGCTTGTGTTTTAGTGCAAGCCCTAGTTTTCCTCACTCCTGTTTCAAGGCTTGCCTGCTGCTGGCAGAGACATAGTTCTGGGTGACAGACCCATTGCGCTTGTGGTGCACTTTTTTATACAGTATCCAACAGTCAGGAGCTGCTGAATCCAAGATAAAAACAGAAATAGTTGGTTTTTAATCAGTGTGTACTTACAATTACTGACTTGGTATGGGATCTTGAGGGGTGCCTCTAACTTGCATGTCTTGCCGCCTCTGTTGCTCCATCTGTAAGTTGTCCAACACTGAAGCACCTCTGCAGTCTACTCATTTCAGATATATAGGGGTCAAGACTGCATATGTTTAGTTCAGTATCTGCTTTTGATCACATTTGGACCCCTTGTTTTCTGATACAGTAGTTCAAAAGCAGCAGGGGTCAGTTTCATGTGTGGCTCGTACCTGTTAGCGAATTAGACTGGAGTTTCACCAGGTGAGGTGTTTCATTTCATAGCCTTGGTGTAATCTTCTCTGTTGCATTTTTTTAGTTAGGTCATATTTCAAATATCCAGCTCCTTTAACCACTGCCCGTCTTATGAACTTCTGCTCCACTTTATCACTATATTTGTATTTAAAAAGGGGAATCTATCCTGAATAGTATGAAGACATTCAGATATATACAGTGTGTGTGATGTTATCAAGTTAGTTCTTTGTTCTTTATGAAGACTATTTTGAGTAGACCTCACTTATGGACACCTAGAAGTTATGCCCTCTGTAAAAATATATGTGCTTCTTGATTTTGAAACAAACTTCCAAATAAATCATGGTGGCAAGTGTCGCCAGTCGAAACCAAGAGCTCATGCAAACAGCATGGGGATAAACACGTCTATTGAGCAAACTGTATTTTGGGTTATTGAGGTCTGAAAAAAAACATGGTGGACCGATAATTAAATTGCACTAAATAATTGCAGTCTTTTTAAAAATAAACTATGTTAATAAAGTTCCCCCAGTAAACAGCTAGCAAGACATGAACCAGAATGATGACTATACATGCCCATGAGGTAAACTCAACATCAATATTCTAAAACAGGGTTCGTTTCACTGCTGCTTTAAAAAGAACTTCCACTGAAATTCCAATTTTGAGAAACACAGTGAAGAGATGGCAAATCATTTCCTGTCATGCAAATATAGCCAAGAGGTATCCTGTGAAAAGAGTGAGACCATTTGCATGATCCAATTTTGACGAGCACAAAACAGCTCATGTGAAATTAGCTACTGTGCAATAACAGTGAATGTGAATATAAGCAATGTAATTTCAGGAGTTGAGGAGTTACAGTAGCTTGTGTGTGTAGTATGTGGGTGGTTTAGATCTGGGCTGGCCACATAGCCTAGTGGATAGAGTTGTTGCTTGTCTGGCTGGCCCGGGTTCAAAACTGGCTGTACAGCATGTTATTTTTTTTTCTTGACACCCTGCCCTCCCTACTTTGGTTCTCTGCACCCCTTTGCCACCATGTGTCTGTGTCCTCCACCATGGTGTGAGTGCTGTCACGATTTTTTCCTCCTCCCCAGCCTCTGTTACACTGGAGAGTGCCTTCCCCCCATCCTGGGGTAGTCCCTGACTTGACTTGCACCCCCCCCGTAGATATATTAAGTAGGGGGGAGTGGGGGGCAAAGCCTCCTCACAGAAAAAGTCACAGCAGCTGGTCACTGTTTTTGGGGGTGCACTGTAGTGCTCCTTGAGATTTTGCTCTTCGTTGTTTTGTACTCGTGATTTTGGTCTGCGCTGTTTTATTTTTGCCCATATCACATACAGCCTAGCCAAGATACTGTTACACAGGACTTCAGTGCAGCAAGGAACTCAAATCACAATGTCTTACTTCAGGGAGATCCAAGATGTGGATCTACAAATCATTTCCATCAAACATCGGTTATACATTTTAATTCTGTGGCTCATAAAGTAGGAGATATCATATAATTAAAAAAAACATTGTACTGTTCTAAAACTAACAAAAACTGCACAAAAACTCATAAGAGTCACTTTCAGGTGTGGTAAAAAACATCAGTAATACAATTATATACCCTATTTTAAAGCCATTGAAATCCTGTAGTTGGTTGCCTAGTCGCCACTGGGCAACATCAAGTGCGGCCATTGCAGCCATTGCTCAAATATGTGCAATACAAGTTCATTCACATACCCAAGGTCTGATAAAAGATGCAATATTACACAATGTATTGTGTATTTACTTAGCTGTCCTTGTGGCCTTGTCTATGTGGGTCAAATGAAGCATGAACTGAAAAACATTGAGGAACATAAAATTGCAATAAGAACAAAAAATAAACACTATGCAGCTGCAAGGCATTTTAAGGCCACAGGTTGCATTGCTTCATACAATTGTTTAGATGGGAGAGCCCCTGATTATCTGTTAACCAACTTTACACAGTTGAACAATCCCTACTCACTCATCTCATCTTCAGTGCCTAACATTTCAGCTCCTAGAATGAAGCAAGATTCTGGCTGAAAGGTCTTTGCATATGCTGCCCCAGATTCCTGGAATAAGCTCCAGTACATTCTCGACTTAGGAATGAGAATTACAATAATTGAGTCTTAATGAAATAAAAGCAGGAACCTGCACATCCAGGTTCTCATGCCTAAAATTGGGGTTAATCCAGGTGATATTATAGAGATGGAAAAAGACCCTGTGAATGACTACCAAATCTCCATGTTTTAATATCAGGTAACAGTTCACAGTGACACCAATAATTTTCACCCTTTCCCCCACTCTGAGCACTATGCAGGCCAAAGGTAACAAACCTGCACTTCCATTCTTCACAGCTGAGCTGTGAGAAAATGAGATACGACCACTCTGCTAGCTCTCAAACAACTTGATGGATGTCAGGCTGAGTCCTAGATTCTTAAGTTTACCTGAGAAAAGCACGAGTCACAAAATCGAAAGGTCTTGGAGAGGTCGATAAAGATGCCCTCATGAAGAAATCATTATCTATGTAATAATGACAACCAGAATCATCTTTTGCATAAAGGGCCTTGCACTGTCCACATGTAGTCAAACCCAGTGTTGCACAGACTGCTTTCAAAGATGTATGGGAAAACCTATAGGGGGGCTTTAAGACTGCTCTGACAAATAGTACAACCTCTAATGTGTGTACTGTGCAACCCCGAACACGTCACTTAACTTTCTTGTGCTCCCACTTGCATCTGGAAACAAGCTTTGGCTTAGCGTGCTACTCCTGGTTAAACAATGTTCCCTTTCCCTTTCCCTAATTTGGCATTCATGTATGGCCCCAAAACAAAACTATAAATCAAACTTAATCTCAGAAATTCTTGGTTGCAAATGTAGCTCTTCTATAATGTGTGCTGTTCCAGGGGACCCACAACTACTCTAGCATCCCCCCATCCATACAGCCATCTCAGATAATAAGTTTACTGCTTCTTACCAGGTATGGTTACAGCTCTGCATTATACATAAACATGTCTGAACATCCCCAAACCATAAAGTTATGCACCTTTAATGACAAATGATCCCTGCCAACCCACTGCCAAGTTTAATCAATGGTCATGGGGAGGCTATAAGGTATTCTATTAACAGCAATGTTTCTCCAGGCAGTGGTGTCACTGTTTGCTTCTCTGGAAAGGGCAGGCAACCAAGGCACCTGCATTAGGATACTCTCTAACCTCCATAAAAATTAATAAATACTGATAGGCTAGCAGTGTCAATGCTCATCACTGTAGTCTTGCAGAAGCTTGTAGTAAAACAGATTTTTCCCTATTGAATAAATTTGCCAATGGTTTATGATCTGCGTACAGATGAAAATGTCATCCATATAAGTACTGGTGAAATCCTCCCCCCAAATAATCACCTTACCCTTCTTATTCAATTGAGATAGACACCTCTCAGCAGCAGTAATGGTTCTAGAGGCATTACTGCATTAAGCCATCTTCCATCTGATGAGAAAGAACTGCCCCCATCCCATATGGTAAAGCATTCTATGACTGACATGATGATATCTTTATTGGGATCATAGTGCACCAAGGCTCTACAGGAGAGCGAGAGTTTTTTGCCAGCCTTGCAAGTGTTGTCTTGTTGCATTTCCCATTTCTAGATAGTTTGTTTCTGTACCAACTAATGCATTGGGCCAGGGTTGTCACTTAACTGGTGAGAAAGTTCCCATAATAAGTATTCCTAAGAAAGGCTTAAGCTCAGTCACATACTGTGACCATGGTGCTTTCTTAATCATGCTGATGTTGTTCTCTGTGGGATGTAATCTATGTGCATTATTTTTCTACCTTTTATCCCAAGTACACCACTTCTGGTGCAAGAAAAATGCAAATATTCTTATTAAAAATGAGTCTGTTGCAGACAATCACTGTAGTATGTTTTTGAAATGTTTAAGAAGTTCACCTTTGGGTTTCCTAATAGTTAAAATACAATCCAAGTATAAAACTATCAGCAGAATGCTTCAAAGAAGACACTCCAAAGGGGAAACTGTGTAGTAAAATGAAACTTTATGGGTGTTAATAGCCACAAACTACGTGGTTGTGATCCAGTAACAGTTGCTGGTAGGTATTAGTCAGGTTCCAGCTTGATAAGTGCAGGGCCCCCTCATATTCCTCATAATTTAGAAGAAAGATCTGTTTGTATTGGGCTTGGATAGATATCCAGTTTAGAAAGTCTGTTCACTATGAGCTTGTAGTCACCACAAATATTGATGCCTTCATTTTCTTTGTCCCTGGGAACAATAGAAAGAAGCAGTCCATGCAGAAAACTGCATTGTTTTGATTGTATAAGATCTGCATAGTCTATCCAAGTCATACTCTTTTTTTTCTCTTGTACAGCAAAAAGCATTGATTTGTACTTCAACAAGCATTTGTCAATGCTGAATGTTGTCTTGCTGGCATTGGCATTGGTAATGCAGGAGTTACAGAGATGCGTAATAGGAATGGCAGTGAAGTATTGAACTGATGCCAACCCCACCCTGTAGAGACTGACAGGCATTGGCATGTGCCTTTGGGTTGTCAGCCATAACGCTCACTCCATTTCACCTCACCCTTCCCTGCAGACACTGACAAGTGTCGCAGTGTGCCTTGGGGTCTTCAGGCCTTACACTCACCCCATTCCATAAGGAAATATGCTGAGATGGGTGCAGTATAGGAGAATGGGGAGAACTTTTGGGCTGAAGAGTACAAGGTACACCTCAATCCCTGTCACTGGATACAGGGTGGGGGTGGGGGTGGAATAGCATGAGCATTACAGCTGTCAATCCCAAGTCACACCCTTGACGCTTGTCAGTCTCTACAGGGTGGGGCATTATGGTTGGAAACCCTAACACCCTGGGTATTTATTGGTATTTTCACTCCAAATTTTCAGCATGGGCTTTTTGTGAACCCACCTCATGAACAGTGGCAGTATCAGTTCATTAGCCAAAAGGTGATTTTGCACAGCGACTGCACCATTTGATGCCACAGGTGTGAAAACACATTTTGGGCAGGATGTGAAAAATGTCATCTGTACTGGTCATGAGGAGGTGTCAAAAAATGGCAATGTTGAAAATCTGGAGTGAAAATAGGAAAAATTGGTGAAGTCATGAGCATGCATATAAAATGCACAATGCACACCTGTAATGCAATTATCAGGGGGATTTTTTTAACCAGATTTTCAACATAGGCATTTTGGGACCTCCGCTCATGAACAGTGGCACTGTGATTTTGTTAATCTGTCCCGAACGTTGATTTCCCACAGCTACTGTACCACTGTGCGCCAGATGTGTAAAAACACATTTTGAGCAGGATGTAAAAAAATGACAGCTGTACTTTTCATAAGTAGGTGTGAAAAAATGGCAATGTTGAAAATCTGGAGTGAAAATATTAAAAATTGTCGAAGTTACGAGCGTGTTTTGAAACTGCACAATGCACGCTTGTAACACAGTCATTTTTTGGAATTTTTCACCAAATTTAGAACATAGGCTTTTTGGGACCCCACCTCATGAATAGTGGCACTGTTATTTCATTAATCGGTCCCAAAAGGTAATTCCACACTATGACCATGAAATCACCTTTCAGGACCGAATAATGAGATGACAGTGCATGTATTCATGAGGCGGGGTCCCAAGAACCCCATGTTGAAAATTTGGTGCCAAAATTCAAAAAAATGGCTGCGATATCCACCTAAGTTAACCCCCCCCCCATAGAAGCCATTATACAGCTTACAGACATTTCTTTATTTTGCAGTTTGACTTTGAAAAGTCCAGAAGTGTTCCCGTTCCACCGAAGATTGCAGCCCTGGACCTCAGGAGGTAAGTATGGGGTGAGGGGTGTGTGTGAGGAATGGGGTGCACAGAGGGTGGGTATGGGTTGGGGAGGGGGTGCCGCACACAATGAGGGACCACTTTCTTTTTTTCAGGTACAAAAAAAACACCGGACATTGCGGGACCATTTTCTTTCTTTACAGATGAAATTAAGCAAATGTTAGACACACTGGGGTGGGCTCCCAGTGTGCCCCATGACTTTCGGGGAGGGGTGTTGGCCACATTGGGGTGGGCTTCCAGTGTGCTACACAATGGGGGTGGGGTGAGGAACATGCCGACAAGGTCAGCTTTTTGTGAGTGGCAGTACACTGGAGTGGGCTCCCAGTGTGACACACCATGTGGGGAGGTGGGGGACATGCTGACATGGGGATTGCACCACCCATGCCGGTTGTGTTTGGGGATCGTGTGGCAGCTACTGCTGCCATGTTTATTGAAATGTTTCACCAGGAAAGGCACTTACGGAAGGTGTGTCATCTGTGCCACTGCATGACAAGCTTGTCTCTGATTACAGCGGCACATTTCTTTCAAGTTGGTGGCACTTTACATAATTCTTGCATCAGTGCTAGCATGCTGGCTAATTGGGGAAAGAGGGACACACCTACTAAAGCATGCGCCAACACTGACACACCTCTCACTGTGCTAATGCTGCCACAAGATGTTGCTTGCCTCTGCGCAAGACAACATAAAAAATGAGGAGTTGTACTGAATCCATAAACACTTGCTTTCATCCCATTCAAGGTACATTAGCAGTATTTAAGAAACTAGTTACTTCTCCGGGAGACTTAGTAGCTGGTCCCCTTAACTCTTTAATTTTAGTTCAATTTGGTTTATTTTTATATATTTAGTCCCGGCTAAAAACCATGAACAGTTGCCTTGACCAACCAGCAGAGGCAAACTAATTACTGTTCATACTAAAGCCACTTTATAGCTGTATGCCGATTGAACATCAACACCTGTACCATGAACGACGGTACAGCGACACAGCGATAGGTTGCTGTACTGTCACTGTGAGCCCCCAGCATTGCTTTCTTGGGGTCTTGCACCCCCTTCCTGAATCAACTCTGACTTGAAGATAATTATATGAAGTATGGGGGGTGTGAGGGGAAGACCCCCCGAAGAAAACATTGTGTTCTCAGTCAGATTTATTCTGACTGCAATTGCGGTCAACATAAATCCATCACTGTAATGTATATCAGTCATGCCAAACACACAATTTGTTCTTCTGAATGTGTGCGTGCTGTGTTATGTCAGTACCTTTTATTTGAGGGGCCCTACTGTTTCTCTTCAATCACTTGTAAGTGTCCTTGCCCTCACTGATAACTGTGAGAGAGGACCCAGTATCCATTTTCATCTGCACTTCTTGTCCATTACTTTCCAAAGCTATCCTTATTAGTTAAGTGCATTTCTGTTTCAGACTGTACATGGCATATGCTTCATCTGATACATTTTCCTCCATTATGAAGTATCTTTGCTCTATGCTTAGGTTTGTAATAATTGGCTTGGAAGGTGTCAGTCTCTCTTTGTTCGCTCTTACAAACTTTTGCAGTATTCACTCTCTTTTTGCAGATGCAACAAACAAAATCCTTAAAATGGCATGACTTTGTGTCATGTCTTCCTCTTCATCTAAAGCAACCTGTTAATACCTTTCACTCTCACTGCCCTACTGTACTGCATCAGAGACATTGTAGATGGCCCTACACCCTGTAAGTCAAGTGCACTGCTCATTGCAAATTCCATTGCTTATCTAATTCCCTTGCTTTATTAAAACACAGAAAGTTCTCAGACAACAGCCTCTTTTGAATTTGGTTATAATTTTTGCCACATACCAAGTGATCTCTAAGCATTCCAGAAATGTAACACCCTGCATGAACAGATCCAAAGGTACCAATTGCCCACAGATAAGAGATGGGGCATACTGTATTCCTAAGGAGAGAGTGTTGAAACATCTGCAGAACCTGAACATAAGCAATCTCCAGGACCAGACAGGATACACCCGAGGCTACTGAGGGAAGAGTGAGAGGCCATGGCACCCCCTTGGCAAACCTATTTAATAAATCACTGGCAACAGGAGAAGTGCCATTGGACTACAGGGTGGAGAATGTTGTCTTCCTGCACAAGGGTGGGATGGGGGAAACCCAGGTAGTTACAAGCCAGTGAACCTGATGCCAGCATTGGGCAAGCTGCTGGAGTCCATTATAAGATAGTTACCCTTCTAGAGGAAAGCAGTCTTATGGCAGGAATCAACATGGATTCATGTGGGCCAGGTTGTACCAAATGAACTTTATCAATGTTTTCAACTCAGTGACACAAATGTGTGGATGGGGCAGACAACTGATGTTTTTTATCTGGAAGTCGGTAACATTTCAGATTCAGTGCCCTACTGGAGGATTATACAGAAGGTAAGGGACTTACAACTAGAGGAAGGGATAAATAGGTCTAGTGAAATGAAATATCAATTAATTAAATTTGATTGTGCACTATCATTTTTTGTTTCACAGCTGAAAGTTGGTTTCTCAACATGAAATTTGATTCCACACCTTGACTTTTTGTTTTGCAGCATAACATTGGTTTCTCAGCATGAAATGTTATTGCATATAACAATTTTTGGTTTTGCAGCAGATAATTGGTTTCTCAGCATGAAATTTGATTGCACATCACAATTTTTCATTTCTTAGCAGGAAATTGGTTTCTCAGCATGAAATTTGATTGCTCACTATGATTTTTCATTTCACAGCAGTGGTTTTTCAGCATGAAATTTGATTGCATATCAGAATTTTTGTTTCACAGCACAAAATTGGTTCCTCAGCATGAAATTTGATTGCAGATCACAATTTTTCATTTTGTAGACTAAAATGATTTTTTCAACATGAAATTTTATTGCACATCAGAATTTTTTGTTTCACAGTACAAAATTGGTTCCTCAGCATGAAATTTGATTGCAGATCTCAGTTTTTCATTTTGTGGAGGAGAATGATTTCATAGCATGAAATTTGATTGCACATCAGAATTTTTGTTTCACAGCACAAAATTGGTTCCTCAGCATGAAATTTGATTGCAGATCGCAATTTTTCATTTTGTGGACTACAATGATTTCGCAGCATGAAATTTTATTGCACATCAGAATTTTTTGTTTCACAGTACAAAACTGGTTCCTCAGCATGAAATTTGATTGCAGATCTCAGTTTTTCATTTTGTGGAGGAGAATGATTTCATAGCATGAAATTTGATTGCACATCAGAATTTCTAATTTTGCAGCAGAAAATTGGTTTCTCAGCATAGAATTTGATTGCACACCATGATTGTGTGTTTCAAAGCAGAACACTGGTTTCTCAGCTTGAAATCTGATTGCACATCAGAATTTCTTTTTGCAGCAGAAAATTGGTTTCTTGACATGAAATTTGCTTGACTTGAAATTAGATTGTGCATCATAATTTGTGATTTTATGATGTAAATTGGTTTCTCACCATGAAATTTGATTCCACAAATAGTAAAGACAACTCTTCTCTTGGCATAGGGTCCTGCACATCTGCACCTGTGGGTGGCAGAGGGCCCTGTGCATTGGCTGACAGATGGACTCTTTCCCCTAAGCATCTGAATATGCAGATACACTTCCTCAGCCAAGCTGACAGCCCCATGAATTCCTGGCATCTGTTGCTGCATGGAACTGCAGAACATGCAAGGATCCTGAACATTCATAGGTTGATGGAGTCTTCCCTTTCTTCCCTTGGTCCCTGCATATCTGCATGTCTTCACGCAGGTCTCCAAGGGATCTCTGTAAATGAGGATATGATTCTACTATCTCAAAAAGAAATGAAATTCTTTGCAAAAAACTTCATTAATGCACCAGTTAGGGTTTAAGGTAATGCCACAAAAGTAGGGAAATGTAGCATTAGGGGCTCCAAACCTAACTCCCCACTCCCAACCCGCAAGCAGCAAAAAGAAAAAAATTAGGGTTTTGGGTCTCTGGAGTCTTGGAGAATCAGTGGTGGGGTCTTCCTTGGGGTTGTCAACCCTAATGCCCACTCTGTTCTCTGTGCAAACAAGGTCGCATGTGATTTCCTTTCTTCACACAGGGCCCTGCTTGAAGAAAGCTGCAACACTTTGTATTGCTAACATATGGCAAGACATACTTCTCTACCTTTCTAGAGTGTATCAGTATAAGGCACTGGTTTGGAGCTATACCTTGTGCTTCAGACAGGAGGCTACAAGCTGGGGGAAGGGGTGAACATTAGGGTTGACAACCCCAAGAAAGACCCTACCACTGATTTGCCAAGACTCCAGAGATGCAAAACCCTAATGTTTTTTCCCTTTTGCTGCTTGGAGAGTGGGGGTGAGGACTTAGGGTTGGAAACCTTAACTACACATTTTCCTACTTTTGTGGCATTAACATGAACCATAACTGGGTAGTGGTAAATGGAGTTCACCTCAGGGAAGGGAGGGTGACCAATGAGGTGCCTCAGGGATCCATGGCACCTGTCCTCTTTACTGTTTTTATAAGTGACATTGCAGAGAAGCTGAAAGGAAGGGTTGCCTCTTTGGGGATGATGCCAAAATCTGCAATAGGGTGGACACTCTGGGGTATGTATGGAAAGGATGAGCAGAGACCTGGGAGAACTCAAGGAGCTGTCAAGGGTATGGCAGCTAGGTTTCAATGCAAAAATGTGAAAAATAATGCACTTAATGCACAGAAACCCTGGGGCAGAGTACAAAATTGGTGGACTGATATTGATGACTACCAAGCAGGAGACCTTGGGTATTCATATCTGATGACCTAAAGGTGGCCAGGCAGTGTGACAAGGCAGTCAGGGAGGGCTAGTGGGATGCTGGAGTGCATAGGGAAGGGTATCACCAGCAGAAAGAGGGAGGTAGAGCTGCCTCTGAAGTAATCAGCGGGAAGACCTCACCTAGTACCTAGGGCTTGCTGGGGTTGATATCTGCCACTTGCAGCTAGTGCAGAATGCAGCAGCACGTTTGTTGTTGGGGGCTTCAAGAAGATCTCATATTACCCCAGTGTTGCGCTGTCTGCACTGGCTGCCTATACAATGGTGGATCACCTTTAAAGTAGGTCTTTTGACCTACAAAGTCCTACATGGGTACAGTCCTGACTACTTGAAAGAGCTTTTGTTGCCTTACACCCCTCTGAGACAGCTTTGCTCGGCTGACAAGGGGCTGCTGGAGATTTCAAGGGTTAATTTGAAGTCTTCTGGAGCCCATGCTTTTGGTTTTGTGGCTCCATCCCTCTGGAATTCTCTACCCTGTCTGCTCCGAGAGAGTACAACAGTGGATACTTTTAAAAGGGCTTTAAAGTCCTTTTTATGGAATAAGGCCTTCCCACCTATATTGTAATTGGTTTTATTTGTTGAAACTGTTGTTCTGTTTTACTGTATTTTGATGCTTGGTTTTATGAATTGTACAGCACCTTGAAAACTTGAAAGGTGCTTAATTAAATAAATTTTATTATTATTATTATTGCAGAGTACTGTGTCCAGCTCTGGAAACTACATCTCTCGAAGGACCTAGGCAGACTGGAGGCAGTTCAGATGAGGACAACTAAAATGGTGCATGGTCTGCATCAAAAGCCCTACAAGGAGAGACTAATGGACCTCAATATGTATACCCTGGAAGAGAGAAGGGAGAGTGGGCATATGATAGAAACCTTTTAATACCTCATGGGGGTATATAAGGTACAGGAGGGAAGTATTTTTCAGAAAAATGGTGCTCAAGAACAAGGGGACATACTATGAAGCTGGGAGGGTAAATTCAGGAGAGATGCGAGGAAGTACTTCTTCACAGAAAGATTGGTGCATTCCTGAACAGCCTTACAGTGGAGATGGCAGGAGCAAGAACAATGATGGGGTTCAAAAATGCATGGGATAGGCATGAAACCCTCTTAGTGGAAAGGAAGGAGAGGGAGAAAGAATTGTAGATCTAGCAGGAAGCAAAGAAAATGGTCAGACTGAGTGGGCCAAGTGGATTTTATCTGCCATCAAATTCTGTTTCTGAATAGTTTAAAATAATTACTCTAAAAGAATCTGCTTCAAAAAATAATAGGTTAAAACAGATGCATTTTAATGTTATACAAGTACATATTTCACTCCAGCAAAGTTACATAAATGTGACAATAACATCTCTGATAATTGTCAAAGATGCCAAGCTCAGAAAAGAACAATATATCACATGTTAGCTTCTTGTCCTGAGTTAGTTAAATTTTGATCATATATTTTCCCTTTATTGTCAGAAATTTAGAGAGAGATTTCCATTTTGAAGAAAAACACAAAAAACAGTGATGCACCATGTAGACCATGTAGTTTAACCAAATTTCTTGTGAGGTGCCATAAAACATTCCTTAGCACTTTGAGAGAAAAATTCCCTTTTCAACAGCAATGATTTTTGGGATAACTGAGGATGACTAAATCAATCATTGGCAGTTAAATTTGACTAATTTGGCAATTTTGATAGGTAAAAGAAATTATACTAACTCATTAGAAGGATATTGATCCACCAAAATATATGGAGTGAATGGCCTTAATGGTAGATCTCAGCAAAACAGAAAGGGCTTTCCACAAAATGCAAGGCAGTTGGCATACATTTGAGAAAACCTGGACTTCAATCAATAGAAAACCTTAACTTGATTCATATATAAATTATGACACAATGTTAAAGAAAGTTATTTATTTATCATCTCCTACATAAACTCAGTTTAGGACAGTTTAAGATAGATTGAGTCTAGATCTAGGGTTGTGATTATATTGCTGAAATTCCTTGAATGATCATCATAAATAAATCCACCCGTGCATCTGAACTATGGGGGAAAAGGCCACTTTCTGGTGATTACATAAGTGGTTGCATTCAACCCTCCGTGAAATATGTTTTTGAGTGGCACTAGACTGGACTGCCCCATTTTTGTGACTGCTATGCATCACAAAAATGGTGGCAATCTCTTATGAATATGATACAAGTTGCCCACAAAACTGACTTAGGGTGCTTATGTCATTTTCACAAAAATCCAGTTAGGAATAAGTCATAAAACAATTTGCAGAAACAACCTTTAATTTATTATATATTTTAAAATCTGTACATTTATCAGAAAAAAAAAACACATCAAAGTATCATCTTTGTGCCAAGTACTAACAGACCTGAACGTTTCACATTTCAACTGCCAGCCACGTTTGTGTCATTGTTGAGCAAAGATTTTTATTTCTGTATCGTTATGCATTTTCAACCTTCTAGAACTTTAAAGCTGTCTACTCAGCTGGCCATTATTACATTTATAGGATCCAGATATCTTGGTACTGACTCCATACTGGTCACATTTTAGGCTATGTCATCCAGGGACAGACATGTTATTGAGGTGCAAAAATTGAGGTTTAGAAATATAGAAACATAGAAGTTGATGGCAGATAAGGACCGCAAGGCCCATCCAGTCTGCTCATTTTTTTCTACCTTATGAATGTGCCATAGGCCTTTACACTGTCAATGGCCTATCTATTCATACTCATCAGTATTGCTCCCTTATGCCTATCCCATGCCTGTTTGAAGTCCTGCACTTTATTCATATCCGACATTCAACTGCCTACTCAACACTACTGTGGGAGCAGTATCACGCCCAATAATATACACGTATGGGCATACTGTTGACATTCCTGAAAAACACTGAACTCTCATTGCATTCTAACTACAGAGGTGACTGTTATGAAAAGGCATGAAAGAGCATTGTCTCTTGTCTGCACCAAAGACGACCAAAGGACAGAAAGCAGCCATCAGTAGAAGCAATCAGGCATGCAGTATTTAAACATTAACAGTAGGGCAAAGAGACTAGAATTAAACCACCACGTATGCAACAGCAGCAGCATGGAGCTGCTCTTTTGCTCCCTCATACAATACCAGAAATGTGCAGTAAACAGTTTACTCTCCCCTGCTTTGTTTACTAGTAATATTCAATTAGACTGCACCCTACCAGACTCCTGACAGTGACACTGTAACGACCCTCAGTTACTTACACCCTCGCTATGATATTAGCCCATTTATAATACCATGACAATGCCTGTTGTGCACAGGATGAATTGGTTATTGTAATGGTTATGAAGGTAGGAGGGAAGGGGATGTGGGGATAATGCATCCTCTCCTCATTATCTCTCACCCACGAAAACCACCCCAGCAAGCAGCAGCAACAACAGGCCAGGATGCGAGTAGCCATGTAATCCCTTGGCTTACACAGTCATACACAACTTCAAAGACACACAGTGGTGAAGCAGCTCCCTCACCCACCACAATGGGAAGGCATTATTCCATGCGAGCCCCAGCTGTTGCTAAATGTTCTATCACTGCAGGGTAAGCCCATCACCTTTCCTTGATGCAGAAACAGCAGCCCTTGCTACCACTGATGCTGCTGCCTGAATAATTCTGTCTGTGAGGCAGTGAAGATGGCAGGACAGTATGAACATGAGAAGGGCACTGCGCATGTGAGAGAGTCTGAGCTACAGGACTACAGTTGCCCCCCTGAGTCCTGGGCACATGTGTATGCAAGTGCCTCCGATGCACATATGGAGATGGGGGTTGGTGAAGGAGTCTTGAGCGGAAGGGAAGGGAAGGGAAGGGAAGGGAAAAAGAAAGTGCTTCGTTGGTGAAAAGGGTATGCATTGCCCAGGCAAGAAAGAATAAACTATTTTGGAAGCAATAGCACTCCTGTTGTACATCTAGGTGCTATTCTGGAAGTAATAATATGCAGGTGCACAACATGGTAAACTGGGTGTTCTAGTTCTGGTTTTCCCCACATGCTTACTGATAGCTAAATGCATAAGAGAGCTATGCAGTCATAAAAAAGCAAACAGTTTAGTGTACTTTACTAGTTACACTAAAAAAAACATTAAACTTTAATAGCTCAACAGGCTATCTTATTTAATGACCTATGGCTGACACTACCATAATAAATTCAGATTGCTGTTGCTCAGTTAGCTAGGCTGCTTGGTGTGTACAGGACTGAAGTTGCACTAAAATAAGTGAACCCTTTTCTTATCTGGCTGGCTACCATGTTTAGTGTACTATGGCTGTCATTATCCTTATAAAATAATATGTCCATTGCCCTACTGGCCTTTGTTTTTAATACCCTGGGTCTAGATTGGCCTTAAAAAATCTTTTTACAGTTCATTTGATTGCTTAGCACTTCTTAGTTTACTAGGGCTGACTTTATCATTCAAAAGCTATTTTGTTTAATTCCAGTTTGTAGTAGTCTTGCTTTCAGTGTAATCCTGGCTACCAACCTCTGGCCAGAGAGTCTGTGGAAGCATGGTGGAGGTGGTATCTCAGGCCCCAGGGGATAGTTGTAGACATCCCACTCCACTTGCAATTCCTACAGTGGCCAGTGGGAGGCCTTACAGCATTTATACACATATGTTGTTGGCCTCAGCTCTGGCAGTAGGTTGCTGCATAGGTAAGGGGCCTGGTGCTGTGAGGTAGAAAGGGCTCGGGGGAGAAAAAAGGGAAATGGCTACCTTTTCATGTGGGAGGATGGCTGCCACTACTCTCTACATCAAAAGGCATCTGATGCCGTATGATTCCCACCTATTCATTGCCTAGTTCACCAGATTTTTCCCACTTGGTGACTGAAGGCTCACTCCCCTGGCTGGGATTGATTGGAGGTCTCTAGTAAAGGATCCATGTGAGTGAAAGCAGGAATGATCTTTTGAAGCCACCAGAAGCTGAGATGGGAAGTGGAGTTTAAAAGAGTCCTAAGGCACTAGGTGGCATTGGCCAAGGTGAGCACAAAATGGCATTTTTAGCCCAGCATTCTACTGTTAGTGGCTGTTCCTACTGGGGCCCTTAGAGGATAGGTCACTTTACACCAAGATGGCCAGCCTTGGTTTTGATGCATAAATGCACTTACATACAAACATATGAAAATTGCCAGCAGAAATCAGGCCTCTAGGTCTAGCTAGTCTGCTCGAGTGTGCAGCTAACACCTTACTTTGCAGCTGCCCTTCCCCCACCTTCTCAAATACCCCCCTCTCACCCTGTCCTATCCCCTCTTGAAACTACCCACCATCCTACAGGATACTACCTCCTCCGGCAAAGCATTCCAAACTGCCACTGCTCTCTCTGTGAAAAAGTGCCTCCTCATTTCCCTCTTATACCTACCTCCTTCCAATCTAAGTCTATGCCCTCTTGTGTTCCTCCCCTTCCAGAGTTTGAATATCTTTTCAATACCAGACTTATTTATTCCCTTTAAGTACTTAAAGGTCTCAGTCATATCCCCCTTATCCCTTCTGTTCTCCAGGGAATACATGTTCAGTTCCCTTAATCTCTCCTCATAGGGCATATCCTGTAGTCCCTGAATTAACTTTGTCACCCTTTGTTGTACCCCCGTCCAACAATTTCACATCTCTCTTCAGATAAGGGTACCAAAATTGCACACAGCATTTCAGGTGCTGTCTGACTAGAGACTTGTAGAGTGGCAGATTGACATCCCTGCTTCTGGAGAAGATGCACCTCGCTATACAACCCACTTGTGGACCATTTATCTCTATAGTACAGTGTCTCTATCTGGTGTGGTCCCTTGCAGTATAGGCTGTTGCATGCAGGAATGCTACCTGTTAGAAATCTGTTTTCTAAGGGATATAGGGGTTCCTGGGCATGATCACCACAGCAGTCCTCTGCTGCCTTTACCCATTCTTTTCTCATTCACTCTAAAAAGACACAGTAGACATACAGTAGGTTCAATTGATATGACTGTAGTCCCATCTCAATGTACAGTTCATTGCACCTTAGACATTTCAGCTTTCAGATGTTTTGCGGCACTCAAGGCTATAGTCAGTGCCATCTGTTAGCACTTCTCACTAATCTGGATCTGGCAGAGAATCAGATAGTGCACTGCCAAGCAAATGATGCATCTTCCTGTGCTTCCCACTTGGCTGTCACCTCAGATGGGGATTACAGCCCAGCTGATGCCCTCTTACAATGGGCACTGCCAATGGGGTCACAACACTCAAGCCTATGGGACTATGATGCCCTACACCAAAACCCTAGTACTATGGGGGAAGACCCTTCTCAGCTCTCTCTTCAATCTGCCTCTGCAGGAACAAATATTGTCTCTTCTACCCCAATTTATTTTCCAGATCTACAGACCCACTCTTCATGATCCAAATTAGACCCTAACACCATTAGGGAGCTCCTACTGGGGAGATCCCCAGAGTATCCTCCTCCTGGGACTTCTGCATATGGACCTTTTCACTCACAATGTTCGGAACCCAGAATCCAAGTATCCTGTCATTAATCCTTGACTTACCAGTATGTCACCACTAAAAGAGTTCCTTGTAGTTCCTGGAGACTAGTAACAGTGGCCACCCTCTCAATGGATGGGGGTTATCCACTCTCCTGCCTTAAAGGAATGCTGTCCTCAGCAATCAGGGGGATTCACCATTCATCAATCTTTCACCCATATTGGATGATCATACCACCTGTAGGCCAATTGACAGTTTCACTGCTGCAGATGAAGACAGAACCGTGAAAATTCTTATCTGGCCCCATAGAAGTGACTCATTTTTCCTACTAGCCACCCTCAGTATCTAAGATCAGCCTAACTGCATTACCATACCCAAGTCCCCCACTGATCAACTTGGATTAACTCATCCATAAACATATGGGATCTCAAACCATCATTGACATGATCTGCATGCACTGTCAGGAGGAGTTTACAACCCTGCTATCCACCCATACCACTGGCCCATGGCTGTTCCACTCAGGCCCAGGCCACTCATGTTTCCATGCCTCTCAACTTGGTTCCACCTCTATTGCTCCTTGCCATTACCAGCCCTGAAGCCTACTTCACCCTATACCATGGATAACTAGTACCCTTTTTACTCCTCTCTCCCTTAGATTCTTCTCTAATCCAGCCTGCACTGACGAGCAGTAACACAGCAACACAATTAGACCTTTACTTTCTCTTATATATCACAAAAATATAAAACATTATTTTTTTAAATTGAATAAACTTTATTAAAACACACAAGAAGTAACAACATACAGGATATATAAGTGAACAGGATGGTACAGTGGAGAAGACCAAAAAAACACAGTGATAAAAAAACAAAAAAAGTGTACATTTATGATATACATCACAACCACATCCACTCCTCCCCCCTCCCATTCCCCCCGGAGGAATGAGGTGATACAACAAAAAAAAAAAAAGAGAGACTGGGCTGGGAAGCCTGACTTAACCCACCGATATTCTGAAGAAGATTTATGAAGAGTACTAGGAAAGATACTCATAGCATTAATACGACCTATACATTTTCCCAGACACGACTATAGTTAGATTATCTGCCAGCCATGCTGGCAATGAGGCACTCAGCCTACAGGGCAAATAGTATCTCCCTGTACCATTCTAGAAATTGTAGTATACTCTGATCTAACCAATGCCAGAGAATAACCTTCCTTGCACATGCTGAGATCAATGCCATATGCAGCCTCTGGCTACCTATCAGGTCATTGGAGTAATCCCCCAGAATGCATACTTCAGGGAGAAAAGCATCAGACAGCCCTAATAAAGGGTCTAACAGTGTGAAAATTGAAGTCCAAAAGGGGACCACTCTCCCGCATGACCACAGAACTTGGAGTAGGGGGGCCTGGTTCTTTGCCACAACAGAGATTTGCAGGTAGTGTACCCATTCTATGCAATTTAACTGGGGTATAATAAAGGTTACATATGATTCTAAATTGCATAAAATGGTATCTATCCCATTTAATGAATGTATAAAGATGCTTCCAAATATGAGGCCAATTCCTAGGGGAGCTGGGAATGTGGAGGGATTGGTCCCAGCAATAAACCTTAAGCCCTCATTGGCAGCCAAAATGTCCCTTAGTGAGCAGTAGTAGTATGAGATCTGATGAGAGGTTGAGGCTTTTTGAATAAGAGGAGTGACCAAGTTACTGAGAGGGCTAAGCCAAGGGACACTACTAAAAAACTACACAAGCATATGGGACAACTGGAAGTATCGAAACCCCACAGAGATAGGCCAACGATATTTGATACGGGCATCCTGAAAGGATAACAGACAGTGATTAGCAGTGAGTTCCCCAAAAACATCTACTCCCATAACTGGACAAAATCTCTTTGAAAGCAGCTGAACAGCTCTACAAAAGTTTGGATTCCCAAATAAGGGTTGAGATTTGTCTTTACAGGGGTTAATTTTGAGCAGAGAACAAAGTTGTAGATAAACCCGAAGGGAGGCATTTAGGGGGGTGTCCCGTAAGGATCAAGGGATCTTCCTGGGGAAATAGGAAGTGACCGGATGTCTAGTCCATGGTCAAGGCACAAGGAGCATTCCATGTCCACCCACAGAGGGACATAAGACCCTGAGAGTTTGTCCCCAGCCATCTCCCACCAGTGAGAAGATCTGGTAAGATGTAAGGCTAGGTAGTACAGAAAAAAATTGGGGGCTTGTAGTCCTCCATCTTGTTTAGCATGCATTAACTTTGTTAAAGCCCTACATACTGCCTTACCTTGCCACAAAAAAGACGAGATGATTCTATGAACTTGATCAAACCATGTTTGGGGGAGGGCAAGATTACACATTTGAAAGAGATATGATAGCCTGGGTAGGACATTCATTTTGATAATGTTCAGTTGGCCCCACATTGATAATGGTAACAAGGACCAGTGAACTAAATCTGTTTTAATATGGGATACCATTGAATTGAGGTTAAATTGTCTCAGCTTAAGGGGTGAGGTACTATGATAAATCCCCAGATATTTCAACTTATCTTTCATTCAATCCAGCCCAAGGTGCTCAATGTCAGCTTTAAAAGTGACATGATTGAGTGGCATGACCTCAGTTTTAGCAAGGTTCAAGTTATAATTGGAGATGGTGCCGAACTGGGAAATAATCTGCAGGGCAGCAGACAGGGATGTAGCAGGGGAGGAAATGTGCAGTAGAATGTCATCCACGTATGCCACTAATTTGTACTCAGTATGACCTATCGAAATGCCAGAAACCTGAGGAGAAAGATTGAGCTTACTCATAAGAGATTAAAAAATAAAGATTA
Source organism: Neoceratodus forsteri (assembly GCA_016271365.2). NCBI lineage: Eukaryota > Metazoa > Chordata > Ceratodontiformes > Ceratodontidae > Neoceratodus > Neoceratodus forsteri. Next base: position 1,467,150,750 of record CM057450.1, on the reverse strand, counting down.
AATAAGTAGCTGCTTGTCCCTGAACAGGGCAGTTCCAGCTTATCCACGGTCGGCCGGCACCCAGCCAGCCACCGACCAAGACCAGGGCACCCGCCTGCAGCTCCTTGGAAGGTGCTTGTCCCTGAACAGGGCAGTTCCAGTTCACCCACGGTCGGCCAGCATCCAGCCAGCCACCGACCAAGACCAGGACACCCGCCTGCAGCTCCTTGGAAGCTGCTTGTCCCTGAACAGGGCAGTTCCAGTTCACCCACGGTCAGCTGGCACCTAGCCAGCCACCGACCAAGACCAGGACACCCGCCTGCAGCTCCTTGGAAGCTGCTTGTCCCTGAACAGGGCAGTTCCAGTTCACCCACGGTCGGCGGCGCAGCCAGCCACCCGGCCAAGACCAGGACACCCCCTGCAGCTCTTTGGAAGCTGCTTGTCCTGAACAGGGCAGTTCCAGTTCACCCACGGTCGGCTGGCACCCAGCCACCCACTGGACCAGGACACCCGCCTGCAACCCTTGGAAGCTGCTTGTCCCTGAACAGGGCAGTTCCAGTTCACCCACGGCCGGCCGCACCCAGCCAGCCACCGCACCAAGACCAGGACACCCGCCTGCAGCTCCTTGGAAGCTGCTTGTCCCTGAACAGGGCAGTTCCAGTTCACCCACGGTCGGCTGGCACCCAGCCAGCCACCGACCAAGACCAGGACACCCGCCTGCAGCTCCTTGGAAGCTGCTTGTCCCTGAACAGGGCAGTTCCAGCTCACCCACGGTCGGCCGGCACCCAGCCAGCCACCGACCAAGACCAGGACACCCGCCTGCAGCACCTTGGAAGCTGCTTGTCCCTGAACAGGGCAGTTCCAGCTCACCCACGGTCGGCCGGCACCCAGCCAGCCACCGACCAAGACCAGGACACCCGCCTGCAGCTCCTTGGAAGCTGCTTGTCCCTGAACAGGGCAGTTCCAGCTCACCCACGGTCGGCCGGCACCCAGCCAGCCACCGACCAAGACCAGGACACCCACCTGCAGCTCCTTGGAAGCTGCTTGTCCCTGAACAGGGCAGTTCCAGTTCACCCACGGTCGGCCGGCACCCAGCCAGCCACCGACCAAGACCAGGACACCCACCTGCAGCTCCTTGGAAGGTACGGGACAGCGCAGCCAATCAGAACATGGGTGCTTCCAGCAAACCCACTCTGACTGCAAACCAATCGGAAAGCGACCGCTCACTCTGCCTTGCTTCTGATTGGTGTGCCTTTCCCATAGACTTTAGCTGGACTTTACAACACCATTTCTGGCCGGGATTACTGCTATTATGTCTAATTGTTAAATTTCTCTAAAAATAGCTATTTTACTTTTTAAATGTGCCCTATTTGAGGGTTGTTTAGAGATTTAGTTAGCCTGTGATTTACAGCCTTTTGTGTTTTGTGGGCTAGATGCTTAGCGCTAACCCCCATACCCTCCCAGTCTTTGTGGTGCAAATTCAGGCTTTGGCACCTTTTGCAGATTGCTGCAATAAAGTGCCTTTTCTCACTGCCTTCTCCTCTGTCCCCTGCCTTCCAGCCGGCACAGCCCTCGAGAGCACAGAGACCGGAGGGGCTCCGAGCCGCCAGCGGGCGGGCGGCGACCGACAGGCCGAACAGGGAACCAGGAGGCCGGGAGAAGCAGGCAGAAAGGTACGGGTAAAGCCGCAAAATTTTTGCCCGCCCCCCCCCCCCTCTTGGTTGTTTCTTTTATACACCTTTTCCCGCCAATTCTATAATCCACGCCCACAACTATTTCTCTCATCCTCCACATTAACCCTTGCCTTACCTCCATAATGCTACTTTGCTTCCTTTTGCTACTGAGCCTCTCTTCTTCCTCAATCCCAAAATATAATTATGATATACCCCATGCCATGGCGACTAAGGCAGTGAATATGGCCTGTCCACCTGCCATCCCCAGTGGACAACCATCAATTCCATAATTATATCCTGCCATTTTTGCACTGCAACCCTGGGTATCCACAAAGGCTCTCATCCTTTCAACACTCTCAAGTGCCCTGCACCAATTTTGCATTCCATTAACCCCTATGCCTGTCCATCAGATTGTTACTTTGTGATAAAATCCACACCCATATAACAGGACCCCACCCACTTCACATTGGATCCCAACTAAGAAGAGGAAATGCTTTGATTACTCCCTATCTCTATCATTTGGTACCCTCCTCAAACTAATCTTCTTCCTTCTGATCAGTATTGGTACTATTGAAATCAATCCTGGCCCCACTGAAATTTCTTATCCCCATCTGATCTAGCCTCCGTAAATGGCTAAGTTTTCTTCACTTCAATGCCTGCAGCCTCCTAAAAGTTCTCCTTAATACAGGCCTGGGTTGCATACCCTACCTGACTTCCTGGTTATCTCTGAAACTTGGCTCAGATCTACAACAAAAGATAGTGAAATAAACCTTCCCAATTACCAGCTCTTCAGATCTGACCGCCTTCCAGGGGCGTGTGGGTGGCCATCTACGCCAAGGAAACCATCTCTGCATCCTGTCTCATTAATACATCCGAACTAAAGGAATTTGAATGCTTGTCAATCAAAATAACCTTCCTAACATGTCTTCCTTTAAATTGATTGGCTGCTATAGACCCCCTCTGCAGGCCTCAAACTCCTATCCCACCTAGGAACAATACTCAATCTAGGCCCTGAAGACACCATCATCCTTGGTGATTTGAATTTAAATTGGTTCTCTAATGCATCTGCACCCCTAGTAACCTTCTGTGATACCTATGGATTCACACAATTAATCAAAGATCCAACGAGGATTAACCTAAAAAATACTACCAACAGTTCACTCCTGGATATCATGATGGTAAATAAGCCTCACTTATATTCTCATGCTGGAGTGCTACCCAGTGACATAAGTGATCATTGTCCCATAGCTGGCATAAGATCTACACTCAAGCCATCCAATCCTGCAAAATTTCTCCATAAAAGGTCAAAAAAGAATTTCAACATCTCAGGATATCTCCATGATTTGTGCAATACAATGCATTGGCAAGATTTCTACCTCACAACCTCAGTTGAGACAGCTCTTCAGATCCTAAGGGATATTATCACAAATGCCCTCAATATACATGCACCATTCACCAGTGTCAGATCCAAAGTAAAATCTTGTTGTTGGTTTACTGCAGACCTTAAATCAGCTTTGATAGCCAGAGACAAACTCTGGAAAAGGCAAGAAAAACAAAGGATCCTAGAGACTGGCTTCAATTCAGAAAAGCAAGAAATTCATGCACAAAACTAATAAGAAATGCCAAAGCTGCCTTCTATAGAGCTGAACTGATGCCTCCTATACTAACCCATCTAGGTTCTGGGGTACTATAAAGGAATTCTAGGTCAAATTTCTACCCCTGCCTTACCCTCCAAACTGCTCCTAAGTGACATTGAAATCACTGACAAGCAAGAAATATTAAATGCCTTCAATGACCATTTCACTACAGCTGGCCTAACCTTTGACTCTTCACCTGCAAATCTCTTGAGATCGTCACTAAACCTTCAATCCACTGTGGGCCAAAAGGCTGCCTCAACATTCTCCTTCGAACCAATATCCTTAATAGAAGTAGAAGACCTCCTATCCAATTTTGACACATCTAAGAGTGCAGGTGCAGACTCCCTGGATCCCTACTTTCTTAAGGTAGCACTGCACGCCTTAGCTGCCCCCCTCACTCACCTCTTCAATCTTTCCCTAGCTACTGGTTCCATCCCCTCTATATGGAAGTCAGCTCAAGTAGTTCCACTACTTAAATCAGGTGATCCCATGGACCTTAACAATTACAGGCCCATTTCCATCTTACCGGTTCTGTCCAAGATGCTTGAAAAATTAGTAAATTCACAGTTAAGGGCCTATCTGGACACCAACAACCTCCTAAATCCAGCACAATCTGGGTTTAGATCAATGCATAGTACCATCTCTGCCCTAGCCAAAGTCACTAACGATTGGCAGACTGCCTTGGATAAAAAGAATAGTACCTATGCTGTGTTCCTGGATTTGAGTAAAGCATTTGATACAGTGGATCATGAATCATTAATCTCCTCTCTTAGCTCTGTAGGCCTTGATTCACTCTCTCTCAATTGGTTTAGGTGCTATCTCTGGAAGGTTGCAACTGGTAAAAATGAAAATTACCTATCTACCTCTAAACCACTGCTAAGAGGAGTACTGCAAGGCTCTATCCTGGGCCCCATCCTCTTTGCCATTTATATTAAAAACATTGATTCCAACCTCTCTCAATCTAACATTCATCTGTTTGCTGATGATACTGTATTATGTCAGCAATCCCTCACCATCAAAGCCTGCCTGTGAACTGTTACAGTCAGAATTCTCCATCCTACAACACAACCTATTGGAAAGAAAACTACTTCTAAATGCCAAAAAATCAAAAGCTATGTTCTTTGCCACTAAGAGTTGCTCTTCCATTACCCCATCATTCACCACCCCACAATTATCCACCTTATTTGGAGAAAACCTGGAATTTGTGAATAAATTCAAATATCTTGGAGTCTGGATCGACAATAAGCTTGACTACTCTATCCATGTTGAAGAGCTACTAAAAAAGTTGAGACAAAGACTTGGCCTATTTTACAGAATAAAACATTACCTTACCAGAGACTCCAAACAAAGATGAATCCAGGCATCATTCCTATCCCTCATTGACTATGCTGATTTCCTCTACGGCCATTGCTCCCTCTCCCTCTTAAATAAACTGGACACCCTGTATCATAGAGCCATTAGATTTATTACAGACCTTCCTTCCAACACCCATCATTGTTCTCTTTACATGGCAGTCAATTGGACATCCCTACAGCACAGAAGAAAAAAGAATGCTGCAATCTGGATCTTTAAAGCTTTATCAGACAAACTCCCCTCCTATATCTCAGACTGTTTCACCCGAATCACATCCAGACCATACACCTTAAGGATCAATAAGCTCATTATGCTAAAGATTCCCAATACCTGCACCCGGTTTGGGAGGGCTGCTATCAGCTATTCCCTAGCATTTGTCTGGAACTCACTCCAAAAATCTATGAATCTGAATACCCTCTTACCCTTACCATCCTTCAAAAAATTATATACCACCCTATTCCCAGAACTGTGCAACTGCTTCCATAAGGCCTAGTCTCCCACCCAACCTCCGCCCTCCTTTCTGCAATCCACTATGTTTAGTTTCCATTCTTCTACCCAGTCTGTTACTACACTTCGTATAAAAAGCCTATAGAAGCCCTACTATCTGAATATTATCCCTTCTATATCAAATGTACTCTTCATTTTTACAGGTTTAAGTTATTGTTTTTGTGCCTTGTATATCTGTAAATTTTGTATATATCTCTCATCTAATTGATTGTACTAATGTTATGTTATTCACATGTCTTTGTACAAAACTTGTATCCTTCTTTGTATGACCACTCAGGTCCATCTTGTAAATGAGCTACGCTCAATGATGTTCGCCTGAATAAATAAAGATTTTGATTGATTGATTGAAGTATGGGGAGAGGGGACATCCCTGCCTGGTACCCAGGTGGAGGGGCTAAAACATTAATTCTGATGATGCAACCAATGTGCCATGCCTGTAGAACTTCAGTTCCCAGTATTCATGGAGAGGTTTCTGGTCAGTAGTCCAGATCACCTTTCCTGAGCTTGGCCACTGCCTGATTGACTAGCCATTATGATCTTCTAGGTCCTCCCCTGCCCAGATAGCAAAGCATTCCTCAGGCATGGCTGATAATGAGAACAATGACCCAACTGACTTTCTGGTAAAGGAACTCAATCAATCAATCAATCAATCAATCCATCAGTAAGAGTGGAAATGTAAATTCCCATATTTTCTTTATTTTCTTGCCCAGCTTTCAGTCTGCTTTGCATAGCTTTATCATACTGTTGTTTTCCCTCCAAGGCAAGAGGCACGTGGCATTCTTGTCCATCCGCTATGGCCAGTTGCTTTTCCCCGTGGAGCCTATCACTGTTCAGATCAGATGGAATCAAGCCATTGCCAATTCTTCCAGTGGCTCCTTCACACTCACTGCCATCCTTGAGTAAGGACTCTACACGTTTTTATGGGGGGGGGGGGAGGAACCATTGCATACCCTAGCTACTCTCCTTGTTGCAACTCATACCAGACCTTGTAATTAGACGCCAGCTACCTTCATGTTGTTATGGGGCTATCTTCTTTTCAGCATGGCTATCCCTCCAGTTTCTAATTGAAGGAGGCTCAATGTTCAGAGCCAGCACATTCTGTGGACCCATAGGCCCAGCAGACACCTCATGGCTTGGCGTATCCACTGCTCCCTCCCTCCCTTAAGGCATATTAGGAGGCAATATAACAAAGAAGTTAGAGCTGTTGATCTGTAGACACATCAGACTAGGTCTGAATCCAAAAACCACCATTAACATGTCCTGTGACCCTCAGGGTGTCTAGTGAAAATAGTGCTGTAATAACAGCATGGGAATAATGATGTGGAGAAAGCAGCGTTGGGAAAAATAGCGGATGTGGCAGGACAGCACCGCTGTGTCTGACTTGAACTGGTCTCCCCCATTATAAGTGTGACCTGGAGTATGTTTATATTTTAAGAGGGGGTGCAGGGAGCAAAGTCCCCTGCATTACACCAGGCATTTGCTGTTTCGACTTGTCTTTCCTTCTCTTGCCGTTTCCCTGTCCTCTCTTCTGTACCATCACTGTGATGGTTCTCACTGGTTTCTCTGCTCTGTTTTGGTTCACGCTGTTATTACAGTGCTATTATCACCTAGTACCCCGTGACCCTGAGCAAACCACTTAACCTCTTTGTGCTCTTAAGTTCCACCTGGAAATGAGCTTCAGCTCAGTGTGGTCTTCCTGGCAAAACAATTCTAAAATAAAAATTAAAAATAAACATCTCTGGTTCAGCTATGCCTCCCAGATCTCTGCTGCTGGATCTGAGGTTGGAGACTCTGTGGCAGCAAATGCAACCTCCTCACAGGGTTGTTGGTGTTATCCTGGGAGAGTTGGGGGAGGTTCAGGTCTTGCTGGCACACTTCTTTCCTGCAGCCCTCAGTTAGGTAGACTGACCAGATGCCCCTGCCAAACCTTACTGAAACTACCCCTAACACATGGGAGTATAGGACATGGCTCACCTGCTCACCTCTGTGTTGTTCTGTTTCCTTACAATATTAAACATGGTCTCAGATTTTCCCTCCTGTTCACTACGTTCCTGCCACAGCTGCTGACATACTGAGCTGTAGTTTCAAAAGCTTGAGACTGAAGCGAGCCTCAGGTGTGCCAAAGATATGGTGCACCAGGCTTGTAGCAATCTAAAGGGATTTTTCTATCCATTGTGTCAATTGACACTCGCAAAACATCTTTTTTGTCAGTAATGGGGATTATTTTAATAGACCTTGCACTGGAGATATGGTGCAAGGTGCCATAAAGCACATAGTTGCAGCAACTGGAATGCCGCAGCTGTGGCAATGAAAGGGTTTGATGCAGGGCTTGATGGAAGCCTTGTGTCAATGTTTGAAAATCCAGCCCACAGTTTAATTGTTCATAAGAGCCTATCACTAGTCTTGTTGTTATTTTCCCATGCTGTTCTGTCTCTAATACTCATACTTTTTTTTCTTTTACAGTTCACTTTGCCTGGCACTCTCCTGGGGGCATTTTACTACACTGGAGACTGACCCACCCTAGCCTTGCATCAAAAACACTCATTAATTGCAAGCTAGGCAGTATCTGCTCTCCCTCAGTCATCTTAGAGCCATTTTAGTGATTGCTAGGAGGACCAGATTCTTTTTATGTTGTTGTTTCTGTCAGCAGATGCCAATTGCTGTTGCTGGGAGCTGCTCACTGCAACTAATCCCCACATGGAGTTTGTTGTTTTCTCCTGCTCCTCATATGTCTGTGCTGCTCCTCCCTGACTCCTAATGGAAGACTGGATCAATGTCTTGGACACTCTCGCACCTTACCAGATGGTTCTATGGTGAGGAATGCAATGTTCATTCCTCCTGTCCATGTGAGAAGAACCATGTCCTATTCTTCACATGCACTTCATATTCCATGCAGGCATGCACTTCTTCTTTCCTATATACTAACACCATGTTGAAAATATATGACCACAGATTTTAAATAGAAAATGGTCACTTTTCTTTTCAATTCTCATCACTGCTATGACTTTTTGGCTCCAAATGTCCACATTGGCTGGTGGTCTTTGCTCCCTAAATAACCAACAATGTCCCCAATGTAAGTGGCTGGCCATAATGGGACCATCGGGGGCACTTGTGGATAATTGATCTTTTTAGAACCCCACCTAGCATGATCCTTCTAATACAGTCTGTTGCATACAGGAAGGAAACCCCCAAGAAGCCTGTTTACTAAACTATATAGGGGTCCTGAGCATCACCACTACAATCGTCTACTGCCTTTACCCACTCTTCTTCCATTCACTCCAAGAATACAAGGTAGACATACAGAAGGTGCAATTAACTGCAGCCCAAGCTCAAAGCTCAGTTCTTGTCACTTTAGACCTTCCAGCTTCCAGATGTTTTAATACTTTTAAGGATATAGAAAAGTGCTTTATGATATCACTGCTCACTAACTTTGCTCTGGCAGTGTATTAAATGTTCTATGTGCCAGCAGACTATACATCTTCCAATGCCCACCATTCAACTCTCACACTAGAGGGGGGATTATAATCCACCCAATACCCTTTAATGAAGGGTGCTGCCACTGGGGTACTAACCCTCAGGCCTACAGGGCTATGATGCCTTATGTCCAAGTCCCACTGCCACTGGTGTGTTCCCTCCTCACCTTTCTCTTCAGTCTGCCTCTGAAGTGCCCATAGAGCATCTTTTACCTCCCACAGTTCAATTTCCAAGCCTGCAGACCGACTATTTATGACACAAGTCAGGCCTTAAACCATTAGGGAGCCTCACATCTTCCTCCTGGGACTCCAGTACACCAGGATCCTTTTCTTATAGAACCTTCAGTACACTGCCTTTTTATATCCAAACTTATGGACAGTCAGGTCGGCTCACAGTCACCAGAAGAAATTCCACTGCAGTTGGACTGCAAGATAAAAGCTGGTATACTTTATTCAAGGAGTCACTCCGCAACAGCAGGAAACTCTGACACTCCCCCACAAGCTACATTTTTTTAACAAACTCCCTGGTGCTTTGTCAATGCCTTGAAAAAGCACCAGGGAGTTTGCATGAAAACATCTGGCTTGTGGGGGAGTGTCAGAGTTTTGGAACTGTACTTTGAGCTGGGGCTGCAGTAAAATTAATTTTACTTACTGTATGTCTACTATGTGGAGTGTCTCTTTGAGTTAAGTATTCAGTATCTGCTTTTATCCTACAATCCAAATGTGGTGGAATTTCTTCTGGTGACTGTGAGCTGAGCTGACTGTCTATACATTTGTTCATATATTTGCTTTGGCACCCATTTTACCTCCTTAGCTGCCATGTTCTAAACTTCTTTCTTTTTATATCCACTAGCTGTCACCTTCAGCTTGGCACCCCAGGATTTCTAGCAGTGCCACTTTATTGACCAGCATCCTACCAAATGAGCTCTCTGGAGACTAGTAGTAGTCACTCTCCTCTCAACTGGGAGAAGGGGAGTTGTTACACACGTCATCATACTTTATAAGTTACTGGATAGGGTTTACTTTGCCCTTCACTAGCAACAGCACTTTAATAGGAACAACCCACAGAACAAAAGCCAATTGTCAACACAAAGCCCATCAGACACCATCATTTTTACCCATGGAAAAACAGATTATATTTTATAATTGGGAAAAGTCTATGTCTGCCTGCTGTAGGTGGGGCCCACAGTATCTGCACAAATTGCCCTCACAGACTGCTCAGGATCACTTTCAGACAGCAAGAACATGGTCGGTAATATTAAATATGATGTAAAATGAAACAATTAAATAGGAGGTTGCTACATTCCTTACCTGAGGACACAATGGCTGTAGTGACAATCTGAAACCAAAAATTACTTAAAATGGCTGCTTCTAATATTTCCTGTTCAGTGATCAAAATGTTTAGCTTTTCATTGCTATCTAGTCAACTTCCCAATCTCTGTAAGTGAGCAGCCATTATTTCTTTACACAAAGGTGGGTCCTCTGTTTACCCAGTAATCATCATTCTTTGTTAGTAGTATTATCTTGTTTGGCCAATATTTTAGGAAAATTGGGTCCATGACCAGCTACGAGATTATATCAATTTCCATGGAATCCTAAAACCCCACCAGCATATATTTAGATGGCAAAACAGTACCATAGCTCCCCTGGTCTGATGGTCATGTTTATAGATGCTCCATTTCAGTCAGTAGACTCTGAGTTGATGTTTCAGTCTTTGTGGAGCTCATCAAAGTGTTTTACATTTTAGACCATAATTTGTTGTGACAGTTTCTAGACTTAGAGACCTTAACTGTGGCAACTATGTCCTAAAATGATTTGGTTACTATCTATGTCACCGAGAACAGGTGGTAAATGTAAAATAAACTGCATCACATCAAGTCCACTGGTGGTCATCAAGGGGTTCCCCAGGCATCAGCTCTGGGTGCCTCGTTTTCCCTTATTTGTCCTTTCTCTGGTGTCTATAGATCATCCAAAATCGTATATATGCAGATCACACGGCTTAAACTCCAACCTTGTTACTGATTTTTAAACTGTACAGAGCAGATTTGCTAACAATAATTGGGGTTGAATAACAAAAAGGCTGTGCTACTTCTTTTCATTTCTAAGCTGAAATTTCCAGAAACATAGACCATTTCAAAATTCTAGCAACAGATTGGTCTAAACTGTTGATTACTGATCACTTAAAATGCTTAGGCCTATACCACTATTCCTGCCTGAATTTTTCAGTACACTTGAGTCACATTATTAAACAAATACACCAGAAGACGAGCCTTCTAGGTAGGTTAGAAGGCCCATAAATTGTGAATCCAGAGTAAACATAGTCCAGCACAGCTTGCTATCTACAGTATGCTGGACTATGACTGTTCGGTGTGGAATCAGAAATCAGTCAATATTCAAAATAGCAAACATGTCCTAATTCCAAGGATTAGGCTGGGGTAGTGAGTGACTCTAACCATGCCCCTTCCCCACCAAGGCTGTTTAAGGGAGCATGCTCAAGGTTTTTCTGGAGGCTCAAGTTTCTTTGCTGCAGTTTTGTTGTAGGAGCTCTTGCTTCCCTCCTGCCTGTTCCCTGCTCCCACTTGCTCCCTTTAACTTTTCTCAGTCCATGTTTCTTTTTTGCCTTTGGGGGATTTTCTATCTATGCCGCTCCAGAACTCTGATTTGTAATATTTTCCTGTATTCAATTCTACCTTTACTTCACAGTGTCTCATTCTCCATCCAGTCAAGGTTTGTTTTAAACTAGGATTGTGAAAGGGCTGAATAGTATTTCCCAAATACCATGAATAGTTGGGCTCCGGAATATTTGGGAGTCCTTCCTGAATATGGGACTATTCATATAGAGTCAATATTATTTGGCCACTTGCTAAAATAAAAAAAAAGAGAGAGAACCAGCCCCCCACCCTCATCCCTTAGCACAAGCTCAGTACAACAATGCATCCACCACCCACTGTTAGCATTCCAATCCCACCATCCTCCTCCCACCACCTGCAACAAAGTTCTGAATAAGTTTTGGAATCTTCTTTTATCCCACGATGGGAACCTCCTACCTATGGCTGGCTGCCGACTTTATGAGCTAAAAGTGGTCATTTGCACTAAAACATATCAGTCTCTAATGTACCCCCATCCCCCACCCTAGCAGCATCCCAATCCCCAAATCTCCCCTCCACAGCACCCCATTTTAAGACCCAGAAAGGTGACCAGCACAATCCACCCTACTTCATGGCTGGCCACCTTCAGAATGAAAGAAAACACTTGCGCTTTTGCTCAGTCTAATAGTTAAACCAACTGATCAGTGTCTGTCCTCCCCCAAAATGTCCTCTGATAAGAACTCTGTTAACTCTAAAAGCTGATTCCCTAGCAGAGATGCACCAGTCCCTCTGTATTCCTGAAAGATATCAATCATGGTCTCTAGGAAGCACACATCGCAAAGCTGCACTAGTAGTCATTCATAATTCTGGAAGTGGAGTTCTTCATATAAATAAAGCATTATTAACCTAGGATTTCAGTGGGAACCCAAAGCATTAGAATACTTGGGTCTCTTCATTTCCAGGCACCTCGTGGATTTGCGAAAACTTAATTTGGATCCCCTTTTCCACGCCCTTAATCAAGACTTATCTAGATGGTCAGCCCTTCCCCTTTCTTTATGGGGCCAGATAAATATATTAAAAATGAATGTCTTACCCTGTATTTTGTAACCCCTTGGAATGTTAAATATTATTCTCCTCCTGTGATTGGTTTAGGCATTTGCAATCACTTATTAATTCCTTTCTGTGACATGGCAAATCTATTAGAAGGGCTTATATTAAATTAACCTTCCCCAAGCAATTGGTCGGTTTATGTCTTCCTAACTTCTGTCTTTATTATTTAGCCCTCCAGGGTTCTAAATACTTGAAATGGGGCCATGTTTCCTCTGAGCCAAGCACTGACCACTATGAGCTGCAACGATTAGGCCTGACAGGGTTCTATGTAGGAACTTTAATATTCAACTTGTGGCCTTGTTGTATCTTGCTCCTGTTCTGCCACATTCTTTAAAAAAAAACCAACATTTATTGGTCCCTTCATGCTCATGCACAATTATGCCAGCATTTTCATATCTCTACTTCACGCTGCTTAGCCCAACCAATATTATTTAATCCTAATTTCCAAATTGCCTGAATCCCTCTCCACTAAATTCTTCCCCCTGGATGAAGCTATTACGGTAGACATGGCATTTTCTGATGGTCATCTCCTTGATTTTCGTTCTTTTCAAATAAAATTTCAATTGATGCCCAGACATTATTTTAATTGTTTACAACTTTCACGTATAAAGATATCTCATTTAGGCTCTCCTAAATGGCATGAATCAATTTGGCAGCCCTTTGAGGAAATTATTTTAGCTGCAGACTCACACTATTCTACCACTCAGTTATGCAAGATATTTCAATCCCAGATGATCACGTGATGCAGGCAGCCTGACAGCAGCAGGGGTGCTGAGATCCCTCCTTAACTAGCTAATTTCGAATATATTACAACTATTCCAAGCTGAGTATCTTACCAACACTACCAGAATAACTCCTAAACATTCAGCTATCCTCCTGATTAATGGATCCAGATTGCTATTGGCTCAAAGAGTCCACGATGGAGGCTGAAATGCGTCCGGCTTCGATGCTCCATACTCCACCCGCAGCACTGGAGAAGAGCCGGAAGAAGCCTAAGGCCCAAGGTGCCCAAGCCGAAAAAAAGCTAACACAACCACCCACTTCGATCCCCTTAACGGAGGATTGTTTCTTGCAAGAACTGTTGCCTTTCAAAGAAACACTGTCCGATATTTCCAAAGAGCTGAAATCCCTACGTGGAGATCTATCTGACTTGGCTCGTAGAGTGGGAGATTACGAAGCTCGTACTACCTCCATTGAGAAGTGGAAGGACAGGATGGACCCAGAGGTGGTAGCCTTGAGGGAACAAATACAAAAACTCCAGCTCAAAATGGAGGATCTAGAGGGGAGGAGTCGCAGGAATAATATCTTGATAATTAGCCTACCCAAAGCAGAATAACGGCAGAACATCCAGTTTTTTTGCAAAAATTCCTGATCAAGGTCATCAGCCCTTCCCCAATGGGAACCTCCTACCAAACTGAATGATCTCATCACTCCCTCAGACCTTGACCCTAGCTAGGTGCTCCCCCCAGATCCATCATTCTGAAATTCCTAAGTTTTGTTGAAAAGCAGCATGTGTTAAATAAAGCATGGGAGCTACAAGCTATACAGTGGGGAAACACCAAGATACATATCACCCAGGACCTGCCCTACGAAACTAGGCAGAAGACAGCAGCATTTCATCTAGTGGTCAGTAAGCTGATCTCAGCTGGGATCCACTTTAAAATGCTTTACCCATCCCATTTACAGGTTGCTGTAGCGGACACATGGACCTCCTATGATACGCCCGCTAAGGCCCTGGAAGACCTAACCAGTAAGCTCCCTGACTTGTTCCAGAAGGACTGAATACTGGGATGTACCCTGGCTACTATTCAACCTCGTTTGCCACGTTTAAAGTTTTTTCTATATTTGATATCCTTTTCTTGTTGTTTACTAACTGGAGGTTTGTACACCATGCTGGGCTCTCTTGATCTGGTGTCCTAGCCAGGACTGTAGAAGGTGGATTCAACTCTCTGGTTGGGCTCGTAGTGGGGTTTATTATATGCTTGGTTAATAACTCTCTAATTTAATTTTGCAGAGGAAGCTGTCTCAGTATGGTAATTTTTGATTTTTCTTCTTTTACCATGATTGTATCTTCTGTGCTTTTTATTATTTCTGATGTAAGCAGCACTCATACAGGTGGGATTCAGGGGGTATTTTATTATTGAAAGGGGTATATTTGTTCCTGTTGGTTTTATGTTAACGTTTTTCTTATGGTTTTGTTTGTATTGTAATGTGTCGATGTTGTTTGCTACTCTGTTTGACAAAAAATAAAGTATACTTAATTTAAAAAAAAGTGAAGTTCTTTGGTTAGTCAGAATTTAGAGTTACAGCCTAGTTTGCAGCTTATTGAACAGTTAGTATATTGCTGGAAATCAGCATGAACTTTTAAAGTTAGTAAACTGTTACTTTGTATATCTGACATGTTTCTTTTCCTTTTTGCTAAAGAGAAGATTTTCTACTTGACAATCTTGTGTGATGTGTGGAACAAAATTCAGACTGTAAGCTGACATATCTAGTTCTATTCCTCTTTATACCTCATCAGCCCTATGACCTCATTTGACTGTGACATCACAACTGACCAAGAAGAGTCAATAAGCTAGGATCAGATTGGTCACTTGTGAGGTCACAATGTTGATGAGGTACAAAGAGGAATATAGAATTAGATATATCAGTCTCCAAGTGAAGTACTACTCTTCACATCATGCCTAATAATATCAGGTATAAAACAGTCTAATGAGCAAATGAAAAAGGAAAAATACATTAGAAATGAAAAAGTAGAGCCAGTCCAGTAGCATAGCGATACTGCTTGTTATGTAACCATTCCAGATTTGGGAGAAAACTTGAGTTATTGGAGGCCGACTGGGGGAGGAAGGATTCAGCATCCTGTGAACTGCTCTCCTCCTTTAGGGAGGTGGATGGATGTGCCTCCCACAACATCCCTGACATGAAGTGATGGGCAGGTGTCATTATAGTCAGGAGTTTCCTGCTGGCGTGGGACACCGATAGACTCTATATGATTCACTGCACATTGGGTGTCCCAAAGACTAAACAGAAAGAAAATCTTCACCTAATGCTGGATGATGGATGGGTCCCCAGCAAGGTTTGCACCACAACTAGATAGGCACTCCTGCACTGGATGCTGATTAGGTGGGGCTTGGCCATCTTTTCCTGCCCTGCAACATGGGGTAAATTATTAGAGTATGGCAGGACGTTAGCCCTAGGGATGGTGGGTGACTGGACAGGGGGGCTGGTTGAGAGGCAGAGGTACAATCAGAGGACTGAAAAAAATAAATAAATTAGCTAGTGACTACTTTCAAAAATATAATGTTCTGTATCTTGTTTTTGGTGCTGCTCCAGTTATTTCTCAAAGATGATAGCTGAACAGTAGTAATGAGTGAAATTTGAATTATGCCTGTGAAATAGCTCAAACTTTCCATTTTCATATTAGTACACTTTTTGTAACACAACAATTACATCAATTCAGCAAAGGGAAATTTTGTCTGAACTAAACATTTTTTAAAACCCAAGGCCCTATTCTCAGTAACAAAGGACTAATGCAAAATGATAGCAAACCAATGTTATGACATTCTCTAGTTTGAGACCCCCTAAAGCTATGCTTAGATAGCTTGGGTGCCCTTCAGCACCAGTGTGAAGCAAAAAGAGCTAGTATGTAAATGGTATACAGTGCCATTCCCATTACCAGTTACAACCAGTGCACTCTTTGCAGTTGTTTTATGAAACCTGTCACTACTGCCAGAAAACAGAAATGGTTGGGTGAAGTCAGATAGCTGTGCTGGGTGCGTATCAATGATTGGGGGGGGCGGGGATACTCATTGGATTATTTGTATTTTGGAAGCACATATGAACCCAGGGCTATGGAGGGGGGATTCACTAGACTACCAGGGAGGGACTTTAAACTATGAGGTATGAGTTGGGGGCCCACTGACTACCAGAGAGGATGGCAAGGGGTACATGACCTGTCATCTTCAGTGGGTTACAAGTAATCCTGAGGTATGGATTGAGTGGGAGATGTGTAGTATGAATGGACCAGCTCATGCATGTATAGACATGGGACAGCATCATACATATACATGTATGAGCCAGAATTGTGTTCTGTTACTGTGCACAAACTAAGTCATGCATGGGCGCCTTCATTTACAATATATTAAGATCTTTGCTGAGAGTCTCGGCCCCTGGCACAGATCCATGGTTCTTAGCACAGCAATTTGTTATACAATTTTTCAGTCTTAAAAGGTGTGTCTGAGAATTAGGTCCCCAGATTGTTAAAAAAATGTACAATTTTTAACATCTTTGTGCAGAGTATATAAAACTACACATTTTTTCTCAGTTTGTGCATTTTTTAAACACTTTTTTTAATGAGTTGTTTTCAACATGTATCCAAATATTTAAAAGTGTTTTTTCTCCAAATTATGATTAAACATGTATCTTAAAATACTCTGTTTGAAGTTTAATGTGTGAAGTATTAGGAAGTGCTCCTTTTCTTGTCCAAATTATGCGTTTTCAAAATTAGGTTGCATGTATTTGTAATTTTAATGCACAAATAGCATAAAAGTGTGCATTTTCACATATGTTGTCAAAGAACGTACTTTATTAATGTGAAATTATGGTATGCACTTTAAAATATTTGTAAAATATGCCATAAAACAGAAGAAAATTGTACTCACTGTAGTAATGTTGTTTCTTGTCAGGGATCCATCAATGTGATTTACATTAAGCATCATCCACCAAGCAGAGTGTGATGTCCCAGAGATAAAACTGCATGCTAATTATAGAACTAGAATACAAGTTCAAACTCTGCAGTGTGGTCATAAGAGCTTCAGTGCTCCAATGTCAGATTTTTTTCTATAGCTAAAGGAGCTGTGACCACAACAACTAGCTAACTGGCTATTAAAAAAATTTCAAATAATTTTTCTTTACATATTTTTGAAAATACCAAACAAATTGGGACAGACAACTGAAGGCTGAACATTTACCTGGACACATTCTAACAACTGCTACGGACTGCAATAATGAATGCTCAAGCAACTTAAAGAACTGATGCTTGTGTGAATCTGTTATTAGGTTCTGAAAGGTGAGGCAGGGTCAGGGATTATAAATCACATTGATGGATCCCTGAGAAGAAACAACATTACTACGGTGGGTAATTTTTTTCTTCAAACCCCAGGAATCCATTTATGATTCTTAATAATAAACAGACTCTTTAGTAGTAGTACCTTGGGAGGATGGATCCAGAACCTACTTACGAAAGAGGTCCTGCAAGACAGCAGTTGAGAAACTGGCATCCCTCTGGACTGTATGTCCAGACAATAGTGCTTTGTGACAGTGTGCACTGTCTTCCAGGTAACTGTTTTTTGTAAATGTCTAGAAGGGGGATGCCCCTCATAGCTGACACAGAGGCAGAGATGCCCCTTGTGGAATGTGCCCTTAGACCTCTTGGAGGTATTTTCCCAGCTTTTGCATAACAGAATTGTATACAGGAGACTATTCAATGACAGTCCTCCTAGTTCCTGGTTTGCCTTTGACTACCTCCTGATGCATAACAAAAAGTTGTGCATCCTGGGACCTGACATCCTTCATCTGATCTGGGTTGTAGCCTAGTGCTCTTTTTACTTCCATACAGTGCAGTTTTTGTTTGCCTGTACTGGAATGTTCAGCACAGTGCACAGGAAGAACAACTGACTGGTTTAGGTGAAATTCCAATACCACCTTATGTAGGAACTTCCTATTAGTCTTAGACTACCTTATTCATGTGGAAGATAATGTAGTTTGGATGTGTGGAGAGGGCTTGCAGCTCACTTACCCTTCTGGCAGATGTCATGGCAATCAGGCAGGAAAACAATTTTGTATGTGACATATTTTAAAACAACAGTGGCCATAGGCTCAAAGGGAACTTCCATCAGTTGGGCAAGACCGATATTCAGATTCCATGGAGGGACTAGGGCCCTCACAAAGGGGTACAGTTGATTGAGGCCTTTAAAGAACCTTCTAAAAACATGTTGTGAGGTCAAGGACTTGTCCTTGTCTGTAAATATGTAGGCTGACACTGCTGCCTGCTGTACCTTCAGGGTTGAGGGTCTCAGACCTACGGACTGTAAGTATACTAGGTAGTCCAGAATTGTTATCAGTCCTGCGTGCCTTGGGATATCATTCTGGGGCACTCCAGTATGGAAATCTTTCCCATTTAGATGACTATGCTTTTCTTTTTAACTCTTTCAGAACTTCCTCTTACAAACTGAGGATAAATAATTCAAACTCTTCAAGAACCATGCCCTCAGGTGTAATGCTCTGAGGTCTGGTTATATTTTTCTGCCCTAAGACAGACTCAACAGTTTGTATCTCAGTGGCAGATTGATTGGAGTCCTGATGGACAGGGTTAGGAGCACTGAGCACCAAACCTGTTGGGCCCAGTCCAGGACAATCAGAATTATTGCTGTGGGCTCTCTCCTGAGCTTAATGAGCACTCTCTGAATGAGTGGGAATGGTGAGAAGATATACAGGAACCTCCCTGTCCAATTCACCACAAGGGCTGGGCTGTGCCCATTGCTGATAGCTTGCAAGAAAACTGTGGGAGCTGATTCTTCCCTGGAGAGGCAAAAAGGTCCATTTCTGGAGTTCCCAATCTTCCATTCCCCAACCGCAAACTGCAGCAGCAATTCAGCCTGACCACCCACCCCTGAGGCAGCACCTGTGAAGCAGGCACTCACCGCAAGGAAGCTCTGTTCCCCAACTGCAAATCACAGCAGCAATTCAGCCTGACCACCCACCCTCGTGACAGCACCAGTGAAGTGTTCACTCGGCGCAAGGAAGCTCTGTTCTCCAAATGCAAACCACATCAGCAATTCAGGTACAAGCTCCCGCTCCCACAGGCAGATGCTGTGCCTGCTAGTGGCTCAGGATTTTAACTTGGCACCATTTTGTCACCCGCCACTGAGCTCTTTGCTTCAGGGATTCACAAATCAGCTACAAGACTTTTTCCATCAGTCTGTACTAGCCTCTGTGATTAGATTGTTAGCCACAGCTTTTAATTTATCTTTTACAGCAAACTTTAGTAAACTTTAATTTATTTAAATTACTGAAGATAGCCTGAAGAAGCTAGTGTGTTTCCCACTAACAGCATATTGTACTGTGCCTGTGTAACCTGAGCTTCTCTCTCCCCCTGCCCCCTGCCTGATACTTTAAATTAATTTCTCCCCTCTGCTCTTCTTCACAGCCTGACCACCTACCCCTGGGGCAGCACCTATGAAGCGGCCACTTGCTGCAATGAAACTCTGTTCCCCAACCACAAATGCAACAGCAATTCAGGTACAAGCTCCCATTCCTCCAGGCAGATGCTAGTGCCTGCTAGTGGCTGTTCCCAGTACCGCACGAGTTCGGCTGCTGCCCTGCCCACCCTTCCACACCCCCACCCTTGGCTGGCTCTACACTTAAAAGGTCAAATGGTCATGTGACCTGATTGGTGCAAAATTAAAAAACTATCACCCTTAGTGCCCATTAGCACCTTATCAGCTCTCCTTATTAGGTGTCACCAACTACCCTAAAACATCATTTTAACCTTCTATCTCTGAATGTCTCACCTTCATCTTCAACCTGGCACTGTCCATATCCATCATGCCCAACAGCTGGAAACATGCCAAGGTCGTGCTGATATTCAAAACTGGAGACCCCTTTTCCCCAGTTAACTATAGGCCCATCTCCATTCTACCCCACCTGAGCAAACATCTAGGGAAAATTGTCCACCATCAGCTATCTGAGCATATTGGGAAATATGACCTGCAGTGTTCTCAACAACATGGGTTTCAAAAACACCACAGCACCACATCAGCCTTAGCCCTCTTCACAAACCATGTCGTCCGAAACATGGATCAGGGCAAGGCCACAGGTGCATTATTTGTGGATCTGACTAAGGACTTTGACCTTGTTAGACCACTCCCTCCTCCATACTAATCTTCTCCACCTTAGCTACTCAGCTGAGACCTTCTCTTGGTTCCAGAGCTATCTTATGGGTAGGTCCCAATCAGTAAACATTGGGATAGCCTCTTCCCCTACCGTGCCTGTCTTCATGGGGGTCCATCAAGGCTCCATCCTGGGCCCCCTGCTGTTTTCTATCTTTATTAACTCCCTTCTGGCCAAAAGCCTATCCTGTGAGGCACTGTTGTATGCAGATGATCTCATCATCTTCCACAGTGACAAGTCCCTAACTAACGTATACTCCATGCTCACCCAAAACTACAGTGCTGTTTACAAGTGGTTTCTATCCAACAGGTAATTGGTAAATAAAAAGAAAACTAAATCAATGCTTCTCAAGTCCAAACCATACATTTTTAACCTCACCAAATCTAATTCATCCCTCTTAGTAATCTCACCTGAAGGTCCCTCTCTGGAAAATGTCCCCAGCTTCAAATACTTGGGAGTAACCTTGGACCCCTCTCTTTTTTTCATGGAACACATCAACACTATAGTACATAGGGTTAATCAGAAACTTGGGGCTGCCTACTGGCAAAACCTCTACCTGACATCGGAGGCATGCCTAGCCAAGGCAACCTCCTCTCCCTTATAGATTACTGCTCCCCCATTTATTCCCAAGTGTCCTCTGACCTGCACTTCAGACTTAACTCAGTCTATCATAGCATCTGTCGGTTTGTGCTCCAGTCTCCTTACTCTACGTGCCACTGTGATTTGTACTGGTCACTTAGTGGCTCCCACTCCAAGGCCGGTATGATTATGCCCTTGGCTGCAAAACTGACAACACCCTTAGAGGTGGCCAAATGTCCCCATATGCTTCCCTCCTCAAGGGCAGAGTATCACACAAATGTCTCTGTGAATCATCGGTCCCCTCTCTGGAAGTCCCTAGTGTCTCCACTGCCATGGGCAGTAAAGATCTCTCTTTCTCTGCCCCCACCCTGTAGAACAAGCTACCAGAATCCCTCCGCATGACCAACTTTCACCTACCTTCAAAACCCATCTCAAAGCCTGGCTGTTGATGGCAGCCAAATGATGTTGCCCACCCAGGTAACACAACTACTCCTCTACACTGAAATCCCCCTTCCATCCTCTCCCCCTACATACTGTTCCTCCTTGTTGGGGTACCCTATTCATTATTGCATGGTCCCCCTCCCTGGTTATGCTACAGCACTTATATTATTGAGAGGGGTTCAGCATGTCATTCTTCGCTGTTTTGTTATCTAAACTGTGTACCAACCTACTCAATGCACTGTATACCTATGCTACCCTTTTGTACAATCATTGTGTGCAACGCTTTGTATCATGTTATCGATGCCTGTACTCCATGCCATGTGTTGTATTGTATGTACTTATGTGCCATCTTCATGGCACGGGTCATGCCTGAAACCGGTCCTTTGGATTGGCGCATCTACCTGGTAACCAAAGACATAAATAAATTAATAAATTAAATAAATAAATAAATCCAATCCAGCACTTGCTGGTCAAGGTCCACACATGGTTTACTTGGCGGATTCTGCTTAGATTGTCTGTCAGGACATTGTCCTTGCCTGGCAAATGTACAGCAGATATCTTTGTATCTCCTATAGGGAATAAGCCAGATCCTAGATCTTCATAGCCTCTGTGCACAGTCTTGAAAATCTTGTTCCTCCCTGCTTTTATTTTGTTGGTATCTCTGTTTATTGTTCTCAAACCAGATGGGGATTTACCCCATGTCTGCCCCCCGAACTCCACACCACCAATCTCCACAACTGCCTGGGTAGGTGGCCCATGAATTACTCCTTGTGACAGGGATCCCCGGGGGGGAAGGACCCCAAGAAAAACCAGGAGATTCCATCTGAGTCTTAAACTGGCATCTTTTTGGTGCCACTTGCTGGAGTAGATCCAACAATTTCATGGTACACTGCCCAGAGGGATATTCTTGTGGTTACCCCTTCCCTGATGGAGTGTACATGCAATAACATCTTGGCATGCTGGATGTGCTCCCATACCCGACATGCCAATGTCTACCACTTTCACCAGTCCAGTTTCAGCTTTTGGGCCTAGGCTCACCCACCCCTAGCTGCTGCCAGGGGACAGTATATCACTGGGTGATGAAATCCTCCATCCCCTGAGAAAGAGAGCAGTCTGTCAGACACTCATCCTTTCCCCCAGCTAGCCCTCCAAAGCTCCTGAGCTCTTTTCCAAACCCGGCTCATCGGCATTGGAGGTGGTAGCAGTACTGCTGAACTGGTGGGCCAGCTCATCCCTTCTTGGTTATGTAATACATTGAGATGGTGTTGTCTGTGGGAATCTGAACAGATTGACCTTGTAGCTGCGGGGAAGTGGACTGCATTTCCAGCAATACTGCCCTGAGCTCCGGGAGACTGATGTGCTTTGGATTCTCCTGTGGGGTCCAGATTCTAATCACTGTGAGATCCTTTAGATGGGTGCCCTATCCTAGGAGTGAGGCACTTGTTGTGAGGACTCTTTCTGGGGACTTATGGAGGAAGGGAATGCCCTCTCTGAGGTTGCTTTTATCCTTCCGCTATTCCAGTGCCCTCACCAATGACTTTGTAACTGGCACTAGCTTGGAAAGTGGATCCCATCTTTGAGACCAGTGGTCCATTATGTAATACTGAATGACCCTCATCTGAAACGTGGCCCATGGCCCCACTGCTGTGGATGAGGCCACATTACTCAGTAAGTGCACAAAATCCCTTACAGGCTTTAGTTGGCCTGGTGTGAAGGAATCTGCAGTAGCACTCATATTTGATACCCTCTCTTGTGCAAAGAAAACTTTCCTCTGCAGGGCATCCAGTTCTCCACCTATGAAGTCCAGCACCTGTACAGTCTCTGTTTGGAACTTCTGCAGATTTAACAGGAACCTCAGATTTTCCAGAGGGCTTTTCACCCTCTGCATACAGCATCTTGTCTCTTTTTTTATGTTTGTTTTGTGTTTAATTAATCTGTTTTCCCTTACCACTCAACTCCCATCGGCAAGACCGGACACCCCAGCCATGTCACCCTGGAATCCACCAGGACTTACCAAGAGTTTTTCTTCTTCAAGAGATTACTCCCCCAGCAGGGTCAGTGGGGCTCCGCAACCCCTGCTGTCGTTTGGGATCCAGTTCTGGACAGTGGGCCAGCTGGTCAGGTGTGGGGCCTGTTGGTGTCTGGCACCCTCCTGCTTCTGGTATTTTTCCCTTTTCTGTGTCCCCCCCAAGAGGTGTGGTGTACTATGACACCGTAATTTACATTATGCGGTCACAAGCAACACACTTTGGTGTCAGCCACTGCCCCCTTGATTTCTCTGGCAGTCCTAATTGCCTTTCTCCCAGTGCCCACTGGGGCCAAGCAACCACCAGTCTCTGCAAATCCTTCCCACAAAGAGGAGAGTAGTCCTTCTGATGTTTGATCCACCTCCCCTGGTCAGCGTTTGACACCCCGAGTTTGCTTCTGAACTTGGATCATCAGAGCTGCAAGGGGTAGTGCTACTAATACGCTAGTGGGCTAACCTATGTCTCTTGTTCTGTTTTCCCAGAAACTAGCTAATCATCCAGGTAGGGACAAACTACACCACCTTGCTTTCTCAGATGTGCTACTACCACAGCTAGGCACTTGTGAAGATCCTTGGTGCTAAAGTGAGGACAAAGAGAAGGGCTACAAACTGATGCTGGCAGTTCCCTAGCTTGAACATGAGGTATTTTCTGTCAGTAGGTCTGACAGGACTGTGAAAATAGTGTCTATCAGATCCAGTGACCCTAGCCAATCCCCTGATTTTAAGGATGTGATGATATCACTGTGCCCAGTGTGACCATCATAAACCTGTTCTTTTTGATATGCTTGTTCAGATATCTTCAGTCAAAAATGGGTCGCCACTCTCCATTTTTCTTGTGAGTGAGGAAGTATCTTGAGAAAAGGCCCTTGTCCCACTGTGAGACAGTAACCCTCCCTGCAGAAGTTTCTTTTCTTCCAGTTGCAGCAGAACTCTTTCTGCTGTTAAATGAGCTGGGAAATGTTTGGATTTCTGCAGTACTGTAAACCTCTTGAACTGCAAGGACAATCCTTGACCCATTACCCCTAGATTCCACTTGTGTGTGATAATTTTTAACCATTCCTACAAGTTGTGGGTCAGCATTCCCATCACTAGCAATGGTTGGGCAACCTGTGCCTAATGGTAAGGAGGATTGTTTTGGCTGTGGCTTGGGAGCTGGCGCTGCAGCAGCATGTCTTGTGGCCCTCCTGCCTCTGCCCTTGTATTAACCTCTTTGGGGTTGGTACTTATAGGGGGTATAAGGTCTTGGGTAGTAGCCCCTACACCTGCCTCCCCTTCCGTAAGGCTTGTAGAAAGTGCAAGGCTTTTCTTTATCAGTGTTATTTTTGTAAGTGGTCTTGTACTCATCCACTTTTTTCATGTATCCTTCTGTTCTGACACCAAATAACGAATTTCCCTCAAAGTGGAAATCCATGGCCTTGGTGTGAGTGCCTTGTGAAAAGATGGTATCCTTAACCAAGAGAACCATTGGTGGGCTGTTCAAGCCACCTGGGAACCAAGCCTGGCAGCTCGCTCACTCATTTCAAGCTGGACTCGCTGATCTCTGCATTTGTGTGATTTGCGGTGCTGAATCTTTCCCTTTCCCTTACCTTTTTTCGTTTAAGCAACGCTGGACATGTTTCCAGAGTATAATCCTAGTGCTTTAGCTGTTTTCCCTAAGTAGTTAGCCTAGCAACTGTATTGTGCTTAGGGTTTGACAAAGATCTCTGCCACAGTGCACACCTTGTGATTACCATACTTCGGCTGTGTTTTTAACCCCTAATTGCCGAAATGCAATGTTTAATTGTACTACCTATGCTGCTTGTTGTCTACACAGTTAGCCCAGACACTTTTAAACTGTGTTAGGGTAGACAGAGATTTCAGCCTATTTCTAATGCTCTGGTGTTAGGGTAGACAGTGATTACAGCCTATTTTAAATGCTCTGGTGTTGCTGAACCAGCTTTCGTCTGCATTTTCTCTTTATCTTTTTCCTTAACCTGCACCCTACCTGCCGAACCTGTGCCACTCCCCATGTACTACACTGTCTTAGTAGGCTTAACACTTGCTGACCCTGCCACCCCCTCATTTGTATTTTTTCTTTGTCCCTGCCAATCCTATTAATTTCTTCCTTGTTCTCACTCCCCCGAACTCTCACTCTCTGACCTCCCCCCCCCTCATTAAATCATCTGCAATCTCCCCCCTCCCCACTCCCCTGGTTTTCTCAGGACCTCCCACCAATTAAGTTTAGCTCCACTATCCTCCTTTGTCCCCTTACCTCTGTCTGGCTCATGCCCATCATTGTATGCTCAGTTTAGCCTGATCTCTGTCTCCTTTCTTTCCCTTTGCAGGAGGAAACTCGAACAGGCGCTTCAGCCCTGAACCCAGGACCAATGGCGCCAAGATAGCCACGGGTCAATCTGCCCCTGGACTAGCCCAGCATTGCAGGTATGCCAGCTCTGCTACAGCTCCCCTGGAGAACTTGAATTTTGGTGGCTCTCAGCCAATTGGACTGCTCACTTCACCTTGGTTACCCATTGGTGGGCTCTTCAAGCCACCCAGGAACCAAGCTCAGCAGCTCATTCACTCATTTCGAGCTGGGCTCACTGATATCTGTATTTGTGTCCCACCACCCACCCGGCCTCCTATTAAATACAGCTAGGCTCCACCCAGCTTGTACTATATACTCACTGATTGTCCCTTACTCCCCTCCTCCTTTTCTCACTGCCCTTCTACAAAAGGATACAGCAAATACTCCAACTTTTCCTACTTGTGCTCTCTTTGCGTATCCCTTTCAGTCTGCCCCTATTCACGAAGAAGGCTGCAATTATTTCATCAAATTCAGCTTGTCCATCTGAAGGACTGCTGTTTTTCCTAATTCACTCAGTTCCAGGCCTGGGTGCAGGTGATTAACCCTGACATAATAGCACTCACGGAAACCTGGCTCTCCCCAAAGTATATGGATACCTCTATCTCCTTCAAAGGTTACAACTCCTTCCGACAAGACAGAGCCACCAAACATAGGGGAGAGTGCTTAGCCTATGCCAGATCTGGAATAAAGGTGCAGGCTCTGGATTGCAGTCTGCACACAAAAAGAAGCCCAAATTCTGAACCTTAAGTTAAGCACATGGCCACAGAACAAAGTCCTGCTGCTCTCTACAGTCTACATACCTCCTGGACACCAAATTTCCAGTCTCAACCATGTCATAGTTAATCAACAGTAGTTAGGCAATCAATGGGAGAAAGTCATTGTTGGCAACTTTAACATTAACTGGCACTCCCAGAAGGAAACAAAAACTAGGGATCTTATCTCTGGCCTATTCCTCACTCAGATTGTCACCGTTGACACTCGACTTAACTACAGAACAGGGAGCAGTACTCTAATTGACTGGCTCTGTCCTGACATCCTGAACATGTTTCTGATGTCACCGTCCTGCCGGACAGCCTCAGTGATCATTCCCCAGTGAAGTGTACCTGGTCAAACAAATTCACCAAGTACCCACCTAGGTTGTCCAAAAACCATTGCATGAGGCTTGGGCTACTTGATCACTTCAAGCTGTACTTGACACAGTTTGACTGGTCACCGCTGGCAGGGGATATCAATGGCAACAAGGCCCTGGACTTCTTTATAATGACCTTCAACTGTGCTTGTGAAATTTTAGTGCCCTATAAAACAAAAATAATTAGGGGCACTACCTATCCATGGCTTTCCAACTCTCTCATTGAGCTTATGAGAAATAGAGACAATCTGTGGCACAAAGCAAAAACAGCCAGGACACCTGTTGCTCTCAATGCCTACAAGGTGGCCAGAAACCTCTGTACCAAACTCATTCAACAGGCCAAAGCCTTCTACTACAAGGATCTACTAAGCAAAACTTGAAGGTCTGGAAAAGAATTCTAGAACTCTCTGAAATCCCTGATGGGCAAGACCCCCAAGGCACCTCCTGACCTGGTTGTTACAGCGGCTAGGCTACAACAGGAACCCATTAAAATCATCAATGAGTTCAAAAACTCCTTTTTGTACCTTTCTGGGGTACTCCCTGGTGACTACCTTTAGGATATGAGGATACGAGTGGTCGGCACCACCATGCTGCTCCACACAATCCTCAAGGGATGACTTACCACCCTTCTACTTTAGACGAGTTACCAAATCTGAAACTATCAATCACATTAAAGGGGCCCTTGGCAAGACAATGATGGGGGTGGATCTCATTGACATGAATCTTGTTGGACTCCTACTGGATGAACTTGCTGGACCTCTAACCATAGTGTTTAATGCCTTTCTAAGATTAGGAGTGTTTCCAAATGGATGGAAGTCAACTATTGTCGCACCTGTTTTCAAAGCAAGGGACAATATCCTAACTTCTAACTACAGACTGATCTCCATCCTGCCTCCCTTTTCTAAAGTACTAGAAAGAACGGTCTCGGAGCAGCTTACAGAGTATATCAATACCAATAATTTACTCTTCCTGCAGCAGCACGGTTTCTATAAAAAACATTCCACTCTCACCGCCCTTGTTGACTACTTATCCCAGCTATAAGATGCTTTAAATAGTGATCAGGCAGTGGGATCGGTATTCATTGATCTTACAAATGCCTTTGACTCTGTTAATCACAACCTCCTCAGTTGCCTTCTGTCAACAGGACTTTCCCCGGACTCAGTACTATGGTTTGGCAGCTACCTCTCCAACAGGTCACAACGTGTCAAAATTAGAGACACCCTGTGGGAACCTAATGATGTGATCCTTGGGGTTTCTCAGGGTTTCATTCTTGGCCCTCTTCTCTTCAGCCTTTTTATCAATCCTGCCCTGTCTGCATGTTCAGCATGCATTGTTCTCTATGCAGATGATGCTGTAATATCAGTTGCTGGTAAAGACTATTCCTTCACCACTACTGAGCTCCAAAGGAGCTTCCTCAAGCTTGAAACCTGATTTACCCAAAACAAACTCCTATTAAACCACAAAAAAAACTAAGAGTTTACTCTTCTCTACCACCCAAAGTAAAAATACATTCCACCCCCTGCTCATACAAAACCACAAGGGTGAGATACTAGACCAAGTAACCAAGTTTAAATACCTCTGCATTACCTTTGATGACATGCTCACCTTCTCAAGCCACATTGATTCTGTAGTTAAATCCGCTAATATAAAGCTGGGGGTCCTTTACCGACACAGGCACTCTATGATACCCATTGCCCTCAGACTTGCCACCAGCAGCTCAGTACTGTCTTCCATTGACTGTGGACTGCCAATCTATGGGGCTGGCACAAGAACTGCCCTTAACCAGGTTAGCACACTCCTTAATAAGTCCTGCCATCTAACATTGGGGGTTGCACTCACCGCCCACACCTGTATGCTCTGCACTGAGACTGGCTGGCTTCCACTTCTTCTTACAGCACAATACCAAACCTGTTTACGTCTAAAAAAAGTGCTTCTTGAGCTGATGCCTCCCCTCTCTGGGCAGCCTCTTTAAGTCGGCAGCACACACAAAATTAACCAGAAATGCAGCCACTGACAGGCTGTTGATCCTATTCAAATGCACAAAACCTGCCCAGAATTCCAAGGATCAAAATGGTACAATGAGCTACCAGCTGACCTCACTGATACCCCCAAGATTAGTACTTTCAAATCTGGGCTCAGATCCATTCTTGGCACTGCTAAGACCTGTACCTGCCTGGTCTAAGCATTCTCACCTCAGCATCCCAAATCACCATCTACCTACTACTACCACCCCCTCACTCCACCCCTCCAGCTACTAACCCCTGTTCTATCCTCACCTACACTATACTTCCCCCTTTCTCTCAGAATTCTTCTCATTCCTTCCCTTCCTCTCATAATTCTTCTCATTCCAACACTCCTGCCCCCGACAATGCCCATTATCAGCTGACCACCCCTCCCTTCAGTTTCTGTATGCCCTACCGTTAGGGAATCCCAACACTGCGTCTTACCCACCTTTCTCTTATTATTCCATTTTTGTTATTACTGCTTATAAGCTGTATGTAATTTCAATGTAATTGGTTGCCTGTGTAATTGTATCATGTGTTATTGTATAATCTTGTATTGACTGTTATGTTTTGTCCACCACTGACTTGGAACCTTTGAAAATGAGTCTTTGACTCTAAGGTATTGATCCCAATCTGAAATAAATAAATAAAACCTCTTCAATGCAGATCCATTGGCTAAGACCCTTGAAGCAGAGTCATTGAAGCCTACAGCCATGAGAAAGTGGTATTTAGTGGCATCTAGGCATGACTTTGCTATGGCAGCCAGTTTCTGTGTTACCTCTCCTTCCACCTCATCACTCTGTGCCAGCACTATATTCCACACTGTTTTCCAGTACTGGACTGTAAATGCCAAATAAGCAACCTGCCTAAGGAGCAGGAAAGCTGTTGTATACACTATTTTGACCATAGTATACAGTTTCCTCTAGTTCTTTTCAGGAGGCTGCACAGAGAAGGCACCTTGGCCTCTTGCAAGCAGCTACGTGGACCACTCCTTCATGGTCAGGGAGGGTATACAGGTATGCCACCCTCTGTCTTCCACCTGATTCTTCTTTTCAACTTTTTTAGCTATGCCAGCAGCTGAATTGGGTGCTGACATGACTTTTGAAATGGCTTTTTGTAGTGATTTGCATATGGGAACTAGCAACCTTCTTGTAGGCGCTAACCCCATGATATCCATAAACTCCATTTCCTACTCCTCATCCTCTTCATTTCATGAGAGGGAATGCTGAGTGTGCTCACCATTTGTTTGATAAAAGAACAGGGCAAGGTAAAATCCTCTGTAGGCCTAGGAGGGGAACCAAACTCTTGTTTTGGTGAACCATCTGGCTCTATCAGGTCTCCTTCTTCCTCCTGCTTATAATACATGTCACACTCATAGAAACATAGACTTTGACGGCAGATAAGGACCGCTAGGCCCATCTAGTCTGCCCATTTCCCTACCTACAGGATAGGCCGCAGATCCTATTTAACCAACAGCCTATATCTTCCTGCCCCCCACAAGAATTGCCTTATGTCTGTCCCATGCATTCTTGAATTCTCCCACAGTTTTAGACTCCACAACCTCCTCAGGAAGGCTGTTCCATGCATCCACAACCCTCTCTGTGAAATAATACTTCCTCACATTGCCCTGAACCACCTCCTTCTATCTTTAAATTGTGTCCCCTTGTTCTTGCAAGTCTCTTTTTCTGAAAGATGCTACCCTCTTGGACTTTGTTGATTCCCTTGAGGTACTTGAAAGTTTCTATCATGTCCCCCCTCTCCCTTCTTTCCTCAAGGGTATACATATTAAGCTCCTTTAGTCTCTCCTCATACGGCTTGTCTTGCAGACCCTGCACCATTTTAGTTGCCCTCCTCTGGACTGCCTCTATCCTGTCTATGTCCTTGCGGAGATGGGGTCTCCAGAACTGGACACAGTATTCAGATGGGGTCTCACCAACTGTCTGTACAGAGGATAACAACTTCCTGTTTTCTGCTGCTGATGCCTCTCCTATACATCCCAGTATACCCCGGCCCTCCCTACTGCCTTCTCACATTGCTTGCTAACCTTAAGGTCATCTGATATGATTACCCCCAGGTCCCTTTCCTGTTTTGTTGTTGTTACTACCTCCCACCCATTGTGTATTCTTCCCTGGGTTCTTGTTTCCCAGGTGCATTATTTTGCACTTTTGCATTGAATCCTAGCTGCCATCGTCAGACCATTCCTCCGACCTTGCCAAGTCCCTTTTCATCCTTTCCACGCCCTTGTGTATCAACCCTGTTGCAGATCTTTGTGTCATCTGCAAAAAGGCATACTTTTCCTTCCAGTCCCTCTGCAATACCACTGATGAAGACATTAAAAAGGACTGGACCCAATACTGAACCCTGCGGTACCCCACTAGTAACCGCCCTTTCTTCAGAGTGGACTCCATTTACAATTACCTTCTGTGTCCTGTTGTCCAGCCAATGTTTTACCCAGGCTACCACCCTGGGACCCACTCCCAGGCTGGTTAATTTGACTAATAATCTTTTGTGGGACTGTGTCAAATGCCTTGCTAAAGTCTAGGTAGGCCATGTCCACAGCCCCTCCCTGGTCTACTACTTTGGTCACCCAGTCAAAGAAATCTATTAGATCTGGCTCTGACATGACCTTCCGCTGTGAACCCATGCTGCCTTGGATCCTGTGCTCCACTGACCTCTAGGTACTCAACTATTCTTTCCTTCAGAAGTGACTCCATCACTTTCCCTACCACAGAGGTCAGACTGACAGGTCTGTAGTTTCCTGCCTCTGTCTTGGTCCCACTTTTGTGAAGGGAATCACATCCACCTTCCTCCAGTCCTCGGGTACCACACCATCCTCCCATGATTTATTAAAAGAGTAGCCAGTGGTTTCACTAGTTCCTTCCTTGATTCTTTTAGAATTCTGGGGTGAATTCCATCAGGACCCATTGCTTTGTCCACCTTCAGTTTTAGGAGTTCTTGCAGAACCCTTCTTCTGTGAAAGGACTGGGATCGACCCCTATCAAGAGTGCTTCTGTTAATTGGATTAGGCACTTCCCCTCCTCTTTTGTGAATACTGAGCAGAAATATTCGTTCAGTATTCCTGCTTTCACTGTCCCCTCTGCTACCCACCGTTTATTCTATTCAGCCTCACTATCCTCCCTTTGTCTTTCTACGCCGCTGATGTACCTATAAAAGGTTTTATCCCCTTCTTAACTGAGTTGGCTATCTTTTCCTCAGTTTGGGCCTTTGCTATTCTGACTTCCCTCCCTGCTTCTTTCTGCCTTAACTGGTACAGCTCTCTGTCCTGCTCCTTCTGTGTTTCCTTATACTTCTGGAATGCTATCTTTTTTTTCCTGACTTTCACAGCCACCTCTCTTGAGAACCATAGTGGCTTTTTCTTTCATTTTGATTTGTTTATTTGCTTCACACAAAGGCTTGTTGCCTCTGTGATGGCAGTTTTGATAATTCCCCATTGTTGCTCCACACCTCCTTCTAGCCTGTTTGCTGGTGCTTTCTGAGGCACTCTCCCATCTTGCCAAGTCAGCCGTCCTAAAGTCCAGTACCCTCACTTTTGTATGATCGACTCTGTAGCTGAGTTTAATGTGAACCACACTGTTTGATGGTCACTTGTCCCCAGATGGCAACCCACTTCTAGATCTGAGATCCTCTCACTGCCCCCATTTGAGAGTATGAGGTCTAAGATTGCTCCCTCACGAGTGGGTTCCGAAACTAGCTGTCTAATGCCTGCCACCTGTGGGGCATCAAGAATGGCCCTGCTCTTGGATGTGGCTGCAGCAAATGTGCTCCAGTTAACATCTGGCATATTCAGGTCTCCGTCAACAGTATCTCCCCTTTCTCTGCCATTCTAAGAATGCCTTCCATCATATCCTTGTCCATTCCTTCCCCCGACATAGGGGTCTGTACACAACCCTGTGTGGATTGTGGTGCCCTTCCAGTCTCAAGGTGACCCACAGTGCCTCCTCTCCTCCCTGTTTACTCTTTTGTTCAGTTGCTTTATCCCTTCCTTTACATAGAGAGCTACTCCTCCCCCTCTTCTCCCCTGCCTGTCTCTCCTGTAGGTTATGTACCCTGGTATGTTAACATCCCAGTCATGGTTCTCTGTGTACCATGTTTCTGTGACTGCTACGATATCCAGGCATCCCTCTTCCATTAAGGCCACCAGCTCAGGGAGCTTGTTGCCCAGACTACGGGCATTGGTACTCATTACCCTCCATTTCCTGATGGCCTTACCCCCTTTTGCCCCATCCCTGTCCTTCTTGCCTTTGTCACTTTCTCCATTTACCCCATTTGCACTCCTCTGCAGGCACAAGTTTCCCATAGCCTGGAAGTCCTGGAAGAACTGCCATACTTTTGCCATGTCCCACACTAAAGGTATTTGCCTTAGGTCCACTACCTGCTTGTCCTTTGCAGGAGAAGTGGCGAGGACATTCTTTTCATTTTGTTTTTTCTTGGCAGACACTATTTCCAGTACCTGCTCTGAGGTTTTTTCATTTGTAGTTTTGCCATCACTGGACTCAGAGTTTCCCCTTTCGGACACCCTGGTATCTTTACCATGTTTATCTGATGGCTGGGCAGCTTTATCTTTTTCCTCTGTCTCCTTTGACATGGACTGCTGCTGTTTAGGAGGAGAAGTAATCTTTAATGCATGCTTTCCACCATCATTAGGAACTCCTTCAGAGCCTTTACTATATTTTTGTGACACAGAGACAGACTGAAAAGTCATAAAATCTTCTCCTTTTATGGTCCTTTTCTTTTGAGTTTTAGGACAAAATCTTTTTCTGAGCTCACAATTAATAAAGTCGTGATGAGGATCCAGGCAGCTTAAAAAGAGATCATGGCAGTCTGCCTTTGCCAGGAGCTGGAAACAGTTTGCACAATTTGTAAAAGCCCGTGGGTCCTGTTCTCTTTTTCTTAGGTCTATCAGTCATGCCAGACTCTGAAAGATCTTAAAGAAATGCTTCTGGTTCCCAGTCACATTCAAATATTGTTTAACAGGGCCAGCCCAGTGGCATGGAGTGTTGCGGCATTGTGCCATTCCTCCTGCAGCACTGGTGACCCATGTTTGGTGACAAGCACAGGTTGCTTGGGGTCAGCTGGGGGGAGGGTTGGGTGAGGTTGGGTGAGGTTTGAGTAGCCACTTTAGGAGGTTAGCTCTCCTGGCCTTTGACCACCACCATGTGGAGGCATAGTGGTGTTGTGGGCATCAGATGTGGGCTAGGCGCTAGGCCAGGGGTGGGAGGAACAGAGTCATGTCAGGCCAAGGCATACGTGCAGAGCTCCACACTCGCACCTGACCTTGTCTGGGGCTCTGGGAAATAAAGTGAGAAAATAGGTGAAAAAAATGGGGTCGGGGCTTAATGAAGCCCCTTCCTCAGCTAGCACCGATGGTCTGAGGGGTCAGAGGAAAGGAAAGAATCAGAGACTCAGAACAACTGCAGTGCCAGAAGGGATCGGCTGATACAGCTGCCCAGCCTGCCAGAGGACCATAACAGAAATATGGAAAAAATATTTTTTAACAGAACCTGTATGGATCAATGTGGTTCTGAACTAAAATATTTTCATTTTTGTTTCACTTCTATTGGGAGCCATGCTTAGGTAATTCAAATACTGCTGGAATATATTTAAAAATAGAGCAATTCAGAATTTTGAGTAATATTTTGTTTACCAGTGCTCCAGTTCCCCTTAACGGGAATTATGTTTAAAAATGAACAAAAACTGAACAAAAAAATTAGCAAAAACTGCTGATTTGCAAGTGACTCTAAGTGGTTTTGCTAAAAATGAAATACATTTTTTGATATAGCCACACAGTTCCCTTCAGGCAGGAACTGTGTTACACTTCAGCCTCCTCTGGCTCCTGGTTCAGGCAGGAACCATGTTACACTTCAGCCTCCTCTGGCTCCTGGTTCAGGTGGGAACCACATTACACTTCAGCCTCCTCTGGCTCCTGGTTCAGGCGAGAACCACATTACACTTCAGTCTCCTCTGGCTCCTGGTTTAGGCGGGAACCGTGTTACACCTCAGCCTCCTCTGGCTCCTGGTTCAGGCGTGAACCATGTTACACTTCAGCCTCCTCTGGCTCCTGGTTCAGGCGGGAACCATGTTACACCTCAGCCTCCTCTGGTTCCTGGTTCAGGCGGGAACCACATTACACTTCAGCCTCCTCTGGCTCCTGGTTCAGGCGGGAACCACATTACACTTCAGTCTCCTCTGGCTCCTGGTTCAGGCGGGAACCATGTTACACCTCAGCCTCCTCTGGCTCCTGGTTCAGGCGGGAACCATGTTACACTTCAGCCTCCTCTGGCTCCTGGTTCAGGCGGGAACCACATTACACTTCAGTCTCCTCTGGCTCCTGGTTCAGGCGGGAACCGTGTTACACCTCAGCCTCCTCTGGCTCCTGGTTCAGGTGCGAACCACATTACACTTCAGCCTCCTCTGGCTCCTGGTTCAGGCAGGAACCACATTACACTTCAGCCTCCTCTGGCTCCTGGTTCAGGCACGAACCGTGTTACACTTCAGCCTCCTCTGGCTCCTGGTTCAGGCGCAAACTGTGTTACACTTCAGCCTCCTCTGGCTCCTGGTTCAGGCGCGAACCGTGTTACACTTCAGCCTCATCTGGCTCCTGGTTCAGGCACAAACTGTGTTACACTTCAGCCTCCTCTGGCTCCTGGAAACCAATCAGGAATTGGAACTGGAGAAACTACACCCTAAGTAATGCAGAGTATTTGGTAAACAAACTAACTCAAACAATAAATCGAAAAACAAAAGTACAGTGGTTCCTCACTTTAACAAACTTTTTGGGAGCCAGCTGCAATGTTTGTTATAGTGGCATCTTTGTTATATCAAGGGACATTGTAAATATTGAGCATCATTATTCATGGTTGGGCTTATGCGGGAGATGCGCGCAATTTTCATCTAAAACATCAAACCAATACAAACCATAACTTTTACTTCTCACAGTAAACTTTATTTATCAGGTACCTAATGAGGTAGTACTTTTAAAAAGAGTTTCAAACTCAAACCCAGACTTAGATGCAGTATACTTTACTCATCATTGTCCTCTTGCGGTTTGAAGAAAGCCGTAATCTGTGACTGCTTTATGTTTTTCATTGCCAGATTATTGCTGTAGGAGACAAGGTTGTGAAGCTGTAGTACCTTAATCAGGTTTGCATCTTGTGCTTGTAATCACTCCAAGCCTTGGTTTAATCCACAGATGGCTTGATTGTAGGTCAGTAATGCGGGCTCATCAGGTTATTTGAACTCTTCAATGGACTCATCCTCAAACAATACATTTTAAAAAGAAAAAAGTACTGTAATAAACCAATATGACAATCAGAAGAATGAAACTGCAGGGTGACTGGTCTGTTTGGGCAGAGAAACAAGTCTAACATTAGAGCACAACAGGGCATGCGATTACACTGCAGATTTTTAACTTGTAAGTTTTATAATTGGCATGCAGTTCTATCTCCAGGGCATCATACTTTGGCAGGAAGATAATGCTTATTGTAAAGCTTAATTGATGGATTCCTGGGGTCTGAATTTTCTAATTTTGCCCAGTTCTAATGAACATGTCAGATCCTGAGTTCTGACAGACTGAAATCTCAGTAACCCCAAATATTATTCCCCAGCAATGATGTGCATCATGGATTCAGCAGCTTCCTACTTCAATAACTGTAAACAGGACAAGATCTGGCATACAAAACGTCACTTTGCACAGTGGGCTTAGTGTACAGTATCTGGAAACACACTACCTCATGGCAATTTTATCAGATGCCTTCATGGTTTCATCAAATATCATGGGCTTTGCAAAACATTCCTATCTGTAGTGATAGGCCTGAGAAGTGGTCCTGTATCTGGCAATTAGCCTTTAATACAAAAAAAGAACAAAATCATGTACATGGGAAACTACAATCTAAGTGTTGAGATGATCTGAGGGATGTGAAAATCACTGTGACTGAGAGAGAGAGAGAGAGAGACCTGCGGGGGATAATTTCAAACAGCCTAAAAGCATTAGCACCATGCAGGAAAGTCATAGGGAAGGCAAACAAGATGTTAGGATGCAGAGGCACAGGGTTCAGCAGCAGGAGGAAAAGGTCATCTTGAAGATCCCTGGTGAGGCCTCGTCTAAAGTACCATGTACAGTTTTGGAACCCTCATTTAAGGAAGGACATAAATAGAGTGGAAGCTTTGCAGAGGAAAGTGACCAAGATGATACAGGGCCTTAAGGGGATGACATATAAGCAGAGGCTAAAAACCTCAACATGCATGCTATAGAGACCAGGAGGGAGAAAGGGATATGATCAAAACCTTTAAATACATGAGGGGTATTAATAAGGTGAGCGCAAGTGTCCTATTTATCATCAGTAGCAATAAGACTACCAGGGTTAATAATAGCAGACTGTAGGGGGTTACATTCTTGAAGGACACACCAAAAATACTTTTTTACAGAACAAACGTTGTGGATGGGTGGAATATGTTTCCAGAAACATGCATGCATTTTATGACTATGGTGAGTTTTAGAAGGAGGTGAGGCAGTTACAAGGGACAGTTGAGGGGGCACCAGAGGGGGAGGTGCTTGGACATGATCCTCCAAGGACACATGCAGTCACACAGGGCAGACTAGATAGAACATAAGGCTTCTTTCTGCTGGCACATTTCTAAGTTTCTATGCAATTCAGCGGAATAAAACATTATAGCTCTTTCAGTAACATCAAGCTAGCTGGTGAAACTGGGACCCCATGGATAAAGAAAGTCAGTACTCCCACTTGTGAATCCTAAGTCTGGAGGAAATTCATGAATGTGATAAATTCCATGAAAATGTTAATTCCTATTTGGCTTTTGCCACCATGAATTGTCAGCTATCTTATTGCTATACTTCCAGAAAAAAATTCCCTTTTGTAATTGGCTACTGAATCTTCCAAGCTGCTTGAGCACTTCTGCCTGATGCCTGATGCCACGTTATTCACTTGTACAATTGGAAGCATCTGTTGTCCTTTACTTGATGCGAAGCCATTTTAGAACCTTTTTAAGGTTGGTTGTTTACAGCAGGCAATCAGAGAGACTATCCAGGGGTCATTAGTCTATAGTAGGGCTTCTGGAATATCAAATTGTGCTCATACATTGCTGTTTGGGATTAGTACGACTGCCCAACATGAATCTGCCCAACAGTTTTTTACCAACACAAACTTCCCGTTGGGGACGTTTTTCTGACATTTAATTTCCAGACTACAAAAATCCTGACAGCCACAGAAAGCAACCTCAAAGTGATAACACTCACACACCCCTGCCCCCTGCTTACACACAGGCCTATAGATCATGTCCAAAAGTAAAGAATACATTGCCACACTAACCTGAAGTGTCCTGTTTTTCCTTCCTTTTTTCACCTGTTCCCTCTGGCCCATGTCTCTGCTGCACTGTCAATTGAAGACATTCGGTATCCAGATGTGGGGGCCTAGATACATGTGGTGCTGCGCTGGTGCTACCAGTAAAGGGCCAGCCAGCCTGAGGCAAAATGCAGACTCCAAGGCTCTCTAGCACTCTTAGGAAGGTACAAGAATGATAGACAAACATTGGGTATCTACAAATTGCAGTTATACAATCCACATATTGCAGTGATGCAATGCTTTGAAAATAATAAATGTACTACAGACTGCTGTCACAGACTCAATTGGGGCAGAGAGTCAGTGCTACACCACTCACCCCTGTGCTTCGAATCTGAGCACTTATACTTAAATCATCTGAAAAAGATAAATTCATTTTTCTGCCAAACTTATACTCAGAAACAGAAAGCTCTGAATGCATACTGCTGCAGAACCAGAGAGCAAAAGCTGCATGTAAACGGCTCGGAGCTCTACAACAAAGCAATATGAAGGACGGGATCAGTACAAACTTAGGAACAGAAAGCTCTGAATGCATAAAGCTGTCTCATTGGTTACTCTCAGCACTGGTGTTAGTGTCAGCAGGATGTTAACACATACCTCCATTCTGTGCAAACTTGCAGATGTTGCACCTGGCACGTGTGGGTCACTCAGTCACTTTGAGTCGGGAAGTAACTGGTCAGTAAATTGTACCATTCAGGCAAACTGAAGTCAGGAAATTGGTGTCGGGAAAGTGTGTGTCGGGCATATGAATATTGTGAAATCATAGCAGACCCTGCTGTTTTAAGGTCAAGGGAAATGTCCAGCAAACCATGCCCCACGCCATAGTATGGGACAGTCAGTGATTAAGCTTTTCATCTATAATAGTAAGTTTTTTCCTTATCATTTGCTCCACTATCTTTCTTTCTGTTTGGTTAAAACTGCTGTCCCTACCCCCCAATATTTTGTATACAGTGCCACTAACAGCATATCCCAGAGCCTTCCATGGCTGACATCAGAGCTGGCAGTCAGCCATAGGAGACAGTAGGTGAGATGACAATAGTAGGAGCTTTTAATATCTTTTGGTGCAGCCTTTCCCAATCCCAGTGTCATAGCAGCACTAAGTATAGACAATGGGATTGGGAAAGGGCAAACTAGAGCTATTAAAAGCTCTTACTATTACTATCCTACATACTACCTCCCACAGCTGATCCCTGGCTGTGAATGAAAGAGGCAGAAGGAATGAAAGAGAGAGTCCAGTCAAGCAAGGGTGAATTTGGCAACACCACAACCGATAAATAAAAACCTATATTTTTACACTTAGTACATATTTTAACAGAATACTTTTTTTATCCCTGCTTCAAGTGTTGAGGGTGGGGGTGGGGGGTATTATGGGCCTAGTGTCACTTCTGTTTCAGCAGTGCAAGAAAATGGTGAACATTTTGACCTATACTTTTCTATTCTATTTTAGATTGCCCCTTATTTACTGACTTGTATGATACCCTTCTTTCCACAATTTGAGCCCGCTTTGGTACTTTTTTCACATCTGAAATAATGAAAGGAGTGCCTCTTTTTAATATGTCTTGGAGCAGGTGTTCATCAGGGTTCTAGGCTGCTTTTATACATCAGTTGTCTAAAATCACTTCTGTTGTGACTAGAATGACCTAGCATGCAGCAGGCAGTGCTCCCTGACCTTATGGAACAGCAGGTGTTCAGAAACAGCTGGGAATGGTGATGAAAACCTGGTCTGAGCCATATTAAAAAGAGCGCTCTTTTTATTATTTCAAATGTTAAAAAAACTACTAAAAAAGACTCAAATTGTGGAAAGAAGTGTATCTTACAAGTCAATAGATAAGGGGCAATGTAAACCAGAATAAAACAGTATAGGTCAAAATGCTCACCATTTTCTCACACTGCTGCTTTAAATTACTTTGTAACTTGGCAATAAAGTAAATGGACAAATGTGGAGGCACGATTGGCTGAAGTCGATCACATGGGAAAATTCAGAACGGGGATTAATCCAGCATACCCACCGTGTCCAAAACTGAAGTACCAGGACCATCCAGATAGCTAGGTAAGCAGCACCGGGGAAAGGTGAGAATCAACTGTGAAGGAGACTCCAGTCTTGGGCAGGGAGTGGGCGACAAGCTAGGCAGTGTCAGAAACGGGAAGGGGAGAAATAGGAGCCGCGCACAATAGGAATAGATAGGAGCCGGTAAGGAAGCACAAAGACCCAAGAGGCAGTAGCACCAGATGGAGCAGGAGACGGAGCGGGTGACATCGGAGCTATCTCAGGGCAGCAATGAGAAGTGAGCAACCGAAGATGCAAATTTGTTAGAGTACCACACACCGCAGTGAGACAGCATTCCACGTAGACCTCCAATGAGTGGTATGAGAGTAATACCCACGTAGACCGCAAAATAAGTCGGACTAGCATGTGAGGCGCACCGTTGTGTTTATGTAGCAGTAGTCACTGTTTTCACCGCATCAGCAGCAAAACCCATCAAACATACCGTCCCTGTGTTATGTTGTTGTACCGATGGCAAATACATTCCTCGCAACTGTATACTTGCGCGGCCCATGTTACAAGAGCATTAAGCTACTCCGACAGTGGCATCTAATGTGATTAATGCATAGTTAGGCTGTTGTTCACCCTCAGCCTGTGGCCTCGAGCCACAACCCTCCCAACCATGCATTAATTCAGCATTAAATGCCACCTTTGTCGTGGCTTAATGCTTACATGTTACTATGTTACAACAATCTTCCAGCAGACTGGGAGGGGAATTTTTGCTTTATTCCTGTACAGTCCACCAAGTTTAGGGTGAAGTTTATTATTGATGGCATCACTGTGGCAGGAAGAGTCAAGATGTTGATTTAACAAACACTCAGGTATTTAGACACGGTACTGTAGCTTTGTTCAGATGTGAGCCATCTAGGCTTGTGAAAACTGGAGGAGACTGGATTTTTGCTAGTTGCTCCTGGTGCAAAAAGTCATGGAGACAGATTTCTTGGCATTGAATGTGAGCTGGTTGGCACAGAACCAAAACTGTACATTTTGAAGTTACATTTAAGCAAAGCAGGCAGTTCAAGGGCAGAGGAACCACATGCAGAAATCACTGTATCATTAGCATACATGGGAATTTTGAGAAGGAATCCACCTTGGGGAGGTGATGAAGGAAACTCAAGAACAAAATGGGACCAAGGATAGAGCTTTAAGTTACACCTGAACCAACTGGGGGATGGGAGAAGTCACCTACAAGGACAGCATAGGACACATCTGCTAAGGAGAAGCTGAACTGTTTCACCATGAGGTCACATAATGTAGCCTTTGCAAGTTTATCTATTGGGGTGAGCTGGGCAACTGAGTTGGAGGCTTTGGCTAAATTGGTAAGATAACAGTGGTGAGCATCTCTTGATCCATTACCATCAGAATGGTGACAATGATCAAATTAAATCAAATCAATCTTTATTTGTAAAAAAAGCATCTTTTTCATAACCAAGGCACTTGTACATATATAAAACAACATAATAAATAATCATAACAAATCAATTCAATTAATAAAATCCAAGAATTTAAAACGTAATAAATTACAACAGCAGCCTAAAAATCTGAGTATGCCAGACTAAATAAATAAGCTTTAAGTGCAGCTTTAAAACTCTGGACAGTCAGGCAATCTCGCACCCGATGAGGTAGAGAATTCCACAGGGTCAGGGCCACAAAACCAAAAGACCAAGCCCCAGATGTCTTTAAATGGACCCTGGGAATCTCTAGCAATCCCTCATCGGTAGATCGTAGAGCGCGGAGGGGACAGTAAGAGCGAAGGAGATCTTGCAAGTAATTAGGTCCTTGATCATGTAGGGCTTTATAGGTCAGCAAACTGACCTTGAAGGTGATTCACCACTGTACTGACAGCCAGTGAAGTCCGTGGAGCACTGGTGTTATATGACTGGTCCTGGTCATACCAGTCAATAGCCTGGCTGCCGCATTCTGCACTAGCTGAACACGGCGGATATCAACCCCCGGTAGCCCTAAGTAAAGAGCATTGCAGTAGTCAAGGCAGGAGGTAATGAAGGCATGGGCCAGAGTTGGAAGATCATCAGGAAGAACCAGATGTTTCACCTGGGTGACATTCCTTAGATGGTAAAAAAGAGGTTTTGACAACTACCGACACCTGAGATTTAAGGGTCAGGCCATTGTCAAAGATAATGCTCAGGTTCTGCACCCGGTCTGAGGTAGTCAGCTGAACACCCCCGAGCCATAATCCAGAGGGTAGTCCTGCCAACAAACCCAGCTCTCAACAATCTGGGTCCACAACCAGCACCTCAGTTTTAGCTGGGTTTAACCGTAGCCAGCTTGCACTCATCCAGTCCTGGATCTCGGCTAGAGAGTTGTTAAATATCGAGAGGAACACATCCTGACCTGGTACAAAGGACATGTACAGTTGAGTATCATCTGCGTAGCAGTGAAAACACCGACCGTACCACCTAATAATCTCTTCTAATGGTAGCATATACACTGCAGACAACATGGGTGAAAAGTTGGAGACCTGTGGCACCCCACAGCATAGGGGGAGAGGGGCCGAGGAATAAATCCCAGACACCACCCTTCGAGGAAAGATCAAAACCACCTGAGAACTGAATGAGACAGTCCAGAGATGAACTGCAGGTGCTTCAACAGCACACCATGGTCTACTCTGTCAAATGCTGCAGAGAGATCAAGAAGGACCAAGTTGGAATGGGTCTTCCAATCTCTCGCTATTAGGAGGTCATTTAGTACCCGGGCAAGGGCTGTCTTAGTACTATGTCTTTTCCTAAATCCAGACTGGAGAGAATCATAGACATTGTGGCTGGCCAAATGATCATCCGCTGCAATGCAACCACCTTCTCAATAACCTTACCCACAAAGGGTAGGTTACAGACAGGTCTGTAGTTCGCCAGACAGTTTAGGTGAAGGAAGGTCTTTTTAAGGTGGGGCCAAACAAATGCCTCCTTCAAGGGATCCAGAAAGATCCCCCTCTCCAAAGACCTCCAGACTATCTCAGCTAGGACCAGGTAGATCTCATCCATGCATCCTATCAGAAGGTGTGTGGGGCCTGGATCCAAACTACAGCTGGTTGGTTGCAGCGTCTGGACAACCATCAAAATGTCAGTGATTGTGGGTCGGCAAAAGTCAGACCAGGTAGACTGGGTGCCTGACATCTCCTGATGACCACTGCAGCTCTCATTAGAGGGAGCCAGACAGATGCTGGATTGTGGCAACCTTATCTGTGAAGAACTGAGCAAAATCGTCACACTGTTCTTGTGAAAAAGCTCCCCCAGGCTGGAGACAGATTGGACTGCACAATCTGTCCACAGTCCAGAAGAGATGAACTGGTCGGTTCTGCACAGCAGCAATCTCCCTGGACAGGAATTCTGCCTCCCTTCTGATCTTTTGTAGGGAGGAGGCAGTGGAGGAAGATTTTCTAAAGCCAGTCCAGAAAGGGGTTAGGAAGGAGAAGAAGTCAAGGAAGGGGGAGATGTGAGTGTTTCTAGTGTTTAGGCAACACAGGAAGTCAAGAGATGGGGAACAAGTCACCCGAGGTAATAGGGTCACAACCTTTTTGAAGGGGGAAGAATTTTGCTCTCTTGCAGATCTCAGGAACTTTAAAGACATATATATATACACTGCCACATTTGCACCATTGCAACCCAATCGCACGTCACTGCAGTGCAAATGTGGCAGTGTGGACACTTACCCAATCATGGTAGGTTGCTTCTTAATCCATTCCCAAAGCCACAGCAGATTTGCAGACATGCAGAGGACTAAGCAGTGTAAGCTGCCAAGTGGATTGGTAGCACCACTCACATTGCCGCAACATGGTCATGACCCATGATCCTCCACTGAACTCAGATGATTTCTGTGTTGTGAACAGGAAGCACAGAATCAGAAAATGCAGTACTTTTGGTGGTGTGGCAGACCAGTTGGAAGCACAAAGATGATCTCAAACTAAAAAAGTAAAATCATGTAAGATTACTGTGCTTATTTGTTTGGTCAGGGACCTGCTGCAGCACATATTTGGGGTTTGGCACTCCAGTTTCAAAGACACATCAGTGCACTGTAACAGAACACCTGCCCATCCCCAAACTCATTGTCTCTCCTGAATGCAGCTTGCATCAAAACTGAAAGACATCATATAAGGCGTGTTCACATGGCCAGTTCTGTGCTGTTGTTGCAGGTGCACAGCAGTGAGATCATTGCCACTTTGCATGTCTGAATGCCACAGTTTGGACATCTCAGATTCCATTTCATTGTGGTCATGATCCCTCTTTTCATGGGATTGCAAAGTGGTGTGGGCATTTTGCAGCATTTTACTTTGCGGTATGAACCACCCGCACCACCCACAATGTTGTCACAGGCTTTTCCTGAGCCTGCACCTCTGGATAAAATGCCAGCATTTACACAAACTTCCCTACCAGAGTTCAGCTAAACCATTTTCCTGGCTCTGTATACAAAGCTGAACTCAGGGAAGTGGTACATTTAGTAAACCGATGGCTAAACTTTGAAGAAAACGTGATGGTCTTAGAGTTGAGTCACGACACTGGGCATGCATATATGCATCTGCATAAACACATGGCCAGTGTCACAGCTCAGCTCTCAGACCAGCATGGTTTCTTCAAAGTTTAGCCATCGGTTTACTAAAATAATCACTTCCCCCAAGTTCAGCTTTGT
This sequence comes from Neoceratodus forsteri, assembly GCA_016271365.2. NCBI lineage: Eukaryota > Metazoa > Chordata > Ceratodontiformes > Ceratodontidae > Neoceratodus > Neoceratodus forsteri. Next base: position 1,467,105,893 of record CM057450.1, on the reverse strand, counting down.
ATACAGAGCTAGAAAAAAAGTTTAGCTGAATTCAGGTCAGAAGACTCGTCCCCGATCTTTGCCGCAACCATAGGGGAGCCCAACCCACACCCACGCCACCTTCCTGGCCTGAACAGTCCTCAAATTGCCAGAACTTCTGGTCAGCATCTGCAGTGCTCCTTTGACCATGCCATCTGAATTCTGACCCAAAGCATTTCAGCAAGCATGGCCACACCGGTCTACATGGCACGAATGCAATGTGAATGATCCTAAAGATGCACCTCTAGCATGGGTGCAGGTCTGAAAGGAGCGAAAGGAGCGAAAAGCAGTTGCCTAGGTAAGGCTGAGTAAATGCACCCTTTACCAGAAATAAGGGAAATAATTTTGTGCATATTTTTTGGTCGGGAATCCGCTCCAGCACTTGTTTGGGGGTCAGTAGCGTAGCAAATTCCCAGAGGGCTTGGGTGCAAGGCATTGATACAGGGCCCTTCCCCAGTTTTAAATAGATATCAAAATTATGATTTGGGCCCCTCAAACCTTGTGGGCCAGGGTGCCACTGCACCCCCTGCATCCTTGTAGCTACGCCCCTTTTGGGGGTTGTCTCTCCAGTTTCAAAGACACATCGATGTGACATTACAACATCATGCCCACCCTCATTTTCACTGCTTCACAAAGGCATGGCTTGCATCGGCATTGAAAAGGGTTATGTAAATGCACCTGTAGAATTGGTGCAGGACTGAGAGGACCATCTCAGTAATGCTGTGTAAACATGTCTTTTACCACAAATAAGAGAAATTGAAACAGATACTCAAAACTGTGACTGTGACAAACAGAAACAGATTAACAAACAAAACAAATAACGGAGAACAGGATGTAAACAAACATTTGTCAGTGTCAAATGTTGGCATGCTGGCAATGGCATTGACATTGGTAGTGCAGGAGTTAGAGAGATGTATAACAGGAATGTCAGTGAAGTATTGAAGTAATGCCAACCCCACCCTCACCCTGCAGACACTGAAAGGAGTTGGGGGTGTGCCTTTGGGCCATCTGCCATAACGGTTATACCATTCCACCTCATCCCACCCTGCAGACACCAACAGGAGACACGGTGAGCTTTGGGGTCTTTGGCCCTTATGCTTACCCCATTTCATAAGGAAATAAGCTGAGATGGGTGCAGTATAGGAGAATGGGGTGAATGTTAGAGCCAAAGAACCCAAGTCACACCACGTCACCTGTCAGTCTCTACAGGGTGGGGAGTTGCAGTTGGAAACCCTAATGCCCTGAGCATTTGTTGGTATTTTCACTCCAAATTTTCAGCATGGGCTTTTTGGGACCCCACCTCATGAACAGTGGCACTATAATTTTCTTACTTAATCCTGAAAGGTGATTTCGCACAGCGACTGCACCATTCAGCACCATAGGTATGAAAACACATTTTTGGCAGGATGTGAAAAATGGCAGCTACACTGTTCAGGAGGAGGTGTGACAAAATGGCAATGCTGAAATTTGGACTGAAAATATGAAAAATTAGCAAAGTTCAGAGTGTGCATAGAAACTGCACTACGCATGCAAATAACACAAGAATATTTTGGAATGTTTCCACCAAATTTTCAACATGGGCATTTTGGGACTTCCGCTCATGAACAATGACACTGTGATTGTGTTAATCTGTCTGAAAATGTGATTTCCTACAGCGACAGCTCCATTCTACACCACAGGTGTGAAAACATGTTTTGGGCAGAATGTGAAAAATGGCAGCTGTACTGTTCATAAGGAGGAGTGAAAAAATGGCAATGTTGAAAATCTGGAATGAAAATATTAGAAATTGGCAAAGTTACAAGCATGCACACATAATAGGCACTGCACATCCATAACGCAGTCATTTTTTGGAATTTTTTCACCAAATTTTCAACATGGGATTTTTGTGACACCACCCCATGAACAGTTGTACTGTCATTTTGTTAATCAGTCCTGAAAGGTCATTCCACACAGAGATGGTGAAATTATCTTTTGGGACTGAGAAACTAAATAACAGTGACATGTTTACAAGGTGGGGCTCCAAGAATCTCATGTTGAAAACTGGGGCCAAAGTTCCTAAAAATGGCTGAGATATCAACCTAAGTTGAAACCCCCCATTGACTCCAATTACAAAGCACTTACCCAATTTCTCACTTCGCACTTCAGCTTTGAAGAGTGCAGATGTGTCCCAGTCCAGAGAAGATCACTGCTCCCAACCTTCAGAGGTAAGTATTGGGTGAGGGTGTTTGTGCGGAGGTGGTTGCTCAGTGGGAGGGTGACGTGCAACACAATGATGGACCATTTTTTGTTTACAGGTAAAAAAAAACTTCAGGGGACTGTTTTCTTTATTTTACAGGGAAAAAAATGAAAGGCATTTAGGCACACTGGGGTGGGTTCCCAGTGTGCCACAACAGTGTGGGTGTGGGAGTGCATGCGAACACGGGGATTGGGCACCCTGATTTTGGCAAATAACACAGATGGGTTTGGGCTGGTGGGGGCATATTGGACTCTGATAGTGGGCATCCCTGTGTTAGAAACATTAAACCATGATTTTGGCACACTGGGGTAGGCTCCCAGTGCGCCATGTTAATGGGGGGGGGGTGATACATGCCGACACAGGGATTGGGCACCCTGATTTTGGCTTTCTGGGAAGTGTGTGGCAGGCAGCTGGAGCTGCCATATTTATTAAATGTTTCACCAAGAAAGGCACACTAAACAAACGCCTTACCCCTGAAGCAAAGCTTGGCACAGAGTGCTCAGGTGCAGGAGCCGACAAGGTTGTGAGGGGAGGGGGGAGGTGCTGCTGCAATAACAAAACTGCTCATGATTGCAGTTGCATATTTCTTTCAAGTTTTTGGCTCTCTTTGAAGTTTCCTGTCATTGCCAGCATGCTGTCTGATTGGCGGCTGAGGGATGCATCCATTAAATTGTCCCCTGCATTGGCCACAACACTGACACACCTCTGAAATGTGCTACTACCACAAGATGTTGCTTGCACGTGCGCACAATTCAGCATAAATAGGACATTCAGTTGACACATAAAAGTACCTGTTCAGGAACTCATCCACTTTGTACTCAAAGTATTAAACTAAATTTGATTCAGTTGCCTCCTGATGCCATCTACCTCAAACGTACCGTAATCTCTGAGTGTAGTGATAATTCCTTTTTTCCCCACTAGGTTTTCTTTTTAGGCCTGTTTACAGTGAACATTCTGCACTGGTATGACTGGAGCAGAGTAGCTAATTTGCTCTCAGAGGATAACACATCTGGAAGCATTGTAAGCTGATCTGTTTCAGGTCCAGGGAAACTCTGCACTGAAATGGACCTGAAACAGTACAGGAGTTTTAAGTCCCTGTTTGAAAACCCCACATCACCTGAAGTGATGCACTTGCAGTGTTAAAAGCCAGCAGTGGGGCATAAAAAACACACAGTGGGTGGGAGGGGAAACCAAGCTGCCTACAACACGTCCACAATTTTTGCATCACTCCTCTGCTTCTGTATGTAGATGCAGTGGAAATGGCTGTGACAGGGCATTCACACAGGCTCTGTAGCAGTGCCAAAACCAAATGTGTGAATGCACTATTTGTTCTCCTAATCCCCCCTCAAACAATCAGGGTCTCCATGGTTGTATCTACCATCATGCCAGGAGAGTAGACAAGCACGTGCCTTCACAGCTGATGTCAACAACACTCCATGGTCAACTGACAGGAGGTGTATGAACGCTGGCATCCCATGCTCATTTTCCCTCCGTCTTTGGTAGCTGAGTACTTCACCTACATGACTTGCTCAAGCCCCATATGGGTTTTGGGGGTTTGCACATGAATTCGGGTCAACCAGATGGTGATGCAGCATGCTGCTCCCATGCTACTGGACCAACTTGCAGTGCTTCCTTAATTCCTCCTGATCTTACCCCATCTAAGTTATAGCCTTTGTCTTCTAGTTCTCTTTCCCTGACTGAAATAAATGAACTTACAGTCACCTCTGCCACTTTAATGTCACCAAATACTCTTTTTTTTTTGCTGTGACAGTGAAACTCTGAAACTCTCTTCTTAGCATTGTTGCTCTTTTGGCTACCTTTCAAAAATTAAGAGTAGCACTGAACAATTACGAAGTCCCCCACCATGCAAATCTTGCTTTTCCTCCACTTGATCGGTCATTAACAGTTTCTATAATTTATGAAAGCAGTATTTCAACAGTATTGTTCAACATTCTCAAAAGTATTTTGTTTATGTAATACCATACTAGCAGTCAATTTGTGGTTTCTGTAAACGTTGATAAATCTTCTACATATTTTTATGTGTGACTCAAATGTCTTTTATTTTTGCAATAATTATCTGTCACTTTTGTTTGTCTAAATCACAACTTGGAGTGTCTAGTTTATGATTTCCCTTATTTGTGATAAAGATGTTGTTTTTGTAATGTACTTTTAGGATGTTCTGTATATTTTATTGGTTGTAGAATACCAGATCCATCCTGTACAGCATGCTGCACTGATACTGCACTAAAAATAAACAAAAACAAAAAACTAGCTTTAACCCCTCTGTTCAATCTCAAACTCAATCTGCTCACCCCACACTAACTGAACACTCAGCCTCATTTTAATTTGGTTGATGACTGGAACAGGTATGGGGTACTCACAATGAAATGGTCCTGGTTTGGGGTGACTAGAGAGCAGGGACCATTTGCAAGAGGCTAGAGATCTAAGACTGGCAGCTGTGATTCTGATATGCACACATCCTAGTGTATACACATCCAAAGATGCAACTAAATCACCAGGGATACTGGTACTGCTGGCACTCCCAACCCCTTTCCCCGCTTAGTCTCATGCACATCACCCTCTCAATGTGCCTGAAGTCCCTGCTGGCCCTGATGACAGTCAGACCTGAGAATCACACCTGGGTCTGCTATCCAGCAGTACAGTACTCTGCCAGCTACACCATTGGACTAGTTTAACTTTTGTCGCCTTGATGATGTCAATGTTGAAAAATCCCAAAACTAGCATCCACACATGACATCAGCAATTGAAACTGGGACTCAGGAGTGCCCCAGCCGTGTTGCACTTCACAGTTTTATTGATCTATGCAATTCAAAACATTTAACCAGGGAAGCTCATACGATACCAAGTTCTCATTTCTAGTGATGTCCAAACTAAGACATAGATGGCAGCAGCAGTTCATTCATACATACAGTGCTAGAGTTTAAAGACAATGATGTTCCACTATAGAATCAGAAAGATATCAAAATATACATAACAAATACACACAGTTCAGCAAAATTGATGTACAAACTGTTTTCTTTTTAGTAGAGATCATGTAGGCCAAAGGTTCAGTTTAGATTGTACTTTTTCCCACGGCATTGTTCTGGCTATCCTTGGAAAAGTTGTTAGGTATCACAAGGCGTTGCAATGTCCAGTAGTCTCCCCTTTTTTGGAAGAGGCCGTGTCATACCCTATTTGATGTTAGAATTTGGCTGTACTTAGTATGTTCATCCCTACTACTTGTAGAACACCCCACTGTGCTAGTAATGCCAGACAATCTTCCTGTCATATCCCCCTTGCCTGCCACTGCCATTCACTTTTCCTTCTCCCACACCTACCTGGCCACTACACTAACCAGTCCTCTTTCTTGAAACCCTTCCAAGGGCAGCAGCCTTGATGGTCTCAACCCTAAACTCCTCCACCTCTACTTCTGCTAAAGCTGAGCCAATCTCATCTGTGTTAAACTTATCCTTCCATCTTGTGAAGGTGTCTGGAACTTGTGCACATGCCACAGTCCTCCCCCTCCACAGAGGGGTAACCCTTCCTTCCCAGGAAACTACCCTTCAATTTCTGTCCTATCTGTTCTTCCAAAAATGCAAGAGAAACTAGTCATTTCCCAACTATCCTCTTTTTTGATGCCACCTCCTTTCTCTGTCCCAACTAGTTTAATGTCTGTAAAACCCATTCCAGAATTCTGTCATCCCTCCTATTGCTCACTGACCCCATCCTGAAATGATAGAACAGAGAGCTTTCATTACTATAATCCTTGTGGACCTTGCAAAGGCTTTCAATACTGATTCCCACCGTGTCCTGTTTGACAAGCTCGTAAAGGGTGGGTCTATTTGATGTGTCAGTTAGCTGGTTCCACGTCCACTCTTTACCTGCTTGACAGGTATGAGTCAATCAAAGTAGATGATACCTTCCATCTCTATGCCTATACTTCAGGCACCCCCAATGGGCTCATCCTTGGCCCTAGTATATTCTCCGTCTTCTTCAATGTCCTCCTGTCTGTCTGTGTATCCACACATCTTATTGTATATTGATTGCACTATACTTTTGCATCTGTGGCCTGGATCCCTAAGCTGGAATTAACACTGTAGAATGGCTTACATTATTCAGTGCTGGTTTCACTAAAACCAACTCTAATGCAATGCCAAAAAATGGTCTCAATGACCTTTGGCAGCAACAAGCAATTTGCAAGGCTCAATGCAACTGTTGTTTTCAGGACATTGAATGTTCCACCTTAAAGTAGTACCCCAGTTCAAGGACCTTGGTGTATGGCTGGATCAAAGCCTCAGCTTCTCCACCCATGACAATGTAGTGCGTAAAAAGCACCTCCCCAACAATTGCACACTGTACTGCAACAAATCCAGCCTCCTACTCCCAGTCCTTAAGATGATCTTCCCAGTGTTTGACTATGTGACTGTGGTGTGCAGTTCTACTACCATATCGGACATAACCAGATTGAATCCTCTCTTTCATTTTTACAGTTTCTCTCATATCTTGCTTCCCCACACATACCATTGTTCCTCTACTCTAGCCTCTCCCTCCCTTTTCATGAAACCCAGTACCTATCCCACCATAACTCCTTCATCTCCACATTCTGGTTCTGCTCCCTTCCATTCTACCTCTCCTCCCTCCTCTTTTCTCTCTTTCTCTTGTGTTTTCATAGAAACATAGAATTTGATGGCAGAAAAGGACCTCTTGGCCCACCTAGTCTGCCCATTTCCCTACCTAACGGACAAGCAACAGCCTACTTCTTCCTACCCCCCACTAGAATTGCCTTATGTCTGTCCCATACATTCTTGAATTTCCCCACTGTTTTTGACTCTATGACCTCCCCAGGAAGGCTGTTCCATACATCTACAACCTTATCTTTTCTTTCCTCAGATTCCCATTTTTTCCCAATACACTCTGTAAAACCTCTGCTGGGTAGTCAACCTTCTCCTCCTCCTCCTCCTTCCTCTTCTCCTCTGGAATAACTCCCCTGTGATATTCACTCCTCCTCCTCCTCCAGCTGGTCTGGCTCCTTTTCCTGCAGAGTACTCCTCTGTGACCTCTCCACTCACACCTGCTCCTGCAAGTAGCGGTATCCTGTGATAAGGGCACCCACTATTGAGCGTTTACAGAAAGGGTGACTCAGTAGTGATGCCTGTTCACAGGGCTGCTGGATGGGGGCAAATATGGATATAGCAATATCCTGCTGCTATACAGTATGTACATGCATGCAGGGGAGAGCGAGCACGCCGTGCGACGGCGGCAGTGGAGGGAGGGTTTGTGAGGCATAGTGCAGTGGTGGGTTTCCAAGCTGGTCCTGTGGTGTGGGGGGAGGGGTGGCAGGTTAGGGTTGCAAGGGTGCCTGGTTCAGTTCTGGGTGCGCATTCATTTTGTTGTGCACCCAGTTTAAACATTTTTTCCCCAGTTTTGCACCCCTCCGACATGCACCCCTGGGTTGAGAATCCTTTACTGCAGGAGGTGTGAGGTGGCACAGCCCCTGCATAAGCAAAAAAAACAAGTCCCTGACACCCTTTTTGTGTGCCTGGGTGTGGCCACGCGCCAAAACTGATTTTCAGTGATGTACACGCGCCCTAATGGTGACCGCCCTTCCGTGATTGCAGTTATCACATAGAACCACAAGTAGCCAGCCTTCTTGCTCAGCTTCTTTATGCTTTTTCCATCTTATTTTCTCCTTTCTCCTTTCTCTCATTTTTTTACTGACTTCTCTTTGTTCTTTCTCGCAGCACTTCTTTGCCTAGTGCTCTGTTTGATGAGCCTGCTACTTTTGCTACTTTCTATACTTGCCATCCACTGTGTCAGTCTACATATCCCCTCCCCCCGCCTTTCTCTCTTTACCTTCCCAATTTGTGGGCACACACAGGGACATCGTTAGCCTGAAAAATGGGGGCAGAGCCCCCCCCCCAGTTTAGGCTGGTGCCTCCCAGTCTTTTCTCTCATTCTTCCTTTAAATTATAGGGCTTTAAAGCCCAGCAGCAGCAGCACTGTCAGCCTGAACCCTGAAGCTACCTAGTAGTACTTCCTCTGCTCCACCTCTTCCTCCTACCTCTGTTTGCTGATTGCTGCTCCCGTGCTCCATGCATAACTGACTCCTCCGTTGATGCGCTCCTATGTCTTTCTCCACCAGCAGTCTGACTGAGCTGTTACATCAGTGAACGGAGAGTCTGAGTCCTTCCAATTGATGCCGACCTACCCCGATTTCTCTACACTCACTCTTGTTGCTGGCTGCTGGCAGGTTGGCAAGCTGATTGGCTACTGGATATTCAGATGATTCCAAATGTGATTAGCATTGGTTGTGTGGGGAGGGATTGCATTCCTGGACTTTTCAAACCAATGGCAACATATCATGGATATTGTGGACTAACCAGCAGTGATCGCAGTGGGTGAGCAGCTGCCTGAGACTGCAAGTTGGCAGCACCTCAGCTTTTGGCACCCTTCATTCAACCCATCTGTTTGTGAATGTGCGGCTGTGGTGAGCCTGGTAGTCATTCAGTCATCATGTTGTTTGAGGGAGTTGGGATCGAGCGGCTAGCTGTATGGACCCTGAGTCTGAGAGGCAGATCATGGGAAGACCAGCAGAGACGTAAGTGCTGTTCCTTTTTCATCTGATTTCAGCCTTGTATTTTTGAAATTTGCACCACCACGCCTGCATACCAAGGCACTCCAGTCCCAACCATTTAGATTGTCAAAATAAAAAAGGTTCACAAAACATGCATACATAAGCTTGCTGTTAGTACCAAATGTTGTATATCATCTCCCACCATGCTGGCTTAAGGATGAAATGCTTAGAATCTATGTCTGTGTCATCCTGTGATATGGCTTAATATAGTGGAGAGATTGATAGAGTGGACTGAGGAATCAAGATATCACAAGGTGGTGCTGGCAATGGCAATTAAATAATCAGATAGGCTTTGAAAGTTAGGAAACAGTGAGTCCATTCTGATTTCTGAAGGAAATAAAATTTGACTTCTTGAAATTGGTGATTACAGTTTGCATCTGCTGGCGCCACAGCCCAGAGGTGAAACTGTTGATGGCCAAATCATGTTTATTTGGCACAGGTAAAAAATATTGTAAGGCCTGAGTAGCTAGGGAGGAGGGACTCTGGGCCCTGCTGGATGTGGATGTGGGTTAATCATATGGAACATAAAAATCAAATTCTATGCATAATGCATAGCTGGGTATAATGTTTTAAAACCTCAAAGCATATTGACAGTATGTAAGGTAAATCAGGCACACAACTGGCATGTATTTTTGACATTGTGTAATGTTGGCTAAGAGACAACAAATTGTATAACTGCTGGCTGTTAAGTATGTTGCTATTATTGTTTGTTGTGGTGGAGCTAATATTTGAATGTTGCAGGGTCATTAATTCAATGCGGGGATAGGTGCCTGCTATCTCTAGGTGGTGCTTTTTTTATGACTGGCAGCTGTTGCATCACTATGTATCCATGGATCCACACAGAAGAATGGTTAAGTTTGACTGCTGCTTTTGGCTGGCTCGTGGCCACAACTGACACTGAAGTTACTTAGTAAATGTGACATCATTAGATTCAAGTTACAGGAACTGAGACATCATAGAATATGCTTCTAAAATGCACCATTTGCCACCAAATTCCTCAAAGTTTCCTCCGGACCACCCTATTTTGAAAATGTCACTGATGGAAGCATGCGCCCCCCCCAACACACACACTTTTAGAATCCTGCTGATGCCACCAAGCACACATATTATTGTGTTTACCTTGGGAAATTGTTTTTTAGATTTGCACCATTTTGCTTTTGCATTAGTACCTTTTACACATAATACCCTGTATATTTACTCCTGTATCCGCGAATTACAAATAGAATAACAAACAGGAAATCATCAGTAACAAGGCTATAATAACTACAGAGTGTTTATGAAACCCAGTTATAACCTCCTGGTTATAACAGTGAACATGCACCAGGGTTCCCTCTCTCCTCGCATGCGCACATTGAGTCTCTCATGCACACACTTTGATTGGCTCACAGTAAATGGACAAGGAGTAAGAGTATTCACAAGCTGTTTCATAAATATGGTTGCTGTTCAGTTGCTTTATCTTTAGTTTTGGGGCAATCATGCAAAAAGTAAATAAAAGTAAAAAGGAAACCACGCTACAACCCAACCGAACTACAGGAACCATTGTTTCCTATACTTGCTGTGTAGTGTATTCAAGGTGAAAAAATGTTATCCAGCTGTTGTACAAAACAAGACATGGGGTAGTGTGCAAAGCTTGAATTTTACACACACCCTCAGTGTTGGATGCTTGTATAAACCCCTCAATCTTCACTCTTGAGATTTATGTAGCATCCAACACCTCGTGCTTCTGTAAAATTCTTATAATAACTGGTCAGCAATTTTTTCCATAGGCTGAACCAGTTATAATTTGCCATTTTAACCCGTGGGTTATAACGGCAAACACGTGCCACTTCATTCAAAAAAGAGCCACATCCTGTTCGGCTCTCCGCTTCCCATGGGCAGGCTAAACACACATTAACAAACATGGCGGCTCCTCATCCCACTTACTGAGGAGCTGCCACAGACCAGCCATCACACCAGACGTCATGTTTTCTTTTAAAACCTTGTTTTGTTTTAAAGCCTCTTATCTGGTTGATCCTGCCATCCGTAACCGCACAGCCTGAGAAATGCCTCTGAAACAGAGCACCACACTGGAATGGCTCCAAAGCGTTTAATAGAGGTAAACTCCATTGCAACAAGTGAAACTAAAATCAAACAAAGCATGAAGAAACAGTTGTAAAAAAAAAAAGATGCCTAACAAACAAAAATCTGTTTTTCCAATAAAGATACTGTGTGTGTTTGTGTGTGTGTGTGTGTCTGTGTGTGTGTGTGTCTGTGAATCACAGACAAGCAGCATCAATGTGGGAAAAAATTGCTGACCAGCAATTATAAATGATAAAAGATGGGGAAGTGTGTTTAAAATTAGAAATTAATGATTGCCCTTGGTGTGGGATGCTTTCATAAACCCCTCGGGCTTCACCCTCGAGGATTATGTAGCATCCCACACCTCGGGCAATCATTAATTTCTCATTAAGCACACTTCCCCATCCATTATTGTATATGTTATACACACCACCCCATGTATTATTCTACATGGAATTCCATTGAGGATTCTGGTGGCATCACAAACCATGAGTGCAAAGCTTGAGTGGTTCATGATGTCACCTGAATTCCAAGGTGGAATGACAAGCCTAGTTACCTCTGTTTCCTATCTGTTATTTTTTTATATATCTTTATGGCACACACTCCAAACATTCCATTTAAAAACACCATTGATCTGAGGTTGGAATTGTAGTATTATGACTTTCTGATGTCAGAGGGATGGTATTATGTGTTTTTGATGTCACTGATTCCCCATGGGGGAAAACTGACACCTGTATATTCCCCATTAATTTATGTATTCCTGTTTGAAGTCCTCATCATATGTGTATATATATATATAAACATAGACTTTGATGGCAGATAAGGACTGCTTGGCCCACCTAGTCTACCCATTTCTCTACCTATTGGATAAGCTGCAGATCCTAGTTAACCATCCACCTACTTCCCCTCCTGCCCCCACTTTAATTGCCTTATGTCAGTCCCATGCATTCTTGAATTCCCCCACTATTTTTGACCCCATGACATCCTCAGGAAGGCTATTCCATGCATTTACCACTCTCTCCATGAAAAAATACTTCCTTACATTGCCCCTGAACTGTCCCCCTCTGTCTTCAAATTGTGCACCCTTATTCTTGCACATCTCTGTTTCTGAAATATGCTACCCTCTTGGACTTTGTTGATTCCCTTGAGGTACTTGAGTTTCTATCATGCCCCCCCCATCCTCAAGGGTACACATATTAAGCTCTTTTAGTCTCTCTTCATATGGCTTCTGGTGCAGACCCTGCACCATTTGGGTTGCCTTCCTCAGGACTGCCTCATCCTGTCTGTGTCCTTGTGGAGATGGGGTCGCCAGAACTGCATGCAGTACTTCAGATGGGGTCTCACCAACTGTCTGTATAGAGGGGTAACAACATCCTGTTTTCTACTGGTGATGCCTCTTCCTATGCACCCCAGAATCCCCCCAGCCCTCCTTACTGCCTTCTCACATTGCTTACCTACCTTAAGATCATCTGATATGAGTATCCCCAGGTCCCTTTCCATTTTTGTTGTTGTTAATACCTCCCCTCCATAGTGTACTCTTTCCCTTGGTTTTTGTTTCCCAGGTGCATTGCTGTGCACTTCCTTGCACTGAAACTAAGCTGCCATACTCTTGACCATTGCTCCAACCTTGCCAAGTTCCTTTTCATCCTTTCCTTCCCTCCTTGTGTATCAACCCTGTTGCAGATCTTCGTGTCATCTGCAAAGAGGCATACTTTTCCTTCCAGCCCTTCTGCAAAGTCACCTATAAAGACATTAAAGAGTATACTGCATATATGTATGTATGTGTGTGTGTGTATATATATATATATATATATATATATATATATATATATTTACACACACACACACACACACATAGATATTCATTGCAAAAAATGTTGTTAATGTATCAGTTAGGGTTCTTACTAAAGTGTCAAAAGCAGGGAAATGTGGTGTCAGGGTTTCCAACCCTAACACCTCACCTCCCACCCTGCAGATGCTGACAGGTATTGGGGTGTGCCTTGGGATTGTTGGCCTTAACGTTCACCCCATTCCATAAGTAAATAAGCTGAGATGGGCACAGTATAGGAGATCAGGGTGAGCATTAGGGCCAATGACCCCAAGGCACACCCCCAACACCTGTCAGTGTCTGCAGGCTGGGGGGTGGGATAATAAGGTTGGAAAACCTAGCACCAAATTTACCTGCTTTTCTCATTTTAGTAAAAGCACTAACTGATGCATTAACAAAGTTTTTCTGCAATTAATTTCTTACTTTTTCAGGCAGTATAATCATATCCTTATTTGTCTTATTTGTCTGTGGGAGTACAGGGCCCTCTGGGCCCTGCACTCCCATCCCTCCATAGATGCACATATATATGTAGGTGTGGAAGCACAGCACCATCCAGATCCTGCACTTCCATTTATAGGACAGCAATGGCCAAATTGTTAGCATAGCCATGTTATTACCCCACCTCACGTACCCTGGTACAGAAAAATTGTCAAATCCATGCCAAAATGTAATTCTGCTTAACTGCAATTCCATTCCATGCGACAAGTGCAAAAACACATTTTGAGCAGGATTTGAAAAATGACAGCTATGACATACATGAGGTGGAGTAATAAAAAGGTTATATTGAAAATCGAGGTAAAAATCTTTAACATTTCTGAAGGTTATGAGTGGGCATAGCGACATAAGAGTGAAATATCATAGTTTTGGCATTTTTTCATATTTTGACCCCACATTTGCAACATAGTCTTCTTATGACCCCAAGTCAGAAACCCCATATGTGAAAATTTAAAACTCCATGCCAAAATGCCATTCTGTGCCATAGGTGTGAAAACACATTTCAGTCAGGATGTGAAAAATGACAGCTGCACTCTTACTAAGTTGGTGTGAAGAAAGGGCTATGTTGAAAGTTTGGTGGGAAAATATTGAAAATTACCAAAGTTATGTGCATGCATCAACAAATTTCAATGAATACTTATAACTCAGGCATTTTTAGGTATTTTTTCACCCCACCTCATGAATGCTGTCATTTCATCACTCAGTCCCAAAATGTGTTTTCACACAGCAACCACAAAATCACCTTCTGGGCCCATTTAATGAAATAACAGTGACAGTGTTTATGAGGTGGGGTCCCAAAAAGCTCATGTTGAAAATGTGGAGAAAAAATACCTAAAAATGACAAAGTTATGAACATAAGTTGAAAACTCCACTGAAATGCATTATAGGGCACTTATCTTGATTCCTCAGTTTGAGGTTCATCTTTGAAGAATGCAGACGTATCCTGGTCCACAGAAGATTACAGAAGATGACCTCTGGAGATAAGCATAGGGTAAGGGGGTTGTGGGGTGGTAGGAACTCAGTGGGAAGCTCGGGATGGGGAAGGGAAGTGTGATGACGAGGAGGGACCATTTTCTGTATTTTAGGTTAAAAAGATGTTAGGGACTTTTTTTATTTGCAGGTATGCATGTATGTCAGGACACGGGGTGGGCTTCCCACTGTCTCACTCTGCTGGGGGGGGCAAAAGTAGGATGAAAAGCATGTGGAAACAGTGGTACTCGTGCAGATGATGCTGCCATGCTCCCACCCCCTTCCAGTCATGGTGATCTGCATTTTGGATCCCCTAAATCTCCTCAACTGGGAAATGTTGACCAACCACACAATTTCTAAACTTTGACACCAAAGCTGGGGCATATTTCTTACAGTAGCACTTATTCCTTGCATACAGCTGACAACAGGGAAAACACTTCGATTTTGGGAGATGGCAAAGCATATTAACAACCTAGGGCTCATTTCCTTAGCGGAGGTCAAGATTTCTGATTCTAAATGGGGTTTGAGATTGGTTTAGTAATTATTACCTAATAGAAATGAAATGTTGCACTATCTTGGCTTTAGTCCAATGCTACCACCATCCAGTTGACATCGGAGACAGAATCATTATCAGCCCACAGGCAACACGATGTGAGGCTCTTACATATTTCCTCATCTCTCTTCCCAGCAGCACATTGCATTCCTGTCTTGACAAGGATAAACACTGCCTAGTCCTCAGCTTATTAAATGAGCCTGCATGCCCACAGCTGGAACTTAGGGTGTATCTTTGCTCAGGTCTTAGACCTACCACATCAGATAGCTTGTTTTCAAACAAGAAACCTGCCTTTTGATTTCAGATGAGTCAGATTTTAGTATGTCGTTTTGCTTACCACAGAAGAAAGTTTCTTCTATGTATCAGTCTGTTGCTTTTAGTTAACACAGAGGCAGTTTACCAACTTTGTAACTGGGTGCCTGTTAGCTGACTAGCTGGCATGATAGCTAGCTAGATAAATACCGTACATAGAGAGAGAGAGACGTCTGTGCACAACTACTGTAATTCTCTAGTTCTAACTTCCGACAGGGCAGGGATGGAAGGAGACAGAGGTGGTGAACGCTGCAGGAAACATGCTTCCTCTGTCCCCTGAAATTGTCTGAAATCCCCTTTGCTTGCATACTGTGCTGATCTGTCCTTTGGAGAGTCTGGGTTCAGAGCAGCATATACAGTACTCTTATCCAGTAAGCCGACAAACTAAGTATCTAAGTAAGTGGCCTCTTTATACCTCTCAGAATAAATGGGTTTAAAGAATGATGTGAGGCTCTTACATATTTCCTCATCCCTCTTCCCAACAGCACATTTGAATTCCTGCTTTGACAAGGATGAGCACTGACTAGTCCTCAGCTTTATAAGTGAGACTGCATGCCCACAGCTGGAGGCTGAGCTGCACTTGGCACTGGCAACTTAGGCGATGCAAGCATTTTGTGGAGTGGTGCAGGGGACATCGAGCATTTGCTGCCTCACGCTCTGCCCTGGGACACAACGACATTAAGAGCACTATTCTTTGCTTTTCTCTTTAAGTTGACTCGGCAGTTGCCTCAGGGACATGTGCCATGTGTTGGCAGTATATATTCTGCTGTGGCATAGCCCATAAGTAGTGCTCTGTCTTGCACATTTTAGTTACATCTAAAAGTCAGTAGCCAGACAGGGGCAATGGGGTTGCTACCAGGAACAACCCAGGCTCAAGTCAGTTTTGCCAGATAAGTTTGCAGCTTCAGGAGATGTCGCCTTTTGCTCTCACTTTTAAAACACAGTATATAAAATGACTGCATCATACACTGTAAGCTAGGCAACTGGGATATACTGTATGTCCTTTAAAGCAATTCAGATGCCAATGGTTGTAAAGTTACTAACATGTACTATGGTTGACGGCTATTATTTGAAAGTATGTGCTTCTCAGGATAATAATGTTCAGATTCTGTTGGGTTCTCTACCACAAAGCAGCACACAGGCTGCCATGCGAGCGACAGAGAGCAGGCTATACAATTATTTGGTTGTATATGCTCCTCAGGATAAATGATACAAATGGTTAAAAACATACTGCCCCTAGGTAAACACAAACACTTCTATTTACCTATTTGGGGCCCAAGGAATCAGAATCTGTGGATATTTTTTTCCAAAAGTGCTCAGAAATATGTTTATTGTAATTGGCCCATTTTTGCCAGCAGTGTCACAATTTGTGGCAATATTCATGAAATAGTGTTGTAATTTGTGGCATAACCATGGCAGTTTTGTGAAATAGTACTGCAATTTGTGATACTTTCACAAATGTGCTTTAGCAAATTGCAGCAGTAGTGCCTCAATTTGTCGAAGCAGAAATGTGCTGATTAAAATAAACATATTTCTGTGTACTTTGCGGAAATAGTAATCCCACATTCTGATTTCTCGAGCCCCAATTAGGTAAATACAACTATTGGTGTTTACCTAGGATTAGTATTTTTTAAACTATTTAAGTTTTTCCCCGTCGCTAACCGAAAACAAGATGGTGGAATCTCAACCCTACGCAGCAGAAAGTGCTTTCTCACAGCATATCTAATTTTTCCCATAAGATATAATGGGAAACTTTAAAGTGTAATCACTTTTGAAAGGATTAATATTTTTTCACCAAACCTTCAAAAGGCACATCTGTGACACAAACTCCATATACCCTATAAATTTCAGACCATACCCCAAGCCGTGTCGGAGAAACGGCATGGCAAAGTCTTTGCACCTAAATAGCAATTTTCACATTTTTTTAAACTCCACATCTCTGCAACCACACGTCCAGCCATAACAAAATTTGCCATATCAAGAGACCTATGGTCCCCAACAGCGCATGCAAAATTTCATGCGAATTGGTCAAATGGTTGCAAAGTTATTAAAGTGCAAAATATTTAGTTTACCACAGAAGTGACCATTGAACCCTAACTATAGTGGTGCTACCATGCCACTACTCTATATATATATAGATTGCAAAAAAATGTTAATACACTAGTTAGGTTTAAAGCAACAAAATTAGGGAAATGTGGTGTTAATGTTTCCAACCCTAACACCACACCCCTACCCTATAGGTAGAAACAGGCATTGGGTGTGCCTTGGTGTTATCAATCCTAACACTCACTGCAGTCCATGAGTAAATAAGCTGATATGGCTACAGTATAAAAGAATGGGATGAGCATTATGGTTGACAACCCGAAGGCACACCCCATGCCTGTTGCTGCCTTCTACCCTGACAATTTCAGACAAAAATTCCAAACCATCTGGGTGCAAGGCGATGACAAAAAAATGGCAAAAAAATGTTGTTGTTTTTTAGGTATTGGATCTCAGAATCCCCACATCCAACCAGAACAAAACTTGGCTCGTCAAGAGATCTCTCCCACAAGACTGTACGTTCAACATTTCATGTAAATCTGTTGAACAGTTGTGGAGTTATGGAGTTTTTAAAGTCCAAAATTTGGGGTTTAACATAGAAAGTCCTGCTCAACCCTGACTATGGGGGGCACTACTGTGCCTGTATAGTATATTGAATATGCACCATATTCCTTTGTAATTGCACCTTTTTACCTGTGGTCACCCTAAATACTTACTGCTGTCTCCTTTAATTAATCAACATAGAAACATAGAATTTGACAGTAGATAATGACTGCTTGGCCCATTCAGTCTGCCCATCTCTCCCTATCTACACTATTACTGCAGATTGTGCCTGATCTACAGCTCCCCCCCCCTTTTCACTATGACTCTCTTGTGCTTATCTCATGCATTCTTGAACCCCACCACTGTTTTCACCCCCCTTCACCTCCACTGGAAGGGTGTTCCAGGAATCCACCACTCTTTCTGTGAAGAAGTGCTTCCTCACATCTCTCCTGAATCTACCTTGTTCTTGAGCACCCTTTCTTCTGAAAAATGCTTCTCTCCTGTACCTTATTAACCATGTGAGGCTTTTAAAGATCTCCATCATATGCCTCCTCTCCCTTCTCTGTTCCAGGGTGTACATATTGTGGTCCTTTAGTCATACAAAACATACAAAATTTAACAGCAGATAAAGGCCTAGTGGTCCATCAAGTCTGCTCGAATGTGCAGCTAGCACCCCTTATTCTGCACCTGCCCTTCCCACTCACCCTTCCCCTCCCTTGACTCTCCCATTTGCTCTGTCCCAGCCCCATTTGAAGCAGTCCACTGTTCTACTGGATACCACTTCTGCCGGTAATGCATTCTACCCAGTTACCACCCTCTCCATAAAAAAGTGTCTCCTCATCTCCCTCCTGAACCTTCCTCCCTCCAGTCTAATATCATGGCCCTGGGTGTTCCTCCCCTCCCTTATTTTGAGCAGCCCCTCCATACCTGTCTTGTTTATTCCTTTCATGTACTTGAAGGTTTCAATCATATCCCCCAGTCCCTCCTCTCCTCCAGCGAATACATGTTCAACTCCCTCAGCCTCCTCTCATATGGCAAGTACCCCAGCCCCTTGATCATCTTTGTCACCCTGCTCTACATCCCCTCCAGTAACTTAATGTCCCTCTTCAGATACAGGTGTCAGTACTGCACACAGTACTCCAGGTGCGGTCTAACTAATGATCTATATCGTGGCAGAATCACCTCCCCCCCTCCTCGAGGATACCACTTGCAATGCAATCCAGCATTATGTTGGCCTTTGCAGATCCTACATTTTGCCAAGTTGTTCATTGAACCCATAATGAGCACCCTCAGATCTTTCTCCTTCTCTGTCTCAGCCAGCTGCACTCCCCCTAGCTGGTAACTCCCCCTTGGGTTTTTCACCCCAAAATGCAGCATCTTGCAATTTTTGGCATTGAACCCCAGTTGCCAGGTGTTCAACCAGGTTTCCAGCTTTGTCAGATCATCCTGCAACCCTTGCCATCCCCCTAGGTCATCCACCACTGCTCCCATCTTGGTTTCATCAGCAAACAGACTGATCTTGCCCTTCATGCCCAGTGATAAGTCTGCAATGAATATTCCAAACAATACTGGTCCCAGCACTGAACCCTGTGGAACACCACTCATCACTACCCTTGTGGATGAGAGCTCCCCACCCACCACCACCCTCTGTTGCCTTCCCTGAAGCCAGTTCCCTACCCATCTCACCAGCTTTGCACCCACCCCTGTACCTTCTAACTTACTTCCCAGCCTCCCATGCAGCACTGAGTCAGATGCCTTACTGAAGTCCAGGTACAGGACATCCACTGCATGGCCCCATCCAATTGCTTGGTTACCCAGTCATAGAACTCCACCAGGTTGGTTTGTCAGGATATGCCACTTATGAAGCCATGCTATCTGCTGTGTTGTAGTCCTTTGGCCTCCAAGAGGGCCACCAGCCTCTCCTTCAGGATAGTCTCCATCAGCTTACCCATGACGGATGTGAGGATCACCAGTCTGTAGTTCCTCGGTTCATCCTTGGGGCCGCTCTTATGGAGATGCACCACATGAGCCATCCTCCAATCCTGAGGTACATACCTCTGAGTGTAGTGAGGCATTAAATAGGTCTGCAAAAGGACTCTCCTCATAGGAATTTTGATGCAGACTGCTAGCAAAACAAGGCTTGAACACGCTTGTGGTGGGTGATGGGTGTGCACTTTGCTATATTCCCAGCTGATTTTATCTGAAATGTAAGTAAATAACATATTTTTTTGCTTGCAGTTGCTTTGTGGTACATATTTTTGCTGATTGGTTTAAGTGTGTAAGCCTTGTTTTGCTAGCAGTTTGGTCTTGTAGGCTTGACGCACCATAGCTATCGGGGGAGACCATTTTACTTTTGGCTTTTGATGCAGTTCCTGCACCATTTTTCTTGCCCTTCTCTGGACCACTTCCACTCTGTCTATGTCCTTCTTTAGATGTGGTCTCCAGAACTGGACTCAGTACTCTAGGACGGGTCTTAACAGTGATCTAGACAGAGGCAATACCACCTCTCTCTTTCTGCTGGTGATACTCTTCCCTATGAACCCCAGCATCTTACTAGCCCTCCTTACTGCCTTGTCATACTGCCTGGCCACCTTTAGGTCATCTGATATGATTACTCCCAGGTCTCTTTCCAGCTTGGTGTTCATCAGTACTACTCCATCCATTTCGTACTCTTTCTCTTGGTTTCTGTGCCCCAAGTGCATTATTTTGCACTTTTTTGCATTGAAACCTAGCTGCCATACCCTTGACCATTCCCCTAGTTTTCTCAGGTCTCTGCTCATCCTTTCCACACTCCTTGGAGTGCTCACCCTTTTGAAGATTTTGGTGTTACCCAAAAAGAGGCAGACCTTCCTTTCCAGCTCATCTGCAATGTTACTTATAAAGACATTAAAGAGGACCAGTCCCAGCACTGATCCCTGTGGCACCTCACTGGTCACCCTCCCATCCTTAGTGTGAACCCTGTTTACCACCACCCTCTGTTGCCTATACCTTAAACGATTTCTTACCCAGTTTTCTACCTTTGGACCCACTCCTAAGCTACCCAGCTTGCTTACTAGTCTCCTACAGGGAACGGTGTCAAAAGCCTTACTGAAATCTAGGAAGGCCATGTCCACCACTCCACGCTGATCTAGTTCAACTGTTTTACTTGATGCATTTCTGAATGGTCTGTTCATCATATATATAGTTACTGTTTGTTTTTATATACCATAACTAATATTTTTATTGCACTCTCACAGTATAATCCCCCCTCCCCAAATTACATCTGGAAATGATTCATGGCTCAGTGTGCTTTTCCTACACAACATTTGTAAATAAATAAATACAGTTCTGAAAGCCTCTTTGGTGTTGGTATGGCAATAAAGTACAATCTAATGGAAATCTGCAAGCACACCTCTGAGCTCAAACACGAAACAATACAACACAATGGAACACAATACAAAACAATTGTATACAGCATTATTCATACCCATTAATATCCCAAACTGCTTTTCATATAAATAATTACTGTTTTGAAACAATCTATCTCTGAGCTTTTTGCCTGTAGGTACCAGATCATATAATGGCATAACATAGAAACATAGAAGCTCTTGGCAGAAAATTACCTCCTGGCCCACCTAGTCTTCCTAAATAACTAAATGGGTGGCTACTTGCAGGAGCAGGTGAGAGTGGAGAGGTCACAGAGGAAAACTCTGCAGGATATGGAGACAGAGCAGCTGGAAGAGAAGCAGTGAATATCACTGGGGAGTTATTCCAGAGGAGGACAGGAAGGAGAAAAAGGTTGACTACCCAGCAGAAGTTTTACAGAGGCGATAGAGAAAAAATGGGAATCCGAGGAAAGGAGAATGCAAGAAGATGAGAGGGGAGAGGAGGGAGTAGAGGTAGAAGGGAAGGGAGCAGAACCAGAATGTGGAGATGAAGGAGGTATGGTGAAATAGGTACCGGGTTTCATGAAAGAGGAGGGAGAGGCTAGAGTAGAGGTGCAATGGTATGTGTGGGGAAGCAAGATGAGGGTGAAATGATAGAAATAACTAAATAAATAACAATATGGGTTAACTGATAACACCCTGGCCTCTGGGTTCTAGTTCAGGCTCATGTCCGACATGGAGACACATGCTTATGCTCAGTACTGATAGTGCAGTGCTAGGGGTATCATATTATTGGAGGTACCTAAGATGCTATACCAGGGTCTCTTCTGTCCAGTTATGGCAGTTGTTACACATTTAGAGATCCCATGGCACTCTCAACATGAGTAGGAGATATCCTTTTAATTCTGGTTAAAATTCTCTTTCTCTTCTCTCTCTTATATAAAAGTTCAGCAACTGTCCTATGACTGTTGTGGCCACTTTATAGGCAGCTCTTTTTGTCTGTACATGGTCATTATTCTACCATTATCCATGTCATAGTTCTGTACAGGACTTTTAGGCAAAGAGTATATGAACGGTGCTACAATGCATCCTAAAACTGATATATGATGTTTTATAAATTGTGTGCCACAATATCTCAGTTCTATGAACCATAGGTTGCAGACAGTGGTTGCATTTGTTTAATCTGCTGTATCTTATATATAGCAGTGCTTTCTGGCATCATCCAGTCCCACCCATAATGAATATACTTAAAGTATCAATCAACCTTGTGTAGGCTTAGTACCAACCATTACTTAACTTCTGCATGTCTGTCTTGGTTGTCTGTGCAGTGCTCCGAGTTTGGTGGGATGGCTTGCCCTCACCATGTCTTGTTATACAATTACTCAGAATGGAATCTTCCATTATTCTTGCAGTTTATAAAGTTATACCCAAAGAGAACTTAACTCTGTATGGAAATTTGTTAAGTCCTAACATATTTCTGCATGTGAAATGTGATGAATAAATCCACTAAACTAGTAAAACAATTAAAGAAATACAGAAAAAGTGACCATCGTGCTCTATAGCTTAGGGGTGTGTGTGTGTGTGTGGGGGGGTATGATCTTATCCATCCATCCATCCATCCATCCATCCATCAATACTTAGGTTAAAGCTGATTAAGTGAACTCTTATTATATTGTTCCTGTCCTGGAAGCAGGCAAAATGATGTATGTCATACTCTCTGCCACTGATGGACTAATTCAGAATCAGTAAGTACAGTACCAAACAGGCAACTAAGGCTAAAGTGACAGTATATTGAAAGATAATCCTAATCCAGAGAGAAATGTAGAGGTTTGATCTGTCATGGTGTCATTCTTCATTATGACATGCCCTGCTCCCTATAGCTTGTACTGATCTACAGCTCTGTGCCACTGGAGTGACAACAGAAGTAACTACACTTGATCCTGAGGGCCCTGTTGCTATCAGAAAAGTCATGAGGCATTGACAACAAAGTAACTGTTCTGAAAAGAAAGCATTTAGTACAGTCCCAGGTAAACATGGGAGGACGTTTGCCAAAAGAGTGTCACATACAGCATGATCCTTAAAAGGATACAGGGAAAGAATAAAATGTGAATGGGTGCTGGGTTTGTGTATTTTTCACCTATCAGCTAGTAAATGGAAGGGAAGGGAAGCACTATTCCAGTTCTCATTTGCTCACTCACAGTTCTCTTTCTGTGTCTCTCTTTTTTTCACCACGATCTGTAAAACCAGCTCTGTATGTAGTCCCCATCCTCCTATGCACCATCATGGGTGCTCTCACCAGTGACATCATTAGTTGCCATCAGTCTGTGGATCTGAATACTTGATACAACTGTATTTGCACAACTTGTTTCTTTGACTAATTCTGAGTAGATTGAAGAGCTACTCCATTTTCCTCAATGAAAACAGCTCATACAAGTGTTAGTATAGGCATCAGGGCTTGTAACTGATGATGTCATTGACTGAAACAACTATAATTTTGCAATGGGGGAGAGGGGGCTACAAACAATGCTATTTTTAAACACCAGTGAAACAGAAGAAGAAAAAGAAAAGCTTATAGTGAAACAAAACTGAGGTGAGAAAATATTAATTTGTAATGCCATACTGTTACCCTTTCCCCTTAAGCCCCAAACACGAGGTAAAGAATCATGCATAATATTTATTTTTGTGCTGCATTTATTTGTAAATTTATGACAAGGAATGCAAACTGAACTGTGACAGCATGTTTTCAGGTGCATTCATGGGGGTGGGTTACATGAACCTGTTTTATTGACTGAGGAAATGTTCGTCAGGATACCAAGGAAAATCTCCTGCTGTTATAACATCCATGGTTCACTCCTACTTGGGCAACCACCAGAGGTGGTCAGATGGTACCTCAGTTTAAGGTCTTTTCCCAAGGATGGCACCACAACAGTACAGTACCTTAATGCCATTTAGCCCATGTTCTTGGTATGATACTAGAACCCACTAGCTTCTGCTATTCTGGCCCCAGAGGCTCGCATGCAACATAATGGGCCACTGACACTGTTGTATGCAAATACCATTGCATGCAAATCCCTGTATGGGGGGAGGGGGGAGTTGCATACTGCTGCCCATGTCGCTATTTACTATGTTTGGGGTTTCAGCGTGTGCAAACATATTCAGAAAAATAAGACAAAAGTCATCTAGCTAGGATGATTGTTTATTTTAATATACTGTATGAAGGCAGTGACATAAGTTGTTTGAACGTGCCACATGAAAGTCACATTACTGGAACAGACACACTTTATATAGTGTACTGTGCCATATATGGAAAAGCTGAGCAACTATGGGATCCATCCCCTGAGCCACATAATAAAATGTCAGTGATTATGTGGGAAGCACAAAGGGTTTCTATTTTCTCACATTTTACATTGATGAAAAACATGACAGGGAAATTCCCTCGACTGGGTTATTTACATTGATTTTTATGAAGCTATATTCCACTCATTTTCTACACTGGCTGACTTTGTTTTATGTACAGTATGTCATAGAACAGTATTCAGTAGAAGTAGGTTCAGGTTGCAGACACTGGAAAAAGTAATAAGGGAGTAAGCAGTTCTGCAAGGTCCTGCCCTGCAGGGAGATTTACTGCCTACAGCTGTTGCAGAACACAACTCACTTTCTGAGCTCCTCAAGGAGGTCACAACACATCACAAAACACATCACACTCATTCTGTGCAAACTGCACTGGCTACCAGTAAGGCAAAGGATCAAAGGGTCCTCATGCTGATGTTTAAGGCCCTTAAACACATGAATCTGACCTTCCACCACAAGCTTCTGTACCACCCAGACAGAACTCACTGATCCAGAAACCAGGGGCCACTGAGTGTCCCACTTCTGCCATCTAAAATCGGTTGGGGGACAGAGCCTTTTCTGTTGTAGCCCTGGTGTTCTACACTCCACCCTGGCTACCATTAGAACTATCACTAGGGAATGTCACTTTAGGACAGAAGTCAGAAAGTGGCTCCTGGAGACTGTCCGCTCTGACCCTATTACTGAATGCCCTTGGGGTATAGAGTTGGGATCTTCTGCTTTCACACATTGACTTACATATTTAATATTTCTAGAACTCCATTTATTTAGTTATTTTATTCTGTCTGTGCTGCAAAGAACTGTGAGTATTTGGCAAAGGTGCTAAATAAAATAGAAACCCAAAGCAAACCAGTTTAACAATGAGTTTAATGACCCTGATCTAGTTTACCTCTATGCAAAGATAAAAAGAAAGCTCCACTTTATGTTAAAAGCAATTAATCTGTGACTTTCTTTCTGGAATTGAAAGGCCAGAAATGTGCATGTCCTAATCCTTTGAAACACAGTTTAACCATGCATACATAGAAAAAAACTCCAAAACAGCCCAACCTACCACCTCCCCTTTAACCTCACTTGTCATTCACACCCTTCCATTGCTGATAATGCCTTTAAAGATGTCCCACCTAGCCTTGAACCCCGCAATGATCTCCACCTTGACCATATTGCTGGGCAGACTGTTCCATTAATCCACCACCCGATCTGTCAAAAAATATTTGCTAATGTCCTTGTACGTTCCCCTACCAGCTTGAGCCTGTGTCCTCTGGTAGCTCAATTGTCCTTCATCTTGAACAACTCTGTGTGTTCCACCCTGTTGTACCCCTGTCAGTCTTGGTTCTATCATGTCCCCCCCTTCTCTTCTCACCTCTTGTGAGTATGTATTTAAGCAATAATGCATGACAGGGTGTGGTATATCATGGGATATCGTCACACCTCAGGTGCATTGGCTGAGTGCCTCATGCACCCGAGAAGTGACAATATCCCATGATATACCACACCCTGGAGTGTATTATTGCTATTATGAACTGGATTAAAATTGGTAGACATGCAAAGAAAAAGTTGAAAATCTTTTTTGATGAGTTTTTTTAAAGTGAACTGATACATGGATAGAAAAAAGTTCCTGTGTTGTGTATGAAGCTCTGTAGGTGGTGCTGTAGTATACATAAATCCACCCCCCACACAGCTGTGCTGAGCCTCCCACTGACACTACCTCTGGTTCTTCCCCAAACCCTGCATGCTATTTCTGTGGACTCCTCACCAGGACTTGACCTACAAACTGCAATTTCGGGAGTCCCACAGCAGAAAAGGATACTCCTAGCTGCAGCAGTCTGAACACTCTGTAGAGCATCCCATCTGCTACAGACCACACTACAAGATGAAGAAGACACCTCACAAGCAACAGCAGCTCCATTTCCCATAGTGCTGTCTCTCTCCTGCCAGCTGTTTGGTCAGAAAAAGATACTGGATGCATGTTTTCATTCATTCACTCTGAGACCCGAAACCCAGCTGGTCCCTCTACTTTCTCACAGCTCACTACCCAAGCAGTTATAAAATTAAGTAATCAGAGCACCCATTTCATGCATCGGCAGTGTGGTGTGGTGTGGGGATTTTAATAAGTTTGAGAATGAGTTTGCAATCAGCAGTCATGGTGGTTGAAGTTTGATGAGCCACTCGAGCTGCAACTCACACTGTCCTGTACAGTACAGTCTCTGGCTGCATTACTGTATGAGCAACACCAAAGAAACATTTCTGTGAACAATCAGATGGCAGGCAAGTGGAGGAAGTTGTGCGCAGTGAGGAGGCTGGTCGTTGGAGGGTTTTTGAAGCCATAAGGATGTAGCTGATATCATCACGGCTTCAAAGACCTCTCGGCCAATCAGCTTTCTCCATTTTCGTGAACCAGTTCATAATTAGGTTTGCCAGTCTCTCTTTGTTGCACCTTGCCTGTTGATGCTAAATCTTTTTGTCAGCCTCCTCTGTATCATTTCTAATTTATACTGATCCGTCTTTTGACATGGTCTGAAAAATTGCACACAGTATTCCAGCTGCAGCCTAACCAGTGATCTATACAGAGGGATAATCACATCCTTCCTCTGATTTGTAAAGATGCATCTAATGCTTCTCAGCATTCTATTAACCTTCCTGTCTGCCCTACTACACTGAGAGGAGGACTTCAGGCTATTGCTAAATATTACCCCTATGTATTTTTGCACTTAGAGTGTTTAACCATCATCCCATTAACACAGCACTCTGACTGCGGGTTCTTGCAACCAATGTGTGTTAGTCTGCATTTTGTGGCATTGAATTGCAGTTGCCAAATACTACACCACTTGTGCAGTTTTTCTACATCTCTCAGCATATTATTGATACCTTCCTTGGTATTCAGCCAGGTTCAGAGTTTGGTATCATCTGCAAAGAGACTCACTTTCCCCTGCAATTGCAGCCCGATACACTAAGGTACATACTAAAGAGTATCAGTCCCAGGATGGACCCTTGGAGGACTCGCTGTTACGTCATCCGTTTTGTCCCTTGTAGACTATGGTCTACCAGTCTATGGTGCTGCCGACACGACTGCACTCAAAAAAATTCACCTAACCCTGAATAAAGCCTGCAGATTGATTACTGGTGCCCCCAGGCTCACACACACCTGTCAGCTGTATGACGAGGCTAAACTCCTTACCCTTGATGAACGGCTCCGATATCAAACCTGTCTCCTCACAAAAAAAACCCTACTCGGGCTCTCCCCCCCTGGGGTAACGGCATCCATCCACCAGAGCCCTCCCACTATTGCAACACAGTCATCCAACAAGACCACCCTAATGGTCCCCAGATCAAGAACCAGCTGTGGCCAGAGGTCCTTCTGCTGCAGAGCCCCATCATGGTTTAACTCTCTCCCTGCCCCCATCACCAATGCCACCACCATCTCCAAGTTCAAAACCACCCTTCGAAACCAACTCTTCAACACTCGTAGCTGCTCCTGTCTCTGAAAGTAGCCTCCACCCCGACTTCTCATGACAACGCCCACCAGGCGGCTCTCCACCTAGCCATCTCCACCATCGCTTCCCGGTATACTGTGCCTATGTCTAACCTGGCCAGTGCCAGCTGTTTCATTGTATACCTAGTAGATTGCTCAATTTTTGATACCAACTTGTGTAACACCTGTTCCCAATTACATGTACCCTGTAACCTAAATGTATTTTGTCTGACTTCAGTGTGACGTGGCGCCTTTGTTGAACGCCTATTGTTTTGCAAACCTATGCTATGTAACCTAAAACACTATGTATGTCTTGCAAACCTATGCTATGTAACCTAAAACACTATGTATGTCTTTAATGTGATGAGGTACCTTTGGAAACGGGCCCCTGGCTCCAAGGTTGTAAACTGATTTTACAAATAAATAAATAAAATAAAGGACTCTGCTTGTCACTTCCTTCACCCCTAAAATGTTCCATTTCATTTAGGATCACCCTCTGTGCCCTACTTGACAACCAGTTCCCAAGCCATCTAGTTAGCCTTTCCTCTAACCCCAGATTTCTCACCTTTTTCACTAGTCTCATATTCATTTTTAATTTTTTTATTCTTTGGTAACCAGGTAAGGCCCACTAGACACAAGTGCTTGTTTTCAGGAGTGACCCAGGAGCACTGGGGTGGTTAAAATGATTTCCCCAGTTTTCGGTACAACTTACTTTATGAGGTACCTTATAGTGGTGATAGTTAATTCCTGCTATTTTTGCAACATTATGCTGCACCTGTATTTAGGCGGAAGGGATAATAATTTGGCCCCAGCAAGGTGGCAGCTAATCCCTTCAACTTCCTGATTCCTCTGGCATGCCCCCATGATCAGCACTCAATGATGTGAAGCAAGGGAAAGCTTGGGGGTGAGCCCCATTGAAGTCAGTGGGGGATGATTTTCATTACTGTTCAATGCATAATGATGGCCACTTGGATGTTGAAGAAGGTGACGGCTTGATTAACAAGGCCCTTGTTAACTGAGTGGTCACCTTCTTTATTTTTTATCTTCTTCTCTTAGACTTTGCATTCCATTCTGTAACCTATCTCTGGACGTACTAGCTATCTTCAAGTTATAGTCCATGGGAACCATGAACGTAATCCCACTGTCTGCCACCAGGCCTGCAGCCTTGATTGTAAACACAGAACTATGACACCGCATCAGTCAAATTCAAAATGTTTTCTTAAAATACTAGTAAGCAAGCATTTATGGGGAGTCACAATTTCAATAACCATTCTATAGAGGGGTAGCGTAAGGGGAGCTGGTGTTCAATTCAAATGTTGTTTCTTTTTAATTTGTATATCTTCATTGGTTTCATCACTTTTAAATGTATGCAACAAATGTAAACAAATGGAAAGTTCCATGCCACAGTCATTCTCATCTCAAAAATGGTACTGACATGAAGTATCATGATATAATTTATGTGAGGCTACTCCATCTGTGATATGAGAAACCTATGGAGAGCGAGCTACTTACAAGGTTTGTTAATAGAATAATATGTGAAAAGTATCATTCTTATTGGTGCTTCACTTGGGCATTAGACTCCAGTGTGAAAGTGACATATTTATAGGAATGACAGGTTTTTTTTGTGGCTGGGAAAGCACACTAAGACAAAGTCTCTTTCCAGATGCAGGCCTGGAGCACGTGGAGATTAAATGACTTGCTCAGGTCGCACAATATGCAAGTGGAGGTTGGGAAACTTAAATCCAGGTCTGCTGGATATACCAAACAAATAATGAACATTGTAAGTAGGTCATCATAGGTTTCTAATATCACAGACAGAGACTTGCTCTGATGATGTCATCATGCCTTACGTTGACACCATTTTAAGAATGGAGTGATGATGAATGGCATGGAAATTACGTGCATTTGTATATATTTGTAGCAAACATTTAAAGCAGTAGTGCATGATAGCAGTAACAATTTTGACTTAAGACTTGTTTTATTGTATTTTATCCTGCCCCTTATCTCCTAACTTGTGTGATGCATTCTTCATCCATTTTGAGTCTGCTTTATCATGTGAAATAATAAAGGAGCACTCCTGTGAATATGGCTCTAACAATGTTTTCATTGATATTCTCAACTGATTTTGTACATGAGTTGCCCCATAAGCTCAGGAAACAGTATCTGCTGCATACTAGTTCATTATAGTTACAAGGGGAGTGATATTAAACGTGGGTGTTCAAAAACAACAGAAAATACTAATGAAAACCTGGTCTGAGCCTTATTAAAAGGAGCTCTCCTTTTAGTATTTCAACTCTAAAAAATTTGATAAAGCAGACTCAAAGTGTGGAACAAAGGGTATCCTACAAGTCAGAAGACAGATGGCAATTAAAGTATTGGTCAAAAGTGTCACTGCTGTCATTTAGTGCTGCATTAAATGTGACAAAACCAAATAAGATAAATGATTACAATTTATTTTAAATACAAGATTCAATGTAACTGCAGGTTAGGCAATCATTAATTACATTCAACAGGTATAATTACACTGTAGTTACAGGTTTATTGCATGTAACTGAATTGCATCTGCAATGCAGTTACAGTGTAGCTAAGGAAACTTATAAAGGGTTACCAGGTAAACAAATAGAAGTAAGCAAATATTGCACTGAATAGAGTTCCCATCATACTATTCCTCCATGGTTATTGAAATGGTCATCTCTTCTGAATTGCTTGCCTGCATGATTATTAGCTAGTTTTAAAATATAGAATAATGCATGGGTAGGTGTGCATAACATATAGAATAATGCACGAGGTTGTGTGTTTAATGAGTTTTTACTCACACCCCGAGGAGTTGGATGCTGCATAAATCCCGAGAGCGATGCTCAAGGGGTTTATTTAAGCATCCAACACCAAGGGGTGTGTGTAAAAGCTCGAGCTGAACACACAACCTCATGTTTTATTTTATATAATTGTTGGGGAGTGTTTTCTCACCACAGCAATTATATCAAATAAAAATACATTGCTGTGCAGCCACGGATGGGGTTCACATGGTTTTTATCCCAACCAGACTGCGGCTGCTGAAACTTTCCATTTTTTTTGTCTCCTTAAAAATAAAAAGAATGGTTTGTTCAAGGTAGAATTCCTATTTGGCGATGGTTACTAGTGACTGTGATGAGTTCTTTAGTTTGTTACTTACCGCTGGGAGTTGTTGGTCGTGCATTAAGAAGATAGCGCCGAGAAAGGGAGGACTGGAGGTCTGCACAGGCATGAAGCATGGGAAACTGGTGCATGTTCACCGTTATAACCCATGGGTTATAACGGTGAATTATAACCCAGTTTCCCTGTAGGAGCAAATGCTGCCCAGTTATTATAAGAACTGTATACTCACCTGAGGTGTGCGATGCTGCATAAACCCTGGGAGTGAAGGTCAAGGGGTTTATACAAGCATCCCACACCAAGGGTGCATATAATATTTGAGTTTTGCACACCTCTCCATGTGTTGTTATATGTAATTGCTGTGCTTCATTTTTCCACCTCAAAGATTGAAAACAGAACTGGTTTAGAACTGGTTAGAAAACATGAGTAAAACAGAATAGATCTCTGCATATAAAGCAACTCTTTATTTTTTGAAACATCCAACAGGTAAACTCATTTTGAGGGTGTACACTCCATTTGCTTAGATAAACTGAGTCTTTCACATTTAAAACATTTAACTTGAAATTACGAAAATCACAGAAACAGCACAAGTAGCACTGAAGTACATAACAGCCATAATCATGTCTTTTTTTTCAGTCAGAGATAAAAGTTTAGAACTGTCAGCAACATATCACTAATGAAAATGGACTTAAGAGTGTCTTTTTTATTTTTTGAAGCAGGTTTTAAGTTTACTTGTAAAACCAAATGAAACTGGGTTTCTATAGCAACCTAGGTACTTGCTTGTTTATCACGATGCTTTGGGGAGGTTCCAGTCTAGAACGTCGCAGAATAAATATTGTGGCACACAACAAAGCAGGCAACACATCACCTTCTACAATGTTGGCATGTAAAAACATCACCGACCCAAACCTCATGGGTAGTGCACTGGAAGAATAGGCCTGGTGACTACTGAGTCCCCCATCCCACTGAACGATGGCCCCAGGAACAGTAACAGAAACCAGCCGCAATGTGATAGCCGGCCCCCACAACCCACCACTGCCACCGATTGCTTGCCTGTGTCCCATGACACAATGCAGTGTACTTTATCCCTGGTGTCTAGTGGACCCACCACCCCACTCCACCCCAGCAGGTAGATCCCCACCCCCTGTATCCACCCAACATACCCCAACAACGGGCAGGTGGCCAGCACAGCTCTCCACTCACCACCATGGCTGGCCACCTGACTGAACTGAATGAATGAGTGTTTATACATGTATGCGCTCATTCAGTTTGTTCAGTTGGGGGGTGGGATCTACCTGCTGGGGTGGAGTGGGGTGGGGGTCCACTAGACACCAGGGATAAAGTACATTGCATCATGTCATGGGACACAGGTAAGAAATCTGTGGCGGTGGCGGGTTGGGGGGGACCGGCCATCACGTTGTATCTGGCTGCTGTTACTGTTTCTGGGGCCATCATTCGGTGGGATGGGGGGACTCAGTGGTCACCAGGCCTATTCTTTCAGTGCACTGCCCACAGGGTTTGGGTTGGTGATGTTTTTACATGCTGACATTGTAGATGGTGATGTGTTGCCTGCTTTGTTGTGTGCCACAATATTTTTTCCATGATTTTCCAGACCTGAACCCCCTTGGTGTTAAAGAGAGAGAGAGAGAGAGAGAGAGAGTAGAGAGAGAGAGAAACACACTGAGATTAGAAAGTTACCTGGAAGAAAGTGTAGTTTGTGGATCTTTTTTTTTGGTTAATAGATTGGAATCCCAATCCTAAAAACCAGAACTGAAGAAACATTTGTCAGGAGACTGATATGTGAGCTGTGAGTGTTTTGAGGGTTTAAAAGTTCTGCAAAAGTGACTGCATGCATGAGGGCAACTGCGACTTGTGGGTTTCATATAGAGAAAACCAGCATGAGTTTGCTGTTATAATCAGCTGGTTATAATGGCAAATTATAACTGTTTTTTTCAATGGGAAAAAATGGAGCCCAGTTGTTATAACATAGTAAAATATACAGCATACTGTATGAAACACCGTTAATGTGAGTCTCTATGAACTTTTTTGTCTAGTCAGTGAATGCCAATGGTCAAACAGATGTTTGGTTACCTCCTTACCACCCCCCAAAATACAGTGCTGATATGAATTTCCATTCTAAGATAACTGATGCAGGGACAGTAATAGTAATTCTGTTGTAACCATTTCAAATTCAGTAGAGGCTACTCCGTGTTATCTACTAATACCCTACTTGTAGTGAGGAAATTTTTATCAGAAACGACATCATAGTCATTACTTGTATGATTTGATTGATATAAGTCATGTGTGATGAGAGCATTGGGATACTTGAAAATTGAGTCTCTCTGATGTAACTCAATAAATAAATGAATTTAAAATAAAAGCAAAGCATCAATTTGTTAAATCTCCCTTTCCCAATGGTGTCTGCACTAAGACTTGTCCAATTATGCTCTTACCTGGGGCCATCTGACAAAAAGCTTTTCCATCTTGGTCCTTCAATCATAAAGTGATTTGCACTTATTTAGTGATATATATATTATAGGGGTGTGGTGGCGCCCCTATGGTTAGGGTTTAACAGTCACTTCTATGTTAAACTCAGAAGTTTGCACTTTAATTAGTTTGCAACCATTCAATTGATTTGCATGAAATGCTACATGTGTCATCAGGGACCAAAGATCTCTTGATGTGTCAAGTTTTGTGCTGGTTGGATGTGTGGGTGCAGAGATACAGAGTGTCAAAAAATGTGTAATTTACTGTTTTTTGCTTTTTCTTTGTCACACAGCAGCAGAGAAATGGTCTGGAATTTTGGTCTGAAATCTTCAGGGTAGATAGGACTTGCCTAGTAGATGTACCATTCTCTGGTTTGGTGAAAACATATTAATCCATTCCAAAGATATTACATTTTAAAATTTCCCATTATTTCAATGGGAACAGTTATATATCCTGCTCAGAAAATGATTCTTTGTCACAAATGGGTAATCCTTTTTCTCAAATAGGTGATTCTGTGTCACAAATAGGATATCTTTTTTCATGCTGCCACCATTTTGTTTTTCAGTTAGCGAGGAAAACAAAATTAAGTAACTCAAAATAATTGTGTGTTCAGTAAAAACCAACACATGTGTTCTGGTAACTGGGACCCATTTCACTTAATTCTGGTATTATTTTTTGGCAAAATTAGTTGGAAATGTATTTTGTGAACATTTTGAAATCTTCTTTTGTGTCTTTGTTTGTGTTCGGGAATCCTTTTTTGCAAATTGCAAAAAATAGAACACGAAAAAATAAATCCTATTTCGCAAATTGCGAAATCAGAACACAACAAAGGATCCTGTTTCACAAATTGTGAAAAAAGAACAAGAAAAAGGATCCTGTTTTGTAAATGTATGAAAAATGAACATGCAAAAGGCTTATAATACAGTAATTTTTGTCATGCCACAGTAAATAAACAGTTTGGAATTTTGGTATGAAATTTTCAGGGTAGAAAGGGCTAGCCCCACAAATGTGTCTTTTGCTGATGTTGTGAAAACATATTAATTTCATCTGCAGTTATACAGGTTTGACATTTTGCTGAATTTCACAAAGGATATCATTGCAATGTGAGATGTTTCTTTGTCACTCTGCAGCACAGAGATCATTTAGAATTTAGGTGGAAATTTTTCAGGGACGAAAGGGCTTGCTCATAGATGTACCTTTAGCTGATTAGGTGAAAATATATTAATCTGGTCCAGAGTTCTAAGGATTTGAAAATTCTGGTCCTGAGCATACTCAGCAGTACTCTCAGTTAGATGTGAGGCTTGAAAAATGATCATTTTTTGCAAATGGATAATCCATTTTCACCAAAAGGATACAACTATGGAGAGGGACTGGCCCACAGGAAATTAGGATAACATCATACATGTGGATGGATGGGAATGCAGGACCCAGAGGGTCCTGCACTCCCACATGTAAATACAGATACAATTACGGAAGGATTAGAGCACAGAGCCCAGAAGGCCCTGCATTACCACAGGAAATAAGGATAACAACATATACATGAATGGATGAGAGCGCAAGGGCTCAGAGGGCCCTGTGCTCTCACATGCAAATAAGGATAGAATTATGGAGGGTTTGGGCTTCCACAAAAAATAAGGATGACAACATACATGTTGATTGATGGGAGTGCAGAGCCCAGAGGGCCCCTGCGCTCCCACATGCAAATAAAGATTCAATTATGGAGACATTGCAGCAGAGGGTCCCATGATCCCACAGGAAATAAGGATATCATTATACTATCTCAAAAAGTCCCAATCATGTCCCTCCCCCCGTCTTCCAGGGAGTACATGTTCAGTGCCCACAACCTCTCATCACATGTCTTACCCTGCTGACTTGCTGTCATCTTTGTAGCCCACCTCTGGACCTTCTTCAGCAGGTTAATGTCCTTTTTGAGGTGTGGGCACCAGTACTGAACTTCATTCTCTAATGTAACCCTTTTCACATGATACATTGTGAAAACGGTCAATATCATTCTTAAAAACTGGCATAGGACCACTGATGAGTAATTTATATACATTTACATCATTTAACTGGTACCAACCTCCTGTTCTTATTTGATGGTATCCATAATAACCACCCCTCTGCAGCTTCACCCATCTCCCTCATCTTCTACCTCTTCTTCTGCCTGAGCTAATGTCTCTTGGAAGGAAATTGTGGGGCTTCATCTTGGTTCTGGTGTTGACTGTTGTGGGCTCTCTTCTTCTAAAAAAAAAACAGTGGATCCAGTGCTTTCCACATCTGATTCCTCACTGACCTGGAATGTCTCATTAGCACCACTGTTCTTTACTATGGACTTTGGTGAATGATCACCTTTTTTATTAAATTACATGAACATTCTATCATTCTCATAGTCCCTTTGATCTTGGAGAAATGTCTTCTCTTTGCCTGCATTTATCTTTTTGTCTTGCTGTTCAATAGATTGTTTCTAAATGAGACATGTATGTATTAAATTCAGGCTCATTTGAAAAACTCTAAATTTTTTGGTCATGTTCCTTCAGTTCAGCTTCAGTTTCAGCCTGTCATTTTTTGGAGTCAGTCAAGATAACTTCAGTTAGGAGAACACTTCCCTTCAGAAGTGCCTCCTTCCAAATGCCCATGAGGCTTTCTCTATCTCAACCAAATGCTGGCCATTTTACAGTCTGTAGTCCAAGTGGAACCCAGTTCACATTAAGGGAGGCTTGGAGGGTTGTTGGCTACCAGTAAAGTCTCTGTGCATGCAGAGCTACTTTTCTAATAAAGAGAACGCTTTTTGGATATCTATCACTCCTTCATTATTTGCTGCATTTGGGTTATTTTGGGCCATGTCCAGTAATGGGTTCAAATCCCCATTATGCTTAAACAAATCCCATAACAGACTGAAGGTAACACCATTATCAGCTTCAGTACTGGGTCTAGCAGAGCTTCCACCATAATGGATCCCTTAAAAAACTTGCAATAACATTATTAGGTTCTCTGAGGCATAATCCAAAATACACAAAGCTCAGCAAATTAGAAGTGTTGCCTCAGAATGCTGCAGTGAGTAAAGCCCAAAACTAATTACAAAAAGCAAGGAATGGCTTGCACTCCTAAAATCAAAATAGTGAATGAATGTACATCATAAGTCAAAAGTACAAAGTACAAAAATATTTTATTGACTTATGCATACAAGAAAAAAATGAGCTGGGCATATAGCCAAGTGTATCACAGTCAGCTAAAACTACCCAACAGTGTTTTGTGCCCCTCAATGGCACTTTATCAAGGGTAAGTAGATCATAAGTTTAAGAAAAGTGGTCCTATGGGAAATGGTCCAATATGTACTTGCGCTACCCCGAGGTGTTGTACAATATCCACCCAGAAAAGGGGGTTGGGTAGCATTGTTCCTTCAAATGTAAAAAAAAATACTCCTTCATATGTAAAATTTCTCACTTTACTTCACTTCTTTTTATTCAGTTCTCCCCAATGGTTCACTTGCAATTATGAGTTTTTAAGGGGGTTTATTTCTGTCACTATTACAAAAATATATATTTTACTTGTTTAGGTGGTGAATTAATTTTTTTAAAATAAAACAGACAAAATGAATAAAGTAATACAACATTTACCTAATGCATTGCTAGTGTGTACCTGTATTTAATAGATTTTGTTATTTTTGTTTTATAGAAAACATTTTTGTGAAACATCATTAGTTCTTGACCTTCTTACATGTCCTACAACATAACAAGATTGAAAATACGTTACCATTCTTTGCATGACCTGGCCAATTGTATATTAATTTAATAGTGCCACTTCCACAATTAGGTGCTTTTTAGTTAACATAGCATTATGCTTTACACCCCATAGCAGAGGAGTGCATACCTTATTACAGTTTTCTGCCTTGCATTCTGCTTTTCGGTGTTTTCACATTTTGCAGATTCTGTGCAAATGAAAATAACAATAATCCTTAGTGATAACTCAGAGTTTTGCTAGATTTTTACATTTTAGCATACTGTTTTTGTCAAACAGTATCTGAATTTGAAACTTATTCTGTCAGTTTTGAACGTGTTCCTCACAGCATGCATGCAAGTTAAATGTGGCGTTAGCTCACATTAGCGACATTATCACAGGTGTTACACATTAACATTATTAAAGACCCTCAAACCACATATAATGCATAACTAGCAAATACAATACATTCATAAACATTAAAAAACAGCACACAAATACACAATAGCCTAGGTTAAATATCCAAGGAGTTTCTCATGAAAGAATAGTCTCAGCATATTTAAGTCATTCTGACAGGGGTGGGACTCAAACATATCTTTGTTTTAAAAGTTCATTAAGAATGCATTCTTTTATATCGGTGTCATGTCATCCCACTTATGATATATCCTCTTTTTATTTTCAGTGAACAGAAACGACTACTCTGGAAACCATAGGCAAAGAAAAAGTTTGTGCATCATACAGGGATCCTATGTAGTTGAAATAAAAAAAAAACACAGATGTTAATACTGATCGCTATCTATCTATACACCTGATTCCCTAATATAAAACATAACAGTGGTCATGACCAATATATTTATACCATGTCTATGACAACAATATCACAAAAAAACAGAGAAATCTCAAAATGTTCATTCAAAATTGGTGCCTTTAAACTATCTAGGGTGAACATCCAATGGGCTTCCATTCTGAGCAAAATTGCATCTAGGTCACCTCCTCGCAGGTCTAGAGAGACCTTCTCTACACCGTAAAAGGACCATTTATGTTCACTAGTGCCCCTTGTATATTTAATGTGGGCTGCTAAATTATTATCTGTCTTTTTAGCTTCTGTGTCACAGACATGTTCCATTATTCATAATTTAAACATTTTTCATATATAGTGAGCCCCACATACTATATACATTCTGCCATATAGACAATACCTGGTGTGTCACAAGTAATTAATTGCTTAATTTTAAATCATTGCCCTGATGTATTATTACATAAATATTTACATTTTTTATATAAAACTGCTAATTTTACATTTTCTGCATTGTGCACTTCCCACTACAGGGTCTCCCATCCAGGTATTAGATCGAGGTAGGGGCTGTGGGGGAATTAACAAGGATGTCACTTAGATTTTTGGCTCTCTTAAATACAAACATAGGTGGATCCTGTGTAAAACTATTACACACAGGCTCCACTTGTACTATATGCCAGTTCTTATTAATGATATCATGAACTTCATTCCGCCTCTTATTACAAGTAGTTATAAACTTAAGTCTGTCATCTTCTGTGCTCTCCTGATCTCAATGTTTATGAATGTATTTTATTTGATAGTTATGAACTATATGTGGTTTGAGGGTCTTTAATAACGTTAATGTGTAACATCTGTGATGACATCATGCTGCATGAGCCTATTTAAACAGCACAAAAGCTGTGATACAGTTACCCATGATAAAGTGCTGGTGAGGGGCAGGAAATGCTGTTGGGTATTTTTAGCAGACTGTGGTACACTTGGCTATATGTCCAGCTCATTTTATCCTGTATGTGTAAGTCAATAAAATATTTTTTGTACTTTGCACTTTTGACTTCTGATGTGTATTAATTCACTATTTTGTCTTTAGGAGTGCAAACCCTTCCTTGCTGTGCTTTTTAATAAGGCCCATAGATTTTTGAAGGGGGTTACATGTTATATTTGCAGTAGTTGTTACAACCTTTGTTTTGATATATAGATTGTCCCTTAAGTCCAAATATTGAGGGAGTTATGGCTTCTTAAACTTTCAATGTTATCCTATGGGAATTTGCATTTTTTAATGTTTGTATTTTTACATGGCTTCTAGATATTTTTTTTTGGGGGGGTGTTATATGTTATTCTTGCAGTACTCATTAAGTCCTTTGGTTTGATATATAGATTGTCCCTTAAATCCAAATATTGAGGGTGTAATGGCTTGTTGAACTCCAAAATCCTTTTTCATATGAAGGAATCCTTTTTTGAATGAAATGAAAAAACCCATATGAAAAAGGATGACTTCATATGAAAAAAGAATAGGGAAAAAAACTTAGCCAAAATTATTTTTTTGCATGAGGACATCCTTTTTCATATGAATGAAAAAAGGCATACAAAAAAGGATCCCTTCATAGCAAAAAGGAATCCGGGAAAAAAAACTCCTAAATCTTTTTTCACATGAAAGGATACTTTTTTTGTATGAACAAAAACGTTCACAAAAAAGGATCCCTTCATGGAAAAAGATAATTGGAAAAAAATGAAGTCCAAATTTTTTTTCATATGTGGGCATCCTTTTTTGTATGGACAAAAAAGGTATACAGAAAAGGATCCCATCATATGGCAAAAGAATTGGGACAGTTTTTTTTCCAATTCATTTTTCATGTGAAGGGGTCCTTTTTTGTGAGCTTTTTCATTTATATGAACAAGGATCCCTTCATACAAAACAGAATTGGAAAAAAAACCTAAGTCCCATTTCTTTTTTCACATGAAGGGATCCTTTTTTTGTATGGCCAAATTCTTTTTTCATATGGCCATATGAAAAAAGTGGAAGTAAGTCACAACAAAGGATGTAAAATGAAATAAAACAAACATTTGGGGTAATTTTTCCAACAGTTAAGTGAAGAATCCACCTAATGGGGTTGCAATGACATAAACATATGTGTTGGTGATTCTGCAGGATGCCATTTCTGTAGGATTGAAAATAAAAAAAATGGAAACAAGATGGTGGCCATATGAAAAAGGATTTTTTCTCATGAAAAAAGGACTGGCCCCATACGAAAAAGGATCCTTTTTTGTGTGGACCAAATTCTGTTTTCATTACAAGCAACTATCCAAAAGACTGTTATGAGCTTGTTCAGAACTGTAGTTTTATAATTTAAAAAGTTTGGAACCGATTAATATTTTTGTCACCAAACCAGCTAAAGGCACATCTGTGGGCAAAGCCCTTTCTACTCTGAAAATTCCAGAGACCAAAATCCCAAACCATCTGGGTACAAGGTGATGACAAAAAACAGCAAAACACAGTGATTTTTAATGCTTTTTTCACTATCTGTATCTTAGAATCCACACATCTGATCAGAAAAAATTTGGCACATCAAGAGATGTACACCATGAGACTGTGCATGCAAAATTTCATGCAAATCTGTTGCACAGCTGCAAACATATTAAAGTGCAAAATTTGAGGTTTAACATAGAAACCCCTGTTCAACCCTAACTATAGTGGCACTACAGCATCACTGTAAGATAGATAGATAGATAGATAGATAGATAGATAGATAGATAGATAGATAGATACAACAGGAGTGGGTTAAAAATAAGATAAAAAAGGTGGCTGGTGACATCAGTAGAACTATACTGTAGCTATTACTGTTGTCACAATGGATATTTTTCAGATTACTGTCATCAGGGTGGAACACTGAACCAATCAGAGATCAGCCTTCATAATGCTGATGACATCACAATGTCTAGACCAGCAATTAAACCAACTGTTAAAATCAAAGAAAACTGCAAACACTTCAGCCAGACTGCAGATTTGAAAACTATAACTTGTAAACTACAATTGTACAGTATATATCAAATATACAATAGCCTGACTCAAAATAGGCAATTTGTCATCACTTGTGAGTGGGAAGGACTTTCATAACTCACTCGTGAGTTATGGTCCTGCCCTCTCACACTTGAAGATAAATTGTATGTTTTGAGTCAGCCCATTGTATATCCCTTATAGATAGATAGATAGCTAGATAGATAGATAGACAGTTAGATAGACAGACAGATAGATATTTAGGTTTGATATTAGGTAGGTAAACTAGGTCAATGGTCTATTTTTAGGTACGATCAGAGCACAAGAAATACACACCAAACCAAAAAAGTACAATATAAAATATACATGCTAAGAAACACTTTTACATACAATGCATGCTACAGTATAATATATAGGTTATAAGCAAATGCAAGCAGACTGAGTTAGCAAATTTGTTCTAACTTGGTTTTAAAACACAGAAACATAGAATTTGATGGCAGAAAATGACTGCTTAGCCCACCTAGTCTTCCCGCATGTTCCCTATCTATTCTGTCTCTGCCGATCCTATCTGGTCTTCATTGACCCTTCCACCTCCATGTATCCTATCTAATATACCACTATGTCTGTCCCATGTATGCTTGAAGCACCCAACTGTTTTGGCCTCCACCACTTTCACCTGTAATCTATTCCAGGCATCAACTACCCTTTCACTGAAGAAATATTTTTTCACATCACTCTTGAATTCACCCCCACAAC
Organism: Neoceratodus forsteri; assembly: GCA_016271365.2. NCBI lineage: Eukaryota > Metazoa > Chordata > Ceratodontiformes > Ceratodontidae > Neoceratodus > Neoceratodus forsteri. The sequence goes on along the minus strand of CM057450.1, from coordinate 1,467,064,145 downwards.
TTCATTGCATGCCCCCGGTCCTGGTGTTTGTTCTCATTTTAAAGAGACTCCATACCTATACTCTATTCAATCCTTTGATGTAATTGTAAGTCTCTCTATCATATCTCTCTCTCTCTCTCTCCTTTCTTCTAGGGTATGTATGTTGAGATCCCTCAATCTGTTTTTGTAGGACTTCTTGTGCAAGCCATGCAGCATTTTAGTTGCCCTCCTCTAGATCAACTCTACCCTGTCTGTGTCCTTTCTCAGATGTGGTCTCCAAAATTGGACACAGTACTCCAGGAGTGGTCATGCCAGCGAGCAATATAATGACAAAACCACCCTCCCTCCTCCTGCTGGAGATACCCCTGGCTATGAAACTCGGCTTTCCACTAGTCTTATCCACTGCTTTATCACACTGCTCTACCACCTTCAGATCCAAATACATGATAATCCCTAGGTGCCTTTGTTGTTTAGTGCATGTTAGTACTTCCCTCCATCTTATACTCAGCTCCAGGGTTTTTACATCCTATGTGCATTACCTTGCACTTTTTAGGATGTAACCTCAACTGCCATGTTTTTGACCATTCCTTGAGTTTTGCAAGATCCCTGTGCATTTTTCCACATTTTATTTTAGTGTCCACCCTATTACAGATTTTGCTATCATCTACAAAAAAGGCATGCCTTCCCTTTCAGCTGATGTGTAATATCCCATATAAAGATATTAAGAAGGACTGTTCCCAGTACTGAGCCTTGTGGTACCTCACTCGTCACACTCTCCTATTTAGAATGAGTGCTATTAACTACCACCCTCTGCGTCCTATTGTTTTACCAGTTTTTAACCCAATTTACCACTGTACACCCCACTCCAAGACTGGTCAACTTCCTAATCAACCTTCTATGTGGCACCATGTGAAGTGACTTACTGAAGGCCAAATAGGCCACATCCAGCACTCTACCATGATTGATTTACCTTGTTACCCTGTCAAAAAAATCTGTTAGATTCACTGTATGTGACCTCTTCCTCATGAATCTATGTCGTCTGTGGTGTCGCAGTACATTTGGTTCCAGATAGTGTATCATCCATTCTTTCAGTAGTGTTTCCATTAATTTCCCCACCACTGAAGTGAAGATAGACCAGCTTATAGTTGCAAGCCTCCTCCCTGCTGCCACTCTTATGTAGAGGAACATCAGCCCTTCTACAGTTCTCAGGAACCACTCCCATTTTCAGTGAGTTGTTGAACAAGGCTGTCAGTGGGGCAGCCAGAATCTCCCTAAGTCCCTTTTGTATCCTGGTATGAATCCTATCTGGTCCCATAGCCTTGCCCTACTTAAGATTTGCAAGTCCTATCAGCACTCTTTCTTCTGAAAATGGATCTGTGTTCACCCCCTTCCCCACCCAGTTACTGTTTCTCCCTGGTGGTCCATTCCCTCCACTCTCCAGTGTAGAGGCTGAGCAGAAGTAACCGCTTAAAATGTCAGCTTTTTTCTTGGTCTCCTTCTGTACAGTCATTCCCTTCCACACTTCTAGTTCCTACTAGTGTCACTAGTGACAAGCAGTGTCAGTGGCTCAGTAGGTAGCACACCCACCTCTGAGGCCGGGAGATCAGAGGGCTGTGGGTTCAGTTCCCACATCTGGCACTTGGGTTAATATCCCAGTACTGACACTGTAGTGCAGCATGAGAGGGGTGCTGCACTTCTGAGGTGCCATTTTTCAGATGAGACAATAAACCGAGGTCCCATCTGCCTGGATTGGTGTAGTTCAGGTGGATGTTAAAGATCTCTTGGCACTTATCGAAAAAGAGTAGGGGAATTTCCCCAGTGTCCAGGCCAATTTTCCCTCATTCGCTAAAAATACCACCAACAGTTTAATCTGGTTCAAGGTCAGTTGGCATTCATCTGTATTCCCCTTCCCGGGTCATGCCTGAAAATAGGCAGGATTTGTCTAGTGCACTTACCCGGTCAACAAAACTAAATAAAAAAAAAAAAAATTATCCCTCCCTTTGTTTTCCTCTTCTCACTCATGTACCTGAAAAAGTGTTATCCCCTGTAGTTATCCTTTGACCAGTTATTTTCTCTGTCTGTGCCTTTGTGACCTTCACCACCTTGCCTACTTCTTTCTGTTTTTGTAGGTATACCTCCCTGTCCTTCTCTTTCAGTGTTTTCTCATACCTTTTGAATGCAACCCTTTTTTCTTTTACCACCTTTGCTGCCAAGAGGGTACACATGAAAAGGTAACACGTTTTGACGTAAATGTGCAGCATATTCCAGATGCTAGGTACTGTGGGCAGGATATTCAGACTGCTCCAAAAAAATGCGCAATAACAGGAGCAGGCGCAAGTGAAGTGTGCCCCTGCGCAACATGCGTGATATTCAAATAAAGCACAGGTCAAGGTGCGCTTGCACAACACAGCTGAATATCATGCCAACTGCGCCATGGCACTACCAGAGATGCGCAGTGGAGCAGGGCCCATGCACAGTAGTACAACCAGGGATGCACAGTGGAGCAGGGCTGATGCACAGTAGCACAACCAGTGATGCACAGGGACAGGGACAGGATGCAGGGGTGCACCGGTTGGACAGAGGAGTACGCAGCAGGCCAGACAGATCCACCCCCTCCCATGCACCCCATGAACTGCACAACCAGAGGTGAACTGGATGGACCACCAGCCTATGAACACCAGCACCAAATCAACACCTGGGGCACAGTGCCCCAGCACAGCCTCCAGGCAAGCAGTGACCGCAACATAAGGAAGGCCGGCCCCCCCAGTGCCACCCCACCCCACCAATGCAGAGCACTCCCTGTACAGCGATCCCCATACACAAGGCCCAGAAGCAGCACCCAACAGTGCATGGCACCAAACACATGCCACCACCAATACCATGACAATGCAACCCTGTGCATCATGGAGCTATGCAAGGCAGCCCCACTATGAGTGCCCTGCAGCAGGTGACACCAGCCACTGATGCAACAACTGCATACAAAATGCCCCCCTGCATGCCCCCCCCGTGGCACGGCAGAGAGGTCGACCCTGTGACAGTACCCGAGGGACCCCGCATATGACAACGCCTGCCCTGGACACCACCACAAGCAGGACAGCAGCCCGCACACCCACCCATGCACACACCCTGTCCCAGCACTGGCCCCAACAGACAGCACAGCCACCCACTGTGGTGCATGGAGGCATGCGCCACACAGGATGTGACACAGGGCATGGACAAACCCCCACCCTGTCCCAAGGGTACCTTGACACAGGGCCATGAAAGCAGGGCAACAGATGCTGTTAGTGTGTGTCCACTGATGCTGTGTACCCACGGCCTGCACCCCACCATGGCATAAGTGAACCAGCCATCTGGCGCATGCACCATGAAGCTGTCCACCACCAGCATGCAGCCGGAGCACAAGTGACAGACAGTAGAACACAGACACTGCAACAGACATCAGTGACAGCATGGAGGGGGGGACAACAACAGCATATTCCACAGTGTCACCTGAGGCAGACATGCATCATACTGGCAACAGGATGCAAGCCACCATGGCGCCATGCCCAGAGTGTGTCTGGCATGGACAGCCATCAATGACATGCCAGCAGAACGTGCATACCACAAACATGCAAGGGGCCCAGCTACACGAGCCATGGACAGACAGACAGGGGTGTCAGGGACACAGTGCATGCACCAGGGACCACTGCACACAGGCATCCAGTGCACTGGGAACAACACACATACCACAGACAGGGACTGAGTCCCCCACCCACACCAATAGTGGGTCCCTGCAGGACACACACACGCCCAGTCCCACACCACCCCAGACGCCATGCACACCACTGCAGCAAAGCACCAAATGCCCGCTGCAAATCAGAGACCACCACAGTTGTCATATCAAAATAGAATGTTTTGCAACGGTGAACTGTACAAACAACATATCAAACAAAACTATGTACAAAGTGTGGGGGGGAAGTGCCTCAAACCAGGTGGGGGTGGGCATGGGGCAAGGGGGTACATCAGGGAGTGGGACAAAGGGGTGTGAGAGACAGTCCAGGGTGGGGCATGCACATAACATGCGCCACAGGCCCTACTGGCTGCCCCTCTCTTCACTCCGGTCCCTGTATCGGCGACGGTGCCTCCTACGTCCACCATGCTCCATTCCCTGGAGCAGCTCCAGAGTAACCCGGGTCACCTTCAGTAGCTCCTGTATATGCCGCTCCAGGTTAGTCCAGCATTGCCAACCTAGGACAAGGGAGCAGAGTCAGTACACATGATTGACCAGACACCTACAGCCCACCCAATGTGCACGGCATACAGCCGTGGGACACACCCCGTGATGGCATGCGGCCACCCACAGTGTCCGCGCCCACATGACCCGCCTACCCAGGCACCCATAGCCATGCAGAATGCTGCACACACCCACCGCCCATGTCCTGCACCGCACCAACGTGGCCATACTGTGACATGGCTATGCAGTGCGAAAGCAGTGGCACAGCCATGGACCCAGTGCACGCACAGCCCACCCGCGACACCCACCCACACATGCAGTGCCACAGGACAGTGCTGAGTGCACCGTGTGGCATGCATGGCAGTGGGGCTAAGTGCGGGTGGCCATGCCTCGCCACCACCCCTGCAACCCACCATGCACAGATGTAAGGGGAAACATGGCACTCACCTGCATCCTGGTCAGCAGGGCACTACTGACCCATGGCACCACCGACTTACCCTGGCTGCATGGCCATGTCTCCCACTCCAGCCTGCTGTCCCTGTCCTCAGGCCAAACGTGCCCCATGGTGATCCTCTGGGCCTAGGGTGCAAACATGGAGAGGGAAACATCAGTACAGGTCAGTAACACAGCCCCCCCCCGCTGTGTGCATGTCCGCATGGCCCAGCCATGCTGCACCCCCACCACCACCACCACCACCACCACAGGATGGCCACCACACCCTGCAGTGTGGTCTGATGCACACCGCCAAACCTGGACAGACAGACCAACCAGTGATGGGATGGAGCACCTACCTGGCCGTGGCATGGCGCCCCACCGGGCGCGTGCCTGCAGTCATCCCAGGCAGTCAGGGTCCTGCCGCTGGAGGTCACCATAGCAGTGGTGACACTGCTCCACTGACCTACTGTTCCCTGTCGCCTCCTCCAGGCCCTCTGTGACCTCCTGCCACACTGCAGTCCATGGCCTCTGGAGGGGTTCCTGCCCAAAGATGGCACCAGCATGTGGCTCCACCATGGCCACCAGGTTTGCCAATTCAATGGCACTCCAGACCAGTGCTCTGGTCCTAGGCATGTTGCTTTTGCAAATGGCATCAAAATGGCACTCTGTAGCGCACGTGTCCCATGTGCGGAGGCAGCGCGATACTGTCGCTGCCAGTTCCTATCATGCTGTCACTGGATTGCGCAATAGGGGTGCAGCCATGCAGACGCATGGGGCCTAGGGGACAAAGGTCAACCACAGGGTCAAGGTCTGTCCATGCACGGAGTGCCACAGTGTTATTGGGACACACTGCATGTAGTGCGTTAGGGTGCATGTGTGTGACACCCTGCAGTGGCCTACTGCACTATTGCACCATGGTGCCCCCGGCGCAGCATGGCATGAGTGCCCATGGGCATACAGCTCACTAGCACCACAGGCACAGTGGTGGCCATGCTCTGCACTTCCTCCCATGCACAGCACATCAGCTGCACCTCACGCGTCGGTGTCAGCACCCCGGGCATGCGCTATGCGGTGCCGATTGCGCACATTACAGTGGTGTGCCATAGCCTGAGCACGCTCACCAACATTGTGCAAGGCTCAACAGTGCGATATTCAGCCAGGTTATGCAAATCAGCTCATTAGCCATTCAATGGCACATCCACTGCATTAGCATCCACTTACAGTTGCGCCTGCCCTCATTTGCATGCATTGCATTATATAAATGTGACCTGGGGCTGCAGAGGCCATGGATCGGCATTGCAGGCCCTTGTGGTAGGTTGCATGCTGTTGAGATGTGGGGACTGTGGTTTGGGAGTACTGTATGGGACTGCACAGTCCAAGGTAACACCTGTCATTCCCACAGGTGCGAGCATGACCGAGCTTGACGAAGAGGAGGAACAGGGACGGGGGAGAAGAAGAAGGCCCAACTTCACCAGGGCTGAATATGATGTCCTGTTTGAGGCATATCTGGACAGGGAACCACTGCTCAGTGGACAGCGGGGAACGCCACTGGCCTGTGCTGTGGCATGGAGGTGAGGTGGCACATGCCGTGAACCAGCAGGGCAGCCACCAGTGATCCGTGCAGGAGTTCAAGAAGAAGGTAGGCACAGACAGGAGGTGGATCAAGGAAAAGGTGGCTGCCACCAGGGTGGCACATGCTGCCACTGGTGGGGGCCAGCCAGATGTACCCCACCTGATGCCACAGGAGGAGCAGGTGGCCAGCAGCATGTGGCATAGTGCCATCGAGGGCATTCCAGGTGGTGGCTTCCAGACAGGTGGCAGCCCATCACTGCATGGTAGGTCCTGTGCTGTCAGACTGTGGGTGGTGGAGGGCATGCCACAGGGCAAAGCATAGCCACTAATGCTACTGTGTTCCTTTACAGCTTCTGAGAGTCTACATGGGGCAGCGATGGTGGGTGTGTCCACTGAGGGGGAGGCCCTGGACATGGATGATTGCCCATCCATCTCCACAGGTGTCAAGGGACCGGCCAAGTGCATACCTGCATGTCTGTCTGGACTGATGTGGGTGGTGTGGGTGCAGACGAGGCCCTGCCTGTGTCCCAGTGTGACATCACCCCCGGTGTCCAGTGTGTTGGGCCACTGATTGTGGCTGGATCCAGCACCGATGATGTTGGGCCGCACGTTCCGGACAGTGATACTTGTGGGACACAGGATCGTCCCATAGCAGGCAACCGCACGGGTGATATCGTGTGTGATGCTGCCGTGGCTGCCTGTGTAACAACCCAGTTCCAGCCAGTGTCTGTATGACACAGTGGGGCAGCACCGCTGTGCATCCAGGGTGGTGGGCTGTTGCAGCTACTGCAGTGGTGCCGGTAGACCCTGGAGATTGGTAGCCGGAGGGGCAGTACCAGAAGTTGGCCAATGGCAATGGGGGGACAGTGTCAGGGGGTGGTGGCAGTGTACCGCGTGTGGACGTGCCCCGGCATGACTCTGGTGTGCAGCGCCCAACATCATGGGGTGCTGTCCAGCAGGGCCAGGAACACCACAAGGGACAGCATGCTGGACCAGCAGACGACCCCTTGGACGACCACAGCTGTCTTCTCCAGGCCTCAGTTGACCAGCAGATGCGGCTCGTGATGGTGGTGGATGCACTCAGTGCAGTTCTGCGCCAGGCAGATGAGCGGCGCAACAGGGATCACGGCTTGCTCCTGGCAGAGTTGGCCCAGCAGTGGGAGGATGTGACCACTGCCATTGACAGGCAGACCACTGCAATGACAACTGTCATGGCTACACTGGCCACCCAGTCTGGTTCCCAGCCACCGCAGACACCGCACAGTGTCATGTCCACCCCCCATTCCTGACGTTGTGCGACACCTACTATGTTGACACCAGGTTCGGCTGTGGGCATACTGAGCATGCCTTGCACGGGCATGTTCGGTGGGCTGCAGACCCCTGCATGAACACAGTTACGTTCACACAGCGTCACCCTTGGGGGCCTGTTGGTGCCACCCCATGAGGCCACTGGTCAGCCTGGCATGGCTGGCAGGTCTCAGCAGGGCCGTCCACGCATCCGTGGCAGACGTGGTACTGTGCCATGTGACTGACCTGTCTCACACCATGGCCACTGTCTGCCACTGCCCTTTGTGCACTGTGGTGTGCATTGTGTGGCACATGGGTGGGGTACCCAGCCCTGCACACACACGGTCCCTGTGCACACCCTCCTGGCTGCTGGCCACTGTGGCATGTGCATGATGATGCCTGTGTAGTGCTGTCCACCACTGTGCAATGGTGCCCAGCATCTGAGGCACGCACAGTGTCAGCCACTGGGCATGGTCATGTGTGGTCCTGTGTGGGTGTGAGGATGGCTGTTGGGGTGGGCATGACGTTTGCCCTTTGGGCATGTGTTGTGGTGTGTGTGTGCGTGTGTTTGCATGTGTTGTGTTCAGCTCTGACCATCCCTGCCACAGTGTGCGTTCCCCCGCTTAGACCCAGTCCCTTACTGCCGTCTGCCCCTGGTATTCAGCCTTGCCTGTCTGTGGGCTGTGCCCCTACCCCTGGTGATTGCACATGGCCCGTGACCTACCTGTGTTGTCCGAAGTGCTCCTCTGCTATGGTGTCCCAGTGCTGCTGTGCCATCTGGAACAGATGGGGGTCTCGTCACCCAGGGGGTTGCTTCCCTACACCAGTTGGACCGGCATCCTTATCATCCCCACTGCTGTCCCAGTCTTCAACCTCTATGGCTATCCCACAGTCAGTGGCCATATTGTGCAGGATACAGCAGGCCAGGAATAGCCTGCAGGCCTCCGAGGGGCTGTACTGTAGGGCACCATCTGATGTGTCCAGGCACCAGAATCATGCCTTCAGCAGCCTGAACACATGCTCGATGACATTCCGTGTTGTGGCATGTGCCTCATTGTACTGTAGCTGCGATGGGGTCATGGGGCGCCGGTATGGTGTGAGCAGCCAGTGCTGTAGCGGGTAACCACTGTCACCTGTGTGTAGAGGGGAGACATTAGCATGGTAGTCTGCTTCGTTATGCCATGGGCCATCATGGCCAGTGCCCATGGCACCTCTGACTATGTACCCCCCACATCTGTTTACGTCGTCCTGTGTGATATGCATTCTCACCTACTAGATGGCAGGTGGGGATGTCCCCACTCTCAAACCTGTGGCACAGTGCAGACTGGTGCCAGATGAAGGCATTGTGTGCTCCCCAGGGTGTGTGGCACAGACACTGGTTATGCACCCTCTGGCATCGCACACCACCTGGCGGTTTATGCTCGGGTAGCCCATGCGGTTAATGTATGCCGCACTCTCCGGGCCAGGTGGCATGAGGATGTCTAAATGGGTGCAGTCAATGGCCCCGAGCACACCAGTCAACCATGCTACCCTGTGGAACTCCTGTATGTGTGCTGTACACTCCGCCTGTGTGCTGGGGAAACGGATGTACAACACAGCATGTGGCAGCAGTGCGCTGAGGAATTGTGTGAGTAGGCGTGTCGTGGCCGACTGTGTTATGCCTGTTGTGTCCCCTGTTGGTCTCTGGAAGGTGCCCGTGGTGAGCAGGTACATGACGGCTGTCACCTTTGTCTCCACTGACAGTGCATGGCTCCATTGTGTGGGTGCCTGCATCTCTTCACTGCACAGCTCACAGAGCTGCCTCAGAATTGCCCAGTTCAGGCAGTACTGGCCCACTATCTGTGTGTCAGAGTACTGATCGAAGCTTGTGCGGGCTCGGTACTGCCTGTTCTGGGTGTACCGCTGATGGGCCCTTCCACAGCAGCGCCTCCCTGCTGCCTGCCTTCTCACACCCCTCATTACCGCCTCCATCTGGAAGGTGGCACTGGCTACGTCCCTGGCTGGTGTCCCCCCCCGGGTGGCTGTTCTCCTGTTCCCCCTCCTGTCTGTTGCTGGTGCTTCCCCTGCACTGGATTCACCTCTAGCTGTTTGCTTGTGGCTGCCATGCCTGTTGCCACTGCCCTCAGTCCACTGTGGCACTCACACGCACTTTGTTGTACACTGGCATGGGCACACTCACTCCTACCCTCATTCTGGTACACTTCTGGTGGCTCTGTCCTAATCCTGGCCACACCTGCACCCTGCTTCCTGTCTTTCCTCTCTGGACCTCTGTCTCCATGCTCCCACCTGTGGCTTCCCTGTGGCATGTTCTTCCTCCCTCCCCTCTCTTGCTTCCTTTTATTTTGGCTAATTTCCGCTGTCACGCACTTCCACTTGTTCGCCATTACATCGCCGCATGCTGTTGAATATCGCACTGCACATGTTATTCATGGTTCCACCCCTGCAGTTTCACATGCATTCTTCATTGTTGCACTTCTGTGCATTGCTTATTGCACCGCGCAGCTCGGCCCCACTGAATATCGTATTCATGGTGCATTTCCGCGATTTGCTGGTGCATCCGTGGTTAAGCATGGTGCATCCGCTTCTGAATATCCCACCCTAGATGTGTGTAAGAGAACTTTGACACATCTTGCTAGTGAAGAAATGCAGCACTACTTTACATCAGTGGTGGGCAACCAGGCTCAGGCTACATGTGCCTCCAGTGGTCAATCAGTGCCTCCCCATCCATCCCCCAAAAGAGACTGTTTTTGTATACTGAAGTGTTCAGTTCTTTACTACATTCTTAATGTTGTATATACAGCTCTTCTTTAACTCAAATGTAGAATTTTGGCTTGTGACTGTCATAAAGAGGGTCTTGTGGCCCTTGGGGGTGTTTGAGAGTTGCACCTGTGGCCCTCTGATTATCTTAGGTTGCCCACCACTGGCTTACATACTGTGGATGCTTATTGTTCAAGTAAAAACACCTAACAACTGGTGCAACTTGAAAAATAGCATAAAGATAATCTGGGGACTGATTATTAATCAAGTTATAGATAAACTTCCAAGATAATATGAACATTTTGCAGAGGGTGAGAAATAATTTAATTCCAAAGAAAGGGTGCAATGGTCATTTTACATGTGTCATTTATCAAATGATACAGGAAACATGATTTTGCAGAACAACCATGAAAATAGGTTTAGGAGGGGGATTTGAATATGACACCTGCCATGTTCATGAAATGGTAAACAGTGACTATGCTGAAAATGTGGGTTCAAAAAGTAAAACCAAGAATAACATTCACTGTGGCAGTGTGAATGAGAGCAACTGTTTTTGACAGGCTGCTCACACTGACCAGTCTTTTTCACAGCAAAATGTAGTGTCCTGATCACAGTGATGCTTTTTGGAGGAGTTCATATGAAATATCAGCATAGCATAAAATGGATCTGGGGCTGGATATTCAAAAATGTGCAATGTGAAGCACAAAAATTTGTACTCTGCCTTGCAATAGCGCAGGCGCCCAAAAATGTTATATTTAGGGGAATAGCTCAGGGCACTAGTCATCTAAATATAGGTCCAATTTTGCTTAGTGCTAAGCCACATAGCACTGCCAGATAGCACCCCTGAAATAAGGCACCACAGTGGCTTGCTCCCAGGCAAAAATTGCTATATTCCAATGTCCCCATGCAAATGAGCCCACCAGGCATATATGGTGCTAAGGGGCTATTTGCATGCCTATTATGGGCTCATTTTATTTATTTATTTATCTATCTATTGTTAACCAGGTAAGCACACTAGGCTATTGGATGCCTAATTTCAGCTGTGACCCATGGGGAGTGAGGCTAGTTTGCCTGGTGCAGCCCCCCCAATTGTTCCAACACAGTGAGCTGTCCCTGGTGCTAGTGGCATGCCCCTCCTGCCTATCCCAGTCCCGTTTACATAAACATAGTTCCCTGGTGTCCAGTGGTCCCTCCCCCCACACAATCCCCATTCCCATAATATTAACATAGTGCCCCGGTGTCAAGTGGCCCCTGCCCCAACCCAGTCCCATTCAGGTAACATTAACATTGCTCCCTGGTGTCCAGTGGTCACTCCCCCACCCGATCCCCATTCTGAAAATATTAATATATTTCCTTTGTGACCAGTGGTCCCTCCCCCCTCAACCTATCCCCATCCTGGTAAAATTAACATTGTTCTATGGTGTCCAGTGGTCCCTCCCCCCACCCAATCCCCATTCCAGTAACATTAACATTGTTCCCTGGTGCACAGTGGTCCATCCCCCCACCTGATCCCTGTCTCCATACCAGGAAGCCCCCTTGGTTTGGCCAATGTCCATTCCTTGTGACAGCTAAGGTTACCAAGCCTTGGAATGCCATTATAAAGACATGCAGTCCCCCACAACAAAGCCCAGTCCACATCTTGAACTGTTATCAGTAACCCCCAGCCCAAACACTGTTGGTGATAATGGTCCCTTTTCCACTAATGGCACTGACAGCCACCCTCAGTCCCCCTACCTGTTCATCAGTGCTGCAGGTAAACGATGATCAGCAGCACATCCCACCACACACCACCTCAGCCACCCAGCATCTAACAGTAACAGGGACCATGGCTTATTTATAGGGCAAGACACGTTACCCATGCCCTATAAATTAGCCATGTTCCCTGCTACTGATAGACGCTGGGAAGCTGAGGCGGTGTGGTGGAATGTGCCACTTTGCCATCATTTAACTGATGCACTGATGTACAGGTAGAGGGACTGGGTGGTGGGTGTTGGTGCCGCTGGTGGGAGGGAACTGATACCCATCAACAGTGTATGGGCTGGGAGGGCACTGCTAAAAATTCAGGATGGAGCTTTGTTGTGGGGAGGGCTACATGTCTTTGCTTATGGCATGCCAAGGGCAGTGGCAACTCAGCTGTCACAGGGGAGTGGACATTGGTAAACTGGGGGGGGCTTTCCTGGTACCAGTACAGGGAACAGATGAGGGGAACAACCACTGTAAGCCAGGGAACTATATTAATATTATCGGAATGGGTATTGGGTGAGGGGATGGGCCACTGGACCCAGGGAACTATATTAATATTACTGGAACTGGAATTGGGGGGGGAGGAACCACTGGACACCAGGGAACTATATTAGTATTACTGGAACAGGGATCGGGTGGAGGAGGGACAATTGGATGCCAGAGAACAATGTTAATGTTACTGGGATGGGTATCAGGTGTGGGGAGGGATCACTAGACACCAGGGAATATTGTTGTTGGCACCAGGATTGGGATTGTGGGGGACACCACTAGACACCAGGGCCTAGTATGTTGCAGGTGGTAGGGGCTGACACACTTCCTCCAGCAGCCACTAGGATTGCACCGGTTTCAGACAAAGGTTAGATCTACAGTATTTGCTCTGTGGAGGGGGACTGTGAAAAGCACCCCACATGGAGCAAATACTCTGAGAATTGAACTGTGCCAATATTCAAGTCCCTACCCCCCAATTTGCATCACTTTGCCTTGCACACCCTTCCACAGTTTGCCTGGGTGCAAACCCTGTTTACCCACTCTACCCTGGCTTTTGAATATGGGTCTTCCACACAAAACCCAGTTTCCTCACACAAACTTGGATTTGTGCCCCAGTAAACTTTTGAATATAGGGCCCCTGGTGTTGTATTTATTCTAGAGACCTAGATTAAAACTCTTTTTGTCAGTTTCTTTACACCAATAGCTGGTCTTCTAAAGACACTGAGCTCTGGAGAGCAGGGATCTGAACACTTGCAGTTACACTGAGAACAAGAAGCAGCACTAACAATCTGGTACAATAGTGTAGTTTATTAATTTATCATAATATTGTATTCAAACTCTTCCACAAAGCATCACAGTGATCAAGACACTAAACCTTGCTGTAAAAAAGACTGGTTAGCATAAGCGGTCTATTAAGAACAGTTGATCTCATTCCCACTGCCACACTGAAGATTGCTCCTTGTTTGACATCAATGGCAGACTCAAACATAGCAGGCTAGGCTGAAAATAATAACTTGGAAACTGGTATAGATGGAGCCAAAGGATGCTGATATACTGTATCTATGTAAACAGTAGACTTATGAATTTGAAAACACATGAAAATTTTAATTAACATGTACATGCAATAAATGAAAACTATGCACAATCAATTAAAAGTATAGCCATAGATCTAGTGCCATATTTTGTTTTGCAGAATAACAGTGTATAGTTTGAAATTTTCATGGTCAGAAATGTTTCTTACACTTAGGTGTACTGGAGTGTATTCCATTTGTTCGGGAAAGTTTATGTAGAGACAATGGCAGCATGTTGAGCAGAGTTGTAGCCAGGAATTTTAAACCTGTACTCAAGAGATGATAGAACTATTTCCCCCCCCACCATAAACACAAACTAAAAGATGTGCTGCCCCGCCACACAAACATTGTCTCACTTCCATTTCCATTAACAATATGTAGTAAGCCAATGATCCCAAAAGATTAACAATTTATTTTCTCTAACACACATACTACCAATCAGACAGAAGTTGGATGACTTTTAGTTGTAATGTTTAGGATATGTTAAAAGCCTATGTACCACATCAAGGTAGCCAGCCTTACAGAAATCCATTCACACCAGCACTCATGAATATGCACTTAATCAAGTCACCAATACAACCATGGCCTCTAAGTTTAACACCAACACTCTTCCAAACATCATTCACAAACTCACATTTAAGCATCCAAGGTGGGGAAAACAGTTCTTCAGTTACATCAGGCTCTGTTTTGTGTTTGCTGCCCTGGCCTGAGATTCATGTTGCCCCTTGATTTTCTTGATTTTACACTTCTAAGCAAAGTACACAAAGTATGCCAGCTGATACCCGTGATGTTGGGGGGAGAGGAGATTGGGAGAGGAGGGATATGAATCAAATAAGGGAGAGCAGGTAATATGAATGATGATAAAGGCATGGTTTTGGAAGAACTGACATCACAAGGGAGAGAAAGCAAGTGGTAGAGTTGCAAAGATATATTGAGAATTGGAGGATGTTGGGGGTCAGAGATGGAGTGGAAGAGAGGCAGAAAGCAAGTTCCAAGAGCAGACAATGTATATAGATAATGGCAACGTTTTAGGGCTGAAGGCAGAGAAGGAAGAAGGAAGAGACAGAGAGGAAGTGAATCACAGAGGGTAATGTGAAGTAGTGTTGAAAGAAGTAGGATGGGGCAGAGATGGTAGCGGGAGTGAAGAAGTGGCATGGAGCAGGAACTGTAAAGTATGGGAAACGGCAGGGGGTGAGAGGGAGGACCCAGGGAGGGGTGGAGAGAGCATCTACTGGAGAGCATGTGATGTATAAGTAGAATGGCAGTATGTTGGGGGCGAAGATATGGTGGAGGGGGAAGACTGGGGGAAGAGGCAGTGCCACAGAGCGGCTCAAGTATACAGAGAATGGCAGCAATGGGGAAGAGCACAGATCAGTGAGGGAAAGGATAGCGATCAAGTGGGAACAGCAGATAATGTGAATTCTTCTCATGAATATGCACTGTATACATTTTTACAGTATATGTATGGAGAACAATCGAAAACAAAATAAAAATTAAATTACTGAGAATGCCAGTAACGTTCATACAATCAAGAGCTCAGTGAGAATGTATATGGTGCTGCACAAGATAGTTAAAAAGCAGAATGATGCAGTTCAATGGCTATGTAAATAATATAGCCATTATTTCAAAAATAATCAGACTTCATCCTATGAGATGCATGTGATGGTATTAGTAAAACTATGTTCTTAGGGGATTATACATGATTACATACAGGACATGTAAATTATCAGGAGTGATGTAGAAATGGTGGTGGATGCATAGTGATTATGTTCAATAACAAACATGGCAAGCATATAATTAGTTGCATTGGCACTTAATCATTGAAATAATGCCAAGTTTATGAAACTGCATGCTGGTATTGTGTTGAAAATTTGTCCTGGACCACTTTTATGCATGTTCAAAACAAACTTTGTTACAAAGAAGTGTTAGGGCATATAATAATAAAAGAAGGAGGAGATGGTGGGATTAGTTGAGAGATGTGGTGGACAGAAACAAAAATTGAAATACATGCATCTATACTGATTTTTTGTTCATCAAGATGTATCATGGAAGGGATCTGGTTGCAGGCAGAGTGATGAGCAAGATTAGTTTAGCTTTCATACTAGGATAAAAGAAGTATAGGGTATGCACATAGTTCCATAAACAGGAAAATAACAGATAAATTAAATAAATGAAGACAGTTGGAAATTGAAATGTACCAAATGAGAACAAATTAACTGGGGCAACATGATGAATGTAGATTGAAATGAAAGTAGGTTTAACTAAAAACAGCAAGGGGGAGTCACGTGATGCGGAGCACGGGGTAGCAGCGTTCCCGGTTAGCTCCGTTTGCCTCCTGTCATTATTGTAGAGCCGTGTTGGTATCGGACGGTTTTAAAGAGTTTGCCGACATTCAGCAGCCTCAGGACTCTGCCGAGAGCTGTTTCGCGCCGCATGGATGCAGAAATGCTGAAAATCCCCGAGGCATACACCCCGATTTCCCCGGA
Organism: Neoceratodus forsteri; assembly: GCA_016271365.2. NCBI lineage: Eukaryota > Metazoa > Chordata > Ceratodontiformes > Ceratodontidae > Neoceratodus > Neoceratodus forsteri. The sequence continues at coordinate 1,467,048,114 of CM057450.1, read as the reverse complement.
GAAGGCCCCAAAAAGCAAGGGCCTCAGTTGGGCAACAGCCGCAGGGGGCGGCGAAGGAGGAGTCGGATTTCGAGATACTAACCCTTTCGAGATTTCTCGAGGAGTTTAGGCCATTTAAATCGGAGATAAAGGAACTGGCCACAGATATTAAGCGCTTGTCCAGCACGATGGAGGACATTGCTAGGAGAGTGACTGATAGTGAAACAAGAATTAAATCCCTGGAAGGGCACATGGATAAGATGGATGAAGGGACAGTCATTTTGAGACAAAGGATCACTAAGTTGGAGACCAAAGTTGAGGACCTTGAAGGGAGGTCTCGCCGCAACAATGCTGTGATTTTGGGGCTACCTGAAAAAGAAGAAGGCCCAGACCCAATTAAATTCGTACAGAAGTTTGTGGAGAAGATAGTGGGCCCCTTTCCCACGGGCCGACTCTACATAATCGAGAGGGCTCTACTGGGCTTTAAGTCCATGCCTCTCGCCTAACTCATTACCTCGTCCTTGATTTTTCGCTTTCAATTATTTGGAATGACAACTCTTTTTAACCAAAGCAAGGGAGAACAAAGACCTTTACTGGGAAGGGGCCAAGATCAGGGTTGCGCAGGACATTCCGGTGACGGTTAGACAGAGGAGAGCAACCTTCAATCCCCTGATTAATAAGCTGATTGTGGCGGGTGTGCGTTTTAAAATGGGCTATCCAGCCAAATTCCAAGTTATGATAAAAGGGGAGTGGATGCAGTATGATACGACGGAGGCAGCTCGGTTGGCATTAAGGGCAGCCCTGCCTAATCTATTTAAGGATCCCTGAAGTGGAATGGAATGATTTTGGCATGTGATAACTTTGCTATGGATCTCTGTTGGAAGAGGGATGCTATGCAGTTGGATCCTGTTATGTTTTCCGTTTTTGGATTATCATAAACTGAGAACATTAAGGGGGACTGTTGTTTTGCGTGGTCATGGTTTTCGTTTGACCCCATGGTTTATCTTTGGGCCTTCCCAGTTTTGTTTCAGTGGGGACTATACTGTGGCCTGTGCTTTATGGCCTATGGACAGTGCTGCAGTTGCCAACTGAAGGGAACAGAAGGGGTTTCAGTTCCCTCCCCCTTCCCCTTTTTTTACAGCACTTTAGAATGATTGATTTTCTGTGCATTATGCAGAATTTTTTATTAGGAGTTGTATTCTGCCATTTGGGGCCAAGGACTTATGGTTGTTTGTGGGGGAGGGGGTTGGGGGTTTTACTTGTGGCCATCTGTACTCCTTCTTTGTCTCTCTTTGTTATTATGGCCTTTTTGAAATGTTGGCTTGAAGGCTCTAGTTTGATATTAACTCTTAGTTACCATATCTGTTGGGTATGGGACGCTGGTGGTTTTGGGCTTTCGGGTTTCTTGAGAACTGTTTTATTGTTTGGTGCAACCGTGAATTTGTTTGATGGGATAGTAGCTGGAAATGGGGGATTTAGGTGTGAGAGGGGAGGCAAGGGGCGAGGGTGAGTGAAGCTATGGTGTGCTGATGTCACGGACCAATGGAGTGTGGAAGGGGGGTGGTGTGGGGTGATTTGTGGTAGATAGTTGGTATTTCTGCCAGGGGGCAGGGTTGGTGGTGGTTGGGTGTGGTAGTGGGGGGTGGGTTAGTCTAGGAATTACTTATAAGATTCAAGTTCTGGCAAAAGGGCAGGGGAGGGGGAGGTTGGTACGAGGGTTTTGGTTGGGTAGATATTGTACGGCTTACTGGTTTTATTCGAATGGAGAGGGGGGGCACAAGTCTGTATTTTAGGAGATAGGGTGTATGACATGGCTGTGCATAAGCTAATGCCTTCAATAGAGGTGTATGGCATTGTCGGGGGCCTTTAAGGTCACTTCGTGGAATGTAAAAGGTGCACGCCAGAAACCTAAGCAGTATTGTCTTTTGAAACACCTGGAGGTTCTAAGGCCAAATATTGCGTTTCTACAGGAGAAACACCTACTCCAATCGGAGTCCAATTCTATGAGACATAGACAGATTGGATCTGTTTTTGCCTCACGAGGCAACACGCAGAGTAAGGGTGTAATGATTTCGGTGGGCAGATCCATGCCTTTTGCCCCATTATAGGTTGTCCAGGATGAGGACGGGAGAATTGTGTTGGTAAGGGGCATGCTCCGGAATGTGGAGGTGGTACTTGGGGCGATTTATGGCCCCAATGTAGATTCTCAGGAGTTTTTTATTAAGCTTTCAGGTATGTTGGCCCCCTTTGTGCAGATACCCATGATCTTAGGTGGAGATTTAAATCTGGTTTTAGATCCACTTATGGACAAATCTGGGGGTAGGATATTGAGATTATCGCCTGCTCGGCGGGCCTTTTGTGAGGTGCTGGATCAATATGGCCTGGTAGATGTGTGGAGAGTGCTCCATCCCCAAGATAGACAGTATACGTTCACCTCTGCAGTGCATGGATCCGAATCCCGTATAGATTATATTTTTGTTTCCAATGACCTCCTTTCCGGGTACTGGAGGCAGAAATTATGCCGACCACCTTTCGATCACGCAGTGGTTGTTGTCTCCATCCTCCCGTCAACTTTACCTAAAAGAGGAAATAGATGGAGAACTAACAATCAGTTGCTTCGTAACCCTCAGGTCACCAAGTTCGTTTCAGAACAGATAGCTGAATTTATAGCCAACAATGTTGGGGTCGATGTCAGACCTGATATGGTCTGGGGAGCATTTAAAGCCTTTATTAGGGGGACTTTGATTGCCCAGGCTTCTTATAGGAAAAAGGAGCGAGTTTGGGTACTTACCGAGCTTTTGGCACGGATTAGACTTAAAGAAGGTAGGGTGGAGGGGCAGGTGGATGAGGAGGATAAGATTGAGTTGGTGAGGTTGAAGGATCTATACTTGAAATTGTTAGGTGAGCAAGTGGAGCTGGCTCTAATCAAAACTAAGGCAAACTATCAGGACCAGGGGGAGAAAGCTGGATCACTTCTAGCTAGGAGGTTTAAGCAGATGGAGTCATCACGCCTAATTCTAGGGATTCAGTTGGAGGTGGATGGAATGATTAAGACTACCCCAGGGGAGATAGTACTCGAATTTAGAAATTATTTTAAGTCTCTCTATGATAAAATGGGATCCCCCCTCTAGACAGGAGATTCTCTCCTTTTTTGAAGGGCTGGACATCCCTCGGTTATCTGAGTCTCAACAAGAGCAATTAATGGTGGATATTACTCAAAATGAAATTGAAAGGGTGATAGAAAGTCTCCCTCTGGACAAAATGCCGGGTCTGGACGGTCTGTCAGCGAATTTTTATAAAAAATTTGCCAAGCTTTTATCCCCTTTGCTCCTGAATTTATTTCAGTGCATCCTGTCTCAGCAGGTACAAGATCAGTCTTTATTTGAGGCGCTAATTGTATTGATCCCTAAACAGGGTAAGCCTTTGGAGCAGCCCTCAAGTTACAGACCTATATCGTTGCTCAATTATGATATTAAAATCCTAGCCAAATTACTGGCTGAGAGGATCAGTCTGGTCCTTCCTGATCTCATTGGTCCAGAACAGGTTGGTTTCATGAGGGGTAGATCTTCTGCAGACCATGTTCGGACCTTGGCTCATGCTTTCTCGGTCTCCGAGGACAGCAGGGCACCTATGGGGTTTTTGCTAATGGCAATGGAAAGGTTTGGGTTTCTGGATCTTTTAAGGGATTGGATTAGCTCCCTTTACTCCTGCCCTACTGCAAGGGTTGGTTGTAATGGAGCAGTCTCCGACCCATTCTGTTTATAAGTGGGCACTAGGCAAGGATGCCCCTTATCCCCTCTCCTCTTTAATTTATATTTGGAACCATTTATAAGAGCAGTGGTTGTTAATCAAGCAATAGAAGGTATTAGTATTAAAGATCATATTATCAAGGTTACAGCATATGCGGATGACCTGTTGGTCTACCTATCCAACCCAGGTGCTTCTATACGAGCACTGTTGAAGGTTATCAAGCAGTTTGGGAATTTGGCCAATTACAGATTAAATCTGGACAAGTCGGTGGTATTTCCCCTTAATAGCTCTGTTTTTAGGCATGAGGTGGCGGAGCTAGGATTGTCCTGGAAATCGAATTTCATCAGGTATCTGGGCCTCAACATGGCCAGGGGTGACTCTAAGATTTTCCAGCTGAATTTCGACTTGTTATTAAGACCATTATGTTAGATTTGGAGAGATGGGTGAAACTCCTAATCTCCTTATGGGGAGAGTGAATCTTGTTAAATGAACATATTTCCCAGATTGTTTTATCCCCTGAGCATGTTGAATATCTGGATACCAGTTAAGTGGTTTAAGAAAGTGCACAATATGATTGCTAATTTTGTATGGGGTCAGAGGAAGTCACGTATGGCCTATTCGAAATTGGTGTTGCCTAAGGAATCGGGGGGGCTCAGGCTTCTGCATTTTGCCTTATACTACTGGGCAGCCCATGCCAGTAAATACATGAGATGGATAAAGGGGGGTGATGACCTAAATCACCACCCCTACATACCACTTTGGCTACGGATAGAACTGACTTTGATCAAGGATGCCGGTCTTAGGCCGAAGGCCTTACTTTATCTCAAACCAAAATGGTTGCCCCGTTGGTTGCTTAACTCCCCAATTGGGACCACAGTGAGAGCTCATGCCCAACTCTCGGGCTTTTTGTGGTATGATCACGTTAGAGATTGGGCACAGCCCATATGGGGAAACCCCAATTTTGTTCTGGATGGGAGGATGTTGGACCATACTTGGTTACCCTTACCCGAGGAGTGTCCTGTGAGGGACCTTCTCTCGACGGAGGGTATGGTTCTCCCCTCAGATGTCATACTGCGTAAATTTGGGCTACCCAGTAAGGCTATTTTTAGGACCTACCAGCTTAGACATCTTATGGTCGCACAATTGGGTAAGGGAGTGGTGCTGAAACTGAGAGTGGAATTCTATGATGGCTTATACCCTCTAGTAGGGTTGAGGCACACGATTTCCAAAATTTATCAGGTACTACTTGAGTGGGCCTATTCCTCGGACCCCATCCAGGGATCGTATTGGAATTCAGTTTTTCCAACTGCACCAACTGGAAGAAATTATGGTAAACTGTCATAAATTTTGTTACAGGACATATTGAGGTCATGCAGTTCAAAATCCTTCATAACATCTTTTATTCTCCACAGAAATTGGAGAAGTTCAGGTTGACAAAGGATTCGAGATGTTTTAGATGTCAGGGGGAGGATGGTGACTTGATGCATATCTTTTGGCAATGCCTGAAAGTAGCCCTGTTGTGGGAGGATATTAAAAGGAGGGTTAATCCTCTACTGGGTCTTGAAGATCTGTTTACGCCAGAGATATGCCTATTGGGGGATGTCTCAGGCATTCCTGTTATGAATAGGAGGTTTTATATGGTCCTGATTGCGGCTACACTTAAGAGGGTGGTACTTAGACATTGGAAGGACTTGGTGATATTAGGATATAAGGAATGGCTGGAGGAGTTAGCTAGCTTGTTTGAGGATTGAGAGGATGACGGCTATCCTTCAGAACAAGCTCTCCAGGTTCGATAAAATCTGGGATCCCTTTTACGCATGTTACTCTACTTGAAACATATGATGCTGTTTAGTTGATTTCACCCTATCTCCTCAGACTTGTGCCGAGGGTGGGGATCGGTTGGGTGGAGGTTGGAGGGGGAGGGTGGGTTCGTTACAGGGTCATTTTTTGTGGATTGTTTTACCACTGGTATTAATGTTGTTTGACTGGATGTATGTACCCTGTAACCTAAACTGAATAAAGTGTTAATGGTAAAAAAAAAAACTAAAGACAGCAAGTAGGTGGCGCTGTATTGGGGAGAGTACGGTAAAAGACTAGTGTAATCAGTCGAAATGTGTTATAAACATCCTAGAGAAGAGTAGTAAGTAATAGAAAGTAACAGGTGATATCTAAGGACAATGGCAGCATGAGGGGCAAAGTTCAGGGAGGGTAATGGTAAAGCACAAGTGCTGCAAAGTGGCTAATGGGAATGATGATGAATGGCAGCAGATCTGGGAGGGAAAAAAATCGAGGAGGGTTGTGAGCAAGTGCTGGAGATTGGAGAGGGAGGGGAGAGGAACTGCCACAGAGTGGCTAATGTATAGGAAGAACATGTGCATGTTGTAGGGGCTGAGCTTGGGGAAAGAAGGGATAGAGAGCAAGGGTTGCAACACAGCTAATGGGAATGATGGTGAATGCAGCATATGGGGGCAGAGATTGGGGGCAAGTAAATGCCGAAGAGCAGCTCATATGTATGGAAATGCCAGCATGTTGGGGTGGGTCAGAAATTGGGGAAGGGAGGGCTAGAGACCAAGTGCCACAGAGCAGCTACATGTAGGAAAATGTTATGTTGTGCGGGGAGAATGGGAGGGGATGGATATAGAGCAAGTGGCACAGTGCAGCTAATGTGAATTACAGGGAATGGTGGCAGTTGTGGGGGCAGATATCAAGGAAAAGTGAGAGAGTAAGTGCTACATTGTAGGTAATGTGAATGATGCGGTACTTGGGGGACAGAGATCAGGGAAGGGAGAAATGAGGAGGAAGTGCCACAGAACGGCTAATGTGAATGACACTGAATTGCAGCATTCTGGAGTAGCGAAGATTGGGAAAGGAAAGAGCAACTGCAGCAGAGCATGTAATGTAAAGGAAAATGCTGCCATGCTATGGACAGGCAGAGATTGGGGAGGGAATAGATTAGAGCAAGTGGTGCAGAGTAGCTAATATGAATTACAGTGAATGATGGCAGTTTGGGAGGCAGATATTGAGGAGAAGTGAGAGAGCAAGTGCTACAGAGCAGTTAATGGAAATGTTGGCAAATGGGGGCACATTAGGGGTCAGAGATCAGTGAGGTGGGGAGAGCAAGTGCCACTGAGCAACAAATGTATAAGGAAAACATTGGGATATTAGGGGTGTCAGAGAATGATTAGAAAAGGAATAGCCAGAGAGCATATTAAGTGTATGAGAATGGCAGCATGTTGTGGGGAGAGATTGGGAGGGGAGAAACAGAGAACAAATGGTACACAATGGATAGTATGAAGTACCAGGAGTGGCGTGATGTTTGAGGGTAGGTGGAAGAGAGTTGCTGCCGCAAAGTGGATACTGTATAGGGGCAATTCCAGCAGTTTTTTGGGTGACAGATATTGGGAAGGGGAGAAATAAAGAGCAAGTGCAGCAGAGTGGTAATGTGATTGACAGTGAATGGCACCATTATGGGGGGGAGAGGTTAGAAGGGAAGAGCATGCGCTGCAGATCAGCTGATGTATAGGGAAATGTTGGCTTTTTTGGGGGGGTAGAGATTGGGGAGAGGATTGATATAGAGCAAGTGGCACAGAGCAGCAAATGTGAATTATGATGAATGGTGACAGTTTGGTGGGGGGGTCGGATATCAAGGAAGGGAGGGAGCAGGTGCTACATTGTAGGTAATGTGAATGATTTAGAATGGGGGCACATTGAGGAGGCCAGAGATTGGTGAAGGGGAGAGAGTAAGTGCCTCAGAATGGCAAATGTATACAGGGAATGGCAGCATGCCAGGGAGTCAAAGATTGGGTAGAACAGGGATAGAACCGGAGAGTGTGTAAAGTATATGGAGAATAGTGATATGTTCTTGAGGGGGGAGATCAGGGCCGAGTGGAATAAACAGCAAATGGCACACAGCAGAAAATATAAAGTGCTGGGAGTGGCAAGACATTTGAGGGTGGGTGGATGAGAATAAGTGCCACAGAGTGGCTATTGTTTAGGGACAATGTTGGAATTTTGAGGAGACAGATATTGGGGAGGGGAGAAATATAGAACACGTGCCATATAACAGCTAATGTGAATGACAGTGAATGGCAGCACTGGGGGGGCAGAGATTGGGGGAAGCAAGTGTCGCAGTACAACTACTGTATAGGAAAATATGGGCATGTTTTGGGGGCAGGGATCACGGATGGGATATATATAGAACAAGTGGTGCAAAGCAGCAAATGTGAATTATGGTGAATGTGGAAGTTTTGGGGGAGATATCAAGTGGGGGGGAGAGAGCAAATGCTAGAGAGCAGGTAATGTGTGCAATGGGGAATGGGGGCACACTGGGGGCAGAGATAGGAGAGGAGGAAAGAGCAAGTGCCACAGATTGGCAAATGTATACAGAGAATGGTGGCATGTTGGGGGGATCAAACATAAGGTAGAACAGGGATAAAGTCAGAGAGCGTGTCACGCATATGAAGGAAGGCGGTATATTGGAGGAAGATCAGGAAGGGGAGGAACACAGAGCAAATGGCAAACAATGGGTAATAGGAAGTACCAGGCATGGCAAAATGCTTGAGGGTGGGTGTGAGAGAGTAATTGCGGCAGAGTGGCTAATGTGTAGGGACTATGCTCTCATTTTGGGTGGGTGAGGGAGATGTCTGGGAGGGGGAAATAGAGAGCAAGTATTGAAGAGTGGCTAATGTGAATGACAGTGAATGTCAGCATTTTGGTGCTGCAGAAATCAGGGAGGAGGTAACTGGAAGTGCAGCAGAGCAGCTAATGTATAGGAAAAATGTTGACATGTTTTGGGGGCAGAGATCAGAGAGGGGATGGATATAGAGCTAGTGGCACAAAGAAGCTAATGTAAAATATGGTGAATGGCAGCAGGTTGGGGGCAGATATGAATGAGCAGGGAAAGAGCAAGCGCCATAGAATGGCAAATGTATACATAGAATGGCAGCATGATAGGAAGGTCAGAGATGGGATAGAACAGAGGTAGAGCCAGGGACAGAGGCATGTCATGCATATGGAGAATGGTGGCATATGGGGAAGAAATAGAGATAGCACTCAGTAATATGAAGCACCGGGAGTGGTGAGATGTTTGAGGGTGGGTCGGAGAGAGTAAGGGCCACAGAGTGGCTAATACATAATGAGAATAGCAGCAATTAGGAGAGGGAGGAACAGAGATTGGTGAGGGAACAGATGCAGATCAAGTGTTGAACAATGGATACTGTAACTTAAGAGGAATGGGGGACATTGTGGAGGGCAAAGACTGTGCAGTGAGAGGGAAGAGAGCAAGTGGCGAAAACCAGGTAATGAGAACTATGAGGAATGGTAGCATTTTGGGGAGGGGCATAGGTTATGAAGTGGGGGAGAGAGCAATTTCTGCAGAGCGGCAAGTGTATACAGATCATTGCAGCATGTTGTGGAGGGGTCAGAGATCATGGAGGCGTAGCAAGCAAGTGGGGAGGAGTGGATCAGGGTGAATGGCAGAGATCAAGCAGGAAGTACAACCTAGCAGAAAACATAAAACACAGAACGTCATTCATTATAGTTCACTGCAGTGCAGGGTGTGCTGAAATTAGCACAAATCAATACAAGTTTTAGAATCTTTTCAAAAAAACCTTTGCTGTTTCCAGAATCATCATTATACAAGACTTTCAAAAACATCAGCAAGAGATTCAGTATACTGGTGCCATGCTAGACTGACAAAAGACACGCTAAAATACTGGCATACTTCAAAAACAAACATATTTAGCTTGCTTACTGAGTATATGTGTTGAGCCTTGTTTGTTTATGTTGTAATGACCCAAATGCTTTAATGATAGTGTTCAAAACACAGGTAAGCAGAGTAACACAGTGATCAATGAGTGTAGGCACATGTTAGAAAATGTTTTACTTGCTTTTTACCACATATGAGAAGATGTCAATTCCATGAGTTGCAAGCACTGTATCATGGCTATGCAAATGTTCTAAGTTGTGCATCATCTTTGCCATTCCCTGAGAAACAAAGCAGTAAACTGCATTACATATGAAAGAAGTAAACAGCAGCACACATGTGGAATGGAAAGAAAGGGTAAGGTTTCAAGCAGGAAGAATTAGGTGTTAGAAGAAAATCTTGTAGCTTGAATTTTCCAACCTTGTTATTAGGCAAGGATTTCAAAGAGAAAGGAGAAAGACGGAAGTGGGTGGAATTAGGAAACAGAGTCAGTATTCTGAAGCTGTGATAGGTGGAGGAGTCTTGGCGTGCCCCAAAAAGCACTTTCACAGCAAGCTGATACAAATATGTTTGCACGCTTTGCAAGCCAACATAAAAATACATTTGGCTATTTTATTAATTGTGTTTTAATGTGTTAGTGAAAGACTTTCTACTTATGTAAGAATTTGTATATCCAATGAACTAATGAGTTTTCACCTTTTTTATTTATTTATTCATTTATTTAAAGAGTTTTATCAGCAACAGGCATACTGAGCCAAAATAGCTCATTTCCAGAGTCGTCCTGGGGGGTAGGGGGTACAAGGGAGAAATGGTACAGTAGCACTTATACACAATGAAACATTTTACACCAGGTAACAGGAGTAGGCATGGAGCAGCAATAAACGTACATGTGCAGAATTGCAAGTTACAGTTGTAGGCACTGTGACATGGAATCCAAAGTATTTCAATGAGAAACTAGATTTATTTCATTTTCAACAGAAATACACTTTTCTTTTATCAATACATTGCTTCTCCTATTTGTTTATAATATTAAAATTAACAAAAAGAGTCAACACAGTGCTTTGGCAGTACACCACATACAGTACAAATGAAAGCTACAAAACAAAACTCAGGCTTTTACTGTCACCAGCCGTTAAATAAACAAAAAATGCTGTTCCAGCAACTTCAGGATAAAACAGCAGGGGCTCTATTTTCAATACATTTTTGCAAAAGGCACAACATGGGAAAATCCCTGGTGACAATAGAGCCCCAATTCAGCATACACAATTTTTAAACATTAGTGCTCTATAATGTAGACAAACAGCCTACACAAAACTCTGACTACCGTCAGTGATCACCTGACATTTGCTTAAATGAGCTTCAGGTGTAACATGCATCAGAGGGTACTGAATTTTTCTTATAGCAGTCCTTTAAAAAGGTAAGAGTTATTGGCATCAGTTAATTTGGACATAAGCAAACAACAAGTACAACATACAGTCAGGTGCAAATGTGCAATGGATATACACAAAAAGACTAAAACAATTAGTAACGCAAAATTATAAAAATATTTACAAATGTGCAATGGATATGTACAAAAAGATTAAAACAATTAGTAATACAAAATTATAAAAATATTTAAAAATGTGCAATCCATATATACCTAAATATTAAAACAATTAATAATTTGAAAATATAACAATTGCCTGTAAAAAGTGATCCCTACAACTATCAGCCACATTGTCTGGTTTAACAATAGCTACTAGGTAAGATGTCATGCATTGTTACTGATTATTAAATTATCAAATTATCAAAGATTTATAAAAAAATACTTGGAGTGCTGTGTATTATGCGAATATAATAACCTATTTAGTGTTTTTTCCCCATAGGAAAACCTGGTTATGATTCACAGTTATAACCTGTGGGTTATAATGGTGAACATGCACCAGGTTTCCCTTGGTCCACATGTGCACCACCACTTTTCCCTTCCTCAGCACCACTCCTTAGCACTGGACACTTCACCGCCACTCACACATAGCAGTAAGTTAATTTAAAAAAACTTTAACTGGGCTCGTTCTGCTATTACGTTTAAACTTTAAAGAAAAAAACTGAAAAAAAAGGAAACATTATGTTTCTCCAGCCACTTCCGACTGTGGACTGTGCTGAAACCTGACAGGACTGCAGCTGCACAGGGATGTGTGTTTATTTTATATAAATGCTGTGATGGAAAAATGCTCCCCAGCAATGATATAAAATAAAACATGGGGTGGTGTGTTTAACTGAAGATTTTACACACACCCTCAGTATTGGATGCTTAAATAAACCCCTCAATCTTCACTCTTGGAGTTTATGTAGCATCCAGCACCTCAGGTGAGCGTCAACTTCTTGTTACGCACACCACCCCATGTATTATTCTATATTTAACACACACCAAATGTGTGTGATGCTACATAAATCCCTACAGCAAAAAACGAGAGGTTAATTCAAGCATCACACACACCAAGAGTGTGCATTAACTTTGTGTCAGCACTGCACCCCATGATTTATAGAAACATATAAACATAGAAGTTGATGGCAGATAAGGACCACAAGGCCCATCCAGCTTGTCCATTTCTTTTTCTACCTTATAAATGTGCCATCAGCCTTTGCTCTGTCAATGGTCTGTCTATTCATACTAATCTGTATTGCTCCCTTTTGCCTATCCCATGCCTGTTTGAAGCCTTGCACTGTATTCATATCCACCACTTCCTGAGGTAGGCTGTCCCATGTGTACACCACCCTTTCTGTGAAAAAGAACTTCCTCACATTACCCCTTATTCGGCCTCCCTCTAATCTCAAGCTATGTCCTCTTGTCCTGCTATTTTTCTTATATTGAAACGTTAGAATATTTCACCTTGTTAATACCCTTAAGGTGTTTGAATGTTTCGATCATATCGCCTCTCTCCCTCCTTTGCTCTAAGGTATACATATTGAGCTCCGTTAATCTGTCCTCATATGTTTTATGATGTAGTCCCTGCACCATTTTGGTTGCCCTTCTCTGAACTGCCTCCATTTGGTTAATGTCGTTGTGAAGGTGTGGCCTCCAGTACTGCACGCAGTACTCCAGATTGTAAAGAGGGATTATTACCTCCCTCTTCTGACTTGTGATACTCCTACTAATACACCCTAACATCCCCCTAGCATTACCTACTGCTTTAGTGGTCTGCTTGGATGATTTCAGGTCTTCGGTGATCATGATGCCCCAGTCTTTTTCTTCCCTTGTGACTGCCAGCAACTCCCCTCCCAGTCTATAGGTGGCTTCAGGGTTTCTCTTCCCTATGTGCATGATCTTGCACTTCTTTGCATTAAACCCAAGGTGCCACTTTTCCGACCATTTGGCTAGTTTATTCAGATCTCTTCTCATTCTGCCCACCCCATCTGGATCATCGACTCTGTTGCAGATCTTGGTGTCATCTGCAAACAGACAAACCTTACCCTCCAGTTCATCTGCAATGTCACTGATGAAGATATTAAAGAGGATTGGCCCCAGGACTGATCCCTGAGGTACCCACTTGTGACTTGCATCTCTTCTGACTGTATACCGTTTACCACCACTCTCTGTTTTCTGCCCATCAACCAGTTTGCCACCCAGTTGACCAACTTCTGACCCACCCCGAGCCTACCCAGCTTATTAATCAATCTTCTATGTGGAACAGTATCAAAAGCTTTGCTGAAGTCAAAGTAGGTGACATCAACTGCTCCCCCTTGGTCCACCACTCTGGTTATCCAGTCAAAGAAATCTATGTGATTAGTTTGACAGGACCTTCCTTTTGTTAACCTATGCTGTCTTGGATCCTGTGCTCCTATGGATTCTAGGTGTTGCACTATCCTTTCCTTAAGGAGTGCCTACATAATCTTGCCCACTACTGAGGTAAGACTGACTGGTCTATAGTTCCCTGCCTCCTCCCTGCTACCACTCTCATGGAGCGGGATCACAGGAGCCACCCTCCAGTCTTCTGGGACCTCTCCTGTGCTCAGCGACTCACTAAACAGTTCTGATAATGGCTCTGCTAGTTCCACCCTTAGCTCCTTTAGTACCCTGGGATGTGTGCCATCAGGTCCCATTGCTTTGTCCACCCTGAGCTTATTGAACTCTTGTAGGACCCTTTCTTTTGTGAAGGGACTAGTGCTCACCTCCCTCCCCCTGTGTCCATGGTGCTGAGCTATGGACCCTGCCCTACCTTCTCTTCAGTAAATACTGAGCAGAAGTATCTATTTAGGATAGATGCTTTTACATGGTCCTCCTCCTCACATGTCCCCCTTATCTCCTTTGATCTTAGCAATACCCCCTCTGGACTTTCTCCTTTCACTAATGTATCTATAGAAAGTCTTGGCACCTTCTTCTACTGTCTGTGCTAGTGTTTCCTCAGTTTGGGCCTTTGCCTGCCTTACTGCCTTTCCTGCTTCCCTTAGGGTAGTTTGGTATGCCTCCTTATCTTCATCCCGCCTTATTCCCTTATATTTCCTGAAGGCCAGCCTTTTGGCTCTGACCTTTACTGCTACTGTTTTTGAGAACCAAAGTGGTTTCCTTCTTCTTTTGCACTTCCTTTTCTCTCTAACACAATGGGATGTTGCTTCAAATATTGCATTCTTAATGCTTGCCCACTTTGCCTGTACCCCCTCACCTGTATTTCTTTTTACCAGAGCTAGCTTAACTCTGTTGGCCATCTTATCAAAGTCAGTTTCTCTGAAGTCCCATATTTTTGCCTTGGAATGGGATGATTTAGTTGTAGTGGCCAAATTGAACCATACCATGTGATGGTCACTGGCCCCCAGGTGACCTTCTACCTGGAGATCTGTGATCCTTTCCCTGTTAGTCAGTACTAGATCTAGGATCTTATGGGTTGTTGTACCAGTTGTTTGAGACCTTCCCCCTGCAGGGAATCCACCATGTGTTTAGTTCTTGCAGATGTTCCTGCTGGTATTGACCAATCTGTATCTGGCATGTTGAAGTCTCCCATCATCAGAACCTCCCCTTTAGCGGTCATGTTTTGTATATCTTCTAAAAGTAATGTGTCTATGTCCTTCCCCTGGTCTGGGGGCCTGTAGACAATCCCAATTCTTATGGCTGTCCCATTTCCTGTTTTCAGGGTGACCCACAGTTCTTCTGGCTCCTTATGTGTATTCTGAATTTCTGTAGCTTTGATATTTTCATTGACATACAGGGTCACTCCACCACCCCTTTTTGCACCTTAATCTCTTCTGAACAGTACATAGCCAGGTACTGAAGTCTCCCAAGTGTGGTTACTGGTAAACCATATCTCACTAATTGCTGCTATGTCCAGTTTAGCCTCTGTCATTATTGCCTGCAGGTCTGGGATCTTGTTTCCCAGACTTTGTGTACATGATTTTCCATTGGCCAGATTTCAGTGTGTTAGTTGTTGGGTGAGATCTGGTGTTTCCCTGGTGCATCATATGGGGAGCCGGACCTTTTTCTTTACCTGGTGATGCAAATGAACAGCAAACATGCTGAACTCCTGTTTGACCACTAGCTGAGGGGGAAGGGGTGTTCTTCCCATTTGAAGTATGGGATGCTGCACCCCTCTCCCCATTTGCTAGTTTATGTATTCTGTAAAGACATCAAACTTCTGCCCCAATGCACTGACTCCCTCCTTAGTCAGATGCAGTCCATCAAATTTAAAGAACTTTCGCTCCCAAAACTGTTGCCAGTTCTCTACAAATTTGTGTCCCTTTTCCTGGCACCAGCCCTTGAGCCACATGTTTAGCTCCCCTGTCTCCCCTTCTCTGACCTTCCGTCCATCTTCTCCCTTCTCCCAGACTGGCAGGATCTCAGAGAAGGAGATGCCAGATGAAATGGATGATAGTTTGTCACCCAGCCTGGTCAGGTGTTCCTTGATCTCCACAACTGACTGGCTGGTGAGATCATTAGTCCTTATGTGTAGCAGGACATCAATGTTTTCTCCTGCTTCCTGAATAATTTTAGCAATGCGGTCAGTGTCTCTTCATGCTGATGTACCTGGGAGACATCTGACCATTACCTCTGGCTGGAGAAAGGTATCAACTCCCCGAATAATGGAGTCTTCTATGATCAAACGTTTTTTGGATTTCCTTTTGGTTTTTTTTTGTTTTGGTTCCTGTTTTGGGTGAGTTTTGTTATGCTAGCTCCTGTGCTGCAGTGTCCTGCTCTACAGTGTCCTCTGCCCCTTTGTTTGATTTCAGAGATAGAGACAGATACCTATTTGTAGTGTTCATATGGTTTGTGGAGGTAATATGTTGGAGAGCACCGAGTGATGGAGCACCCGATTTGCCCCTCCTAACCACCTGACAACCTCCCAGACCAACTACCCTCTGCAGTTGAGGTGCTTCTGTTGGATGTTGGGGAAATGGCAAGTGGTTCTTATAATATATTTCCTCTTGAATAGGAAATTTGAGGTACACAGTCTCTGCCCATGCTGCCTGGAGCTGAGCCCTAAGATCTCCAATGGCCCAGCATGCAGGACAGTTTCCTAAATCCTGTAAAACTGCCCTTCTGAAAAGTGTTCCACAGTACCTGCAGTTAATGATATCCATTCCAGATAAGTTGCTGGGTTTATAACCTGGTCAGAGTAATTAGACGGAAGAAAATGAAAGCAAAAGTTTGATTTTGTGTTTTGTTTGTTTGTTTTTGTATAACTTGTTATAGCAAGTTAAATTACTAGTGCCCCTGTAAATTAGGTCATCGTATGGATACCCCACTGATCTGCCCCTTCTTGCTTTGCCACAGGAAATGTCATGACTGTGCTACACTATAAAAGGAGTGTAGTGTGGGGTGGTTGGGGATGGGGTGGTGGGTGGTTGGGCCCTGCCCCTGCCGAAAAAGAAGAACCACAGACGAAAGAAACAAGGAGGTAAGAGCAGAAACAATCAGTCAGCAACAAATGCAGTAACCCTGAAAACTTATCCTAATGACAGACAAAACTGTAAAACCTGTATAGCACCACCTGTAATAATTTCACAGAAGATATACCCTGTAAGAAACACTTTGCTACAGAGAAAAATAAAGCAGTAACAAAAGATATATCTTGCAAAAGACAATTTGAATCAGAAGATTACAGCAGTAATCTGTTAGCACACACCTGTAGGCACACCTTGTAATAATGCAGCAGAAGGTATACCAAGCAATAACAATTTGAATCAGAGAAAAATAAAGCAATAAAATGTTAGCAACAGACAGTAACAATCCCTGTGAGTACAAAATAAAAATAACAACACACAGTAAATCTGCCTAGCTAAAAGATGTCTTAATCCTTTCCCTTGCTCTGGTAAGGTTCTTTGTTGTGTCCTTTCAAGCAACCTAGAAAGGAAAGAGCTCAGGTGAGGCTAGGTGCCTTGGCCAGCAAACCTAGTCTTCTACCCAGTCTTATATAATTGCTGTCCACCGATTTTTTCCTCAACTCTTACTCCCAGCTGTGAGAGGGGTTGATTTTGTGGTTAGGCTGGTGTCATAAGCAAGAGGGAAGTTATGTTGTTGGGTGGCAGCAGTAGTGAGGGGATTCTCCCACTGATGCTCTGCTAATGCCTCAAACAATAAGCTTCCAACTTTTCCTTTTTTATACACATTTCTTTGACGTGTTTTTGTGAGTGCTGGCATGTTGCTAATGCTAATGACGGGTCAGACAACTGCTTTCAAATCAAATGATGCAATTGAACAAAGTAGGTGCTTTTATGTATTTTGATGTGCCTTAACATGAATTGCAAGTTTTACAGTGTGAATGACTTGTGTTTTGGATGGCATGGATTCTGGGAAACTAAAAGAAGCAGTTGTTGTCTTGTGCACAGTCACAGCATTGACTGTCCACATGAATTTCGTAATAACCAACTGGTTATTTAAGCAATAAGGCATGCCAGGGTATGGGCTATGCTGGGATAACCTCACACCTGGGTGGTTGGGCATGAGGCCGCAGGCCGAGTGCGTCCAACATATGAGAAGTGAGGCTATCCCAGCACAACCCAGACCCCGGAGTGCATTATTGCTATTATTCAATGGCTCATTGTTATACAAAATAAAAATAAAAAAATGTTTTTAGTAGATTTTCAGGGTGGCAATAAGCTCGGCCATAAACAAAAGCTCATCCAAATCAATGACAGTGACGTTGCGCTGGGATAACCTCACTGTGCCAGGGACATTCTGACCAATCAGAGTCCAGGAAATTTTCTTGCCATTGTATAATATGGCAAATAATAACCAACCATCTCCATAGAAAAAATTGATGGGCAGTTATTGCAAAGTATATATGGTATGAAAGAGGCACACTTCCATAAGAAATCAATCCCTACAACTAATAACCCAAAATACAAGGTATATTGTATATAAAAAAGGACTCTGTATTTCCACAAACTATAATGAACATTCAATTTTGCAAGTTCAAATAGCCTGGAAAATATTATCAAAAGATTTCACTTGTATTTTTTTTTCCCACTTGTATAATAGGAACAGCAGAAGACTCTACGGTCCAGTTATGCAGCCCTTTATGTTAGTAGTAATAATCTTTTAGTTCTTCCTTTGTCACATAAATGTCTAATTTGTTTTTAAATATATTAAATGTCTTACTCTGCACTATGTCTGCAGGTAGGTTGTTCCATATCCCAACTATTCTTTGTGTGTAATATAATTTTCATCTGTTAGTTTTAAATGTACAGGGTTCAAGTGCTTATTATGTCCCCTTGTAATAATGTTCTGTTTGTGCGTAATGTTTATATTGTTCAATAATTTAATGTCATTATATATTATGGGCTGGATATTCAAACTGCGCTATTTTGTGGCGCAAGCCCTTACGCTGCACAAAATAGTTGTGCAGAGGTGTGGCGGCGATATTCAAAGGAGTTGCGTGATTGAGCTCCTTTGAATATCACCCAACCACAGCCACTGTGCATGCAGTGGAACTTGCACCACCGCAAGTGGTCAGAGGGAGCATCTGCTGCGGTGGCGTAGTACCATTGCGCCATGCGCAAATTTCCCATATTCAAAAGGTGACATGCAAATGGGGCCATAATTCATGCAAGGCACAGGGGGCCATTTGCATCTATTTATGGCCCCATTTGCATTCCATTAGCATGCAGGTGCACAGATCCCCGAGGACTTGCACCTGGTGCCCTGCCAGGCAGCAGCAGTCAGGGAACAACGCCCCCTGCAGCCTGATCACGGGCAAAAGTGTAAAAAATCCCCCACCCCCAACTGGCCCGATTTTCGGGCAAAAGCGTCAAAATCCCCCTCCCCGACTGGCCCAATCGGCGGGCATAAGCTTAAATAAACCCCCACTAGCCCGGTCGCGGGCATAATTTATAAAATACCCCCCACCAGCCCGATCGCGGGCAGCACAGATCCAACCCCCAAGACCATATCCTGGTGGTCAGGTGGAACGCTAAGCCCGATCGCGGGCTGCAAAATGTTACACCCCCAAGAACAGATCCCTGGTGGTCCAGTGGACGACTAAGCCTGATTGTGGGCTGCAAAATGTTGAAATACCCCCAAGACCATATCCCTGGTGATATAGTGTCCACCCACCCACGAACCCCCACCCGCTCCCCCTGGCGGCTGGTGGGCGGCGCATCCACCGCCCGGGCAGTGGGGCTGCAGGCGGTGATGCTGCCGCCCACAGCCGCCGGGGGGAGCGTGGTGGGCTCATGGGTGGGTGTGGGGGACACTAGATCACCAGGATATGGTCTTGGGGGTGTTTCACATTTTCAGCCCACGATTGGCTTAGCAGTCCACTGGACCACCAGGGATCTGTTCTTGGGGGTGTTTCAACATTTTGCAGCCCGCGATCGGGTTTAGCGTCCACTGACCACCACGGATATGGTCTTGGGGGTTGGACTCTGTGCTGCCCGCGATCAGGCTGGTGGGGGTATTTTACAATTATGCCTGCGACTGGCTAGTGGGGCTTATTTTAACCTTATGCCAGCGATCGGCCAGCCTGGGGGAGGGGGATTTTATGCTTTTGCCCGCGACCGGGCTGTGCAGGGGGGGCACAGGAGAGGTTGAGGCCAGCCACAGGTGGCAGTTGCTGTGTTGGCAGCTCACCTGTGGGTGGCCCTCGACTTACCTCTTTTTTTTTTGGCTCAAAGTTGTGCAGGCACAGGTTGGGGTTGCACTCTGCAAACTCTGCACAGCCCACTGAATATCGGGCTATGCAGTTTATGCATGGTTCCTCCCCTTCCAGTTCAGCATGCATTCATTTGCATTGCGCTGTTGCTCAGCTTGCCTTGGGGGGCGCAACTGCCTCCTGCTGAGTATGGCAGAATGGCGCAATTTTGGACTTGCGCAGGCGCAACCCTATTGCGCATGGTGCAACCCTTTTGAATATCCAGCCCAATATATACACCTGGTGTCTGTGCCCTCCTTAAGCCTAGACATAGGAACGTCACTACAAGGAGATCCAATTCCCATCTATTACATATCCCATGATGTCGCACGACCCAAGGACAAAGATCATTCACCTATCGGGCATCCAACTGGCTCAACTCTCTTGGCAGCGACATTGCAACTGCTCCAACACTCGAACTCTTCAAGTCCAAGCTGTGCCTCTCACTGCTTGTATCCTGCGATTGCCCATCTTAACATTTCTACCATTCCAGCTGCACATGCCCCAGCACCCAGCACTTACAAGCAGTCTTTGCACCCCTAGCACCTTACCTGTCATATTCCCTCGACAAGGCCCACTGGCTGCACTGTCTCCTGCCCTCACCCACCTCCCCCTGTACCTCCACTCCTGCCCCCGCCCCAACCACCTCCCATACTCCCCCTTACTCCTGCACCTCCTTCCCTTGATCTCCTACCCTCACTTCCCCACCCACCCTTCCCTTGTCTTGCTCATAGCTCAAGTCTTTGTACTGGTTATTACATGTCTGTAAGTCAATGACTATATGTTTGTAACTAAAAATGATGACTGTTGCACACGCTGATGAGGAACCTTTGTAAAAGAGCCTCGGCTCAAAGGTATTGTAATCCTAGACTGAAATAAATAAAATAAAAAATAAGAACATATATAGCAGATCCCCCCCTTATTCTCCTGAGTAGAGTATGGAGATTTAAGATGTTTAACCATTCTATGCAGCTTTTATCTTTTAAATGTTTAACTGTTTTCGTGACCCTTTTCTGTATTCTGTATGGTTTAAGGTGTTCCCCATATTTAGTCCACCCCAGAATTGTGAGTAACAGTTAATATGTGGCCATATAGCTCCAATAGAAGGGACTGATTATATTACTTGATTTATTTATAAAATGTGTGCTTATGGAGTTTACCCACTAGTTCGATTTTTTTAAAGATAGTGTCACAGCGAGTTTTAGGTTTTAAATCATTGGTCATTGTTATTCCAAAATCGTTTTCAGCTATAGTAAGTAGATGGTTCTGTAAATGTTATCTGTACCTTGGATTATTTTTCCTAATGTGCATTACTTTATGTTTGGTCAAATTAAATGTCACTCCCCACTCCAATCCAATGCCCATGCTTCCAATTTAGATAGGCCAGACTGCAGCGTTTGTTGTTTCCCTTCAGTGTCCACTTCTCTGCCCAGTTTAGTATCATCTACAAATATATCAAAATTGCTAACCAGAGAAGAACAAATATCAGATATGAAGATACTACACAATGATGGGCCCCATATTGACCTCTGAGGTACTCCACAGATGGATTGAAAGTGCTCTGAATGTTCCAGTCCTCAGATGAAAACAGATGGAAAGAACATACTGTAGCTTATCAATTCTTCCCAAGAAAAAAAATGAATAGTGAAAAAAATCAACCAGCAAAATCATAACAATCATAACAAATGTTTACAAATTAACAGAAATCACACATTTTAAATTCATATTTCAATGTGCCAAGCAATGTGGGGCCAGTCTGGCATGTTGGAGGTCTAAGTTCACACCCCAAGTTCAAGATGGTTGGAGCACCGACTGGTAAGGAGAGTGATAAAGCTAATATAGTAATGAAGGAAGATGGGTTTCAAAAATGGGGACTAATCAGATTCAGTTATGCATGATTTCAATGTGCAAAGTCAACAAATTTCACTCCACAAATGAATTTACAAATTATGTGCAATCCATGAAGTGCAATTCATGAAATATGCGCAATTCATGTAGCGTGAATTGACCATGAAGTGCAAAGTTTTGCCACAAAATGAGGAATTTTGCTAATGAAATTCCATGCTTTGCAGAGAAATTCTGTACTTCGTAGCAAAAACTTCACAATTCAGGGGAAGTTGAAGTTTGTCAGGTCTGTGGGAGCTTCGTGAAGTTCCACCAAGTGTGAATTGTTGGCACTTTGTGGGAACTTTGCTGGCAAAGTTTTACTTCACCATATCTCTACTCATCACTCACATCACTGGACCATATGTCTGTCACTGGTTCCCTATCATTATTACCCCCCCAAGCATTTGTGTTTCCTGCCCTGGCCAGATTGGGCTCCAACTCAGGAGAAGCTTTTCCTCCAGCGTGTGGATTTTTTCTATAGGTCTCCATTCTCCCTTACTGGCATGCACATGCTGCAGTGTCCTGAGGTTCCATAGCAGCACATCACCAATGCTGCCAAGTGCTCCACCACCATACTCCCAGCACAAGCCACCACAAAGTGCAGTGCAGCTCAACTTTCCCATGGGAGAATGGTGTTTATGCAGATGTTAAATTGCCCTCCCTGCTGGCCTCCTCTGTTGCCACGTCAGGTACAAACCTGGGTTTACCAGCATGCTAGAGCAGTCCTCCATTGTTCGTCCCAATTGAGCTGCTGATAAAATACGATTTTTGATAACCTGTAAGCTTTTACTGTATTATGATTTGGCAGTGGACATTGTTTTCCTAACCTAATTATACCTTGGGAAAAAAATATATAAACTATTACAAAGATAGAAGAGTTACAATATGTTATTGAAAGAAGACAAGATTTCTTTTTTTTTCCATTCAACTTTTATTAAAGTTTACAATACAGAGAATGAACCACAAAAAGCAATACCAAATAAATGCAACCAGTATACAGAATTTACAATGGCTCATTCTCCCCCATGCACCACTCCCCCCCTACCCCCACCTCACCCACCCCAACAAACCCAGCACAGCAATATACTAACAAGGGTGCAGAGTAACCTATCAAAGGGTGCAGTTTATAGCTTTACAAAGCATATAAAGTTTGAAAGGGACCCCAAGTCTTATTGAATTTGTCCATTTCATTTCCAAGGCTTGCAATAGTCCTCTCCATTCTGAGATTGGCCAAAAGCTCTTGTAACCATTCCACATAGCTTAGATTCTCTGAATCTTTCCAATGCTTAAGGACTATTTTTTTAACAGACGAGGAGATCAACACCATGTAATACTTTCTACATGCTACATTGACGGGTGAAAAATCCCCCAATACACATATTTCAGGTGTAAACAAGTCAGAGATCCCTAATAGCGGGTCTGCTCTTTGCTTAATAATAGTCCAAAGCGATACCACTCTAGGGCATTCCCAGAAAATATGGAGAAGGTCACCAGTCTGCAACCTGCAGTTTGTACAGAGCGGAGAGGACAGAAGACCCAGTTTGGCAAGTTTCTGAGGGGAATAATAGATATTGTGTAGAATTTTAAATTGCTTCAACCTGAGTCTATCTTGTAACAGATATTTATGGCAATCACGCCAAATACGGGACCAGACAAATTCCTTACCAGGTAAGAGGGCTTGCCTGTAGTGAACTGCGTTATCGAGTATGCCCAGGCAAAACAGACTATATAGTTTAGACACAGTGTGGGCAGGCTACAATTGGATCAAAGAGGATAGGAAGCGGCATGAGTTTCGGAGGTGGAGTAACCCCAAAAACTTGCAACAAGAGGTGCCGTAGCTGATAAACCTTAAATATACACTTACCGGGTATCTTAAATTTATGCATAATGTCCTCTGAAGAGGACCACTGCCTCTCGGCTAGGATAAAATCCTCTAACTGACAATCCCCTAACTGAGGCAACCAAGAAAGAGGCAACGGCTTATTATTTATTTATATGCTGGGATTACCATTGATGGGCTGGGAAATATCCCTGCCATTATCATATTTGAGAAAGGCACATAATTGTATATGGGTCTTAATCGAAATTGCAATGGGAGAGTTCCTAATTGCTTCAGGAAGAGAACGTAGTTTAACATGCAACATCGCTTTGGGAAGATAACCAAATTTTTTAATAAGGGATGATTCCACCTTCAGCCATAGTGGGGTGTACCCACAGGGTACCGTTGGGTCTGTTGACGACTATCTAAGATACTTGGCAGCCTGGCTGGCCCAGTAGTATAATCTAAAATGCGGAAGCCTTAAACCACCTCTTTTCTTAGAGGCAGCTAGCTTATAGTACACCAATCTCACCTTTTTATGTCCCCATACAAATTGGAAAGTATACTATGTACTCTTTTGAACTAGGACATTGGAAGTACAATGTTTAACATATTGATAGGATAAAAAAGGGAAAAACATTCATTTTAACCAGATTTATCCTGCCTCAAAGAGAAAGAGGGAGAAGGGACCACCTTTGGAGGTCCTGCTCGATCTTCTGTACCAAGAAATCTAAGTTTAACTGCTTCAGTCGGGACACGCTTCAAGATAGAATAATGCCTAGATATTTCATAGAGTCGGCCTTCCATGCCAATCCAAGTGTAGTGATTTCATGTTTATAGACTTTATAATTAAGAGGGAAAACCTGGGATTTACCTATGTTAAGCTTATAGTTAGAAACCTGACTAAATTCCTCTATAATCTTGAGGATCAGGGGGATGGATGTAGATGGGTTGGACAATTGGAGGAGGAGGTCATCTGCATATGCTGCAACTTTAACCTCATAATCATTTAAGAGAATACCTGAGATGTTTTTAGCCTTTATCAGCCTCCGAATAAGGGGCTCTACATAGATATTAAAGAGCAGAGGGGATAATGGGCAGCCTTGCCTAGTTCCCACAGATAACTTAATCGGGGTGAAGATCACCCCATTGCAAGATATCCTGGTGGAGGGTAATAAATACAGTGAGTGAACCCAGCTCCGAAATTCTCCAGGAAAACCAAAGGCTTCCATTGTTGCAAATAAGTACCTTCAATAGACTCTGTCAAAAGCCTTCTCCACATCCAGGGATACCAAAGCCATTGGGAGGGAGGCATCCTTGGAGGCAGAGAAGACATGAGCAAGAGTTCTGAGATGATCGGTTGAAGATCTGCCTTTCATGAATCCCACCTGTTCCTCACCTATAATAGAAGGAAGTACTTGATTCAGCCGATCAGCGAGCAATTTGGCTTGAATCTTAATATCTTGATTGAGAAGGGAAATCGGCATATAACTAGAGACCTGGTCGCTTGGCTTGTCAGGTTTGGGCAATAAAATAATCAACGCTTCAAAAAGAGAGGCGTCGGTTGCTTGACCTGAGAGGAGAAAATGGAAAAGAAGGAGCAAATTGGGTACTAACTGTTTAGAAAACACTTTATAAAAATTGGAGGAAAATCCGTCTGGACCAGGGGTTTTGTCTGACGGAAGGGATTGAATTACCCTTTCTATTTCTATTTCGGATATAGGGGAAGTTAATGCAATTTGCTGAGACTTGACAAGAGTAGGTAATTGTAGGTCTTTCAGGTACCCTTGTAAATGTACTTCTGGGGGGGGCAGCCATAGGACCATATAATTCCTGAAAATAGCTAGAAAATTCCTTTAATATTTTGGGGTTGAGGTTTTAAGTGAGTTATCATCTAAGGAGCAGACAGCGGCAATGAACCTGCTGGATTCCTGTTGTTTCACCCGCATGGCTAACATCCGCCCTTCCTTCTCACCTTGGTCTGTGTAAGCTGCATTTGTTTTCAAGATTGCAAACTCAGCTTGCTCTCTTAGTAGGCCCAGGTAGGCATCTTTAAGTTTAACTAACTCTTGTCTAGTGGCCTCAGGGAAGGCCGGGGAGAGACTAACCTCTAAATTTCTGATCTGAAGCAATAGTTGAGCAGCCTTACCTTCCTTCTCCTTTTTCCTTTTAAACGTAATCCCAATCACAATCCCTCTCACATACGCTTTGAGGACTCCCCACTCTATGTCGGGTTGACCCGTGGAATTGTTATTTATGGCCATAAACTGCTGTATTTGAGAAGCTATATAGGCAACCTTATCCGGTTCCTTCAGGATTTGGTTATTAAGCTTCCATCTGCTACCCTTCTGGGGCAAGGACGCTAACAAGAACTGACAAGTGACAGCCGAGTGACCTGAGAGTGGGGCCGAAACAATATTGGAATCCACAACCCCAGGTAAAAGGTTTTGAGTTACCAAAATATAATCAATCCGGGAAGAGGTACCATGGACTGGCGAGACAAAAGTGTAATCCCTTTGATTAGGATGAAGCACTCGCCACACATCGCACAATCCAGCAGAGTCCAATAAATCCCTAAAAGCCCTCTGAGTGGGCAAGAGGCCAGATTGAGATCGACCCGATCTATCTAACCCCTGATCAAACACCAAATTGAGATCACCCCCTATTAATATGGGAAGGTCAGGGAAAGAATGCACCACTTCCAGCAATTTAACAAAACACTCAGGAGTATCTATGTTAGGGCCATAGATACTACCCAAGAGAACATCTAGTGTGTAGAGTTTCCCACTTACAAATAGGAACCTCCCCTCAGGGTCAGCAACCACATGAAGCGACTGGAAAGGAATAGATCTATGTACCATGATCATGACCCCTCTACTCTAGATAGTGCCCTGTGCCACAAATACCTGCCCCACCTGCTGATGCCTCATCTTAAGTGCTTCAGCATTTAGGAGATGTGTCTCTTGTAAGAACATAATTTCTACTTTGAGGTGATTCAGAAATTTCAAAATTGAATATTGTTTAATTTTATGCCTGGCCCCTTTAATGTTCCAGGTAACACATTTGACAGCTCTAGCCATCTACTGCAAAGCAAGTACCATCTATCATAGAAGAGCAGCCGTACCTTTTAACACTATCACTAACACCCCTTGTTAAGTATAAGCTGTGCTTACCCCACCCTCTCCCCACCCAACCAATCCCCCCATATCTCTGTAATGGTCCCCCAATAACAACCCCAAGAACATAGAACAAACCCCAACCCTCCCACTCCCACCCACACATTGCTAGGTACATGATGTACAGTTTACCAAAGCTTCCCCGCCCCCCCACCCGACCCACCAGTTTAACTAAACAGTACAAAAATAGTTTCAATAATTAATGATGTGGAAATAGTTTTTAAAGTACAGAATAATTCAATCCAGGATTCCTAGGTTAGCTGCCTATGCTGAAAAATGTCATTGATAAGCCCAGCACATGAAAATAAGGCTTACAAGCATAGTCAAAAAACCTAGCCTTAGAGTGTAACTATCGCTCTGGCAAGTATAAACAAAATCTGGACGCTACTAAACCAAAAGCAGAACAAAGCAAAACAGTCCAGACTAACATATAAAATAACCTTATCCCTTGCCAGGCAAATAAAATATGTGCAGATTGCTCCCTAAGTGGGTTGCTTCTCCTCATGTAAAATCAAACCGAACATAAGTACCCTGAGTAAACCCATTATGTAATCGCTAAAAAGAAAAGGTAGCACGTACAGTCTTTGGCGCCATCTAGTGATACACAACCTGCACTTCCACGTAGAGTGGACTCCCGAGTTGAAAAAGCATCAAATTATAAAATAAACAAAGGCACTGTCCCCTATTGCATACACTATAAAGTAAAATTAACACAATCGCAGCAACATATTCTGCTCTATGAATAAATTAAATGAAGGTCACCACCAAAGACTCGAGAGACCAAAATAAACTGTCAATAATAAAGGGAAACCCTTCAGCAGATGACACGAGTTGTCCATGAGGTTGAGGTTCCTGCTATTGCTTGATCGTCCTTACGGGATTACTGAAGGTGGTTACAACACTCACCAGAGAGCCAGAACATCTGGAAATATTGCTTCATGACTGGTAAGTACAGCCTCTCAGAGAAACACTAACCAAACCTTTAACAGGGACTAGGGAACCTCTCTCGCCTCCCTTGCCAATGAATTTATAAAGAAGATAAGGGGGAACCCATCCCAACCATCGCAAACAATTCCGATCCATTGAACAGCTTGAGTAAGCGAATGCTTCTGAGTCCCGCTTCAAGGGGTGCCAAAAAGATCTGGAAAGGCAACCCTCAGACCAACAGTCGCTGCTTCAGCATCTTCGTATGCATGCCAGGAGCCTGCAACAAGCACTTGCAATTTGGCGGATAAGCCATCTTAAATTTAATAGCTGCTGCTATTAACTTGACAACTACAGGGTTGTAGGAAGCACGTTTCTGGCGCACTGACAGGGGTAGGTCTTGGGTGATTCTAATCTTGGCACCTTCCCAAGTGATTTCTTTAGCCTCACGAGCTTTAATCAAAAAATGCTGCTTCTCTTGATAATTCAGGAAACGAAGGATAAAAGATCTAGGGGCAGCTCCTGGAGGCAGTGTTGGACAGAGTGCTATATGCGCTCTTTCAATGGTATAATCGCTGCCAAATGGGGAAGGGCCAGCAATTTTAGCAACAAGCTTTCTAGCAAACTTGATCGGATCAGATCCTTCTTCACGCTCTGGGAGGCCAATCAGTACCACGTTGTTGCGGCTACTCCGGCCTTCCAAATCCTTGACTTTAGCCTCCAACTTGGCTACTCTTTGCCAGATGGCCACCAACTCTGAGCTCACTTGATCTTGCCTGCATTCTAGCGAGCGTATGCAGGCCTCATTATCAGAGGTCTTCTGAGCCAGGGATTCCACTGTGTTGGAAACAGCTTTAATTTCACCCAAATTCGACTGTAGCTCTAGCTTAAAGGGCTGAAACTCGTCCGAAAATCTGGCCAGTGTGAGAGGCTCTGAGTCCACGTTAGTAGCACCAGTAGGTTGCAATGGCACTGTAGCAGAGGCCTTGGTCTTTTTTGGGGCCTTTTCAGGAGACGCAGGAGGAGTGTGCTTGGGCAGACTCTTCTTCATTTCTACCTCCATTTGGTCCCAATAAGACAAGCACCAGGTTGCAGCAGGCTACCCCAGGAAAAACCAAGTATAAGCCGCTGTACAAACGTGAATAAACAAAATAAAACGGAGCAGAGGGTAGGAGCTCAGACAGGAGAGTGTTACTCGGTGCACTGCATCACGTGACTCCCCCCAGAAGACAAGATTTCTTTTGAAAAAAGAATTACATCTACAGTTTCTCATTGAATTACTTTGGGCTTCTCACTAGTATCACAATACCAGCATTTTAAGGAATTTTGTTTATTAGGAGTTTCAGAAGTAAAGGCAAAAACTTACAAGTTTTACTGCATATACAAAGGAATTATTATACAACTAGAACATTTTTAGCAGCACAATAAAGTGCAATTAATGAGCTAGTTAGTTGCCTATTTCATTGATGTGAACAACTGAGACCACATTTTCAAAAGTGCAAAAATTGCACACATGCAGATAAAGCTTACACAAGGTTAATTTTCTTTGTGCAATAGCAATTTTTTCCACATGCGCTCAGTTTTCAAAAATGTTACCTTTTTGCAACCTTTTGCATGATTTACAGCAGCACATACATAGTTTTTGCATAGCTGAGGAAAAATGCTATGCCTGGTATTTAAAATTCTACCTGTGTGCATAAAAGGCTGAAAATAACATTTTTGCAGGTACAGGGATTTTTGTTTTCCACACCAGGTAGTTGCACACAGACACTTAGTCTGTGAATCTTGTCAGTTCCTTTGAAAATGCTTTTTAAGCACATCTAGTCCTCCCATAAGATCACTTCCAGTCTCAGCCTAATATTTAATGGCAGCCTCCTTGTTTTAATTTATATTTGAATACTGTATCTATGGACTACTAATACCTAAGGATAAGCACAATAACTTATTTAATAAAGCTTTCTATTGGCTTTAGACTACAAGAGATCCTGCAAACTTTATCTCACCTTTAATTTTTTTTTACTTCATCTAGAAGGTGGCTATCCTGAATTGTTACCAACAATCCCTCACTAGCTGAACTAAACATATGCCAGAAACTGAAAAGCATGTTTTATTTTTGTATTTAATATCAATTTACTACTAAGTAGCCATGTCCTGAATTAAACCATAATCTTGATTTCAATCTTAGTTTATTTCCAGTAGGAAACTCAAATATCTATAGATGATTAACTCATCAGTGTAAAGTAACTCACTGCATTTTGTGCTCACAAGTGGGAGATTGTTAATAAAAACTGAGAACAGAAAATGTCCAATTTTTGTTTTCTTATTTTGCAATTTTTGGCTAAGAAAGACACACTAAGCCAAGGATGGTTCCCAGGTGTGTCCTGGGAGCACAGGGAAGTAAAGTGACTTGCTCAGGGTCATACAATATGCAAGCGATGGCTGTGGGATTCAAACCCAGTTCTCTAGGTTTGTAGCTCAGTGCTCTTAACCACTATGCTATACTGCAGCACCAAATATGGACCTTTGGGGATCCCATCAGTTGCAGAAGCTAATCTTGGTATAATATTATCCAGCTTCACCTGTTGTTTATGTCCAAACAAATAGATTTGCTTTTTAATCCCACGTATGCTGAGAAAATGTCACTTTTGCACTTTTCCATTGGTCAGTAGGGCATTTGGTGTGTGCTGCTTCAAGAATGGAGCCAAGTCCACAGACAATTTGGTATCATCAAAGTGATCGGGTTTTCCCATGGAACATGAGGTCTCAAAAGCTAGATGTTGCTTTTGTTCAAATAAGAAGATATACTTTATTTTGAATAATATAGCAGTGGAAGTAGAATACCATCTGGGAAGATGGGGGAGGGGTGATGTGATGTGATTTTTCTTCCACTTGTCTCCCTGTAACAGACATTATGCCACCAGGGGAACCGCAGATGAAAAATCATATCACACGGTCACTTGGCAGGTATCCTATATATAACAAATGTGGCAGTAGCACAAGTAAAGTGAATATGCATCAAATGTGGATTCTGCATCTTCTTGAAATTATACGTCCCCTCCTTAACTTCATTTTCTCGGTGCATACATATATTTTCTTCTGCAGTATATCAGGAAAAAACTTTTAGGTTATGCCCACTGCTACTGATGATCCTCTGATCTGTTGACCTTATACCTGATTAATCTAGAAAAAAAGATCAAAAAGAACTAGCATACTTGTCACCAGTGGAAACAGAAAACAAAATAAGAAATCAAGGCTACTGCCAGTGTTGCATAAAATACATTGGGGGAGGGGTGCTTCAAAGGGCACTATATTATACATCTTTGTTATTGCATGTCCAAAAGAATATTCATTAAAGTAGAACGTTTCTTAGTAACACAATAAAATACAGTTCATCAGCTAGTCAATTGCCTATTTTCGCAGTTTTTTTCAACCCAACTGGCTTGCGGTCCAGGAAAACTAACATAAAAGAATGCTGATAATGCCTGGTAAACAAGTGGATAAATACTAACTAAGGTCAAAATAAAATAAACAAGAGCCAGCCTGCAACAGTTTAAGGTGGCATTGATGGTATACCAATTGTAAAAAATGCAGCCCCTAATAATCCAGCTTCCCAAATTATAATAACTGCAATCCTTCTGAGTAGCTCACAGACACCCATTTAACTAGCAGTCCTGCATGTCAGTGTAGACAAATGTAAACTAACAGAGTTTAGGCAATGATTTATGATTAGAACCACATACTGTAGAAAATCAAACCACCTTGTAGTAAAATTATCAGGAGACATATGTGGGGCTCAAAGCTAAGAGACACCTGAAGCCTGATGCTTCGTGGCATGAATGGGGGGTCAACATTCAAATTAAAGGTGGTAATATTGCACTATGACTTTGTAACACTCTTGTGAAACCATAGCTGGAGTAATGTGTCCAGTTCTAGTCAGCATTCCATAGAAATGGCATTCTTGCACTAGGGAAGGTGCAGTATATGGCTGCCAAAATGATACTGGGTGTAGGGAATCTAAATTAAGAGGACATGCTATCAAAGATAAATATATTCTCATTAGAAATGAGAAGTCTTTGGGGTGACATCATTGAAGGGCTTAAAATTATGAAGGGAACTGGTAAAGTTGATTCCTGCAAGTTGTTCACTTTGTTAAGAAATTTAAGAAATTTAAAAACATGGGGATTTAATGAAAATTAAGAAACTGAGAAAATGCAGGAAATATTTATACAAAATATTTTTGTACAAAGCTTCACAAAATCTGGCATATGCTGCCAGGGAAGACCACTGAAGCTGTAAATATATACAGTTTCAAGAGAACTAAATTTTCAAACTCTGCAAGAGGGGATGGGGGTATGGAAGAGAACAGGTGGAATATAATGAAACGCAGGCTGTAAGGGACACATGTGCTGCACCATTTGGTCTTCTTCTTCTGTTCTCATAACTTCTTATGTTCCACAGTCATACCATAGAACATGCACCCTCAAACTCCTTTTGCACTGATGTAATGTGTATATACACTGACAGGTACCTTCTGGGATAATAAAATGGGCATGCTGGGCGGGACCTCCTATACATTTTCTGCTGCTTTGGGGGTCACAGAGTGAGGGTAATAGCCATATAAGTGCAGACCCATGGCAAACACCAGGTACAGTAAAGGATATAAATAACATATGCTCAAGTTAAGTGATAACATTTTTAAAAAAAAGTGTATATAAAGTATATGCATAACATGAACAGCAGCACATAAATAGCTGACTAGGGAATCCAGATAAGGGATGAGAGAGTGCAGGGAAAGGGGGGTGCCTGAACAAATGAAGAAGGGAGTGGGCTAGCAACAAGATCAAGAGTGGGTTGTGAAAGCCCTGAGCAGGGATTTAAGGGTGTAAGAGAAGTAGAAGGGTTGGAAAGATTACAAAATGCTGTATGATGCTTTTTTGCATTCTCTGTTTTTGATAGAAAATCATGGTTATCCCATACTACTCCTTTTTATGTTGGTCTTATACAAGAGCTACTTCCTAGACTTCAAATTGTTACCCTCAAGCCATTGCACTGCAGCATATGCTACCTTCTGTGTCCCAGATAAATACCTTCTGCTGTTAATAGTGGGCAGTATGGCTTCAGCAAAGCAAGACTGTAGATTATAGCTTCTGACAAATCACATTTTTTGAATTGTAAATTAGCCACATAAGGGTTATTAGGATATAAAACATTACAAAACATGTTTCATACATCGAGTTACGATACATTAACTGAAAGCTGCATAAAAACTGAAAGCAAAACCTTTCTTTCTGAAAGTACATTTCAAAAAGAAAAAAAAACACTCATTTTTTTGACATGCCCTTATGATATCATCAGGTGGCTTTATCCTGATAGACACAGAGTAGATTAAAAGATAATAAAGGAGTTCATGAAGTGCTTGTTGTTTAATTGGGGTCTGATGAGCTCTATTCAGCAACAGTTTGCATGCCCCTTACATGCCCATTTGCTTAGTAACATAAGTATAGTACATTGATGGGTGAAGGTGCTTAAAGTGTTGTTGTAGACGGTTCTGTGTTGTCAAAAAGAATGAAATACTACAGGTAGGTCCCAGAGTCATTAAAAATAGTCTAGCAAGCAATGCCATGGATTGAATTTTTTCTGGCCTTTTAATATGAATCAAACAAATGAGCCATATTATCTGCTCAAAATTCCTTGGGTCACATACACAGTTATAATTATGTGGTGCAAAGTGGTCAGATCAATGACTTTGCTCAACATTTCTAGCTTGCATCCCATTGTGCTTTATATATACACTATGGTTCAATTTTGCTTATGCAACTGGATGAGGTGATGCTTGTGTGACTTGAATACATTGTGGCTATTTGTCTCTCTATCCATGGGATATACCACCCTGTAGGGGTACGACACAAGAAATCTTAGAGGAGGGTTCTCCCCTATAGGTGCCGTGGGAATTATTCCATTGGCTAAAGGTAGCTTAGGAAGAAACCCACGGGTAAGAGAGATGAGCTACTGGAGGAGGAGGGATGGATGGTGGGGCAATGAGAAATGAATCCTGGGGAGGCCCAGGATGATTGACCTTATAAAGCCTGATGGTGGAGTAACGTAGTTGCTCTGCAAATTGAATCTCAGCCTTAAAGCCTTCACATTCAATTGTGCTTATGCAACTGGATGAGATGATGCTTGTGTGACTTGATTACATTGTGGCTATTCGCCTCTCTATTCATGGGATATACCACCCTGTAGGGGTACAATGTAAGGAAACTTAGAGGAGGGTTCCCCCCCATAGGTGCCATGGAAATGATTCCATTGGCTAAAAGTAACTTAGGAAGAAGCCCAAAAAGAATACTCATTCCGGTGTCAAGCATTGAGAAGAGAGTAGTAGAAGATATCTAGACTGGAAATAAATGTGGCAGACATAGGTAAGAATGACAGGAGAAGATGAGGAAAGGTAAGGATGATGAATGAAAGGAAAGCTGAGAAGATGAATAAGGGCGGACATCCTAAGGAGAGAGGGAACAGCCCGGGCCACCATCCGACTCCATCCAACAGCAGAACCTAACTAAGGAACCTAAGAAGCACTAACCCTAACTAATATTATGACCATTGGCAATGAGGAGAAGAAAAACTCCCTTTAGAGGAGGAAACCTCTGGGGATCCAAGGCCTAGGTTTCCTTCCTTCCAGGCTGAAAGACTTTTGATTAAGTATGTTTGTCGTTAAGGACGTTTGTAGGCTAAAGAGAAAGAAACGATTAGGGAAGGTGATGGCAGGATAGGGAAAACCCCAAAAGAAAGCACAGATCAGACAAGGAGCATAATGGAGGAAGGAGAGGCAATGGGAATGAAAAGACTTACTTAGAGGCTGGATCAACGAGGGGTTAGATGAGTGAGGGAGACCCAGAAGTGGGCATGAGAAGTTGAGGGAGTAGGTCGAGTCGAGGTAGCATGGACCCAAGAGGAGGCATGCTCAAGTAGGTGATGTGAAGGAGGAGATCTGGGTAGAGGTCAGATGAGTGAGGGGTAGACAGATGTGGACAAGAGAAGACTGAGGATGAGAAGAACACAGGAGTAATGTCAGTGAAGTAGTGGAAGACCCAATAAGAGGTATGCTTGAGCACCCAATGTGAATGATTACACCCTCAGGTCAGACAGAGCAAAGCAGAACCAGACTTAGGCATGGGAATGCCAGATGGACTAGGGTAAGAGGAGAAGATAAATAGGGAGGGTGACACAGGATAGGAGAAACCCCCCAAAAAAACATGAGTCAGAGAAGGAGAGGAATGGAGGGGCCGGGAATGGGAGGAGGGCAATGAGAGAAGACGACCAAGGTAGACACCCCCGATACAGAGAAGAAAGACAGAGAGAAACAATGAGGCAATCGGCCGAGGATGGTGATGGAACAGAGCAAGGCAATGGAACACAACTAAAAACAGTATCCACAAAAACAATGACAATAGAAATGATTGTGACAGGTTTCAAAAGTTGGAAACAGAAGTTAAGGAAGCAGACAGCCAAATATGAACTGTGGGAATGAGTAATTGGCAGGGGCCACAATCCGTAACAAATACTACAGTATACTACATAGCTAGAGCAGTGCAATGGGCACTTCACTTCCAGAAATGTGAATGAAATGGACCTCTGGTTGGTGATGGTACTCCCTGCAGAGGAAAGGCACCCAGCTAACAACCCCTCCGAGCAATATCAGCCCCGACAGACACAGCACAGGTACTGGCAGAGGAATCAAAACACCAGAAAAGGAAGTATAGGAGTCGTATGAATTGCAGGAAAGCGTGGGTAAGGGAAACAGGAAGAGCCAGGAGCAGGTGGCAGAAGGAATGAAACTACAGATGCTACGCAGCAGACAAGGCCGGTTAGACAAAAGCAGGTCCCAGAGGTGTCCGATGCAGAGCAGGAGTGAGCACAT
Organism: Neoceratodus forsteri; assembly: GCA_016271365.2. NCBI lineage: Eukaryota > Metazoa > Chordata > Ceratodontiformes > Ceratodontidae > Neoceratodus > Neoceratodus forsteri. The sequence continues at coordinate 1,467,012,857 of CM057450.1, read as the reverse complement.
GGCAAGCAGTGAGTACACCAGAAACAGCAGTGCAATAGATTGTAGGAAGTAGTAGACAGCACCAGCAGGAAAATGGAGGCCGTGTTTCTGAAATACGGCGATCCAGGTCAACGTCTACTGAGTAGCCGGGGCCACCGTATAGGAGCCAAAGGCAATGCTCAGAGGAACAACAGTCCTGCCACACCAGAATGGATCATAGAGGTTGGGTAGGTGTACAGAACGGGTAGAGTCAGAAGGAGCGGATGTGGTGGCCTCTAAGAGGGCCCAAAAGGAGCAGGATAGAGGAGCGGAAACAGGTGGGAGACAGCCGGGAATGAAGAAGTTTATAACAGAAGGAAAGGGGGGGGGAGACAAACAGAAGCATGGGACAGGACTGGGCAGCCACAAAACAGCAGGGGAAACAGACTGAATGGAGAGGGAGAGCAGAAGCAGAGAGAAGAGACGTGCAGGGGCAGCCAGAGGAGATATGAGCAAAGAGGGAAGGAATGAGGAGAACAGGAGTAGGAGAAGGGTTAGCTGACAGAACGTCCGTCTGCAATGAGAAACGAATTGTGGGGAGGCCCAGGATGATTGACCTTATAAAGCCTGATGGGGGAGTGATGTAGTTGCTCCACCCATTGAACCTCAGGCTTAAAGCCTTCCCATTATTAGGTTTTCCTTGCACTGTCACAGTATGTATTGCAGTGGCACAGAGAGAGTAGTGGGAGCTGCCTTATTAATGGCATGCTGTGCTATGTAAAGACACATGCTGACCTCCATACATCCCAGTCACATGCTAAAGCACCATCGTGCTTACAGAATGATTACACGCCTTGTTCATGATGGCACAGGCATATACCAGAGTAAGAAAAATATACTGGGTTACTGAGATTGACAAGGGACCACATGGATTACCAATGCATGCAGGTGGACATGGATAGGGAAGGGAGTTCCATTGGCCATCAGGGACATAAAAACCTGTACAAGGAGTCATTGATGGGCCACTAGACCTCCAGGGTCAACCAGTGAGGGACATGAACAATAAAATTTACCACAGCTCAGTCATAAGTGGTCCTTAAGGTATCGGTCATGGAGATGGGTGACTGAGACATAGCAGGGCACCATGTGTCTGGTGCTGTGGGATGCCCAGACATCTGTGGGTGGCACACAATAGCATAGCATGTTAGGAGACAAAAACCCCATTCATGCCACTAGCATCTAGTGACTACATTTACATTGGAGACACACCCTTCTCCAGCATCTAAGTCAGGGCTAAGTAAGTGTAGGATGGTTTTCAGTGGTGGTACAACGGTTTGACTTTCTGCACCCTGAAATTGTGACACATGGACTGTGACTGTATATTTGGCCCCTGCTTTTATTTTTTTTATTTAAAAACACATTTGCAACTCACCAAGAGGTGTTTTGACACTCAATACAATGAAAATAACATGGATGCTAATTATCAAACATATTATAGAATGTTAAAACCAAGTTAAAAAGATTCTAATCTGATACAAAATTTGTTTAAAAATTATCTACACAGATTTATCTAAACTCAAAGCAAGGATTTACTTTTAGAAATATTTAAATTTACTTCCCACAAGAAAAATATACTTATTGTATACAAAATGTCTGTTTACTTAAAAAAAAAGTCCCACCGGTGCAAAATCATAATCTTGCAAATGGTCTGTATGGATACTATTGGGTTTTGGAAAGTTTGTGTGAACTAAGTATAGATCTGGAGTGGTAATACATTATCCTGTTCCATTATCTGGGCTAAACCAATCAGGTAGCTTAGAAAGTGCATTATCCGAGCCTTTTGATACGTTGACAGATCTGGGGGCTGGCAGTATAGATTAGGAGTTAGAGTAATGAGCTGTGAATAAGCTTGGTACATCCAATTGGACCTGGGTTTGATTCCCACAATCTCCACTGGCATATTGTATGACTCTGAGCAAGTCACTTAACCTCTAAAGTACTCCTGGATCATCCCTGCAAATAGGCACTTGTGCCTGGTGGGACTTATATGGAAAAAAATATCTGCATAACCCTATGTTCAGACTTTCAAAAAACTCACAATCTGCTGTGAGACATTTATTTATAATTTTTGACCAAAACAGGTACATAGGGCTTCTTTTGAGGTACATCCAAGAGGTGAGTTATATGGATTTGTTTCGTGAGAATGTTGGCCATGACACCAGTAACAATCCCCTACTTCTGCAGTAAGTACCATGGGATCTTTATTTTCTACCTGAACAGCCACCAGAGATGGGCAGAAAGGAAATCAGTTTAACATCTCATCCAAAGGACAGCATCTCAGCAATGCAGCACCCCATAGTGTTTCACCAAAGTGTCAGTATTGGGTATTAGCCCAGCTTCCTGGTGTGGGACTAGAAACCAGGACCAAGCTTGCAACCAGCTTAGCCACAGACACAGCAATTTGTGTGAGTTATTTTACGGATGTATGATGCCGGTTCGATAACTTTCTTGTCGACCAACATTACAGCAACGGATTTATGTCAACTGCAAGTTGCAGTTGACATAACTCCAACAGGAGACCCGGTTCTTTTTGTAGTCGAGTTGAAGTTGATTCAAGGAGGAGGAGGTGCAGGACCAGGGGATAAAGTGCCAGGGTCTCGGGCGGACTATTACAGTGAACTGTCGATGTTGTCGGCATCGACGTGTTTGCTGTAACAGTGTCGCTGTACAGAAAGCATACTTTATTTTACACTATAGATCGAGGGAGCACTCCCAACCAATTGGAGTGCTCCATTCCCCTGCACATGAGACACTCTTATTCTGTGAAGAGCGTCTCAAGCACAGATGCCTTGGAATCAGGCATTTTCTGGGAACAGTCTCTTTTAAAAATATATTATTGATCGCTCTCAGCATAGTAATATGTCCCCTGTTGCAACTCAGTCCTGTATTAGAGTGGTTTTACTTGCCTTCAGCTTGAGCCAGAACAGCTCAGCTTCGCTTCGCTGTTCTTGCTCCAGCTGAAGATGCATAAAACCAGACTTATATGGTAACGGGTGGCTCCAGGGATGTATTAACATATAAAAGAAGAAGATTCCATTCAGGAATGGACCAGGGTCCCTTGGGGGCAGGCAAAGGCAGGAGGATTGAGTATCTGTAGGACAGCTCTCTTTCCAGTGGGGGGAGGAAGAGGAACAGCATATCTAGAAGCATTTAGGAATTAGCAACATGGAACAGCAAGGTAGGAGGACCCCCCCCCATGCCCAGATGCTGTGGGCTTCTCTGTGGACACAGAGCATACACATCATACCATTGCATGCACATGGCCCCCAAAGGGAAACAAAATGGAGGAAAATACCTCTGACCACAGGGTGATGACGTCCTGGTCCCTCACAGGCCCTGCACCAATGACTGGACACCTCTGGTCAAGTCCTGTTGCAGGACCTCAGCAGAGCAGGTAATTCTCAAGGATGTGGGGTTCAGAGCCCGGGGGACCAGTACAAACAGGAGCCAGTCAGAGTGACCAGGAAAGAGACACATAGTGGGGAAAGAAAAAGATTCCAACCTAATGTTTCTGATCCAAGTTTACGATTGTCACAATCTAAAACAAACATTATACACCACGATTTTTCATACAACACCATTTTTTTGGGTTAATAAGTACAGTTCTATAATAAATAAGTACAAATAAAAATTAGAAAGAACAATTTGGCCCCATGTACTGTACCTAGTTGTGGAGTTTGTGATTGTCTGTCATGCAAACTTCAACAAAGAACCTCTTTATGAATTAAAATTTTCCCACAACCCTATTGGTACACCAAAACCTGTCCTACTCTGTCATCCTCAAGAAATCAGTCCCATCCTCACACAAACTCCTACTGGCCAAAGTTTCCCTCCTCTCGACCCTACCCATCTTTGTAGGTGTCCTTTATTCCTCCCCTATGATCGCCTCACTCTTCCATCTTGAAATCATATCCTCCCTGCTCTCCCATACTACTTCCAGTGAACTTATCCTCTTAGGTGATTTCAGCCTAAACTGGCTGTCCCCTTCCTCCAAACCAATGCTTCAAAGGATATAGTCCCTTAACCTCACCTAATTAATCTTTGATCCAACCCAACTAAACCCCCACTCCTCCAATCACTCTCTTCCGGACTTGGTATTAGCCTTCCACCCCCATCACATTAAAACTTCTGACACATTGCTGGTTGCTTTTACAGCATGCCCTACTGTGTCAGAAAGTGAAACCTGCCCATTCCACCGTCAAATACAGTATATATGGACTAGATCCCTAAAACTGCACAACACTCATGCCCTGGTCCACGACCTTTCTACCTAGGACTGGCCCCCTGTCTGCCACACCCCAGATGTTGTCACTGTTCTATCCAACTTCCTAGCCATTCTGTCTCACACATGGAATGTGCATGCCCCTCCTCAGAAAATCAAGAGTCAAAACATGCCAACTATCCATGGATCACACACGATCTTATTGCCTTATGCAGATCTCATGACCAGGCCTGGGCCTGTTTCAAATCCTCCAACTCCCTACCTGATCTTCTATCCTACAGATTGCTTAGAAATTCATAAACCAAGGTTACCAGAGCTGCCAAAACCTTATACTTCAAAAACAACCTCCAATCCAACCTCAACTCCTCTACAAAATTCTGGAAAGTAATCCACTCCATTTTTCACTCCCACCCAATAATTTCCCCCTTGTCCTCTTGATAAAGCTAGACTCAGACCCCACATCATATTGCTACCCATTTCAATAGTCTCTTCAACATCTTCACCCTACCTTCCCTCTTTAGCCCCCCCGCCCCACACCATCATCACCAAATGGATACCATTTCCCTGCAGTCTCTCACCATGAAATGTTCCTCACCCTCACCTCCCTCAACCCCTCCAAGTCCAGCCACAATGGGTTGGACCCTATGCTTCTTCATATCTTGGCCTCAGCCATTGCCTCCCCCCCTCCTCCCAGCTCACATCATTAACCTCTCATTCTTCCACTGCATGGTCCCCCAGGCCTGGAAAGTTGCAAAGGTACTCACCCTGCATAAAGGGGGAGACCCCACATCTGCTGGCAACTGCCAGCCTATCTCCCTCCTCCAGTCCCTTGATAACCTTCAGGAATCCCTCATCTTTTTTTTTTTTAACCATGAGAGACACACTAAGCTGAAGCTTGTTTACAGGTACAACCTGGCAACACAAGGAAGTTAAGTGACTTGCTCACAGTCACACAGTATGCAAGTGGGGGCTGTGGGATTCAAACCCGGGTCTCCAGGCTTGCAGCTCAGGTCCTTAAACCGCTGAGCTATACTGCCTCCAGTTATGATGGAACCATCTACTCTAGACTTGCTGACTTCTTATACTCCTAACACTTCCTGTCATCATTCCAGTTTGGCTTTAGAAAGCACCACTCTACCGTATCCTCACTACTGTGGGTTACTGAATCCATCTTTACAGGGGTAGATTAGTGCCACATCACCTCTGCTGTTTTCATTGACCTGGCCAAAGCCTTCAACTCAGTGTCTCTCCCCCTCATCCTTAACAAACTGTGCTCTGCCAACCTCTCAACCAAAGCTGTCAATTGGTTCTGATCATATCTCTAGGGGCCATCAACAGTCAGTTCAGGTGGTGGGTTCTGCTCCCCCCAACCTTGCTGGAGTCCCACAGGGCTCCATACTAGGGCCAGTTCTGTTCTCCAGCTTCCTCAATGAGCTCCCCTCTGCATGTGTCTCCTCAAATATCCATGTGTACATGGATGACACAGTTATCTACATGTCCAGGCCCATGGCCTCAACTGTTTCCAGTCCACTCCAACAGGACTTCCATAACTTCCAAAAGTGGTTCCATGATAACCAGCTTAAGGTCAACACTAAAAAGACAGTAACCACGAATTTTGGCTATTCCCAGAAACTGACCAGGCTGTCCCCCCACCCACGACTTCACCACTCTTGAAGGTACCCCATTAGAAGTGGTCACTGTGATGCTCTGCCCTCTGCTTTTGGTTATTGTTTGATAGTTATATTATAAATAAATGGTCTGTGTATGAAATGTCAGCATGTGAGAAATTTGGCCTTTAACTTTAATGGTCAGTACCTGAAACCACAGGATGTCATTGAACTGACCAGTGGAACCATTTAATTAAGACTTCCTTACAGAAGGGCATTTTATTACCTTTTATGACCTGCCCAGGCTTTTGAAGTTGAAACTAAATGTGAGATTTATGACGTTACAGGAAGAAAGGTAATTGGGCTGGTTCCTCTCATTTAGCATGTAGCCAGAAGAGTTTGAAGAGTCATAAAACCCTCAGATCACACTAGCAGCAGGAAATAAGGAGAAGGGGCATCAAAGAGAAATGGTTGATTAAAGACTGTAATATTTATAATAATAATAATAGTCTTTATTTCTATGGCACCTTTTAAAAACCAAGGCACCTTACAACATTTATAAACACATCAAACATTTCAGAAACTTAAAAATATATAAAACAACTAGTGCAGTTAAAATACAAAAGTTAAACACCAAATGTCTGACACCACAAGTATGTTTTTAGGGCCTGTTTAAATCCATCCACGGTCATGCACTCCCGTAACTGATGGGGTAGAGAATTCCAGAGGGTAGGAGCCACATGCATGAATGTACGGGCCCCCGAAGATTTAAAAGACATCCTTGAGATCTCTTGCAACCCCTCATCAGCTGAGCAGAGCAATTGCCCAGGGCAGTAAGGAACCAGGAGCTCTTTCAATTAGTCCAGGCTCGGTCCATGTAGAGCTTTAAAAGTCAGAAGACTGACTTTAAAGCTAATCCACCACTGTACTAATATTTTGGAAATGGCTAGTTACAGATTTCTCAAAGCAATGACTCACATCCTCAGGAATAACTTAAATTAAATTAAAATCTAAGGGAGGATCTAGCTGACCTCATCAAAAGGGGGTGGGAGCAGATAGAGTTAAAAATGAAACACTGTATCTGGGAAATGTGACATATGAATCTTGGGTTCTGAGACAGAAAATCCTCTAACTTAAACAGCACTTAAAAGGTAATACTTACATAGAAAAGAATCACGCATCTGTGGTAGGAGTGTTTGTTATGTAATTTCCCATTTTACTTTACATGATTGTAAGATTTATGATATATTGTTTTGTATCTAATTTTACCTGTTTTTATCATATTTTAGTAAACAACCTTTTCTTTGAAATACTGCCTGGGTGTCTTCTCAGTTTCTTTTTGCATGTGAAGTGCCTGTATTTAAGTCTGACAGCTGTTGAAAAGCTTGATTGTGTTACTGAGCTTGTATAATAAGGTAAGAAATACCTAGGTCTCTTACACAGTTAACAAGGGTTCATTTTGGATACCTGGTTAGGTGCCCTTAGGTAAAAGATATATTGCATCCCCTGAAGAGAATATTATCTGAGCCTGTACATTTGGGTATGCTAGCATAAGGTTCAAAGTTTGAATCCCTCCAGAATTCAAGGCTAAAAGTGATTCAGACCCAAAACAGACAGGAGGGTTATCCTGTCTGTTACCTGTTCAACTATTGCAGTCTGAAGTTGGCAGTGTGGGAGCAGAGTGCCTGACATGCAGAGTGCATTTGTGACAGATTTGGTGGCATTGGTGGGATTTAAAGAATTCGTAACACAAGCTTTAACAGTTCAGTGTGTCAGCTTAATACTGTAAAGCTCACTTGCAAAAGAAGGCAGTGATTTATTTTAAAAAGGTAAACAGAACTATATAATTTTGCTTACAGTCAAAGTTCTTACCTGTTTTATTTTTTTTTATTAAAGTGCAAGTTAGAGTAGCTGTAGTTAGGGAAGAAGATGGCTTCCAACTACAGTGAGCACACTGCAGAGTACCTGAAGCAGTTGTGCAAGTAGAGAGGAGTCCTGCATGAGTGGAGAGCCAACAAGCAGAACATCGTGGATGCTCTGATGGCCGCTGATGCCCAGAGCCTCAAGTCACAGTCTGTGACTGAAAAGGACTGAACCTTGGGCATGGAGGTGCCAGGGTCCATTGCAGTGTCCAGATCCAGTGAAAAGGACAGTAGGGCCAGTGCAAGCCAAGGGCCACAGCAGCTGGGAAAAGTCACCAGCATTCTGGAGTCAGAAGTGATCCGGTTGCAGATGGAGTTGCAGATGGAGTTGCGGAGAATGGAGCTGGAGTTCCAGAGAGAAGAGAGGCTAGAGCAGCGAGCCACAGAGGAGAAGAGGGAGCAAGAGCAGTGAGTCTCACTGGAGAAGAGGTAGCAAGAACAGTGAGAAGCTGACCATGAAGATCATGAGTGCCACAGGCAACATGAACTGGAGAAGCTATGACTCCAACCACCAGCACCAGAGCAGGTAAGTGGCCTGGGTTTAACTGGAACTACAGGACTGGTTTACAAATGAAATTCCAAATTGATAGCTGAATTTAAACAGGGGGAGGATATGGATACCTTTTTAAATTCCTTTGAAAAAGTTTGTATTCAGGCAAATATTCCTAGAGGGTCCTGGAGCTTCCAGCTATCCCCATTACTTACCGGGAAAACTCAGGATGCATTGGGTCAAATGGACAATGAAGACAGTAATGATTATAGTAAACTGAAAACTGCACTTTTAAAAAAGTATGATTTAACTGCAGAAGCATGCAGAGTTAAATTCCGTAAGCTCAGGAGAAGCTCTGACATGAGCTACGAGGAGCTAGCCATGAAACAATGTTAGTTTTTAAAACATTGGTGGGAAGAAATTGAATCAATCTCTGCAGATAAAATTGAAAATGCTGTATTGTTAGAGCAGTTTTTTTGGGCATGCCCAGCAGAGCTAAAAACCTGCCTGGAGGACCGAGATCCCAAAACAGTGCAAGAGGCTACTGAATTCTCAAGCCGCTATGCCAGGAGCAGACCTGCTCTGAGAGTGAAAGGGGCTGGTGTGGCAGTGCAGAATGGGAAAAGCGCACCTTCAGAGCATCTAAAACCCTCACTCTCTCCACTGAAACCAGGTAGCCCCAGGTTTCAAAGGAAAGATTTAACTGAGAAAAGATGTAAATGTTGAGTTTGCAAAGAAACTGGTCATATTGCCAGACAGTGTCCCAAAAGGACAAGCAGTACACAAAGTGGTGCTTGAAAAGAAGTGGGTTGTTTGTGTGTTCCAAAGAGCATGCCAGTCAACATGAGGGAACACATGCACCCAGTCACTGTGAATGGTGTACAGACACAATGGTTAAGAGACATGGGGGCATCCCTGACTTTAGTAAAAGGGGATCTGGTAGAGCCTGGTCAGCTTATACCCAATCAATTTGTAACTGTTCAGGGATTCACTGGGGTGGAGAAAACATTGCCACTTGCTAGTGTTCTTCTAGACTGGGGTTGAGACAGGGGGAACTGTGCAACAGGTTGCTGTAGCTGAAACTTTGGCAGTTAATGTAATTCTCAGCAACAATCTCAAACAGGGGATGGTGTGTGCAGTTACTCATAGCCAAGCGGCAAGGGAAAATTGTAGTTCCCTGGACCCCATAGTAGCCCCTATGAAAACCACTGAGAGGCTGGTTCCCCAGCCTGTGTCTCCTGATATGGAGAATAATGAAAAGGGTGTAGAAATTCCCCAGGTAGCAGCTAACCACATGGCTAAAGAGGGCTACTCAAAGAAAGGTGGGGTGGCCCATTGTCAGAGGGTTAGGGATGACAGTGATCCTGAGTGACCTGATGCTAGAGCTAGGGACCTTAGTTTAGACACTGATGGGGACCTGTCCCATGCCTTGGGAATGTGTAAGGAGTTTGCAGCTGTTTAGAAAAGTGACCCTAGTCTAGAGAAGCTGAGGGCTTGGACAGACTCTGATGGACAACAGGGAGGTGACAGGAAACATAAAGTTTATTGGGACAATGGACTGATTTATAAGCAGGATGCTAAGACAGAGGGAGGTGATAGGCAGGCAGCTTGTTGTTCCCCAGGGATACCATGAGCAGTTGCTTAAGATTGCACATGATATTCCCATGTCTGGTCATCTGAGAATCATGCACACTACACAGCGGTTGGCCCAGAATTTCTATTGGCCCAACTTCACCCAGCAGGTGAAGGAGTATTGCAGGTCTTGTCACCGGTGCCAAGAAATAGGGAAGGCAGGTAAGAAAACCCAAGCCACCCTAATTCCATTGCCCATAGTGGAGGAGCCATTTCAGAGGGTGGGAATAGATATTGTGGGGCCTTTAAATACCCCAACTCCTCTGGGAAGAGGTTCATCCTGACTGTGGTGGATTATGCCACCCGGTATCCAGAGGCCATCTCCCTATCCTCACTGAGGACAGACAAAGTGGCAGATGCCTTACTCGAGATTTTCTCCCATGTTGGGTTTCCACAGGAGGTTATCACCAATCGAGGGGGTTCCTTCATGTTGGACCTGATGAAATGTTTGTGGGAGAAGTGTGGGGTGGTGCAGAGATGCATGACACCTTATCACCCACAAGCCAATGGGCTTGTTGAAAAATTTAATGGTACCCTTAAGTCAATGGTCCAAGCATTTGCTGAACAGCATGGGCGGGACTGGGAGATATACCTTCCCCACCTTTTTGCATACAGGGAGGTGCCCAAGAGTCAACAGGGTTTCCCCCCTTCGAACTCTTATATGGATGCTGGGTATTTGGGCTCCTAGACTTGATCTGGGAGGACTGGGAAGTCAAGCACACCACCCAAGGAACTCCCATAGTGGATTATGTCCTTAGGTTTAGGGAAAGGCTGAAGGAGTTTATGGAGACAGCCCAGAGCAACCTGGCAGCTGCCCAACAGAAACAAAAAGTGTGGTACGACCTCAGAGCCAGAACTCACTCATACACAGTGGGTCAGGAAGTCATGGTCTTAATCTTGGTCCAGAAAGATAAGCTGCAGGCTGAGTGGGCAGGACTGTACAAAGTAGTCAGAAAGGTAAATGACATAAACTATATAATAGAATTACCTGACAGGTGACTTACACAAAGAATGTACAATGTCAACATGATGAAGCCATATGCTAATAGGGTTGACATGGTGTTTGCAGTATGTAGTCCTGGGAAGGGGATGGACAAAGGAGACCCCCTTCTGGGCTTGCTGGAAGAAAACAAGTGGTAGTCCTCTGTGGAGGCAGTTAAACTGTCACCCCAGCTGGCCCCGGACAAGATCCAGGAAGTAAGGGAGGTTTTAGCAGACTTTGCCCCATTGTTTATTACCAAGCCTGAACTAACCTCCTTAGCAACGCATGATGTGGAGATAGGGACACAGACACCCATATGGCAGACAGCATATCTGGTGTCAGAGGCTGTCCAAAAGAACATTAGGAGGGAGATGGAGGAAATGCTGGATTTAGAGGTAATCCAGAAATCCCACAGCACCTGAGCCTCCCCTATAGTCCTTGCACCCAAGCCAGATGAATCTACTTGTTTTTGTGTGGACTATTGTGGACAGACAGATGCCCACCCGATGCCACAGATGGATGAACTCCTGGACAAGTTGGGGGGGCAACATACCTTACAACTATTGACCTGACAAAAGGGTATTGGCAGGTAGAGTTAATGTGACAGAGCTATGGAGAGGTCGGCCTTCATCACTCCGATAGGGTTATTTGAATTTAAAGTAATGCCTTTTGGAATGAAGAGCACCCCTGCCACTTTCCAAAGGTTGGTGAACCAGGGGTTAAATGGTGCTGAAGAGTACACCATGGCATACCTGGATGACATTGCCATGTTGAGTGCCAGCTGGGAGGAACACCTGTCACACCTTAGGGTAGTGCTGGGCAGAATACAGAGGGCCACGCTCACTGTCAAAGCTGAGAAATGCCAGGTGGCCATGGCTGAAGTGGCGTACCTCATGCATGTAGTAGGCTGGGGACAGCTCCGTCCTAACCGAGTAAAAACAGAGGCGATCAAGGCATGGCCCAAACCAGAAATGCAGAAGCAGGTCTGGACTTTTCTGCAGATAGCAGGGTACTATAGGATATTTGTACCCAATTACAGTGTCCTGGCTGCTCCCATATCTGATGTGGTAAAGAAAAGGATGCCTAAGAAAGTTACCTGGGAACCAGCATGTGAAAAAGCCGTTACCAGACTGAAGGAGGCACTGTGCAGTGCTCCTGTATTGACAAGTCCAGACTATAGCAGACCCTTTATAATGCAGACTGATGCCTCAGATGTGGGTATTGGGGCAGTGCTGAGTCAGACATCCAACCAAGGGAAAAGATCACCCCATAGTGTACCTGAGTAAAAAGTTACTTCCTAGGGAGCAGGCATACTCTACTGTGGAAAAAGAGTGTCTTGCAAAAATGTGGGTCCTAAAGGAGTGAGAACCATACTTATACGGGCAGCATTTTGAGGTACAAACTGACCACAACCCCCTGGTTTGGCTGACACAAATAGGAAAAATGAATGGTCGACTATTAAGATGGAGTCTTGCCTTGCAAGTGTATGACATGACGATCTCACATAGGGCTGGAGCAACCAATGAAAATGCAGATCGCTTGTTGCATCTATATGAGGAATGAACTGACTTAGGTAGCTCATCCCATGCAGGGGATAGGGCCCCCAAATTCAGTCTAGGTGGGGAGGATTGTGATGATCTGCCCTCTGCTTATGCTTATTGTATGATAGTTATAAATAAATGGTCTGTGTATGAAATGTCAGTATGTGAGAAATTTGGCCTTTAACTTTAAAGGTCAGTAGCTGAAACCACAGAATGTCATAAAACTGACCAGGGGAACCATTTAATGAAGACTTCCTTACAGAAGGGTATTTTATTACCTTTTATGACTTGCCCAGGCTTTTGAAGTTGAAACTAAATGTGAGTTTTATGACATTACAGGAAGGAAGGTAATTGGGCTGGTTCCTCTTATTTTAGCACATAGCCAGAAGTGTGTGAAGAGTCGTAAGACCCTCAGATCACACCAGCAGCAGGAAATAAGGAGAAGGGACATGAAGAAGAAATGGTTGATTAAAGACGGTCATATTTTGGAAATGGCTAGTTACAGATTTCACAAAGTAATGACTCACATCCTCAGGAATAACTACGCTAGAAATTAAAATCTAAGGGAGGATCTAGCTGACCTCATCAAAAGGGGGTGGGGCAGATAGATTTAAAAATAAAACATTGTATCTGGGAAATGTGACATATGAATCTTGGGCTCTGAGACAGAAAGTTCTCTAAATTAAACAGCACTTAAAAAGTAGATAGAAAAGAATCAAGTGTCTGTGGTAGAAGTGCTTGTTCTGTAACTTCCCTTTGTGCTTTACATGATTGTGAGATTTATGATATATTGTTCTGTATTTAATTTTACCTCTTTTTATCATATTTTAGTAAACAACCTTTTCTTTGAAATACTGCCTGGGTGTCTTCTCCGTTTCTTTTTGCATGTGAAGTGCCTGTATTTAAGTCTGACAGCTGTTGAAAAGCTTGATTGTGTTACTGAGCTTGTATAATAAGGTAAGAAATACCTAGGTCTCTTATAGAACAAAAAGGGTTCATTTTGGATACCTGGTTAGGTGCCCTTAGGTGAAAGATATATTGCATCCCCCCCCCCCCGAAGAGAATATTATCTGAGCCTATACATTTGGGTATGCTAGCATAATGTTCACAGTTTGAATCCCTCCAGAACTCAAGGCTAAAGGTGATTCAGACCCAAAGCAGACAGGAGGGTTACCCTGTATGTTACCTGTTCACACTATTGCACTCTGAGGTTGGCACTGTGGGAGCAGAAGGCCTGACCTGCGGAGTGTGTTTGTGACAGTCACTACGTTCAAATGCCTAGAAGTCTGGCTGGACAGCAAGCTTAACTTTTCTGTTCATATAAAAGCCATCTACTCCAAACTTCACACCAAACTGGGTACCTTATTCAGAAACAAAGAATGTCTCTGTCACAGGTCTATAAGGAGCTGGTAACCAAAATGGTGCTCCCAGTTTTCGATTATGCTGATATAGTCTATGGTGCCACCCCTTCCTCCTCCTCCTTTGCCAGACTGGATACCTTATGCAATGCCTTCTGCTGCTTCACCACTGACTCTCCCCCTTGTACCTACTACCAGTCCCTCAACACTTTCTTCTCCATCTCCCCCCCACTTGCTGTCACATCATCAGGCCCACTGCACTGCTTTTATTGCTAAATATTGGTTTGGGTCTCTGCCCTCCTATCTTTCTTCCCTGCCATCCCCTGCTCCCAGCTCCTTATACTTGCTTCTGTCCAGGGATTCCCACACCTTCTTCACCACCCCCTCACACTCACTCTTCTACTGGTCAAGTGGCCTTCTCCTGTCACCCCTCCTCTTCTGGAACTGGCTCCTTCCTCCTCTCTTCCTGCCTTTAGACTTCACCTGAAGCAATTACCAACACCCTCTTGCTCCTGCTTTCCACCCTAATTGTATACCCATTTTCCCGCTTCAGTCCTCCAAATGTTACCCTTTTGTAACTGTGCACTTTTGCTTGCTGCAAAAATGTTCCTGTGCTTGCTGCAGTTCACTGGTCTGCTTTCTAACTCCCACCACTGCCTTTATGTACACCTGTTTCATCCAAAGCCTAATATGTCTCCCCCTTTATTTATGACTACTCACCTAACCATGACTGTTATAATGACATACCTCAATTGTGTCCTCGACTTTTTACTACTTCCTCAGAGCTGTCCCAACTCCCCCGTGTTAAACTTGCTGAATTTTGATCTGTTTTCTTTGTATTTTGTACTGCACTTGAAACATGTTTCTCCTTCTACCCTTCCTCCTGGTAGCACCTGAAAACAAGTGTAGGCTCAGTGTGCCTTTCCCAGTTAACAACCTTTAAATAAATAAATAAAATAAAATAGAAACATAGAAATTGCCAGCAGATAAAGATAGCTAGGCCCATCCAGTCTACCAGTAAGTCCTACCTTTATCTGTGGCCTCTGACCCTACTTGATCAATGGCTTTTTCCTCTCCTTCCCACTTCTAGGGTTCCCTTATGCCTGTCCCATGCATGTTTAATTCCCTCCACTGTGCTCACTCCCACCACCTCCTATGGCAGACTATTCCATGCATCTACCACCCTTTCCATGAAGAAAAACTTCTTCACATTTCCCCTTATCCTGCCACCTTATATATCATGCCCCCTCATTCTTGTACTCATCTTATGTTGGAAGATGTCACCCCCCTGCACCTTGTTAATGCCTTTAAGGTATTTGAAGATTTCTCTGTCATGTCTCCCCACTCCCTCCTCTCCTCTTGCAAGTACATACTGAAGTCCTTTAATCTGTCCTCATATGTTTTCTGGTGCAAGCCCTGCACCATCTTTGTTATCCTGCTCTGGACTGCCTCCAACCCGTCAATGTCCTTACAAAGATGTGGCCTCCAGAATTGTACACAGTACTTGAGGTGAAACTTCACTAGTGTTTTATACAAAGGATTTACCACCTCCCTCCTTCTGCTAGTGTAACCCCTAGGCTGCGCTACTCTGAGAGATACTACCCCTGCCCTGTGGGCCCATACAAGGTTGAGGGGCCTGGATTCCCAAGATCAACCTTAAAAATGCTTCTTATCCAAGATATTGCATTGACATGGTGCATCCACCCAGAGTTAGCTTTAAGTGGGCTGATATGGGATCTAGTAGAACACCCTGGGATGCTGTACCCATCCACTGTAACCATAAGCCACCCCAAACACATAACCCAATAACGGTTCTCCACATTTCAAGTCCTTTTACCATTTATTGACTGGATCCTAAGAATATGCTCACAACAAAGGTATCTGCAAAAACAACAAACAATTTATTTACAGAGGGAAAAGACTTGGAAACAGGGAAAGAGGAGTAGAAGTTATTCATTTACAGTATTTACAATAGGTTTAATTGATTTTGAGTTGTTGCTGGTAAAACCCTCCAGCTGGGTAGATAAGTTGCATTTTAAATTGAGGCAGTATAGTGCAGTGGTTTAAGGCTCTGAGCTGCAAATCTGGTGACATCCAGCAGACCAGACCTGGGTTTGAATCCCACGGCTTCCACTTGCATACTAGGTGACCCTGAGCAAGCCACTTAACTTCCCTGTGCTCCCAGGTCGCACCTGTAAAAAAGCTTTCAGCTTAGTGTGCTACTCCTGGTTAAACAACTAAAAATAAAATGAATAAAATAAATCACACACAGTAATCACATAGTTTACCAACCTCCAAAATAACCGAGCCCTGGCTGTCTAACTAAGCTGCATAAATCAGTTGACACAGTTTCCATTTTATCCAGTTGGTACCAGACCTCAATATTGGTATGAGTCCCTGCAATCCCAACCTAAATCTGAGTGCCCAGCAACCACAGTCCATTTGCAGGTGCAGCCTGCAGATGGTGCAGCTGTATGGTGGCTGGCTAAATTAAGAAGATTAAGGCTTGGCTTGAAAACTTTAAACACTTGAGCTTGAAGTATCCAGCACTTGAACTATGTACAGTCTTGTTTAAAGTTAAGCACTCTTAGCAAGTGGACACAATCCCTGAAGTTAAACTGCAGGCAAGCCAACTGCCAGTACCCCTTTCTGACTGCAAATGTTTTAAAACTTAATGGTGGAAACAGCACTTTAACATCCTGAAGACTGCCCCTTCCCCCCCTCCTTTTGGGCTAAAAGCACTTGTGGTGCAACCAGCCGTTTATTTTACGTTCAGCACATTTATATTTTCTTAACATTCAGCACATTTATAACCAAATTCTTCATTCAGCACATTTATAACTAAATTTTTCAACCATGGGCCATCGTGGCCACCATGGTTCCTTTCAACTTTAACAACTTAAGGCTTTTTGGTGGGTACTTGCTCCCTATGGCTAGGGTGACCTGGTTCTTCAAGTTCCATATCAAACTAATAAACTTTCAATTCAAAACAGTTTCTCAGTTTTTTCCAACACTTATCACAATGTCTCAATCCCATGTGGTAAATGGCTGAAGTTCACAATTTCCACAGGAAGTCTTGACCAAGTACTGGCAAAATACTGGGCCTCCCAGGCAAAGTTAGGATAAGCCCCAGTTCTGAGTGCTCCCCTTCCAGTCCTGTAGGCACTTCAGCAATTTAAACACATATCAACATATTTATATAAGCTGAACCACTCCGGGCCCCTTAACTTGTATAGGTTCACCCACGCTGGGCAATGGCTAAGCACAGCAGATGCAGGGTGCAGACCAACCAACAGTTCCAGACAGTTAACAAGTCTCTAGAGAATTGGCAACACCAATAAGTATTTCTCTTTTCCATGCACTTGGGGGTACAAGATTACTCGCTCCTAACGGAAAGGTCCTCCATCATAAAGGTTCTTGAAGTCTTCAGTTCTCTCATCACTGATGCAGGTTCGGCTTTCTCACAGCTGGCTTGTCACCAAGTTGCAGGTCCCATGTTTTTCCCAAACATGGACAGGATCGGCTAGCCCCTGGAGGACATTCTTCTGGCAACCCTCAGGCTAGCAGGCTTTACTTTAAACTAAACTGATTTAAGTTCTGGCAAAGAAGAACAAAGCCCCTGTCCCTTGGGGAGAGGCTTACACTCGATCTTCAGGTCCATTTGGTTTGCTGCAGCCTGGGCCTCCATCCCTGTGGGGGGCTCCTGCTCAAATCTGGAAAATCTGCTGAAACACAATCTTTTATGGAGCTTTCCTGAGGCTCCCTATTGGCTGGAGCTATTGGTTGCTTTGGCTCTGATTGGCTGAACAGCTTGTCACTCACAAAAATGTATTATTCATTAAGCTTCACAGTTGGTTTGCTGCTTTGGTGCCTGCAATTAGGTCCCTGTAGTTCCCTAGAAGCACTGGGTAGTTTCCCATGAGCTTTAACAAATGTCCCTGAAGGCCTGGCTTCAAAATCCTAGCTTTCCGATTGGCTATTGCTGTACTGTAATGACTGCTAAACACACAGTCCCTTAAGCAGAATTAACACAGTCCCAAATAAAGTCCTGGTACAGCCAGAATAATTAACATTTTTGCCCAAATGTTCCACAGCTCTATAGCCCCTTATATGTCCTTAACACACTGGTACTGCCCCAATAGCATGAGAAGGTTCATTTGTAACATTGTTTTTGTCACTTGAGCACTTCACCATTGTTTCTATAACACTTCCCTTTGTTCCTCTCTGCGTGGAATGGTTATAATGTACAGTAAATTGCTGTATTATTCTGAAAGCAGTGTCACGTTCTGTAAAAATAAAGTCATTTAAACTATGTACCAGGTATTATCAACACAGTGGGTGTTGGGTGCTTCCAACCTGGTTGGATAGTAGGTCTACAATGAAGCCAGAGATTGCAATTCTAGGCTCTATAAAAAGTAAGTGCTTGTAGGAGAAAAGAAGGCACATATTCCTTTAAGAGCAACTGGAGGAAAACTGGAGTCATCATCTCTGAAAGTAACAAATGAAAGCCCAGAGCTGTGGAGCTAATGTGCAAACTTGTTTCTGTCCTCTATGGCTCCATCATTTATTCAGGAGGTAGAAGCAGAAGACGGGGACTCGCATTTGCTTGATACTCAATTATACATTAGTGTACATCACTTGGCAATCTGTTCATATCAATTTAATTGGATTTTAATATTGCCTCTGATCTTGTTGTCCAATTAACAGTACTGGCTGGCAATAAAGCAGAACCACACACTATGTAACACCTTTGATCCCTGCCATATGGAGCTCTTCCATTGATTACCACATTTTCAAAAAATTTCACTCTCTCAATATGGGCTGTGATAAATGGAAGAAAAAGCACATCCCCAATGTGATAAAAATTTCACTTCAACTCGCAACTTCATTTATTTTGTTGACATTCGGCTCTGATTAAGAACAATAAAAAAAGCATGCCCTGAATATCATATGCAAATAGAACCCTGGGCATGCATCTAATCATGCCAAGGGAGCGTTACGGTGACTAGCTTGGCATTGTTTCAATTTTTTTTAAAGTGACAGCATACACTTTTGGGGGCCAGATACATGGGTTGTCGCCAGTCTTATTGCTGTTTTGTAGACAGCTGATGTGTTCTCAGGAAAACATACATAATAATTCACAGTTTTAGTATGTCACTGCTCAACCAACAACTGTATGCAGGTGGCATCTGCATTAGTACCCCCCTCCAAGAAACTGGGCTAAGTAGATAAGGTTAGGCAGTCTGGTAGTATAACTCATTACACGAAGAGCTGGAATGAAGGGTTCCAGTGCTGAATAATTAAAGTGTTTTAAATGTATCAGTAGGAACTTTAAAAAGCATTTTAGACAAATTGAAGCTTATACTGTATATATACATACATACATATATATATTATATATGTTATATATATAATATATATATAGTGTATATAATATATATATATTTCATATATATATATATTTCATATATATACAGTATATATATATATATTTGTATTTTATTGTATTTTTTTAATCAATAATTTGTGTTCCCATTGCAGCCCCAGTTGTTGACTCTTTCTGGAGTCCCAATGTACCCCTAGGACCCTACACTCCTGTCAGTGACACCTCTGGCCCTCTATGGAACCTTGCTTAACCCACTAGAAAGGTTCAGTGTGGATGATGTACCCCGACAGCAGTTTCTTGTCAAGTGGTAGGTGGGGGCAGGGCAGGGCCTGGAAGTAACAGGGCCCAACATCTATGGCTGCTGAGGCCATTTTTCAACTTTTTATAGCCCTTCCATGAGACTCTGGCTTTGTGATACCATGCTCAGACATGCACACTGAAGTGCATTGTCACACAGTATCAGAGAGCATCCTTCTTCCCTCAGATTTATCTGTAGTTACACAGGTGGCACTACTGCAGTTTCTGCACACTTTTGCCCTCCCCAGAGATGAGAACCCCAGCTTATTCCCAAACTAGGGTTGCCAGCATCTCAAGGGCATGGGGTCATAATGTCACAAGACATTATGCTGCATGCAAAAATCATGCTGCAAATACAGTGCAATTTTTGCATGCAGCATAAGTCCTTTTTTACAGCAGAATTGGCAGTATTGCACCACTCACTCTTCCCTACAGCACTATTTCAGATTAGCGCTAATGTCGTACGCTTGATAGGGTGCGACATATTGACCCAGTATGCATCTGAAGTGCAGATGGGTGAACTTTAAGCTTATATTTAAATTAATTTCTGCATTTAGTTTTTCCTTTTTCTTAAGAAATATGCACATTGACATGAGCAAAGATCACTGCACTCCAAACTTCATTTGTTCTGGCTGCTTGTCTACACCTAACATCACAATCCTCTGCTCGTGAGATCACAGTCTGTGGCTGTGGAAACTGTTCTTTCACAAGCTGAGGATTGTGAAGTCAGGTGTAGACATGTAGCTAGAGTAAATGGAATCTGAGTGATCCTATTTTCATGTTAAAGGGAACCGAAATCCTGTTCAAATTGTTCATATAATCCCAAATTTTGATATACACAGATACATAGAAATGTGACGGCAGAGAAAGGCACCACGGCCCATCTAGTCTGCCCAACACCCTACCTCCCCCCTTCTGTTATGCTTCCACCCTCTTTTCCCAACCCCTTAAATCTATCCCAAGCCCTCTTGAACCCCTCCACCATTTCAGCTGCCACTACCTTCTCCGACAGCTTGTTCCAGGCCTCCACCACCCTCTCCATGAAAAACTGCCCCCTGACATTACCTCTGTATTGCCCACCTTCCAGTTTGAGGCTATATCCCCTCGAGTTCACTTCCTTCTTCAATTTGAACAAGCTGTTACCCTCTACCTTATTTATTCCCTTCAGATACTTAAAGGTCTCAATCATGTCCCCCCTCTCCCTCCTAGTCTCCAGAGGGTACAAATTCAGCCCTCTTAATCTTCTCTCATAGAGTACATCCTGAATCCCTCGTACCATTTTGGTTGCCCTTCTCTGATCCCTCTCCATCAGCTTAACATCTCTTCATAGGTGAGGCCTCCAGAACTGCACCCCATACTCCAGATGCGGCCTAACCATGGTTCTGTATAATGGCATTAGCACCTGCCACCCCTTGCAATGCAGACCAACATTCCATTTGCCTTTCCCACTGCCCTGCTACACTGGCTACCCACCTTGAGGTCACACGATACCATAATCCACAGGTCCCTTTCTGTTTCCTTCTCCTTAATCACCAACCCCCCAAGGGAGTAAGTTTCCCTCCTATTCTTCCTCCCCAGGTGCATCAGTGAGCACTTTTGTGTATTAAACTTCAATTTCCAGGTGTCAGACCACCTCTCCAGCCTCTCCAGGTCCCGCCTCATGGCTTGCACCCCACTAGGTGAATCCACCTTATTGCAGACCTTTGTATCATCTGCGAACAGGCACACCTATCCTTCTAGACCCTCCTCTAGGTCACTAACATAGATGTTAAAGAGTATTGGTCCTAGCACTGAATCCTGTGGCACCCCACTGGTCACTGCCCATTCCCTGGAATGTGTCCTATTTACCACCACCGTCTGACTCCTTCCCTTCAACCAGTTTTCCACCCACCTGGTGATCCTGTTGTCCACCCCTAGTCTGTCCAGCTTATGTGCCATTCCACCATGCGGAACGGTGTCGAAGGCCTTATTGAAATCCAGAGAGGCCACGTCCACTGCTCCTCCCTGGTTCACAATCTGTGTCACCCCACCAGAAAACTCTATCAGGTTAGTCTGACAGGACCTTCCCTTGGTGAAGCCATGCTGCCTGTCATTCTGCATGCTATTCATCTCCAAGTATTCTATCAACCTGATCTTAAGTAGTGTTTCCATTACCTTCCCCACCACCGAGGTAAGACTAATAGGATGGTAGTTTTTGACCTCGTCCTTCCACCCCCCCCCATGTAGTGTGACCACCTCTGCCCTCTTCCAGTCCATTGGCACCACCCCTGTGACCAAGGACAAGTTAAACAGCCTTGCTAGATGTGGCGCCAGTTCATCCTTTACCTCCTTGAGAACCCTTGGGCATATTCCGTCAGGCCCCATTGCCTTGTCTATCCTAAGTCTACCCACCTCTTCCCTTACTCCTTCAGCAGTGAATTCTGCCACAGCCACCTGCCTGTGGCTTTCACCTTCCCCACCCCATCGTGGTTCCCTACCCTCCCTTTCCTCCATGAAGATTGAGGCAAAATAGCTGTTTAATGCCTCTGCTTTTTCGAAGTCCCCTTCCAGTATTGTTCCACTTTCCCCCCTTATCCTTCCAATCCAATCCTGTGCCCTCCTCCTTTCTCCAATGTACCTAAAGAAGGTTTTGTCCCCCCTCCTTGCCTGCTTTGCTATCCTTTCCTCAGTGGCCTCCTTAGCCCTCCTTATCTTTTGCCCAGCCTCCTTTCTTTTTCCTGTAGGTTTCCTGTCCTCATCCTTTTGCATCCTCCTGTACCTCTTGAATGCTCTAGTCTTCTCCTTGACCCCTAACGCCACCTCTCTAGTGAACCATAGAGGTCTTTTCTGTCTTCTGTTCTTTCTTACCCTTCTTATATATGAGTCCATGGCTTTAAATACCCCTCTCTTGATGGCTGCCCATAATTCCTCCACCCCCTGCACATCCTCTGTCCTCAACATTTCTTCCCCAACTACCTTCCTCATTCCATGAAAGTCAGCCTTTCTGAAGTCCATTACCTTGGTTCTTGTCCTAACCCTCTCCCTGCCCACTCTCACCCTGAACCTGACAGCCCTGTGGTCACTGGTGCCAAGCTCTTCCCCCACCTCCACCTCCTCCACACTGTCCCCATTTGTGAGG
The DNA here is from genome assembly GCA_016271365.2 of Neoceratodus forsteri. Lineage (NCBI taxonomy): Eukaryota > Metazoa > Chordata > Ceratodontiformes > Ceratodontidae > Neoceratodus > Neoceratodus forsteri. Next base: position 1,466,990,284 of record CM057450.1, on the reverse strand, counting down.
ACCACATCCAACAGGTTTACACCCCTAGTGGGCTCACTCACCCTTTGTTGCAGGAATATGCCCTGAAGAGCCTCTAAGATGCCCCTGCTCCTTGTGGAGATTGCTGTCTAGGCCTCCCAGTTGATGTCTGGAAGGTTTAAGTCCCCAACTAGCACAATTTCCCCTTTCCATGCCATCCTTGCTACTGGTGTTGTGTGTTTGACATGTATGATGTCTAATAACTCCAGTGTATTGTGTTGTGTGTTTGAGTTTGAAATAGTTCTATTTTTGTCTATTTAGGGCCCAGTATTATGTAAAAAGCCCAAGCATGGTGCACACTATAGAGGTACAGAAACTGGAAAAAGCTGCTGATTGAATTGACAGAGCAAACCCTGGCACTTCACACCTGAAACATAATGCCTCATTAGGTGACAGAGACAGCAGGATCAGCCCATAAATATGCCCTATTAGAATTGATAAATATATTTATTGGATATTTGCTAAATAAACATGGCTTTCAATTGTGACAAAACAATGCAAAGTACATTGGACGCATTATTTAGCATGCTTTTTGCCCTCAATCCTCTGCCAGTCCCCATCGGCCTGCCACTTATTCCCAGCCCCATCACCCATTGTCTCTGGGACTTATCATTCAATTGCACAGTGACCCATGGATTTTGCATATAGCAAGGGCCCCATGGGACACCCTGCAAATCCCACAAGGAGCTGGGTATAGGATGTTGCAGCAGGCAGCCTAGTAGATGATGGTGGGGGGGCTGTGAGGAGGCACGTCATCATCCTGCCCAGTGTCTGCATTTTCCACCATTTTTCATCCCTCCCAGCAGGTGCCTCAGCAGGCTAGGGCTGACAGGGATGCACAGAGATGCATATGTCATAGCCCCTTGATGCACACCCTCCCATGCCATGTCTCCACTGTCAGACCACCACCTGTGGCTACCCAGGCAACATCATCACAGCGTAGGCAGCAACCTACCCTCCCCTGGACAAGGAGAGCAGCCCATAGGAAGCTCAATCTTCCTCCCCCAGCCAGCCACCCAAACAACCCAGGTCCATTCCCAAACCTGGATCACCAGCATGGCAGCAGGTAAGACCTCAGCCCTCTGTGCCACCAGGCAGGCTCTAGTACACTGGCTGCATTACTTAATGAATAAAAGGTATTCCCACAGTTTATTATTTTATTTATTTCAAATGATTTTCCATGAAAGACCTATTGAGCTTTTAATAGGTCATTTCTAGATGTGTCGGGGGAGGACAGATAAACAAATAATATAAAAATTATCCATTAAAGGAGTAGAGCCACAGTTTTAAAATCCATCACTGCAACATCAAGCATGAACCAAGTGTGAATGAGCAAAGGAGAACTTAATGGGCTCCAGTGTGTGAAGGTGAAGTATTGTTAACCCAAATTGCATGGGTTTATACTATTGATTCAGTAAACCATTTTTCCAGTTTCTGAACCTCTATAAAGTGTGCTGTAGTTGTTGTTTGTTCCATACTGCAGTGGTTCCAGTGATACCAGCTCATCTCTGTGAGCATGTGGTTTTTATGTTTTAAATGATTGGCCCTTGTTAATGTAGTCTTTTTTCCACCCAATAATCATTTTTATGTTTGCTTGAAAATTGCAAAGCAAACATATTGGGATAATGTGTGGGTCTGTGGGTATGTCAGACTGTTAACCAGTAAGCACTGGTGAAAGCAATCTCTCCTTCTTGTATTTGGACTCTGGGTTCATCTGAATACTTACATATGACAGTTTCTGCAAGGAACTATCGCCTATCTCTCTCAGAATAAACTGTATTTAACAGAAGGAAGTTCAACAGGAATGGTTAGTGGTAGATCATAGCCAAAGGACAAAAGTGCAGGTCAGCATAGGCAATTGGGGGCAATTATCTGAAACTAGTTAGAGATCAGAAGGGATGGATCGGATGTGGAAGGTGATGGCGCTAATGGCAGATGCCTGGGAAACAAAACCTTTGTCCTCCAGGGAAGAATAGCAGAGACATAGTTGCTATTACCAAGACATGGGTGACACAACAACATGATTGGGATCTGCAGGCAGTAGGCTACACATTGTTCAGGAGAGATTGGATAAAAAGGGAGGGAGGTGGAGTGGCATTTTATATCATTGAAAGAATCCTTGCCTCAGAGATAGAAGAGTTTAAACAACCAAGACAATCTGGGTAAAAGTCATAGCAGGTGAGGAGGCTAAATAGGGTAGGAGTTGTCTACAGATCTCTGGAACAGAGATAGGAGGTAGACAATGAGCTAAGAAATGAGATCACAGGATGGCAAAGCTAGGGGAGGTTTTGATATTGTGGATTATGCTGGGTTTAGACTAGAGCACACCAACTGGAACAATCCTGAGCAGACAGACCTTATTGGAAAGAATTCAGGAGGCATTCTTTTACCAAAAGTTCATGAAACTTACTAGAGAAGGGGTCAAGTTGGACCTTGTCCTCACAAAAAGGGATAGTGTATGGGAGGTAAAAGTGAGGGAACCCCTGGGATTTAGCAATCATAAAACAGTGTGAGATGAAGTCTCGCTTAAGGCTGAAATGGTATCATCCATGTCCAAGATCCTGAACTTCAGAAGGGCTAATTTACAGAAGTTGAGAGGTGTTAGGGGACAGATAAAGGAAAGTAAAGGAAGATGTAGGAGTAGACAGGAAATAGAATGTGATCAAAAAAGGAGTACTAGATGCAACAGGTCTCTGTGCAAAAATAGTGGCAAGAATAGGAGGGGAAAGAAACCATTACTGTTCCTAGAGAGAGCTGCTGAGGTAGTAAGTGATAACAAGGGAGGTGTTATTAAGTGTAAAAGAAGTCAAATGGACAAGGACACAGGTTTATAGAAGGAAATGACAAGAAACTCTAACAGGGCAGTGAGACAGGTACAGGCAGTAACAGAACTGAGGCTTGTAGAGGGGGTCAGGAAGGATGACAAGGAATTCTTTATATGTGGGGGCAGTGTAAAACCAAGGGGGGCAGACTAAAGAAGGGAGTGAAAAGGGTAGAGTATGAGAAGGGCAAGGTGAATCCACTGAATAATTATTTCTGTTCAGTATTTACCATAGAGAAAAAGACCTGTGACAACTGTTAACATAATGACCTGCAGGGAATCACTGACAGGGGTCAGGAAGGAGCCCGGTACAAAGCAAAGAGTTTTGAAGAAACTTCAGGCACTGTATGTAAATAAATCAATGGGTACCAATAGGCTGCAGCCATGAGTATTAAGGGAAATGTGACAGGTCTTGGCAGGTCTGATAATGGACCTCTTCAACTGCTCATGTGAAACAGGAGAAGTGGCAGAAGACTGGAAGATGGCAGATGTGGTCCCTCTTCATAAAAGTGGTAGTCATGAGGAGCAGGGCAACTATAGTTGAGTAACCTGATGTCTATAGAGGGGAAAAGCTTAACATCCATTATAAGATTTAAGCTCATGGGGCTCCTGGCAGTGAATAGCTGCAGGACTCCAGACAACATGATTGTATCAGTGAGAGGTTATGCCAAATGAAGCTGATTTACTTTTTCGTTTGGGTGACAAGAGCCATGGCATGGATTAAGCTATGTATGTACTATACCTGGTTTTTAGATAAGCCTTTGGCTTCATCCCTCATGAATGGGCTGTGAAGAAATGGTGTGATTTGGGGACTGGGGAAAAGATAACCAAGTGGGTAAAATACTGGGTGACTGGGATGACCCAGATGGTAATCCTGAATGGGGGAGTCATCAGCGATTAGAGAATTCACAAGCAGAGTACTCAGAGATCAGTTTTGGGACTGGTTCTCTTCAATATGTTTATCTGTGATTTAAAGGAAGGAGTCCTAGGGAAGATATTCCTCTTTGCAGATGACCCCAAAATCTGTTGCAGAATAGTTTCTGAGAAGGGGTTAAGACCTATGAAGAGAGATCTGATGAAGCTGGAGAGGTGGTCTAAAGTGGCAGCTGAAATTCATTGCAAGGAAGTGCAAAACTTTGCACATAGGGGCCAAAATCTGAAATCTGAATGCAGGATGGGCTTTTGGTGGTGGAGGTGGTGGGGGAGGTGGGGTGGATAGCACAGTGGAGGACAAATATCTGGTAGTAATGGTCATGAATACTTTGAAGACATTTGAACAATGTTATAGAGCAGTGGGAAAGGCAAATTGGATGCTGGGTTGCATATGTAGATGGATTTCTAGCAGAAGGATGCCTCTGTATAGATCACTGGTATAATGTCATTCAGAGAACTTTATACAGTTTTAGGATCTGCACTTAAAGAACAATTGGGACTGGAGGCGGTACAGAGGAGGGCTACCAAGATGATCTAGGAGCAACAGTGTAGGGCTTATAAGGAACACCTGGAGGATCTAAGCATGCATACTCTGGAGGATAAGAGGAAAAGACATTCCAGTACCTTCATGAAATAAATAGAGCAGACACCATTGACTTGTTCGCAGTAAGTAATAATACTGTGCAACCACTACAGGTAATTTTATGAAACATGAAGGAGGTCAAAAAAGCCATGAGAAACACTTTTTGTACCAAATGGGTAGTGGCAGAATGGAATAAACTTCCTGGTGAAGCCGTACATGCTGAGATGCTAGGAGGGATTAAGAGGGGATTGGGACAGGAGCCATACATGGGAAATGTACCGTCGTGTACAATAGGAGAGTACATGTGGTCTGACAGGGGCTGAGTCAATTATCTAGGTAGAAAAGGACAGATTAGCTTGGCTACCAGGTCTTTTCTGTGAATATTTTGTATGTTTCTATGGTTCTGTCACATGGCAAAATCATCCACATCAGCACCTGCTGACATTTTATGTTGCTAAATAGATGTGATTCACTGGTTGAGGTGTCAGTGTACCTGAGATGCTGTGATTTATTGATTGAGGTGTCAATCTGCCTGTGAGGCAGATATGTGGCTGATATGCATGGCCACGGATTCTCATTTTTTACGGGAAAACCTGGTAAAATTCTGGAATTTGGACTGCCCACACACTGGTACAAACAAAGAATTTCATGGAATTTGGCATTTTATGCCAAATCAGTAAATCTGCAGAACTTGTATTTTTCTTATAATTGCTTCCTGTACAATTTGCTTAATTTAATGCTCTGTGTATTAAGCCTGCTTTTTTCTAATTATTTGTACCCATACTAAAAGAATGACAGAAGAATCCTGGTAAAATTCAGAAATTAGACTTACAATCACTGGTGCAATTCCTGGAATTTCAAGTAATGAAAATGGAATTTCATATCAATCAATGTAAATCAGTGACCTTGCTGATATGTGGCCCATATGGAGAGCTGTGCAGCTCTGTATTTCTGTCTCTTCCCCCAATTATTTGTAATCCACTGTTGTGCTCTGTTTTTATGGCTTCTCCTAACCCATATTGTACCTGTGCCTAACTCTGTTATTATGAGCAACCTACTCGACTTGTAGCTAACCTTGCTACTGCCAATTTGCATAGTGATTTTGGCTTGGTAATCCATATGTGAGAATTACAAATAGCAAGTAACTGCTAATTCATCTGCAATGCAACTGGGGCAGAATTTACTAGCTTTCTGCCTTGTGGGCACAAGCTTTGACCAAACCTTTTAATTCTATTTAATGGTTCAGCTAAAGGTACACAGTAAAAACAAAAGTTCTGCTATCATTACTAAGGAGGGCTACATAAATGTGCTGGTCCATAACTTATGTGATCATGATTGTGGTAGAAAATTGGATCAGCTGTTCAGCTTGAGGGCTTGCCCTTTAAAAAATGCAATATTGCAGCCACGTTATTATTGCATGATGCTACAGGAAAAGGTTTGCAATCAAATAAAGTTTAGCTGTCTACTGACGAGGGCTAAACACAGTAGAAATGTTTTGTGCTTTGGCTAGTGGTGATCTGCTCAGAAGTTCTGATCAATTGTTTGCACTGTGGACTCGTACTTCAGTAAAGCCATTGATTACACAGTGCAGGTAAGCATTTATTTATTAATTTTTTTGTATATTTGTTTCTCCCCTGGCTCCCACCGGCTATCTCTGATGTCCCCCTCAAGTCGCACCCAAGCATCAGACCCCCTCCCTTCTTGCCCCATGACTTACCCTTCATGGTAGGGGGTGGGGAGCGACTCAACCCACCAGCACAAATCCAGCTGTGGGAGGTGTCCTTTTGAGGCAGCGCAGGAAAAGTGACCATCGTCATCCTGCTGCAGTGGGAACCAATTTTTCCTTTTTCCTTGAGCAGAGTGTGAGTGTGCAATGCCGCCAATGATGTCCAGCATGCACATCCACACAATGTATGTTGAGCAGTTGCTCGCACTCTGCCCCCATGTTATGGGACCTGGCATGTCGGCCCCAGCCACCGCTAGGGGTCAGGAAAATGCTGGTCCGTGTCCCCACCTTCCCCTGGGAGATGAGAGCTGTCTTCTGGATGCTCAATCCTCTCCTTCCCCGGCAGACTCCTAGCGACCCACTTGCACTGTGAACACGGGTCGCCGGTGTGGTAGGAGGTAGGGCAGTGATGCCTCAGCCCTCCACACCACTGGGCCAGCCTAGGTAAGTATTTTTTTAATGTACAGGTTTGGTACATGGTATCAGTTCAAAACTTCTAAAATCAAGTCTCTGCACCCATTTTGCCAGCATACTAATTAAGATTTGTTCACGAACAAACTAATAAAGTAGGTTGGTGCTCATGTTTTCATTACAGCAGTGAGGAGCATTTTCATGCTTTCCGATTCTCACTTCTGTATGACCATGCATCACATTGCTGGCAGGGAAGGTTGTATTTTCTATAACTTACCAGCAGTAGTCCTACAACCTCCCCCATTCAATCACAAAAACAAGGAAGCATACCGCAGTAAAACCAACATCCATTCCCCATGTAAAATCAGTCTTAATCAGCACAAACTTGAGCTTCTATCAGCAAATGGGAGTTGTGTGACACTGCTCATTGGGAAATGAGATCAGAGCTCCTGTCCTGTGGATATAAGTACTATACCTAATGTGCTTACCACCAAAACGCCCATCCTACAACTACTTATACAGATAAACCTAGTGCTGCGTTCATGAGGCTCCTCCACTGTTAATGTAAATTGCTGTATTATACTCCTAACAGCAAACAAAGGATAGGGCACACTAGGACCACACCCACAAATCAAACACTCTGCAAAACATATTTATTTTGTAAACTTTGACTGGTTCCCCTTAAATGTTAATTGTTGCATTATACATGCACTTGTTCTGCATTGATAATTAATTGCTACATTAATTTGCATTTTACTTTACCGCTGCTGTTTTCATTAAGCTATACCATTTCCTTTACTGGATTCTGCTTACTTATTTTGTTGCTTATACTTATATAATAACTGGGTCACATTTTTCCCATAGGAGAAACTGGTTGTAATTCGCCATTATAACCAGCTGGTTATAACGGCAAACATGCACTGCAGATCCTATATGAAAACCATGAGCTACAGTATCTTCTAAAAAGTGCCAAAGAAAATAAGATTTGGCCAGAGCCAATAGGACTGCAGCCGAGGAATTTAGTGAAAAATATTGAAAATTACCAAAGTTATGAGCCTGCATTTGCAAAATGTAACGTAGGCTCATAAATTTGTTGTTCTGTAATATTTTTACACCAAGTTTTCAACATAGCCTTGTTGTGACCCTACCTCATGAAGAAGGGCAGAGAAAATGTTCAGCTCCTGTCCTAAAGGTGATTTTGTGCAGGGATTGTGAAATCAACTTTAAGGACTCAAAAACACATTTTGGGCATGAGTTGAAAATGACAGCTGTCACATTCACAAAATGGCTATGTTGAAAATTTGGGGTACAAATATTGAATATTACCAAACTTATGAGCCTGTGTTTGCAAAATTCAACCTAGCCTCCTAATGTTCTTATTTTTTAATATTTTTACACCAGATTTTCAACATAGTCTTCTTATGATTCCAACTCATGAACAAGGGTAGCGAAAATTCTCAACTCCTGCCCAAAAGATGCTTTTGCACAGGGACTGAGAAATCATTTTCTGGGACAGATTTGCCAAATCTCAATACAATTGTTTGTGAGGTGGGGTCCCAAAAAAAAAACATGTTGAAAATTTGGGTCAAAAATATGCAAAAATTGTGAAGTTATGCCACTAAGTTCAAAACATCACTGATATACATTGAACCACACACTGTACCTGTTTCTCCAGTTCACAGTTCAGCTTTGAAGAGTGAAGATGTGTTGTCAGTCCAGAGAGGATTACGACATTGGTCCCACAATGGGTAGGTAAGGGCTTTGGGGGTTAGGAGTTGTGGGTGCTGAGTGGAAGGGTCAGGTTGGGGAACTCTAATGGCTGTAAAATACATTGATGGATGTTTTCCTTTTTACAGGTTTAAAAAAAAAAGGACCAAGGATTCCTGCACTGTAATGTTTCTGGGGCCGGGTGGTGGTTGCTGAAAGGGTAGGTCGGGCGGGTGATTTTTAACAAAAAAAACCCCACAAATAACCACATGTGTGGTAGTGGAGGGGGGTTACAAAATAAACAGGATTGGTGATCACAACACATGGGGATTTGGCACCCCCAGTGTCACTGTTATGTTTCTGGGGGTTGGGTGCTAAGAAGGAGGGTTGGGTGGGCAGAATGAAAAACAATAAAACAATAAAACAAGACAGTCTTGCGCACGGTGGTCATGGTGGAACATGGCACAGTCCATTGTGTCCAAGATGGCCACCAATCTGCATTGCCCAAGCACGATTACTTGCGCATGCGCAGCACAGTTCGTCTGCCATCTTGGACACAATAGACTGTGCCATGTTCTGCTGTGACAACCACAGATGAAAAATAGTGCACTCTGACTACTAATGGAGAGAGTGGAGTTCTTCATGCAGAGGCAACTGCGATGCAACTCCACACTGTTGTTCAGTCGGAAAAGTATCCCTTTTCCAATTGATCACAGGAGGTCTTCAGGGCCCTGCCCACTGCAGCCCTAAAAATACATGCTGGTTCACCCTTTGCTGTCTGTGGCAGCACTTTGGTGACTCTTTCCCTTTCTGTCTCTTTCCACTCCCTACCTTTTCAGGTCACAAGATCCATCACCTTGGAAGCACCAGTTGCCATAGCTATGGTGCTTTTTTCACAGTTTGATCTCAGCTTAGTTTACTTCAAAAAATTCCTTCCAGTTTAACAGTTTGTAACTTGACATAAACCTCTAAAGTTTTTATTGTTACCTATGAAATTTAAACTATTTTGCCTTTTGTTTATTCTTCGAACCCAGCAATGATAATGTAAGTTGTAAGTTATTTCAAAAGTTGCATTCTGTTCTCAATAAATATTTTAAATAAACTGCATCTTTATCTGACTCTCACACATTACTAGTAGCACTGTATTAAACCAAATGGTTACAAAAGCTACTATTTTATATAATTACTTGGTGAAAAATGTCACTCCAGCAATTATATAAAATAAAAGATGGGGTGATGTGTAAAACTTGAATTTTACACACACCCTTGGTGTTGTATGCTCAAATAAACCACTCAAAATGTAGCATCCAACACCTCAATTTGTGTAAAGTTCTTGTTTTATACACCACCCATGTATTATTCTATATGTCTCTGCTGCAGTTGTTAGAGTGATGCACTGTTCCTCTGTTTTGTATTTCTGTTTGCATTGCTCTCCTTTGATTGTCATTAATTGCTGTATTATATTTCACTGCTGCTGTCTGAACTATGATTTACTATATATAGAATAATGGATAGGGAACTGTGCACAACAAGGCTGTGTTTCCATCGAGGGGGTTGATGACATCATAGACCTCGAGAGTGAAGCTCGAGGTCCCTATGTCATCATCAACCTATCAGGCTACTGCCTTGTTGTGCACAGTTCACTATCTGTTATTTTATATAGTATATGGTTCCCCCAAAATGTGCCAGCAAGTATCTGTCAGTTTCTGTACCTTTCTGTAGCTTGTTCTGACACTGCCGTTTCCTCCCGGTGCCTGCTGGGGTCCTGCTCCACTACCGACCCTGAATCTTCTCACTGTCGTCTTTATTCCCCAGGACCACTGATTTATTAAAAAAATTAAAAGACTTGACAAATTGATAGTTTGGAAACACGGCGTAGACTATGGAAGTCCATGTCCAAACTATCTGAGAAGCTCATGCCCAACCGCTCGCTTAGCGGCGCCGCCATGTTGTACAGTTTTTTTTTGTGAAGCTCAATGTTTCAGCCAATGGGGAAACAGTTGAAGGTTAAGAAGTTGTACTATCGTTGTAACGTCCGAACGATAGTACAACAACTTTTTTGACCTTTGAACTGTCCTACAACAGGATTTGGAAAACCACTGTTTTCCATCCACAATAAACCCTAACCATATACTATAAGCATTTATTGTATGCATTTTATCACTGCATTGCAACTGTTCCCCTTTCCCTAGGATGCATCTGGAAATGAGCTGTTACAAGCTCAGTTTGCTTTTCCGGGGTAAAATGTTATAAAATAAATACAATTCATAAAATATGTAGTTGAAAAGAAACTAACAAACAAGTGACCAGCACTGCCACTTACATTGTCTCATAATAAACAGCTTAAAATATTATGCAGGTAATAATGCACAGACAGATTTCATATTGATGAGCATGTTGCAGGGCTCTGTATATCCAGTGTAGCTGGACAGTTTGACACCAGTGTTTTGGGTGGGGATGTTGGCTTGGCCAATGCATTGATGATCAAAGAAAGCCAAATCTCAGCTCAAATTAATATTGACATTCTTACCACCACTTATGCATCATAATGTTGATGTGGAGGGGCAGGGGAAGGTTGCTTGTTATGTTTGCTTGCCAACTGTAAGGCAAACATATTGAGATAAGAGCTGGGGTCTGTAGCTGTGTCAGTCTTTTAGTCAGTGAGTGCTGCAGAAAGCACCATTCCCCTGGTCAGCCAATGATGCTTTGGGGCTCTGGGTTCATTACAATGCAAATGTGAGATCATTTCTGCAGGGAGCTGTAATCTATTGCATGACAGCCTCATCAAAGTCACCACCTGCCAATACTTTCCAGCTGAAAGTCATATGTTCATTGGATGTAATTAGTCAGATGAGTGGTCAGACTGCCTGGGATGCTGAGATTTGTTGGATGGGGTATCAATGTGTCTGTAGGATAGATATGTGGCTGATATTTGCCAGTATGTCTGCCATCACTCTACAGACTCCATATGTTGACCTGTTTATGTATCTCTTTAGAGAGTCCAAGACCTACTACCCCAAGTATTTTTTTTTTATTTTATTTTATTTTTCGTCCTTAAGGGTTTTAACATGCAACTATGTGGCCAATCCATGGGTGTCTTAGCCCTTCTGCTGCACTCCCCATCCTGGTTCACATATTTTCCTCTCAGGGCTTTGAAGTACTGCCAGTGTATGGTTATGATTTTTGGTGGTGCCTGCACCTTCAGTCATGTGCTTAGCCACAGAAGTGACTTTTACTTTCTTTGGCTTCTGCTGCATGCACCTGGCTCTGCTACCATCAGGAGCACCTGCAGTACACACAGACACATGAGTGGCTTCCATCAAAAATTATTGCCCCCTTTGCTTGGCAGCTGCCGTCAATGCTCTGCTCCCTAGCCCGACTTCCCTCAAAATTTGCTCTCTTCAGGGTGTTAGCAGTGAGCCACAGGAGTAATTTTCTCATAGTTTCTCCAGCTATATTTCTTCTGCAGCTCCCAGCTACACATTCCTTCCCCCCTCTCCCTGCCCAAGCCTCTGTTAGACCAGTAGTGAGGAGAATACAGATACACTTGACATCTTTTAGTCAATCACAGTTGCATATTTCTGCTTAGCTTGCTCCTCCTCTGGTCAAACAGACACTGGGGGAGGCAGACAGAAGGGGTCAGTAGTCTGGGAAGGGAGAAGCAATTCCTGGACACACTAGACACCAGTGATACTGCATTTTAAAAGAAATACGTGCACAGTGCAAAGGATCCCACAGTAGCCCAGTGGACCACCACAGTTATATTGTATTTAAATGCAAGCCACGCAGGGTGCTGAGGTGTAAACATGAACACCCTTCTGGCTGTACTTCCATCTAAATTTCTTTGTCTCTATCTATCTATCTATCTCTCTCTTTGTTTCTCTCTCTCTCTCTCCTTTCTTGTCTCAGTTTTTATTTTTCTACTTTCCATCTCTCTCTCTCACCACAGACTGTACTTCTTCTCTAAAACATCTCTTACTTCATTTCTATGTTGTAACCCATTTTTCCCTTTAGTTCAACAGGTCTGATGACGTGATGTCCTCCTGCATGTCAGATAAGTATTGTTTTATGTTAAACTTTTCTTATTTGTCCAATTTTCCTCCCTGAAGAACTATGAATCCTTTGTGACCCCCATCGCTGGTCTTATTTTACTGGTATGTTTGGATGTCACCCTGAGATCCCAATCCCAGACTCCCTAGGGCCCAAGTAAGAGATCCCTTACTTATTACCATGCAGGGTTGGTGAGCTTTAATGGTGCAGTGGCACTCATTACAGACTATTGGCTTTCATTTTTTTAATGCCAGTATTGGGAGTCCATTCTCAGTGTTGGCTTTTACTTTTTTTGAAAATTCTACCACCAGGAACCCATCCATGATGTAGGCTTTTCCTTTTGTAATGCCAACAAAGGGAGCCCATCTCTAGCGTCAGTCTGCACTCTTTTAATGCTGAAACCAGTAGCGATTCAGACAGCAAAAATGTGTGGCACTAAAATCCTTTATTGAAGTATAAGTAATACAATTTAAAAGCAGAGTCCACTAAAACATGTTTAAAGTGTTTCACATTTAAAATGCTTTTTCAAAGGCAAGGCGCCCTAGTCAGTACAACATTTAGGATCTTCTTAAAGAGACAGTTCACATTAATCACTAACTGAGTCATTATTATTGGGGTCTGCTTTTAAACTGTATCACTGACACTTCAATAAAGAATTCTAAGCATGGATTACAGTTGCCCACATTCTGTTTATGGTGGTGAATGCCACAAATTTTTACTGTCTGCATTTCTGCTGTTCTTTTTCAGTGGCACCCGTATTCCGGTGCTTGTTCTCTGCATTTGGAACTGAAACCAGGAACCCATCCCCAGTGTCGACTTTCCCTTTTTTTAAATGGCCCACTAAGCAGAACATCAGCTGACTGAGGAGCTGGAGGACTGTTACCAAGGTTTTGTGTTGATATGACCAAAATGAGAAAGGGATGTTTGAATTTACAATAGTTCATTTATTTTTGGCTTTGTGATTGGGAAGTTCATGGTTGCCAGTTTGTTAGTGCTAAATGAAAGGGATTGCCTTTTATTCTTCAGTGTTATTTACTGGGGGCTTGTCCACATTGCAAGTAGAAGCAGGATCCTACTGGAAATGAGATGTTGTATCTCAGCTAAGCTAGCCTGGGTAAATAAATTATAAACAAAAACAATTCTAGCAGTTTCTGACCTTTTATGATCATTACCCTTGCACATAGTGGAGGCAAAGTGTTCTAGTGGTTAGAGCACTGTTAAGAACTGTAGGATCACAGGTTCAAACCCTGCTACATCAGAATACTCACTGTGCAATTGTGTTCACATCACCTAGCTTCCCAGTGCCAGTCCACACAGCTGTGGGTATTGGTGGAAACAGAAAATCACAGGAAATGAGATCATGCATCTCTGCAGGGCTATTCTGGTAAATAAATAGTGAAACATGAACAAACATTACCAGAAGCCAACAGGCCCTCCCAGTCCTCCCCCCTCCCCCGTGACATGCAGTGCAGGGTGTTCTAGTGGTTTGATTATTATTGGGAACTGAGTCATTTCAGGTTCTAAGCCCACTAGTGCCAAATTCTTACTCTGTGGCTCTGAGCAAGTCACAATATCCCAGTGCTCCAGCTGTGGAAATGGGTAGAAGCAGGATCCTACAGGATATTAGATGGTGCATTTCAACTAGACAATGCTAGGCAAGCAAATTGTAAATACACTGCTGGCACCTGCTGGCCTTTTGCAGCTGCACTGAGGCAGGGTGGTGTAGTGATTAGAGCACTGTTGGGAATCAGGAGGTCACAGGTTTAATACGGTTTGAGTCTTCACTGCTATGCAGATGATACTCAACTGTATATGTCCTTTATGCCTGGACAGGATGATGTGGTCTCTGTGCTTAGCAACTGTCCGGCTGAGATCAAGAACTGGATGAGCACCAGTTGGCTGAGGTTGAATCCGGATAAGACTGAGGTGCTGGTTGTGGATCTGAGTCATCTGGAGGTAGATTTGGGGGCTGGATAGGCCTCAGGCCTATGGCTGGATAGCATCCAGCCCACTATCTCAGACCAGATGCATAACCTGGGCATTATTTTTGATAATGGTTTGACTGAAATCTCAGGTGTCTGCCATTGTCAAATCCTCATTTTATCATATGAGGAATAGTGCTGTGTGAAACACCTGGTTCCTCAGGATAACCTTCCTACATTGGTCCATGCCTTCAAGACCTCCTGCCTTGATTACTGCAATGCCCTCTACCTAGAGCTTCTGACTGGGGGTTGATATCCATCAATTGCAGCTAGTGCAGAATGTGGTGGGCAGGCTTTTAACTGGTACATCTAGGACTAGTCATATTACACCTGTGCTGTGCAGACTGCACTGGTTGCCTGTACAGTGGCAGATCACCTTTAAGGTGCTCCTGTGACTGTGACAGCTCCTGTGACTGCCCAACTTAACCTTGTTTTTCCACTTCCCTTTCTGCTCTAGTTGTTCCCCCCACCCCCACACTGGATTCTACCCTCACATCTTGGTATACCCAATGCTGCACTTTTCACCCTCTCCCCACCCTTCCTACATTCCTTCTCCCCCCCTCCCCTCTTCCCTCTCCCTATGACTCTGGCACTTCTTATCTGTTGTCTATTTTCTCTGACAAATGCCGCTGGCTACCTTGTTACAATGCTACCCTTGAATTGTATTACTCTGTACTCTGTTTGCAATGTCCACATTGTTGTAATTTCTGTCTTGATGTTCCCCATAATTTGTATTTCTCTGACGTGGAACCTTGGTAAAGGAGCCAAGGCTCAAAGGTATTTGTAATCCTAGACTTGATAAATAAATAAAATAAATAAATAAAAGGTCAGTTTACTGACCTATAAAGCCCTACATGAACAGGGACCCCGTTACCTGCAAGATCTTCTGACTCCCTACTGCCCCTCCTGCCCACTCTGATCCACCGATGAGGGATTGCTAGAGATTCCCAGGGTTTGGTTAAAAACATCGGATGCACGTGCTTTTTCTTTTGCTGCCCCATCCTGTGGAAATTCTCTACCGTGTCGGTTAAGGAAATGCCTGACCGTCTCAAGTTTTAAATCTGAGTTCAAAAACCTACCTGTTTTGTTTAGCATTTCCTGATGATTTTTAAAGTCTGCAGCTGTCTATGGATGTCATGATCTGTTTTAAACTGTTTTAAAGTGATATGATTTTATGATTGTAAAGCACCTTGGTTTTGGAAAGACGCTCTATAAAGTTTGACTTACTTAAACTCCACTACATCCAAATACTCACTTTCTGTTCCTGAGATAAGACACTTAATCTTCCAATGCTGTAGTCCACCCAACTGTGGAAATGGGTAGAATCAGGATCCCATTGGAAATAGGATGTTGCATCTCAGCTGGGCAATTATGGGTTAACAAACTAAAAACAAAATAAAAAACACTAAAACAAAATTATTCCCAGCAGTTGTTAGACTTTTCTAGCTGTACTAGCTCAGCGCAGACTTCATCAGCAGTGAAGTCTTTCTTTAAATTAATTTTTCAGTCTGTCACTAAGCATAAGAATTTCACTGCCAAAACTTGTCAATATTAAGGCATTTACCAGTACTTGTTTATTCTCTGTTTTTCTCACCTTTACTTTAAACTGTTCACTTTCCTTTAAAATGCCTTTAACCCAGCTTCTGTTCATCTCTTGTACCTTTGTCCATCTCCATCACTCTGTACCCACTCTTGATACTATTTTTCTCTCATACTAATCTATTTTTTCCTTTTATTTCTACAAATCTCACAGGATGGCAACCCCTGTCTCTCAGAGAAGTATTTTATGTGTGACCTTCCATAGCTGGCCTGTTTCCTTTCTAAAGAATGCTGGCTCCTTTGTATCCCCTTTTCTGTTGGGCTGTATGGCGTGTTCACATTTCACTGGAATGGAATTCCATAGAATTTTGGAAAGTTCTACAGAATTCTGTGGGCAGAATGCCAACATTTTGCATGCAAAATGGTTTTCACAAATTAATAATCCACATTTATGTAAACTACAGATGCTTTTTCCACCATTTGTGGAAAATGTTTCCATGATTTACATGATCCGTATAAAATTACGCTGCAGTTTGCATAGAAATGCTTTCCAGTATTCTGTGGAATTGAAAAAGAAATTCTGAAAAGCCTTTTGGAAGCAGAACTGCCATTCTGCACAAAAACCAGAGACAGAATTCCATTTTCCAGACTGCCCATATTTTCTGTATTAGTCTTTCAGATCCAGCATATGCCATACATTCATGGCCCCGCCCTACCCTGGGTTAGCCAGAACATAAGTAAAGATCCCATTCTTATTATCTATGCTAGGTGGCTGAGCCATCACTGTGTGGCATGCCCACTACACATTAGGTGTTGTAGGTAAACTGCTGCAGACCATAGTCAAGGAAACTGAGGCATTGTGCCTAGTGGGCCTCATCCAGTTACAAAGAATAACAAAAAAAAAAAACCTTGGTATCCTTCATAGAGGACAATGTGCTGCAAGACAGCAAGCAGCATGGGTTGTGCCAAGGAGGTCATGTCAGCCTAACCTGATGCTGTTTTTGATTGAGTCACCAAGGCAACTGACAAAGGATAGGTTGTTGATTTGCTCTACTTTGACTTCAGCATGACCTTCAGTTTGATACTGCGCAGGAGACTGCTCAAGTAATCTGAGGATTTGGGAGTACAGCAGGGTTTAGTTAGGTGGGTAGGAAGCTGGCTTGGTGGGAGACAACAGAGAGAGTAGTGGTGAACGGGGCTAAATCAAGGGACAAGGAGGTCATGAGTAGAGTGCACAGGGATTAGTCATGGGACCTATCCTGTTTAATATGTTTATAAGTGACATAAAGGAAGGTATCCAGGGGAAGTTGTGTCTCTTTCCTGATGACACAAAGCTATGCAGCAGGATAGATCATGAGGAATGGGTGCGGGATCTCTAGAAGGGCCTAGAGAAGCTAGAGAAATAATCTAAGTCTGGTCTAATGGGGACTAGCAGAGGATAGGGCTAAACTGTCACTACAGGGTTACATCCCAAGGCCTGAGGATGCTGCAGGAAACAGCAGTGGAAAACAGCTAAATTAATAAAAGAAAAAAGATGTCAGCTGATGGAGCATCCCAAATAGAACTAGGGAGGGAATTATAAAGCCAAGGACCATCCACAAGAAAATAATCCCCAACCCCCTCTTTTACTGAGAGGCAGGGACATTTTGCAGTCCCTGACCCTGACTAGATTAAAATAGGAATGTACCCTCCTCTTGGTAGTTTTAGAGGGTAACTAATAGAGTGAAAATGTTGGAGGGCCCATCCCATTTGATACAAGAAGCATTGACTGATAGTGAACCATGTTAAGCCATTAGCGGTTTTAGTGATTAGAGGAAATTTGGCCAGGACAGGGAAATGCCCACATTCTTTTGTAGAAACATCATTGGATCTTTAATGACCACCTTAATAACCATCAGATCAGGCATACGGGACCTCATTTTAATGTCTCATTCAAAAGACAGCACCTTATGACAGCACAGTGTGCCTCTAACAAGATGCTAGGGATACTGGGGTATCTGTAGGATTACTTATAACCAAGGGGATGAGTGCCCTGTGCAGAGCTACTACCACCACTTCTTGCAGCACCTGGTGTTTGGTGGAAGCCAGTTATCCAGCTATAGACCTGGACTGACCCTGCTTAGCTTCTGCAGTCTGACAGTATTAGGCTCTACGGTGGTAAGGCTCCAAGAAGATATGCTAGCTAGATAGTGCAGAGCACAGGGGGCAGGGGAGATATGCTCCAATCTCAGAGTAGATATTACAGTCTAGTAACCATCTTCTGCACCAGCTGCGAGTGGCAAAACTGACTAGCTGCTGGCAGACCCTGGTAGAACACATTACAGTAATCAGATCTAGAGGGCTGAAAGCTTACACTAATTACTTCCTGAGTCAATCTCTAGTTATCCTTCCCTTGTTTCTTTTTGTCAACCCTTCTACTCCTAGCAGTTACCCCCCCCCCCAATTCTGTCTACCATAATGGTTTGGCACATTGTTTATGCTGTTTTTCTCTGTAATAGGCGTTTATCACCCTGTATTCTGTGTCTGGACCTAATATTGTTACTGTCTATTGTTGTATTTTCTGTTTTCACTTTTGAAATCCATGTGTAAACTGGTTTCCATGTTCTATGTATTTTTTGCTATTGTTGCTCCTTTGCCAATGCTTTTGGCCCGGGTCATGCCTGAAAATGGTCCCTGGGATCAGTGTACTTGCCCGGTAATCAAAGTCATAAATAAATAAATAACTAAATAAATGTTCACAGGTTCATTAGATCAAAGTAGAAGCACACACCAACAATATTCCTTTCATGGCAAATCCACACTGGACTACTACTGACACCTGAAAACTCAGGTTTAGCCTACTGTCCAGAGCTGTACCCAGGCTGTATACCACTTTCTTTGTCTACAGCTGAATTCCATAAAAAGTGGGACTCCTGAGATCACCCTCATACAATAGGGTGATATCAGGCAAATCAGAATATAGGGTTATGGCAGTGCCCCTATTATTTGGGTTACAGATGCTGTTCTATGTTAAACTTCTACTTTTCCACATTAAATATTGGGATAATGAGCAGTATAGTGGTTTACAATTTTTAGGCAGTTGAATATACATAAAAATGCTGTTTTATGCCAAACTTCTGTTTTTATTATTAATGTATGTGTGTACAAATGTATTTATTTATTTCAAGTGTTTCAACAGGAAAAAATACTGAGCTAAACAGCTCATATCCAGATATGTCCTGTGAGGATGGGGATGAAGAGAGAGCAATCAGTTACATCAATAATTGTAAAATTACTGAAACAATTATTAAATAACAGTAATAAAAGTACACGGTACACAATAAAAAGAAAACACAGTGATTAAGTGATGTAAAACACAGCACAGGAAAAGTATAGCTCAGCAAAGGGCAGCTGGCAGCAAAATGAGGGGGGGAGTGGAGTTAGAGAGTACAGCAGGGACAAATTCAAGGGGGGGAGGGGATTTTTGCACCTCAAAAGCATCACTGTCACTACATGGAATAACCTTGGCCTTCACATGTTTAATTCCAGCCAGGTTCTCTGTATCCTAAAAAGTTGGTTATGATTCATTCAGTTGTTTCAGAGTTGTAGAAGGTTGAAATTACATAAAAATATATTTGAAAGACTGTTTTACTCACCGATAATGCAAATGTGCTATGAGTGGAAACCTGAAATTTTCATTTTAGCTAGAGCTTGACATAAGGATGATTCTTTGGTTGTTTTACTGTGAACTTTGAAGTTTTTATTTTATAAAAAAATAAAATCAGGTTTTTGCACATGTGCGGTTCTTTCCCCCCCCCACATTTTTCATATGTGTTTTTCATGACAACAGTAGTTTCTATTTTCATGACTATCAGACTCATTTTGGAGAGATGCAACTTCTGCTTTAATGACACTAAGTCTCAAAACAAGAATGAAATACAAGAGCAAGAACAGATGGCCACCCCACGTAATCGGTGGGGCAGCTGGTGAGACTGTAACTAGAAAAACAAGAAACAGCACACCCGCCACACTGAAAAAGATGACGGTTGCTCCAGTGGGATACAGGACATTCAAGCTTTTAAAAGAAAATAATGCAGCAACACACATCAACAAGTATGATGGGGTAGGAACGCCATCCCAATGTTTCACAAGAGAACTACCTTTGCAAAGAGACTTGGAGGGGCCCCCAACTGGTAGCCTTATAAAGTGATCAAAATTAAAGATATAGACACACCAATGTAACCACAAAAGTGTTTAAAAAGTACATTCAGGAGCAATCAGTAAAAATGATGTAAAACATATAAGTTAAATGAAAAGATTACAATAAAATCAACAAAATCATCTCATGCACTCTTGGACATATCAAGAAAAATCTTAGAAGTGTGAAATGTCATTACTACTAAACCTAAACATGTCCTACTTGGCAAAACAGCTTAGTCTTATGTACCACATAAAGATTATACAATACAATCTATGGAATCTTCAAAGAATATGTACAGCATATGCAAAAAGTTAACACATAGTACTTAATTACATGGGGGTCAAAAGAAATTGCTCAAACAAACTTGTGCTGTTGTACCAAACTAATGCTCCTGTTCAAATCTCATTATGGGCTCTGACTGAGAGTAGTTAATTGCACTAGTGTGCCAAACAGTGCACACAAGAGAGGTATGGCAAGTTGCTTTCTAAAGTGCTTCAATTATTATTACCTACATCCCAAACCAGGATATGATTATGGCATGCTGCTTACAAACATGCTTTAAGAAGTGCAGGTCTTGCTATTCTCCATTATGATGCTAACAGCTAAATTAAATTATATATCCTTCCCATCTCAGCAAGGCTATTTGCACTTTTGTCCCAAAATTTAACATTGCTCGTTATAATATTGCACAAAGAAAATGCAGCCAGCTTGTTCATGAAACCTCTACTGCTGTATAGTACTCAAGATGTGAGGGGGGGAGGGGAAGGAGAAGGAGAAGAGAGGGACAAGGATTGAAAATCTACACAGTGTAGCAGGTCCATCATCACATTTCAAAAGCAGCGTATTTGCTAGAGCCACTAAACTGTATGATTGTTCCATAGACAGATGACCTGTGGACAAAAGAAAGATGGTAAGGATTGCAAAAATTGAAAAATAAAGACCAGAAACAGTCAGCTTTGATATATCTAAACAGAATAATCATTATTTTATGGAAATGAATCCAGCTTAAACTTATCATTGAGTCCTGGCAATGTTGCAGCTTTTATTTTAAAAATCCAAAATGATTCTCTCCTAGTCAGGAGATTTTCCAGATCTTCCTTGGGACCAGTAGTCACCCTTTCTATTCTATTGAAAGACCAGGCTTGGGAATTTTTGCAACCTGTATTAATTTCAAGAGCTGCCAGTGCTGACTCAAGGTTGCCATGCAGCATGGCCCCCATGTGGCCCTCTACCCTTTCTTTAAATTTCCATTTCTTTAAATTTCCATTTATTGCAACCTGTGTAGTAAACACTGCAGTGACAAGTTGCCAAGTATGCAATGTGTGTTGTGTCACTGTTGATAATGCATGAAATATTGAGGGGTTCACCAGTGCAGGGGTTGACAGAAGTATGAGTGGGTGTAATCACTTTGCAGTGTTTACACTACCCACATCAATGTGCCCCATTAGCAAGAGAGGTAGCTACATATTTTATTGCATTGGTGTGGGCTGTAGGCTCTTTGACACAAAGTCTCCAGTGGTACGTGATCTTTTAAAGACCATTCTAGGAGATTCCTTGACATATTGCTGCAGTGTAGGCTCTGTCTTCAAAATCCCCCAATGTTTCCTAATTATTTTCTCTATATTCCCAGTGTTGGTGTTAAATGTGATGACAAAATCCATTCAGTCTCCACTTCCATTTGTTCATGCTTTAGGAACCAACAGAGATTCCCTTTCAGTATTCTCAGCACAAATCATTGCTGTGCTGATGTATTGTTCCATATACTTCCTCTATTAGAATCTGTCTTCTAAAACATTAACCTGATGCTGAAATGCCTCAGCTGTGTTACAGTCCTCATGGTCCCTCAAAAATTGCCCCCATGTATATTCCTGATGGTTGGCTGGGGTGACAGGAGCTGGAAAGCAGAACCTTGTTCCTGTCAGGTTTTCTGAAAATATCAGTATTCATACCTTTGACTAGGAAATAAATTTTGTCAACACTGTATGTGACAGCAAACCTCAAATTTGAATTTATGTCCTTCAGGTATTGAACAAACTGGAAAAGTTCCTCAACAGATCCCCACCGCACCATTAGTATATCACCAATAAAATGTCACCATTAAGAAATCTTACTGAAGTAAGGGTTAACTCTCTGGTTATACACACAGGACTCCTCCCATTTTCCCAAGTATAGACTGTCAAAATTGGGAGTAAATGTTACCTCATTGCCGTTCCACTTACTTGGAGATAAAACTGTCACAAAAAAGTGAATATATTGAGTTCCAGAACCATCCATGATAATTCTACCAAAAACTCATTGGCAGGTGGGCATTGGATGCCTTCAAATCAAAAGTCATCACAGAGCCTGGAGTACCTCAGCATGAGGGATATTCATGTATAAAAATTCCACATCAAGGGTGACCAAATGTCAGTTTCCTCAATGTGGATATCCTTAAATACGTTCATGGCCTCCATGGAATCCCTCAGTTATGATTCTAACCCACCCACAAGTGGTTTAATGAAGAAATCCACATACTTAGAGAGGGGTTCATTTAGTGAGTTAATCCCAGAAATGATTGAGTGTTTGAGCCAGGACTCCAGGCTCTTGTGCACTTTAGGGAGCACATTGATAGTTAGGCAAACTGGTAAGGGGATAGTTAAAAAAATCACTTATGTTTTCACCAATTGCTCCTCTTTCCCATGCAGTGGCAACATAGGTGTCAACCATATCCTTTAAGGTCAGTGTAGGGTCACTGGACAACACACAGTAACATTTCTTATTTGCTAATTGCCTTTTGATTTCAGCAATATAACTCATCGTGTCCATACCACTACACTGTTCCCCTTATCAACTTGTGTTATGGTTATGTTATTATTTGACTCAAAATCTGAAATAGCTTTTGACTTATTCATAAAATGTTGTCTATTCGCATCATTGACCAAGTTATTGAGATCTTGCTCACAAGTCTTTAAAGGTGCCCCAACAGTAGGGTTCATAGGGGGTATAAAGGTCAACTTGGTTTTAAATGGTTCTGTTTCTGAGTCCTGAAAACCAGCTGAGCCCCATTACACAGAGTCAAGTACTTATTTTTCCAAAGATGGCAACTGTTCTGCCAAATACTCTATTCCTCAATTCCTGATTGCTTCTGCCCATATTAGCAAAGAAGCACTTAAGGTTGAGTAGACTTGCAAATCTGTGGAAGTCAATTATTAAGTCAAAAAGGTTTAAATCATGGGTTGGCACAAATTTTAAACCATGACTGAGAATGGCTTCTCCAGCCACAGTTAGTACAGGCAAAGAAAAAGTTAATCACAGTACTCACTTCCACTATTGGCACCTGTTTTTGCCTTTGACCTTCCCTTTACCCTGATACTGGTGTTGCTGCTTGCCTTGCTGAGTTCCTTTTTGCACCCATCTGGTTGTGCCTTGTCCATTGCTTGCTCATTTGCACTTGATCCTGGGACTGCATGCCCCTTCTAAGTCATTGTCCTTATTAGAACCTGATACTGTTTTTTTTTTTTAAATTGACTTTGGGTATTGGTTTGCTTTTAACTTTTCCATCCAGTTGAATGCATAGTCACTAAGATAGTCACCCTTCTGTTGTTTCAAAGTCAGTGTTTTCCTATCAAGTTGAGCAATGGGCTGATTCAGTTTGTCCTTCAGAGTTTTGTAAAAAAAGATTCTTGGTCCAATAAAAGGTATCAAATCTTCCATAATCTCCTTCAGAGTTTCAAATTCAATTTGCTGAACAAATTGATTGATAAGTTCCTTCACTTTAAGCTCTTCTATGAACTTTTCTTGCTGCTTGACTAAATCAGCAATAATCAGTTTTATGAGACACAATGAGGAATCATGTATCTCTGATTTCCAGGGCCCAAATATCCTGGCAATCTTTGCCGAAAGAGGGGAATTTGAGAACATGTCTAACCTCCACATACTTGGTAAGGACAGCGTACTTATTGCCATAGCAACCTCTTTAGTTTCCATGCAGTTTTTTCATATTGCAAGAACACCTTTGATATTCTGTGGCTTCCCATTGGAAAAAACCCACTCCCTGGTTTTCTGCTGAAGTGGACTGCCTATTGAATTTACTGAAACTCGGTTTAATCAAAAAACTATCCATAAGAGTGAAGTGAAAACCACCAAACGTACCTGAGGTGATCAGCTCTGTGTTAGTGCTACAAAATCAATCTGCCATGGCTCTTGGGATCCTGTGCTCAGTGCTTACTCGAGCATTGCCAGAGGTGAGGTAGACAAAACAACAGCAAGAATAAATGGCCATTCTGAGTAAACAATGGTGCAGCTCGTGAGACTGCAACTAGAATAACAAAAAAACTGCACCCACCACACTGAAAAATATGATGCTTGCTCCAGTGGGATATATACTAGGACAGGACATCCAAGCTATTATTCAAGATAGTGCAGCAACACACACTGACAGGTATGTCTGGGCAGGAACAAACTGAAAGGGAGTCTTCACTGGTTTCTACAGAGTGAATAAATCAAGTGGTGGTTGAATGAATTTCATCACCACATTTAACACCAAAATGTGGGGTTGCAGAACAATGCTCATGCTCTTTATTTGCTTCAGCCCCACTTTGTCAGCTTTCTTTGATTACTGCTTTTATTTGTTTACTTTTATGGGGCCCTATGCATCAAAAAAAAAAAAAGGATTGCCTACGCACCATATATCTGAGGCATGTAGGCAATTCTAAGAGGGAATGCTGCATAGTGGGGATCCCACAAACCCCTGGCAACATTCATGGACAGTGCACAAGTCAGGTGCACAGTGGTTCCTTCGACCATATGGGCAGCTACATGCCACGTGCAGTTGGGGGAATGTCAGGGGCGTGCCTGCACTACACGCCATTCACTAAGGCACATAGTGCCAGGCACAGGGGGAGCAGGTTGTGGCAGCTGGGACCCCACCATAACCCAGTGTGTGCCCCCAGGATTAACACCCACCAGCCATGGTGGGACCAGGAGAGGACCCCCTTTGTTGCCCCAGCCCACTAAGCTGATGGTGAGGGCTGGGGGCACTCATTTGGGTGAGTGTCCATACTCTGTTACATTGTGGGATCCATGCCATCCCGTGCACCCCCACTCCCAGGGTGCAAAGGATTCACTTTGGGACCCAGGTCGGGCATCTAATTGGTTGCCTGCCTGGGTCCACCCCTCCACACCCAGCCACTCCCCCCCATGAATCTGCTCACTGGAGGGCATGTTCAGGAACCCTGTGGGTGCTTGTGGCCATGCATACCATGCACCTTCTGCCTGTCTGGGCCGTGGTGCTACATAGGTGGGGTACATGCCTTCAGTGCATACCTTATGCCCAATTCATGCATAGGCACCAGTGTCTGTTGTGTTGCCTCACATATTTTAGCTTGTATTTTAACTAGTATATAACTCTTCATGCAGGCCTATGTTAACCTGTTGATTGCTGCTATCCTGTCTGTAACCACAACAAAAACAAAATGCTGCATCTCATGGGGTTGCAGCATGATGATAGCAGGCATATTAGGAATATAGAAAATCTAAACTGAAATGTGTTTCAAACCTATTTCTTTACAAAGTTTCTAAAGTGACAACAGAGGCTTCCCAATGTTTATAATTGCTGTGCAAAAACATATGCCACCGCCAACACCCAAGATCATTGGTTGCAGGTTTTACCCTTGAATGACGTTGATACTTGGGTACATTTGACCTTGCAGAATAGATGTGCTTCCCTTACAAGATTTGCACTCACATGTGATACTAAATGTTTTTTAAAATGCCCTATGGACTACACAAGGGGCAAAACTGTACTCAGGAGAAAACTCCCTTGTTGAAGAACCTTTCTCATCAATACCTTAAAACATTTCACTTGTCCTACACAGTTCATGTCAGAAAAATGAGCCTAGTATTTGTTAACCAAACCTGGCAAGTATATGGGATTATGTTATTCTAACTAGTATTACCATTGACTAAGATTAACCTCTATGAACCAAAGAAGGCACAAAAACTGAAACACATAACAGGCAACAAAGGCAGTGGTTCTCATGTAAAAAACCATGGCAGGTATTTCTGCAGACTGTCAGAAAAAGCACAGCCTATCTGTTATAAATGTCGTAAATTATTTCTTGACCATTAGCAGTTTTTCTGCATCATAGCTATTCTACAGGCATATTAAATCAGTGAGAAGGAAGAACACACCAGGACATCTGGGGCTGCCAGATAATTCAGTTAATTTCTATTCCCTTGAACCTGGAGGTGTTAATTTGGAAGCACAACAGCAGAGTCTGAAGAATGCTAATACGTCATTTGAATGATTAATGCAATCAGGGGAATTGGGGGACCTTTGTTTACTCTTTAATTTTGACATAGCAAAGCAAGGATGAGAGCAGCAAATTCTCAAAAGTTGACTGCAAGTTTCTTCGTCTTGGTCATGTTACTGAAGCTGGGGCATGGGGAGCTAGGAGAACTTGGGAGGAGAGGGGCAAATGATCAGGGCTGCTTTTGTTCCAGTAATAGCTGCCACCAGGAAAACAGATGAAATTGTTTGTGATCTGCTGAGCTGTGGCCTCCTGGGTGAGGAGGCTCACAGAAGCTGCAGACTACTGTAGTAGCAAGCAGAACAAACCTCTGTCACTTAATTCTTTCTTTCATTTTTACATTCAGAACAAGGCAGTCCTAGCTTTTAAAGCTTTCACTACTGGATAAGACTGTACTTTTTCCCCAAAGGAATACAGAAACTTTGTAAGACATTAAACAAGCAGTGTATTTTTTAAAAATGAAACATTTGTATTTATAACACCAGTTTATTCAAAGAGATCATGTGATTCTTGATCTATACTGTAATTTACAGTGTATTAAATCATTATGCCCCTGGCATACTCTTCATTAAAAGTGCTCCTACAGAAACAATTATAGGATCGTTTAGATATAATTGTTTTTTGAGGACGGAGGGGCTGTGGGAAAAATGCATTTGTGAATCAGTAGAAAAAGAAAACCATTTTGTAAACTCAGAGTGTTATTAGATAAAGCCTCCACTCTGTATTGATTTTGAAAAGAAGGTGCCATGCTTTTTTCATTAAGAAAGATATTACTTTATTAATGATGCTTTCATTAAAGCCCTGACATGTTTAAAACAGCTTTATCCAGTTTCTTATCTGGTTTCCTGAGGAACCAGTAAATCTGATGGAAAAGATTAAAAAAATAAATAGAACATATTTATTTAACTGTCCAGTGGTGCTATATCTATTTCCAATCAAAGCAGGCGGTGCAGGCTAAATAATGAATGTTACCTCAAGGAATAAACAAATTTTGAAGACTGACGTGTGTCTAACAATCATGAAAGTGGTCCAACCTAATTGAAATTAGGGCCTAATTCTCAAAAGTGTGTCAGACACTCCAGAATCTGAATTAAATGTTTGGTGGCATGTTAACAAAATGAAGCACTGCATGTTTAAGTCCCATTGTTATACTTGGTGTCTCAGAGACTGTAGTGGATGCATGTGTCCATTTAACACTGCCTCCAAATTAACATAGACAGTTGCAGCAATTGACATGGTTAGATATTTACAGATATTTCATATTTCTATAGAGATTCTCTCTGGTGGCCCTACAGCTGTACTGCAGCCAGGCAAAGAATTTCTCTGGAGATATCACACACATTTTCAGAAATATTTGCCCATGTCAATAGCTGCAACTGTAGTACTCTTTTAGATGTCCCCCACCCATGTTTCCATCCCGTTTTTTGTTTAAAGGTATCAATACTTTTAATATTTACTATTTCACCTGGTAAAGTATTCCAAGTTTGAGCAATTGTTTGTGTATAGAATAACTTTTTGGTATTTGTGTTGAAGGTAGCTTGTCTTATTTGCCAGATATGGGTTCTTGTATTGTGCACCTCTTCTTGTGTATCTCATTTAAATTTTCTATCAGTTGAGTATAATGGTGTAAAATAAGAGGTGGACCCCAATGTACGTCCCACACATGGTGTGAAGTGATAGGTTATTTAATCTTTCTTCATATGATAGTTTCTCAAAACCTACCATCATTTTGATTGCTTTACAGTGTATCATCTCTAGATTGTGCCTTTCACCCTTGTCTATGCCTCCCCAGTACTGTAACCAGTAATCTGTATTGAGTCTATCATATAACTTGTAAAGTGGAAGAATTACTTCTTTTGATTTGTGATTACAATGTCTTCCTATAGTATTAAGTAAGAAGTTTGCCTTGTTGAATATGTTGTTTGTCTTTTATGTTTCTGTTCAGAATAATTCTAGTCCCTAGGTCATTTTCTTCTGTTACCATTTTAAGTTTGCTACATTTAATGTGGTAGCTGTTGTTTGTATTATTTCTTGCTAGGTGCATTACTGTACATTTATCTTTGTTGAAGCTCATAACCCATGTATCTGCATAATTTGCCATGGAGTCCAAATCTTTTTAAAACATACAATAATCATCATAGCTCTTAACTACACCACCTTATTTAGTGCCATCAGCAAACATATTACACCAATTGGTAATATTGGTTCCCAGATCAGAAATATGTAATCCAAATAGAACTGGCTCCAACACTGACCTCTGGGGACCCAAATGGTAACTTTTCCCTTTTTTGAATGGTACCCATTTAGCCTCACTCTCCGTATACAGTCAGTTATTTTTCCATCCATCTAATTACTAATGAGTTAAAACTGGGATTGTATAGTTTAAGCTTATTTGTTGGGGGCAGGAGGGTCTGCACTCAGTACTAGATGTCCTTTGCCACAGCATACATTTCCTGTCAATATGTTTTAGTACAGCATTAGGGTTATAGACTTCCAAACAGAAGTGGGTGGAGGTTCTGGGTTTGATCTCCAGTGTAGGACATCTTTTCCCTTCTTACTCAGTTTTTGAACTATGAGAGAAATTGTTTGATGTCGTTGTTGATGTTAGGGATAGAGTTTCAGCAAAATGTGAAATGCTGATAACTTGAAAATTTCCAGATGAGTCTTTGAGGTTTGAAGTGAGCCCCACCTGGAGTACAGTGTACAGGTCTGGAGACCATACCTATGTAAGGACATAGACAGGGTAGAGAAGGTTCAGAGGAGGGCAACAAAGATGGTGCATGGATTGCATCACAAGTCCTATGAAGACAGGTTGAAGGAACTGAACATGTACTCCCTGGAGGAGAGGAGGAGAGGGATATGATAGAGGCATACAAGTATCTTACAGGGAGGAACAGGGTGCAGGAATACACTATTTTAAGAAGAAAAGATGTTCCAGGACTAGAGGCATGGGATGAAGTTGGAGGAGGACGATTCAGAGGAAACATGAGGAAGAATTTCTTCACAGAACGGGTGGTGGACAAGTGGAACACCCTGCCAGAGGAAGTGGTGGGGGCTGAAACAATCACGGGATTTAAGAATGCATGGGATAGACATAAAGGAATTCTGGAGGTCAGGGGTAAGGGGCAACAGACTTATAGGAAAACATAAACTGAACTTACAAGCTCAAATGGGAAGACTGGATGGGCCATAGGCCCTAATCTGCCAACACTGTCTATGTATCTATGAATACAGCTTGCAAACATTACTTCAAATTGACTGACTGTGACTGTGTGTGTGTGGGGGGGGGTCTGCACTCAGTGCTGAATGCCCTTTGCCATAACATGTATTTCCTGTCAATGAGCCTTTGTACAATGGCAGACCTACAGGCTACCAAGCAGCAGGGTACCTGGGTTTGATGCCCTGTGTGGGACTTCTTTTGTTCTCACTACAGTTTGTGTAGTATGACAGAATTTCTTAGTTGTCATTACTGATGTTAGTGATAGAGTTTCAACAAGTTTTGAAGTTCTAAATTGTTAATAACTTGAAGAGTTCCAGCTGAGGCTTTGAGGTTTGAATGCAACAAACAGAGAAGTGATCATGACAACTCCAGAGGCCCTAGTGCAGGAACTGATCAGGTTAAAAGTTCTGAGTTTTTGTATTGTATGGGCTATGCTTCCTTATTTTTTAGCTGCATGTGTGTACTTGCCTGCATGTATTTGTCTGTGTTGTGCAGCATCCTCATGTACAAGGGGATCAGATGGGGCAGCAAGGGGGAGAGGCACAGTCGGGTATGGGTGGAGCCCATACCAGGATTAAAGGCAGACAAGGCAGGACAGGTAATCCTAAGGTGCGTAAGGAGAGGTAGGAGGAAATCACACATGGTGGTACATGTGGAGACAAATGATCTAGTGGGGCAAATGGTGGAGGTAACAAGGGAGAGGACTGAGGAAATGGGCAGGTTGTGCAAGGAGACAGGGGAGTCTGTGGCCTTCTCTGAAGTGCTCTCAGTACCCTGTGCAAGCACAGTAAGAAAGGAAAGGTTTAGGGGGTTGGTAGGATGGTGTCGAATGAAGAGGTATGGGGTTGTGGGTGGCTGGGGCAGTGCCTGGGATAATAACAATCTGTTTGCAAGGGATAGGCTGCACCTGAGTGAGGAGGGGAAGGAGGTATTAAAGCAAAGACTGGGGAGGTATACTGTGACAAGGGTGGATTTAAACTAGATGGGAGGGTGGCAAGTGGACAGCAAATAGGCAGGGATCCAATAGAGTGGAGTCACAGCCTACCTCCGAGGCTAGCAGGGAAGGACTCAGGGTGTCCAAAAAAAGGGAGTAGAAGGGAAGAGATGGAGGCCAGTGAACGGAAGAAGGGGAAGGATGGAGGGTGGTCTCATTGAATGCAAGAAGCCTAGGAAACAAATCCGCTGAGCTACAGGCACTCTTAACAGTGTGGAAGGTGGATATTGCAGCTGTCACAGAAATGTGGGCAACTGAGCATCAGGACTGGGATCTGGCAATCCCAGGATGAAAATTATACAGGAAGGACCATAAGGGGGGGTGGGTGGCAGTCTATGTGAGGGACAGGATCAAATGCACAAGGGATGAAGGAGATGAAAGGAGAACAGAGGCAATCTGGCTGTAGCTCCTAGACTCAAGGGGTAGGAAATTGAGGTCTGGGGTGGTATACAGGTCGCCGTCCCAGTCTGAGGAGCTTGACAGGGAATTAGTAGGACAAATCAAAAAGGTATGTAGAAAAGGGAAGGTGGTCATCGTGGGAGATTTCAACTTCCCAGGGGTTGACTGGAGCATTCTGGTCACCTCCAGTGCTAGGGAGCAAGT
The DNA here is from genome assembly GCA_016271365.2 of Neoceratodus forsteri. Taxonomy (NCBI): domain Eukaryota; kingdom Metazoa; phylum Chordata; order Ceratodontiformes; family Ceratodontidae; genus Neoceratodus; species Neoceratodus forsteri. Next base: position 1,466,959,227 of record CM057450.1, on the reverse strand, counting down.
GCTCCTGGACACAATATAGGGGAGTCTCCTGACATAGTTGGTTACTGTACCTACTAGGCTAAAGAAGACTTTAGATCTGGTATTGTCGAATGGGGAGGCAGTGAGGGAAATAAAGGTAGAGGACCCACTAACCAACAGCGATCACCAAACAGTGTGGTTTAATATCACGATGTGCGGGGAACCAGAGAAATCAGTTACTCGGGTGGTAAACTTCAGGGGGGTGGACTTTGGGAGGATGCAAGAAGTACTGAAAGGGAAATTGAAAGGCATAAGCCAGGAGATGGATGTGGAGCAGAAATGGGATATTATTAAATTTGGGATTACAGAGGCAACAGAATCCTGCACCAAGGCACAGAGTAAGAGGAGCAGAGCAAGAAAACCATGTTGGTTGAACAGCAAGGTTGTGGAGGTGGAGAGGGCAAAATGAGTGACACACCAGAGGCTTAGAAGGACAGGGAGGGAAGTGGACAGGGGGGAATATGCAAGATGGTCCAGGGAGGTGACCAGAAAAGTGAGAGAAGCCAAGGCCCAGAGGGAGCTGAGATCAGTGCAGGAAATTAACAGGGGGGAGAAAGACTTTTTCAGATACATCAAGTAGAAAAGGAAGTGCAAGGAAACAATAGTGACGATAAAAAGGGGTGGGGAGTGGACGGAAAAGGGGGAGGAGCAGGCAGAAGCACTGAATGAATACTTTTGCTCAGTGTTCATGGAAGAAAAGGGGGGACCGCTACCAGCATGGGCTGGGAGGGTGGGGACAGGGGGAGAGCAGGTGATAGATGGAAGAATTGAGGCAAGTAGAGTTCTAGTGGGACTGAGGGCACTGAAGGTAGACAAGGCACCAGGGCCAGATGGTATCCACTCCAGGGTGCTGTGGGAGATGGCGGAGGTGTTGGTGGAGCCACTGGCGGATCTGTACAGCACCTCTCTGGAGTTGGGATGCATGCCACTAGACTGGAGGATGGCACATGTAGTACCATTACACAAGAGTGGGCCAAGGGATGAACTGGGTAATTATTTGTCCGGTAAGTCTCGCCTCCATAGTGTGCAAGCTCGTGGAAATAATACTAAAGGAAAGACTGGTGTCGTACCTGGAGGACAATGGCCTCCAGGATGTGAGGCAGCATGGGTTTGTTTCAGGGAAGCCTTGTCAGACCAACTTGATACAGTATTATGACTGGGTGACAGGTGAGCTGGATAAGGGTCATGCAGTGGATGTTCTTTACTTGGACTTCAGCAAGGCCTTCGATTCGGTGCCTTATGGGAGGCTTATGGGGGGAAGCTAACTGCTGTAGGAGTAGGGGCAAGAATAATGAACTGGATTACAAGCTGGCTGAGTGGGAGGCTGCAATGGGTGGTGGTGAGAGGGGAGTTCTCAACTCCAAGGCCATTGATGAGTGGGGTGCCACAGGGCTCTGTGCTGGGGCCAGTATTATTTGGGCTTTTCATATCAGACATTGCACACAGTGTGGTAAGCAAGGTAAATCTGTTCGCTGATGACACCAAAATTGGAGCAGTGGTGGATGGAGGAGTGGGATGGAAGCAGCTGCAGGGGAACCTAAACAAGCTAGAGGAGTGGACAGAGAGGTGGCAGCTGGGCTTCAATGCAAAGAAGTGTAAGGTTATGCACTTTGGGGTGAACCCAAAGACAGAATACTGGCTGGGGGGGGGGTTAAGCAGGGGGATCACTGAGGAGGAGAAGGACCTAGGTGTAATGATAACAGGGACCATGAACTACACTGCCCAATGCAGGAGAGCAGCTACAAAAGTGAACAAAATGCTGGCGTGCATAGCGAGGGGATTTTCATCCAGGTGAAGAGAGGTGATCTTGCCCCTCTACAGGTTGTGGTAAGGCCGCACTTAGAGTATTGTGTGCAGTTTTAGAGGCCATACCTAAAGCGTGATATCAAGCTACTGGAGGGGGTGCAGAGGAGGCAACAAAGATGATATGTGGAATGGAGGGGAGAGACTATGAGAGCAGGCTGGGAGACCTGAATATGTACACTCTGGAGGATAGAAGGGACGGGGGGACATGATAAAGACATTCAAGTATCTGAGGGGAATCAATAAGGATGGGGCAGACGGGGTCTTTATGTTAAGGAAGGGGAGGGGAGGGACACCAGGGGGCATGGGCTAAGTAAGTAAGTAAGTAAGTAAAATTTATTTTTAAGCACTTTTCAGAAACCAAAGCGCTGTACAGGTGAACAAACATTTAGTTACGAATATAATAATAACAACAGTAATAACAATAAAATCACAGTAAAAATCGCTCTCCATATGCTTTCGAGAATAGATAAGTTTTTAACTCTAACTTAAAACTCTCGATGGTCAGGCAGCTTCGTATCCGACGAGGTGAGAGAATTCCACAGGGTGGGGGCAGCGTGAAAAATGCCGTGCCCCAGATGTTTCGCGAACCCTGGGAATCTCTAGCAATCCTAAATCGGCGGATCCAGATGAGAGAGGAGGACAGTAGGGAGTAAGGAGATCTTGTAGGTACTGCAGTCCCTGTTCATGTAGGGCTTTGTAGGCCAGTAACCCGACCTTGACGGTGATCCGCCACTGAACTGGCAGCCAGTGCAGTCCGCACAGAACAGGCATAATATGACTACTTCTAGATGTCCCAGTCAAAAGCCCGGCTGCTGCATTCTGCACCAGCTGCAAGCGGCGGATATCAACCCCCGGTAGCCCTAGGTACAGGGCATTGCAGTAATCAAGGTGAGAGGTCACAAAGGCATGGACCAATGTAGGAAGGTCATCCGGAGGAACTAGGTGTTTCACCCGGGTGATGTTCCTAAAATGGTAAAAAGAGGATTTGACAATGGATGACACCTGGAATTTTAGGGTCAGACTGTCGTTGATAATAACGCCCAGGTTACGCACCCGGTCTGAGGTTGAGAGCAGGGCACCATCAAGCCATAAGCCTGAAGGAAGCCCAGCCCTACAGCCCACCTCAAGGCGACCTGGGTCCACCACCAACACCTCAGTCTTATCCGGGTTTAACCTCAGCCAGCTGGCACTCATCAAATCCTTAATCTCAGACAGACAGCTGTTAAGCATAGAGATTGCATCTTCCTGTCCGGGATTAAAGGACAAATACAGCTGGGTATCATCTGCATAGCAGTGAAAACCCAAACTGTATCGCCTAATAATGTCTCCCAATGGCAGCATATAGATAGTGAACAACATGGGTGCCAAAATGGAACCCTGTGGCACCCCACAGGACAGGGAGATGGCATCAGAGGAATAAATTTCAGTGACAACCCTCTGTCTCCGTTCCGTAAGGAAAGATCGAAACCAATGCAGAACTGTACCAGACAGTCTGCAATGAAGCCACAGGCGTTCCAAAAGCACACCATGGTCCACAGTATCAAATGCTGCAGAGAGATCAAGAAGGACTAAGATAGTATGAGCCTTTTGATCTCTCGCAATCAGGAGATCATTTAAAACCTGGACAAGGGCAGTCTCAGTGCTATGTCTTTTTCCTAAATCCTGATTGAAGAGTATCATAGATATTGTGATTCGTGAGATGGTCATCCAGTTATAAGCGCAACCACCTTTTCAATAACCTTACCCACAAAGGGCAGGTTAGAGACAGGTCTGTAGTTGGCTAGACAGTCGGATTCAGAGAAGGTTTTCAGGAGTGGTTGACGACCGCCTCCTTTAGGGATCAGGAAAGACCCTGATTCAAAGATTTCCAGACAATTTCAGCAAGGATCGGGCAAATAGTATCTACGCAACCTAATAGCAGTGACGTGGGGCCGGATCCAAACTACAGCTGGTTGGGCGTACAGTCTGGACAATCCTCACAATATCCGTAATTCAGGCTTAACAAAGTCAGACCAGGTGACACAGGTGTTTGTTTCCCTACGATCATCACAACCTAAAGAGTGAGCATGGCTGACATCTGACCTAATGCTAGCAATCTTATCAGTGAAGAACCGAGCAAGCTCATCACACTTTATTTGTGAAAAATCTCTTCCAGACTGTAGACAGAGTGGATTGCACATTCTGTCGACAGTCCGAAAGAGTTGAGCTGGTTGGTTCCGCGCAGCAGCAATCTCCCTGGACAGGAATTCTGCCTTCTTACGGGAGATTGCTGATTGATAGATACCATAATGATCCATCAACCTAAGTCTGTCATCATCCAGGCCAGATTTTCGCCAGGCTCTCTCTAGCCTTCGTCCCACTCTCCTCAGTTCCTTCAAGGACTCATCAAACCATGGAGTCCTTGGTCACTGAGTGAGTGGGCGAACACGGACAGGAGCAACTAGGTCCAGGGCCTCACTCACCACCTTATTATAGGCAAGAAAAAGGTCCCCTGGGCCCATGCTCTTGCCAGAAATACCCGATAGGTCCAGTACCTCTAGTAGACCCTCTGGGGTAACTCCCTTTAAAGGGCAATACCGGACCATTTCCGTAGAGGCAGGCCTATTTGGGGTGCCCCAAAGCTGAATCTTATGGTGTGATGGTCCGTCCACACATTCGATTCCACCCCCAAATGAGTAACCTCCAAATCCAGTAGGAACACCAGATCCAATGAGTGATCCCCTATATGGGTAGCAGAGGTAACTACCTGTGACAGGCCCAACATAGTCATAAGTTGGAGAAAGTTCTTTCCAAAGTGTGAGGTTAAGTCGTCAACCCAGGCATTGAAGTCACCAGTATTAACCATCTGGCGAACCCCATGCCATGTCGACGATAAAGTCCCAGAACTCCTTCAGGAATTCTCCACCATCACCGGGTGGACGGTAGATGAGAGAATCCTGAACCCTGCAACTGCAGCCAGGATACACTCAAAGGATCTAGTGTTGCCCACTGGCACATCCACAAGATTCAGATCTGTTCTAAAAAAGATGGCTACCCCTTCCCCGATCCAATCTCAGGCGGTGTATCACTGAGAACCCAGCCGAGCAGCAGAGTCTAATATAGGACCTGCATTCTCATCCAGCCAGGTCTCGTGTGATACATGCAGGTCAGATGTTGCAACAAGATCTGCAATATTGCAGTCTTGTTCCTAATGGACCTGGCATTACATAACACCGCCGGGTTGGATGGGTTTTAGGAGAGGGCGCAGTACCTGCCCACAATCTGTGGAGCCCTTGGGTATGGGAATCAAGCATGGAGGACCCCTCTCCTGATCCCACTTCGCCCCAGGGCGTCTCCTCGTCCCAACTACCCCTATCTGCCCACTGCTTTCCAATCTCCCACTCTGTCCAATCCAGCCATCCCTCAAGTGCCTTCTCACTATCCCCGCTGCACGACACTTATTAAAGACATCAGCAGACAAGTGGGGAGAGTGAAAAGGATGAAGGCTCCGGAGCAGAGCGGGACAGTAGCGCCTGAGCCTCGTAAAACCTATCCGACACATCTTAAACAATCAGTTCTATTAAAACTATCTTAAGAACCAACCTACCCTCAAACAAAATATTATACTAAAACAAACAAAACCTATAACAAAATAAAGTAAAAATAAGCGAATAATAAAAATATATTAAAATTTAAGCTGTTAAAGCAGAGTCAAAATTTAACTCAAATAGCATCATAAGGAGTTAATATAAACATAAAAAGGTGAATAATAATTCTTCAAATTAAAAACAGGAGAATATAAATTTAAACTCATCAAGGACTCTCACTAAGATATAAAAGTAAGTGCAAACAGTCCAAGTCTTTTAAACCCCTCACCCAAGGTCTTTAATCTCCACAGACTCCTACTGCTAGGAGAAATAGGGCGTATTCAGGGTCAGAGCATAAAAAGCTAGAGACATCCAATATTGCAGATCTAAGAACTCCAGGCTCTCTCACAACCTGGACGATCAAAGTCAGTATGCCTTGTGAGCAGGGTAAAACTTACACAGTTCTAATTGAGGAGGATAGGTATCGGAACAGTGGTGTGAGGGACAATAGCTGCCCCAGAGTGGGCTACTGACCCAGGCCGGGACCACAGCAATGACCCCGGAGCGGTGTCCACCCACCAGTAGACACCTCTGGTAGGTCAAGGAGATACCAGCAGTTCGCACCCGCTCTCCAGCAGGTCCAAGCCGGCGTCACCCACCCTGAGCCCAGCCAGCATCACCCAGGCAACACGTCTCTGCTTACACACCCCAAACTCAGGTTACTGTAAAGTCCACCAATGAAATCCTCTTTAAAATAGAGGGGATGATTTAGAAGGAAATGAGGAGACACTATTTCACAGAGATTGTGGTAGCAAAATGGAACACACTACCAGAATGGGTTGTATCATGTAAATCTGTGAACAGCTTCAAAAGGGCATGGGACAGGGAACAAGGGAGAGTGAGGGTGGGGAAGGTGGGGGTGGCAGTGGGATGACAAAGGGAAGGGAGGGAGGTGGGGTAGTTGCAAACTAGGGGTGCTAGCTGCACACTTGAGCAGACTTAGATAGACTGGATGGTCTGTTTCTGCTGACACATTTGTATGTTCGTATGTTTAGCATGTACAGCATATCTGCCTTTTACTGTACAAAAATGACAGTTCCATATCTTGGCACTGCTCAGTACTGTTGGTACTTTCATTTATATTTATCTTCATTTCCCTTACATGTATGCTTCCTTAACATCTTAAAGATCCTTCTTTTCTTATTGGGAAAGTATGCTTTTCCTTTAGAGTGCTAAGGTGAACTCCCCCACCCATTGTATAAGTGTTTGTGAGTCATATACATTTCCTATAGATATTTTATTTTGGTTTTAAGTAATTCCCAACATTTATGTGTTCTGATTTTCCATATTGTTTTTTCAAGTCCCACTCTACAAGGCACTTTCTCTGCAGAGGGGCTGGAAGGAAATGTTTGCCTGTTTGCAGATGACACCAAGATCTGCAACAGGGTGGATACTCCAGAAGGGGTGCAGAAAATGAAGAGGGACCTGGAGAAGCTTGAAAGATAGAAACATAGAAACATAGAAGTTGACGGCAGATAAGGACCGCAAGGCCCATCCAGTCTGCCCATTTCTTTTTCTACCTTATAAATGTGCCATCGGCCTTTGCTCTGTCAGTGACCTATCTATTCATAGTCATTTGTATTGCTCCCTTATGCCTATCCATGCCTGTTTGAAGCCCTGCACTGTATTCATAGCCACCACTTCTTGTGGTAGCCATTCATGCATCTACCACCCTTTCTGTGAAAAAATTTCCTCACATTCCCCTTAATCGGCCTCCCTCTAATCTCATGCTGTGTCCTCTTGTCCTGCTATTTTTCTTATATTTAAACATGTTAGACTCTTTCACCTTGTTTATGCCCTAAGGAGTTTAAATGTCTTGATCATATCACCTCTCTCCCTCCTTTGCTCAAGGGTATACATATTGAGCTCGTTAATCTGTCCTCATATGTCTTCTGATGCAGTCCCTGCACCATTTTGGTTGCCCTTCTCTGGACTGCCTCAATTTGGTTAATGTCCTTGTGAAGGTGTGGCCTCAATACTGCCGCAGTACTCAGATGGGGCCTAACCAGTGTCTTGTAAAGAGGGATTATTACCTCCCTCTTACGACTTGTGATACCCCTACTAATACACCCTAACACCCCCTAGCCTTACCTACTGCTTTAGAGGTCTGCTTGGATGATTTTAGGTCATCAGTGATGATGATGCCCAAGTCTCTTTCTTCCTTTGTGACTGCTAGCAACTCCCTCCCAGCCTATAAGTGGCTTCAGGGTTTCTCTTCCCTATGTGCATGATTTTGCACTTCTTTGCATTAAATCCAGTTGCCACTCTTCTGACCATTTTGCTAGTTTATCCAGATCTCTTCTCATTCTGCCCACCTCATCTGGATCATCTACTCTGTTGCAGATCTTGGTGTCATCTGCAAACAGACAAGCCTTACCCTCTAGTCCATCTGAGGGTCACTAATGAAGATGTTGAATAGGACTGGCCCAGGACTGATCCCTGAGTACCCACTTGTGACTTGCATCTCTTCTGACTGTATACCATTTACCACCACTCTCTGTTTTCTGCCAGTCAACCAGTTTGCCACCCAGTTGACCAACTTCTGACCCACCGAGCCTACCTAGCTATTTATCAATCTTCTATGTGGAACAGTGTCAAAGCTTTGCTGAAGTCAAGGTAGGCGACATTAACTGCCCCTTGGTCCACCACTCTGGTTACCCAGTCAAAGAAATCTATGAGATTAGTTTGACAGGACCTTCCTTTGTAAACCCATGCTGTCTTGGATCCTGTGCCCCTATGGATTCCAGGTGTTGCACTATCCTTTCCTTAAGGAGTGCCTCCATAATCTTGCCCACTACTGAGGTAAGACTGACTGGTCTGTAGTTCCCGCCTCCTCCTGCTACCACTCTTGTGGAGCGGGATCACATGACCCTTCTCCAGTCTTCTGGGACCTCTCCTGTGCTCAGAGACTCACTAAACAATTCTGCTAATGGCTCTGCTAGTTCCTCCTTTAGCTCCTTAAGTACCCTGGGATGTGATGCCATCAGGTCCCATTGCCTTATCCACCCTGAGCTTAGCAAGCTCTTGTAGGACCCTTTCTTTTGTGAAGGGAGTAGTGCTCACCTCCCTCCCCTGTGTCCATGATGCTGAGCTGTGGGCCCTGCCACCTTCTCTTCAGTAAATACTGAGCAAAAGTATCTATTTAGGATAGATGCCTTTACAAGTCCTCCTCCTCACATGCTCCCTTTTCTCCATTAAGCTTAATACCCCCTCTGGACTTTCTCCTTTCACTAATGTATCTATAGAAAGTCTTGTCACCTTCTTTACTGTTGTGCTAGTGTTTCCTCAGTTTGGGACTTTGCCTGCCTTACTGCCTTCCCTGCTTCCCTTAGGGCAGTTTGGTATGCCTCCCTATCTTCATCCCGCTGTGTTCCCTTATATTTCCTGAAGGCCAGCCTTTTGGCTCTGACCTTTTCTGCTACTGTATTTGAGAACCAAAGTGGTTTCCTTCTTCTTTGCACTTCCTTTTCTGTCTAACACAATGGGATGTTGCTTCAAGTATTGTATCCTTAATGCTTGCCCACTTTGCCTGTACCTCCTCACCTGTGTTTCTTTTTGCCAGGGCTAGCTTAACTCTGTTGGCCATCTTATCAAAGTCAGCTCCTCTGAAGTCCCATATTTTTGCCTTGGAATGGGATGATTTAGATGTAGTAGCCAAATCCTAGATGGTCAAAGATGTGGCAACTGAGGTTCAATGCAAAGAAGTGCAAAATAATGCACCTGGGTAGAGGGAACCCTGGGGAGAGCTACAGGTTGGGGTGGGAAGGAGATGACTGTCACCAAAGAGGAAAGAGACCTAGGGGTTATCATCTCTGATGACCTTAAGGTGTAAAAGCAGTGTACAAAGGCAGCAGGGAGTGCCAGTGGCATGCTGGGGTGCATAGGCGGGGTATCACTTGCAGGACGCAGGAGATGGTGATGCCATTGTATAAAACATTGGTAAGGCCTCACCTGGAGTACTGCATTCAGTTCTGGAGGCCACACCTGTGCGAGGACATAGATAAGGTTGAAACAATCCAGAGAAGGGCAACAAAGATGGTGGAGGCCTTGTAGCACAAAACATGAGGAGAGACTAAGGGACCTTAATGTGTACTCACTGGAGGAGAGGAGACAACGGGGGGACATGATTGAAATTTTCAAGTACCTCAAGGGCATAAACAAGGTATAGGTGGGGTACCTTTTCCAGTGTAAAAAAATTACTAGAACAAGTGGACACAATATGAAACTGAAAAGGGTTAGATTAAGAGGTAATGTGAGGAAGTTTTTCTACATAGAAAGGGTAGTTGATGCTTGGAATAGTCTGTCACAGGAGGTAGTGGGGGCAAGCACAGTGGAGGGGTTTAAGCATGCCTGGGACAGGCACAAGGGAAGCCTGAGAAGGGAGGGAGTGATGAAAAGCCATTGATCACATAGGGTCAGTGGCCACATACAATGTATAGGGTCTATAGGCAGACTGGATGGTCCTAGCTGTCCTTATCTGCCTACAGTTTCTATGTTTCCATGTTTCTCATCCTGTCATAGTTACCTTTTGCAAAGTTGTAATAGGTTGTTTTGCCTTTAGTATAACTGCATTTCCTATCAGTTATTAATATCACTATTGAATGATCACTTGAATCCAGAGGCTCAATTAGTCAGTAGGAATAAGAACTGCTACTGTTTAACACCATGTCCAAAATATTTTTTACTCTTATAGGTTCCCTAATCAATTGAGTGAGGCCACATTTAAGTAATAAGGCATGACAGGGTGTGTGCTATGGTGGAATAATGGCACATCTAGGGTGCATAGAAGCATGAGACTGAAGGCCAAGTGCTTCCACCACCCAGGGTGTGCCATTATCCCAACACAGTGCACACTCTGTCATGCCTCATTGCCATTATAAAATGGGTATAAAAATCCTACCAGACCTGAGTAATTAAAAAATACAGAGAAGAAAAAAATCTGAAGTTATAACTTTATTACAATTAATTTGGACATAAAATAGAGATAAAATAGTCCCTTCAAGAAACATAAAAGCAGAGAAAATGTGACAGCAGCAGAAGACCATGGATCCATCTGGTGTGCCCGAGAATTTCCAAGACCTTTTATACGTCCTGGGGCCTAATCCCTTTCCTGTGTCTTACCCTTTCTTGGTCCTGCCGTATGCCCTTGAGCCCTTGCTCTATGCCACCCATGTTTGAATGCTGACATGGTTCTTGCATTTACTACTTCAGCTGACTGGCTGTTTCAGGGTTCCACCACTCTTTCTGTGAAGAAATGTTTCCTTAGAACCTTCTTGAAGCTCCCCTCATAGCTTCCATTTATGCCCCCTGGTGGTAGAGCCAGTGGCCCTTTGGAATATTTCTGTGTATGGCACCTTATTTATGCCTGTCAAGAACCTGAAAGTCTCAATCATATCCACTCTCCCTCCTTGTTTCTAGTGAGAATAAGTTTTGTTCCTTCAGGTATTCCTCATATGAGAGTCCATGGAGGCCGTGAAGCATCTTGGTCGCTCTTCTTTGCACAGTCTCCAGCCTATCCCTGTCCTTTTTCAGGTGTGGATTCCAGAACTGGATGCAGTACTCCATGTGGGGCCTCAGCAGGGACCTATATAGAGAGAGGATCACCTCATTGTTCCTGCTGTCAAATCCTCTTCCTATGGTGCATTCTGTTTGCCTTGCTGTAAGCTTTGTTGCATTTGCTATATTGTTTAAGGGTGTCATATATAATGGCCCCTAGGTCTCTTTCTTCCTGAAATGTGCTGAGTTTGACACCGTTGAGCCAGTACTCCGTTCTAGGATTTTCTTTACCTAGATGCAACACTTTACACTTTTTTGTGTTAAAACTTCAGCTGCAAGACTTTAGACAATTGTTCTAGCTTTTGTAAGTCATTCTGAAGTTCCCTAATGGCCTCCAAACTGTCAACTCTACCCCCCAGTTTGGCATAATCTGCAAATAGTTCCAGCTTGCCCTGAATGCCTGTGCCAATGTCACAGATGAACACATTAAGCAGGACCAGTCCTAAGATCAAGCCCTGGTTCACACCACTAGTGACTCTACCTTCACCACACCCTCACCCCATTGATGGCTACCTTCTGACTTCTGTCCCTTAACCAATTTCCTACACACCTGACTAAGTTATCAGCAATGCCTAGTTCCTTCAACTTTTTTAACAGTCAATTGTGTGGCACTGAGTCGAAGGCCTTACTGAAATCAAAATATAGTAGGTCCACTGGGTGTGCCCTATCTACTTCTTTTGTTACCAAGTCAAAAAATGCAATAAGGTTCATCTGGCATGATCTGCCCGCTATGAATCCATGCAGTCTGTGGTCCTGTAGGTTATGCTTATCCAGGTAATCCACTATATCCTGTTTAATCAGGGTTTCCATTAATTTTCCCACAACAGATGTAAAGCTGACCAGCCTGTAGTTGCCAGCCTCCTCCCTATTATCTCCCTTGTGGAGAGGAACCACTTCTACTTTTCTCCAGTCCCCAGGTACCACTCCTGTCTTAAGTGAGGAATTGAACAAATGTGCCAATGGGTCCGCTAGTACTTCAGCAAGTTCCTTCAGTACCCTTGGATACAGCCTATTAGGTCCTGGCACTTTGTCAGTTCTGAGGTGCATTAGTGCCTTTTTAACTTTTGGTGGTGATCTTCGGAGTTTCCATCTGTGGGTGCCCTCTATCAGATGCTTTTATGCCACTTTCTGGCAATGGTCCGCTGTGCTTCTTGGTAAACACTGAGCAAAAGTTATTGAGGACAGTGGCTTTTTGTTCATCGTCCTTGATGAGTCTGTCTCCCTCTGTAAGTTTAACTATCCCCCCTTTCTTTCTCTTCTCCCAGATGTATTGGAAAAATTGTTTGTTACCAGATTTGACACCTGTTGTGATCCAAAGTTCAGCTGCCGCCTTTGCCAGTTTTACCACTATTTTGACCTCTTCACTTTTCTGAATGTAGACATCCCAGTCAGTGTCATTCTGATTCCTTCTGTGGTAAGCTACTCTTTTGGCTCTAATTGCTGCCCTGACCTGGTTAGTGAACCATGTGGTTCTTTTTTCTTTTTCTTTTAGACAATGTTTTAATGCAAAGTTTTGTGGCCTCTTATATGGCTTGTTTAACCATCCCCCAGATGTCTTCTACCCCCAATTTTTGTGAACACCGGTCAGTTTATCCTTGATCATTGTTCTCATTTTACTGAAATTGGCTCCTTCAAAGCTCAGGACCTCCATCTGGGACTGAGATTTTACAACCCTTGGTGACAATGCAAACCAGATGGAGTTGTGTTCGTTGTTTGCCAGTGGTTACCCTACTTCCATATCTTTGACTACTTCTGAATTTGTTATGACCACATCGAGGATCATGCCCATTCTGGTCAGTGTGCTAACTAGTTGGGTGAGTAGGCAGTCCTCTAAGGCACCTACCACTGCCTGATTTCTTGATGATCTCGCAACTAGGTTACCCCAGTCGATATCTGGCACGTTCAGATCACCAATCATAACAGTGTCCCCTTTTCATGTTATGCCTCTGATTTCCTCTATGAGCTGCACATCTTTCTTGTCTGATTGCCCCAGTGGTTTGTAAATTACCCCAAAATATATCTTTTTTTCCTGATGCTGGCCTGAGCTGAACCCATAGTGATTCTGACCCTTCTGTTTTCTTCATATCAACTGATGTGGCAGTTATGCCTTTATGAACATATAGTGCACCCCTCCTCCCCTTGCACCCTTTCTATCCTGTCTGTAAAGAGTATAACCTGAGACTGAGAGGTCCCAGTTGTTGTTCTTCGTTGCCAGTGTTTCCATGATGGCTACCAGGTCCATTTGGGTGTCTGCCATTATTGTCTGTAGTTCAATAATTTTGTTTCCCAGGCTTCTGGTGTTGAAGCACACCCCTTTCCAAGAACTTACCGGACTCTTTTTTCCTGATTTATGTTTCAGTTGTTCATTTTTGCTTGCTTGGTCTTTTTTACTGACCATTTTAACCCCTTTTTGTTCCCTTTGGTTGCTCCCAGTTTTCGGACAGGAGTTCACTGTTTGTGGGGGAGTGTCAGCTAAGTTGCCATCATTTATGAGCACTCTGATGGGTTTCTTAGCCTCAAACTACTCCTTCCTAGTTTAAACTATCCAGATAGACATAGTACCCTTACCCCTTCTCAGGTTAGGTGAAGCCTGTAGAATCTAAACAATGGTCTTTCCCAGAAGTCCCCCCAGGCACCTATGAACGGCTAATCTTTATCCTGGCACCACCCTTGCAACCAAGTGTTGAACTTGTTAACCTCTTTGGTCATGATCCTGCTAGTACCTTCTCCTTTGCCTTACACTGGGATGACCTCGGAGAAGGCTAGAGAGGTCGCATGAGCTGCCAACCATTTGCTCAGATAAACAAAGCTGTGTTTGGCCTCCTCCACCATCTGGTTGGCCAGGTCGTTATTACCAAGATGCACCAATACTCCAACTTCATTACCTGCTTTCTCCACAAATCTCCCTATGCATTCTACTGTACATCGCGCATGGCTGAGGCTCCTGGGAGGTATTTGACCATCACCTTGGCATGTGCATTGTTACCCAGGTGGGGCTCAATTCCTCTTATCTTAAGTCCCCTATGATAAGAATTTGCTTGTGCTTATTATTTCCATTTTTATTATTGTTGACATTGGTTGCTATTGCCTTGTTTTTCCTTGGCTGATCGACAGACGTGGAGAACTTTACTGCATCACTCTTTATTGCTTACATTGACTTTTTTATAGCTAGTTTTATTACATTGAGCTTAGCAATGTTTTTTATACTCCTGCTTTTGTCTCATTTTTCAAATTGCAGAATTGTACACATAAATAGTGACAGTCCCATTTAGTGTTCCTATAGAGATCAATTGTGCTGTGGCAGAGGCATCCGTATGGTTATTTTCAGTGTTTCTTTCATTGTTAGGACAGTATTCACTCCTGCTAAAAAAACAGAAAAAACAATCAAGCAATAAGCCATGACAGGGTATGCACTGTGGTTGTTTAACAGCACACCTCGGTGTGTGTTGTGTGAGGCATCTCCGAGTGCCTTCAACCACCTGAGAAGTGCCATTACCCCACCACAGCATACAACCTGGAGTGTCATACTGTGGTTATAAAATGGGTCCAAGATTTTTTTTTTGGAGAGGGAGTGAAGAAGTGCACCACGTCAAAAAAGAAACATGTTTATGACTTTTTCAAAATAGTCACAGCACATCCCAGCACTGACAAGCCATCTCAGGTTCAAATGTTATGCACAGTAAAATACATGTACTTTTAATTAGCTTTTAAACCCTCTACTTTAACCACCCCACCCCCATTGCCTATTTTCTCACCTCTCTTGCTACTTGTTTATATTATTCCCTCCCTTTTCTCTGTCATGTTCATTTTCTGTTTTGCCAGTATTGAAAACATGGAATGTCTGCTACAAATGGAATACAAGAATTTACACCTCTGCTCAGTTCTGCTGGTAGAATGTTTCCTCCCACTAGCACACAACAGAAGGCCTCAGATGGAGCCAGGGCAACCTCACGATGATTATATATGCTTGGCATAGACAGTTGACCATACATTATGTGTTTATATGTCCCTCAGAGCCACTCATTGCTGAAATCGAGTGGTTTCATGCGTCTTCAGCTGCAGTGAGAACAGTGAAGCAAAGCTGAGCTGTTTTGGCTCCAGCTGAAGGCAAGTGAAACCACTCGTTTTCAGCAACAAGTGTGACGGATGTATTACTATATTATTGATTGAGGTGATCAATAATATATTTAAAAAAAAAACTTCCCAGAATGTTTCCTGTTTCCAGGGTATCTCTTGGCGTGAGATACTCTTACAAAATAGTACTCACCTGGCATGAGAGAAAATGCACTCCGATTGGTCAGGAGCGCTCCTTCGATCTATAATGTCTTTTATAGTGTATGGTCCACTATCCAAAGTTAAAAGAATCACATAATAGTGCTTGCTGATGCTTATTTTCATCAGACCCACTCTCCTCCACTCTCTTTCTCACAGCCACGGCTGCTTCCTGATCAGTGGTGGTAATGTGTCAGGTGTTCCATATTGTTATGCTGTAGTAGCTACATAGCTAATGCAGCATAACAGCTACGATGATGTAGCTACTGCAGCATAACATATATAGGATAGTGTGTGGCTCACTATACACAACAAGGCTATTCTCAACTGAATGGTTGCTACAGTATGCCAACCTACTGGATGACTCTCTAGGTCAGCATAGTGACCACGAGGTTGAGAAGCTCCTTGTTGTGTATAGTGAGCCATACACTGTTTTATGTAGTGTATGATATCTTCCAAAATAAATAAAAATATAGTTTCGTACCTTTATGTTTGTTTTTTCTCAAGTAGAAAACTCAATGTTTTCTGCTGAGAGTTAGCCCTAGTTGCTAGGGCATGCTGCGTGGTTGTTAGGGACCTGGTGTATTTTGACTGGTTGACTTTTGGGTTTGAATGGGGTTTTGAAGTTAAAAAAATGGTGGCTGTTCCTCTTGCTTAGCGAAAGGACATTCATTGTGAGGACCGGGTGTTGTATTTTTAAATATCTGGTTGATTCTGAAGAACAGTACTATTAAATTTAACTTATCAGGTTGATCCTGCCTTTTTCTTTGGTACCCAGTAGAACCTGCGGCTCTCTGTTCAATCTGTCGCCACTTCCTTAGTGCGAGTGACAAATATCACTAGTGCAGCAGAACGACTTTTTGCATAGCATGGAAATCCATGCTGAACTACGTTCCACCATACACTATAGCTCTATTCTAAGTATGGATTGGTATCCATAACAGCATTATACCATAGACTATAGAAGGCCTCAGATGGAACCAGGGCTATTGTTTTTATCTGCAACAGGTTAAACAGCACAGATTTCCTTAGTAAGCAGGTGAAGAGAGGAGGGGGATTTTTCATGGTCAGCAAAGAAACACCACAAATTTAAACCGTAAGTACTGTGGTACTTATTTTTTTATTATGTATGTGTGTGTGTAAGAAGAGGATTATGAGGGCAAATAACATTTAATTATTATATTTTTAAATTTAAGGCAGTTTTTTTTTAAGGGCCTAGTTGAAGGCCTTTTGTGAGTAAAGGTGACAGCCACATTTGTGATGGCAGTCAGGGATGTGAGGTACTATTGATTTTATTGTGAAGAGGGCTGCTGGTTCTTCTTCCAGTGCTGTTGTGCTGGGATATCAGCACTGGGTTCCGAGCTCCTCAGACAATCAGGTTTCTGGATTTTTTATTAAGCAGTAAGGCATGACCAGGGATTATGTTAATGGTCTGTTAATCACCCTCTATGGGTGTAATGTGGCTCGAGGTGTAGGGTGATTAGCTGACCATTAACATAACCCCTGGGAGTGCCTTATTGCTATTATAATAAAAATGTTTTATAAATAGTTTTAAACCTAGTTAAGCATATGATTAAGCTCCACATGTTTGTTAATAAAAGATTAACATAAGGCTGTTAGAATGTTTACAGCCAATCAGAAAGCTCCATTTCTCAGACCCTTTTTATAATACCCATTTTATAATCTCTAACAACATCCAGGAATGTATTACCCCTTAAACTGGATACCACATCATTGGACCAATATATTTCAGGCATGTTAAAGTTCTCTGGGATCAATACATCACCCATGCCACACAAAGGGATAATTCTTTATATGTTCATTAAACCTGCCACTATTAATATCTGGTAGCATATATATGACACCAATGATCCATTTATCCAGATTACTATTATTGAAATACATATAGCCTCAAGTATTGTTGCAGAACTGTAGTTAATTTCAACACTCATCAAACCTTCTCTAAGGTATAGGGCTACACCTCGTTCTTTCCTCTCTGTCCTTATAAGACAGTACATAGCCTTCTATATCTTTGTCTCATAAATCCATTGGGGCCCACCATGGTTTGGTTATTGCTACCAGATCTGTGTTTTTATTTTTATTTCAGCATTAGTGCCTTAAGGCTGTCAAACTTATTTATGAAGTTTTGTGCGTTTAAGGACACAGCCAGCATTTCTTTTGTAAACAAGGTGTTAGTCCATTTTTTATAAGTATGGCCTTTTGTTGTTTATTGCACCAGCCCCAGATGTTAGTTTAAATCCCTTGCTAGGAAGTTTTTGAGTCACCCCACTAATAGATTAGCTCCTTAAGTGTTCAGATGTGGCTTGTCCTTTGAATAAGTTGCTTCTTTCTATAAAAAGGGGTGGCCCCCTTTGCCCGACACCCCAACAGCGAAACATGGAAAATGACCTCTACAATGACAGTTGCTGTAATGGCCCGTTTCCATGATTCACTTTCCCACAATGTCCTGCCCCTTCCCCAGACCAACTCTGACCTGGAGCTGAGAATCCTAAAGTCCGGAGGGTGCGGGGGGCAGAAAACACTGGAGGCTTTGGTGGCACAATACCAGCATCAGTATTGTGCCGTCGCTGTGCGGGTAGTCGACAGATTTACTGTCGACCAAACTTGGTGCTTCCAAAACAGATCCCAATGCTTTATTAAATGTATGTCCTCCTTACATACCCAATAATCCATCCAGGCATCCAACTTGATTATATCGTTCTGTTTCCTATAAAAAGCCCTTGACACAGGTAGTATCTCTGAGAAAATCAGGCTACAGTCTATTAGTTTTAATTAATTGCCAAGTTTTAAGAACTCTTCATTTATTTCCTCCTTGTTTTTCCTACCAATGACATTGGTTTCAATATGAATGATGACTTTTTGGTTATTACCTACTTTAGCCAGTATTCCCTTTAGATGTTCCCTCTTATTCTTGATTCTGGCACCCAGATGACAGGGTACCATGTATTTCTTTCCCTCCACCACAGATTGCTCTATTTGTGAATCTAACAATAGTCACCAATAACCACATGTGCATTTTGTCCCTACTGGGGCTTGTATAGTTAGCAGTAATACTAACGTCCCTCTCTGCTAATCCAAGTTGATCATATCTGTTTCAGGTCAATGTGGCTTGGTCATCAGTTGTGTTATTGAAAATACTAGGTCTCCTTCCTCTTTTCATCCCCTTCTTCAGTTTTACTACAGTTTGGTCATTATCATCTTCCTGTACTTCAGCTTTGCCCTCCTCCCTTCCTATTTTCTTCCCTGTAAGGACACACCTGGTGCTGTTACCTATCCCTGAGTCTATATTACTACAGATAGTTGCTGCTGGATGAATATCTCTAATCATATTGTTGACGAACAGCTCTAAATTTCTGATTTCATAGAATCATAGATGTTTGTCAGCAGAAAAGGACCCCACTGGGCCATCTAGTCTGCCCTTGTTCCCTCCCCATAGGTAGCCCTGACGTTACCACCCCACACATCATTTACGTGTCCTCCTCCCACCTGTAGATTCCTGACCTCTTTTTCCCATCAGGGTATCTATCCCTCCTTCTCTTGTTTAAACCCATGTAGTCATCCCATGCACTTTTAAATCCCCCCACTGTTGATGCCTCAGCCACCCTCTCCGGTAGCCCATTCCAGGGGTCCACCAACTTCTTAGTGAAGTAGTGGCCTCTTTTATTATCTCTGAATTGACCACCCTCCAGTTTAAAGCTTTCTGTGATGTTATTAATTTCACATTTCAGGTTTCTGATTTCCTCTTCCATGCTTTTGATTTTCGTACAGTTCTCACATGGAAAGCTGATTTCATTATAGGTTTCGGCACTGTCCACAATTCTAATTAGCTGGCATGTAGTGTGTTGAGCCCCCAAGCCCCCATCAACAACTTTGAACATCCTTTTTTTGTCTCTTCTTAATCTGTTGCCTTCTTTTTGGTGTTAACTTCCTGGCCTACAGGACTCCATTGGCTGATATGGGTAGACACATACCTCTGCCTATGTTGCCTTTGCCACAAACTCACTATTAGTGCTGTGCAGAATTTTCAAATCCTGGTGGAATGGAATTTCACAGAATTTTTGAGATTCCACCAAATTTCCACCAAATATTGTTGGAAATGGAATGGTGGATTTCTGCAGAATTTTATTCTATTCCATGGATCTCAATATTTTCCAAGGAAATGGCTACAGAATGATTTTCCATAGAAAAAATGCTGTTCTGCAGAATAATATTCCACAGATCACAGCAGGCAGAATTCTGCAGAAGAACTAGTGAAATTCTGGCAGAAATGTTGCCAGTGGAATGGTCATTCAGCAGTAATTCCACCGGCAGAATTCTGCATTCCGTATAGCACTACTCACTATGCTCACACTGGCACCTGCTTATATAGTATAGTATGTTGACCAGAAGTGGTGCAGTGTGCATTTCCAGTTCTTGAAAACCCAAGTTAGTGGCTCTAACTTTAAAAAACAGGCTATATAAGCCCCTTTTGCACCCTGCAAGGTGCTAGTGTGCTAGTCTGAAAACAAAATACAAGTGCCCTTTAAGTGTCCTTAGAAGGACAGTTGCAGTTTGCCCTGCTGTTGGTCCTCCCAGTACCCAGAATGCCTTGTTCCAGTGCAGTTGCTCCACAATAATACAATCAATGGAAGGAGGGTACTTTTTTGTAACTTTTCTGAGGAATTATAGATACTGGGATAGAAAAAAACAGCAAAAATTAGCTGTAAGTACCTACAGGTACTGTACTTGATTGCAACTCTTGTCATGGAGAGGTAGTTACACTGGCACCAGCTGTTACAGTGGGTTGAATGGAAGTGGTGCAGCTTGCCCTTCTGGTTGTAGTGAACCCAAGTTAGTGGCTCTAACTGTGAAAACTGAGCTATATCAGCCCCTTCTGCACCCTGCAAGGTGCAAGTGTGCTACAAACACAATGAATGTGCCCCTTAAGTGTCCTATGAAGGGCATTTTCAGTTTGTCCTGCTGCTGGTCGTCCCAGTATCCAGAATGCTTTATTCTAGGGCAGTTGCTGCACAATACTGTAATATAGATAGTCACAGGAGGGGGGTATTTTTGTGTAGCTTTTCTGAGGGTTTACAGACAGGAGTATAGACAAAAACAACACAAAATGGCTCTAAGTACCTACAGGTACTGAGCCTGATTGCAACCCCTGTCATGGAGAGGTGCTCGCACTGTCACCAGTTCTAATAGTGAGTTGACTGGAAGTGGTGCAGTGTGCACTTCTGGTCTGCCTTCAGGAGAACCTGCAGACCAGTGTACACATCTGGTATGCCTTTAGGAGAGTGGAGCCGGTGGGCGGATTGGGATGGTGGGGACTAGAAGATGCCCTGGGGCAAAATGGGTTCCAGAGAGGAGCTCTCCCTGTCTGGCTCCCATACCCAACGGCTCCGCTTTAGGTGGACAGGTAACATGGCTGGCCTTGATGGCCCATCCCACTTGGTGGTGTTACGTAATGCCAGGTCTATCAAAAACAAGACAGCACTGATTGCTGATCTTGTTGGGTCATCAGACCTGGCCTGTGTCACCGAGACCTGGCTGAACAATAATGCTGGCCTGGTTCTTGAGTCAGCTGTTCCAGCTGGATCCATCTGAGGATGGATCATAGGGGCGGGGTGTAGTCATCTGTTTTAAAATGGAATTGACCCTTGTACATGAGCCAGTGGGAGGAGATCAAGTCCTTCGAATGTATCATAGGCATAGGTGTGGAATGCAGGATTCTTCTCGTCTACCATCCACCCAGGGACGAGATGTAATTACTGAAGGTAGTCACAGACTTCATCATCGATATGGTGTTGGAGTCCCCCATATGGATGGTTCTGGGGACTTTAATGCCTGGATTGATGATGAACTCCCACAATTTGGTCAGGACTTCTTCCAGCTTATGAGCTTGTTGGGCTTCACACAGGTTATTACCTCTGTGACCCATACTCATGGTCACTCACTGGACTTGGTTTTCCTACTGGGTATGGAGATCTCTGACCTGGTAGTGGAGCCAGCTGGATGATCTGACCATCGCACTATAAGGTTCAATTTCCAGGCTCCCCACATAGGCCTGCCCTCACGGAGATGGTCCAGTACCATCCTTTAAGGGGTTTGACCCTAGATGGCCTTGCAGCAGTGCTGAACTTATTGGGTCTTCTGAGTGCAAGCACAGACCCATATAAGCTGGTTCAGGCCTATAATAAGGCTAAGATTGAGGCTCTGGGTTCCATAGCTCCTGTCTGTGTTTGTCCCCTCACCCTCCACCCTTGGTCCCCTTGGTTTGATGGGACCTTGAGTGAGCTGAGGCAAGTGGTACGAATGCTGAAATGGTGCTGGCAGAAATCGGCCTTAACGTTGATGGTTCATTATACAGACTATCAATCAGCTGTCTCCCATAAGAAGGCAGAGTTCCTGTCCAGGGAGATCACCACTGCACAGAATCAACCAGCTCAGCTCTTCCTAACTGTCGACAGACTGTGCAATCCAGCCTGTCTGCTGTCTTGAATAGCATTGTCACAAGAGAAGTGTGATGAATTTGCTTGATTCTTTGTGGATAAGGTTGCTGACATCAGGTCTGAGTTCTGTGCAGCTCAACCCATTGGGTGTGGTGTGGGCCAGTAGGAGGTTGCAGCCCCTCAATTTGTTTGGTCTGACTTTGACTGGTTGGTGATTGTGGATATTGTGAGGATCATCCAGAGTATGCAGCCAACCTGCTGTAGTTTGGACCCTAGCCCAACCCGCCTTCTAGTGGGGTGTGTTGATGTCATCGCCCCAGTCCTAGTTGAGATAGTTTGGTATTCATTAGAGACATATGTGTTCCCTGACACCCTGAAGGAGGTAGTAGTAACACCCTTCCTTAAGAAATCCTCTCTTGACCTGGACTGTCTTGTTAACTGCAGACCTGTCTCTAACTTTCCCTTCATTGGTAAGATTATTAAGAAGGTGATTGCACTGCAGCTGGAGGACCTCCTTACCATTCACGATGTTTACAATCCTCTCCAGTCCAGATTTCAGAAGAGACGTAGTACTGAGTTGGCCTTTGTTTGGGTAATCAACGATCTCATGATAGCGAGAAATCAGAAGAGCCGTTCTCCTTGATCTCTCGGTGGCATTTGACACCGTGGACCATGGTGTGTTACTAGAGCACCTGTGGCTGTTCTGTGGACTGTCTGGTACAGTTCTCAGGTGGTTCCATTCGTTTCTCACTGGCAGGTTTCAGAAAGTGGTGTTGGGGATTTATTCCTCTGACCCATTCTCCCTGTCTTGTGGGGTGCCAAAGGGCTCTGTTTTATCACCCATGTTGTTTGCGGTGTATATGCTGCCATTGGGAGTCATTGTAAGGCAGTATGGGCAGAGTTTTCACTGCAATGCAGATGATACTCAGCTATACATCTCTTTCGTGCCCGAACAGGATGGAGCAATCTCAACATTTAACAACAGCCTCGCTGAGATCCAAGACTGGATGAGTGCCAATTTGCTGTAAATGAACCCCGACAAGACCGAGGTGTTGGTTGTGGACCTGGGTCATCGGACAGAGGGTGTCCAGTTGGATGGTCTTCTGGGCTTAGGCTCAGAGGCACTCAGCTGATGGCCTCTGATTGGGTGTGAAATCTTGGCATTATTTTTGCCAAGGAGCTGATGCTTAGTCATCAGGTGTCACCTGTCACCAAGACCTCATTTTATCATCTGAGGAATATCACCCAGATTAAATACCTGGTCCCACCCAACAACCTTCCAACATTGATCCACACCTTTGTGACCTCCTGGCTTAATTATTGCAACTCCCTGTACCTAGGGCTACCAGGGGTTGATATCCACCACTTACAGCTAGTGCAGAATGCGGTTGCCAGGATGCTGACTGGTTTACTGCGATCATGCCATGTCATGCCTATGCTCCACAGCCTGCACTGTCTGCCTATTCAGTGGTGGATCACCTTCAAGTTTGGCTTGCTGACCTATAAAGCCCTATACAGACAGGGACCATGTTATCTGCAAGATCTTCTTTGCCCCTACTGCTCCCCTGCCCACTCCGCTCTGCTGACGAGGGATTGCTAGAGGTTCCCAGGGTTCATTTGAAGACCTTGGTTGCTAGGGCATTTTTGTTTGTAGCACCTACCCTGTGTAACTGCCTACCTCATCGGGAAAGGGAGTGCCTGACTACGGAGAGTTTTAAAATTATATTAAAGACACATCTCTTTTATCTAGTCTTTTCTGAATTTGGATGAATTCCTGGAGCATATCTGTATTTCATTATTTATTGCTGTTTTTACTCATTTTAAATCTTTGAACAAGCACTTTGACACCTTGATGAATTGTACTTTTTATAAATAAAGAGAGTTGAGTTGAGTTGAGTTGAGTTGAGTTGAGTTGAGTTGAGTTGAGTTGAGTTGAGTTGAGAATCTGCCTGTATTTGCAACTGGAGGGACAAAAAAGGTTTGTTTTTTGGAGACAAGATAGGTGGGCAACTTGTGGTGAAACTTGGTTGAACTAGTGTATTTCTTATTTAGTGAAGGGTAAATTTGAGAGCAGTCAGAGTAGCCCATATTTATGGGCCATATTAAAAGACCTATATCTAGCCCTGTAGTTTGGGGGAAGGGTGCTAATTGTCTGGCCTGGGGCCTCAGCTACTTGATAACTGGAGGCAGGGCTGAGTCAGACTTGTGATTGCAGGTTGGTTTTCGGCCTTTATATCAGACCAGTTTTCCTGCAGGTGTTGTCTTCAGCAGAATCTGCCTATATTCACAACAGGAGGGACAAAAAATGCTTGTTTTTTTGGAGACAGCATAGATGGGATAAGTTGTGGTGAAACTTGGTTGAACTAGTGCATTTCTTATTGAGTGAAGGGTAAATTTGAGAGCAGCCAGAGTAGCCCACATTTAGGGGCCCCATTATAAGACCTGTATCTAGCCCTGTAGTTTGGGGGAGGGGTGCTGATTGTCTGTCCTGGGGCCTCAGCTATTTGATAATTGTGTAACCCCACCCTACAAATGGGAGTTCCTGAAAAGTCTTCCTTGAGCTTGCTTAAATGCTCACTGCCAGGCTGGTGTCCTGCGTTTTAGCAGTTTAAATGTATTGCTAAAGAGTGCCTGTATGGTCTCTGTGTACTGTCTCTTTAAGAGCTGCCTGGATTGCAGTCATAATTAATCTGAGAGAGAAGTTGTGTTTTCTTTTCGGACTGAATCCAAATTTGGAGAGCGAATTACGCCACTGAATTGTGACCAGGCTTTAACTTGAAGAAGACCGAAGATTTGGTGAATGCAATTGGCCTGTCCGAACTTCCAGCTACCTTTGAACTCCTGGATTGTGCAGAGACTCTGTAATTGTGACTAGACAGTCATTTGCCTGGTACAGTGGAATTTCCTTACATGTGAATTTGCTGTGTGCTTATAGTGGGTCATGATTTGGTTCCCCACTGTGTGTCTGAACTGTGTTTTGCTTGCTGGAGGCTGTATCCAGCTCCACGGACTGAATCCGTATCCATTTCCATTTGCCTGGGCCCTGCTACACTGGCCCAGCCAGAATACCTGCTACGCAGAGAAAGTCATCGATGAGAGACTGGTCTGGGGATCAGCCCCCTGCTCAACGTCTTGAACAGGAACGATGTCTCAGTGATTCGTGTGGGCCCTGCTTCTCCGGGCACTCCAGCTCAACAGCCTGCAGTTTCAGTTTCATCCTGCCTGTGTCCAGTATTGGGTATCATGAGTAAACATCATGGTAGCTCCCTTCAACAACAGCTAAATCTAAAAGTGTTGTCATCTGATTGTCTTGTTGCCTTTTCTTTCATGAACTGAGCCCTCCGGCTCCAGATTACAAATAGTGTGTGTTGTGCATGTTGCTTTCTTCCATCACAGAGCCCCAACCAGCTGCAATGTTCCTGGCTAGCCCACCATTTTCCTACCTGGGTACCCAGAGTTTGTGACTGTGTAGGGACTCTGAACTGCCTGCATAACTGTCTGATTAATATAGCTTTTAAGCAAATCAACCTGATTATGCCCCTCCCTTGTTCAAGTCCCCTGAATAAATCAGATTTAACTTTGTTTGCATTTAACCTGACTGTGGTTCCAGTTTGTGCCAAAAGTATTGTACTGTTGCTATTTGCTGTGCGTAACCTTGTTTTACAGGGGGTCCCCAGGGTCAAGCTAGAGGAACCAGCCCTGGTGGTAAGTGCAAACAGTGTGGGTAATTGCCTGGTGAATAAGGGTCATTGTGAAAATGATTGTTGTATATTGTTCAGGCCACTAGAAGGGAAAGAAGGGGATTACAGTGTCCTGGAGGGCTGTGCCCAGGTTAGCTTGACTGCTAACAACCAAGACCTTGGAGTGGAGGCACCTGTTTCATTACCCAGGCCCCTTAACCTGCTACTAGCCAAGCAGGCAGGGGTAGTAGCCCTAGTGATAGCACCACCTATGGGTTATAATTGACCTTCCACAGCCAACAGTAGGCTGCCAGTACGGGGGCAAGTTTTGCATAACAGCAGACACTGTCAATGTGTTCCACGAGTTCATGTTCCAATAAGTGAGTGGAACAGCGGAGTGGAATAGGTGACTGGTGTGGTAGACATCAGCAGACATCAGCAGATTGAAGTGGAGAAGTAGGTGATTCTGCAGGTTGATTAGGACAAGGTGCCTGTTCATTTCTGTGTAATACTGACTGCTGGGAAGGGTGGGAGATCAAAGGGAGGCCCAAACTGGGAATAGAAGCCATACCCTATCTAGGGCAGGTGTATATAAAAGTTTAAACAAAGGCATGGGGAGCACAAATAGAAATAATCAAACAAGGGGAAATTAGAAACATCGTATCAGGGTTAAGGGTAAAAAAGTATCTCCAGGCAACACAGGGAGAACAGAGGCTGAGAATGCTGGGAGTGGTGCAGTGCAGTGGCTGCGTGGTGGCAGTTTTCAGAGAGACCTTCTGGAGACTGCGGTGCTGCCCCAGCTTCACACACCTCTCTGGATTGAGGAAAGAAGTCACTAGACCCCAGACCAAGTTGGCTGGGATTCAGGGGACCTCTCTCATCAACCAGAGGCAATCAAGTCTGCCACCATTAATGGGCACAAGAGATGGGTGAAGTGGCCTCAGTTCGCTCCATGGAGTGATTCACGGAGTGAAGGTGAATTTGCGGAGTGCTCCACAACGCAAAGCGGAGTACTTTGTGTTATAATGGGTAACGCGAAGTCCATTGAAAACAATGACTTCATGTTAGTCTGCCCTCCCAAACCACTACTCCACCAATTTATAAGGCAAAGTACATTGAAAACAATGTAGTTCACCTCACTTCGCCTTCTTTTTAAGCTCCAAAGGCAAATTTTGCAGTGATTCATGGGATTTCAGGTCACATGGGCTCTAGATTGTTCTGCACAGCCTCACTTCAGGGTAGTGTGTGTAGGAAGCTGTAGGAGACAGTCTGCTCTGAGAGCTCTCTGTGATTCAAACCTTATAAAAGCTGTTAAAAAAAGCCTTTTTGAGTAATTTTGTTTGCTGAAACTTTAGTTCATTGATTGTAGGAAACTCTCCTGTGCTCATATCATCAAGGTTTATTGTTTGTGTCTGGATTTTGAATGCTAATGTAATTGTTTGGGCTCTTTGTATCAGACATTTTACATGGGGTGGTGAGCAAGGTAAGTCTGTTTGCTGACGACACCAAAATCAGAGCAATGGTGGATGGAGAGGAGAGGTGGAAGCAGCAGCAGGGGGACCTAAGCAAGCTAGATGAGTGGTCAGAGATGTAGCAGCTGGGGTTCAATGCAAATAAGTGTAAGGTTATACACTTCGGGGTGAAGAACCAAAGGAGAGAATACTGGCTGGGGGGGTTAAGCTAGGGATCACTGAGGAGGAGACAGACCTTGGGGTAATGATAACAGGAACCATGAACAACACTGCCCAGTGCAGGATAGCAGCTGCAAAAGTGAACAAAATGTTGGGGTGCATAGCAAGGCGGTTTTCATCCAGGCAAAGTGAGGTGATCTTGCCCCTTTACAGGTTGCTGGTAAGGCTGCACTTAGAGTATTGTGCACAGTTTTGGAGGCCATACCTAAAGCGTGATATCAGGCTACTGGAGGGGGTTCAGAGGAGGGCAACAAAGATGATATGTGGAATGGAGGGGATGGACTATGACAGCAGGCTGGGAAACCTGAATATGTACACCCTGGAGAATAGAAGGGACAGGGGGGACATGATAGAGACATTCAAGTATCTGAGGGGAATCAATAAGGATGGGGCAGATGAGGTCTTTAAGTTAAGGAGGGGGAGGATCACCAGGGGGCATGGGCTAAGAATGGATGGGAAGGAAATGAGGAGACACCATTTCACAGAGAGGGTGGTAGCAAAATGGAATGCCCTACCAGAATGGATGTTATCATGTAAATCTGTGAACAGCTTCAAAATGACATGGGACAGGGAACAGAGGAGAGTGAGGGTGGGGGGGTGACAGTGGGATGACAAAAGGGAGGCGTGTTGGGGCAGCTTCAAACTAGGGTTGTTGGCTGCACACTCAAACAGACTTAGACCGGGTGGTCTGTTTCTGCTGGTACATTCATATGTTCGTATGTTCATAACATTCAGTCTGTGTACTGACAGGCAGTGGAAGTGTGCTTTGGGGGAGGGGTGTATCTGTGGTGTAGGTAGAGTAACTTGGAGAAAAAGACAGTTCTTCCTGTTTTGGTGATATTTTTCTTGTATAACTGTGTTTCAATAATTCTTGAAATTTTTTTGTTGATTGTTGTGGTGCAGTAGTGCATAATTTTAGTGTGTTTAAAATATGTGGTTATATTACTGAAGTTTTCAATTTGCTATGCATTACTTAGTGTGTGTGTGAGTATGTGTGTGACGCGTGTCATCAAATCGGACACCTTTTATTGTGCCACATAGTAATTTCAGCAATGTGAACCTGCTATCCACTGCAGTTGCATGATTTTTGTACTTCTTTGTGGTATCTTTACTGGTACTAGTACTAGTGACTGTTACTGCAGTACACTGCCCCCAGCAGCCCGCCTCAACCGGCAAAGGTATTCTTTCCCAGATTTGAATTTCTGATGGTGAGCACTGGTTAGGTGTTGTGCCTTTGCATCTGCATCTCTTGATTGCACAGCACAATCTTAATCTGTCTGTGCATTTGCATCTCTTTAGGGCACAATCTCCATCTGTAACTTAAGTCACAGTTATTTCTTTGGCTTCCCTTCAGAGTACTGGACAGGTGTGGTGCACAATTCTGCATGAACATTGTACTCATTAATATGAGTTTTTAAGTCAGGACCATCATCACGAGTCACTCGTGACACAAATCACATTCTTCATCATCACAGTCACAAATGCAGTCACAAATCACTATTCACGATCACAGCACGAATCACAACACTAATTTTTTGACTAATTACTTGGATGTATTATAAGCATGTTTTGTAGTATCTCTCCAGGCTTCACCACCCCACCATTGTACTCATTGATAAGCGTTTTTAAGTCGGGGAGTTTGTGCTACAGCTAATCAGGGAAGTACAGCCATAGGCATTCATGTTCCCATACAGTTTTATATTAGTTATCTCACACCGAATCACATTCTTCATCATCACGGTCACAATGCAGTCACAAATCACGATTCACGATCACGTCATGAATCAAAAAATTAGTTTTTTTACTAGTTACTTGCATGTATTGTAAGCCTGTTTTGTAGCATCTCTCTATGCTTCACCCAATCACCACCACTGTACTCATTAATAAGAGTTTTTAAATTGGAGAGTTTTATGATACAGGCTCAGCTCATCGGGGAAGTACAGCCATAGGCATCCGCGTTCCTTCCTGTACAGCATGTGAGTTACAGTACTGTAAGAAGTGGTGGGCAAAGTGGCCTCAATTCATTCTGCGAAATGATTCATGGAGTAATGCAAAATCCTCGGAGTACTCCGCAAACTACAATGTGAAGTGGAGTACTTCGCTTCATAATGAGGAACGCGAAGTCTATTGAGACCAATGACTGCATTATTCTGCCTTCCCCAAACCACTTCTCCATCAATTTTAAGGCAAAGTACATTGACAACAAAGTAATTCACCTCACTTTGCCTTGTAATTGAGCTCCAAATGAAATTCTGCAGTGATTCATGGGATTGCAGGTCACATAGACTCTTGATTGTTCTGCACAGCCTCTGTTCTGGCCTGGGTAGTGTGTGAGTAGTGGTAGCTGGAGACAGTTTGCTCTCAGAGCTCTGTGATTCAAAACCTCTAAAAGCTGTTTAAAATGCCTTTTTGAGGCTTTTTTTTTGCTCAAAATGTAGTACATTGATTGTTGGAAACTCTTCTGTGCTCATATCATTGAGTGTTTGTTGTTGTGTGTGGATTTTGAATGTTAATTTGAACAATCAGTCTGTGTACTGTGAAGTGTGCTTTAGGGGCGGGTCATATTTGTGGTATAAGTACATTAACTAGGAGAAAAAGGCAGTATTTATGTTTTGGTTATATTTTTCTTGTATAACTGTGTTAATGTACACACAGTAATATTTTCAGTAATTCTTGACATTTTTTGTTGATTGTTGTGGTACAGCAGTGTATAATTGGTCTGTTTAAAACATTTGGTCATATTACTAAAGGTTTTCAATTTGCTATGATTACTTGTAGAGTGTGTGTGAGTGTGTGTGTGTGATGTGTGCAATTAAATCAGACACCTTTTATTGTGTCACAGATAGGGTTACCACCTTTAAAGAAGCCCAAAGTGGGACATTTCTTACTGAAACATAATTTGTCGCAGGACAGTACGTAACCTCGACCGATGCAACACACTTGTGTTCTCTATATAATCAGAATTAAGGCCAAGTGTAGTAGTTTCCTAGTTGCTTCCATTGTTTCTTATCATTTTAAGGTGCTTTAGTTAAGGTATTGTATTTTTCTGCAACATTTAGTGGAAATTTAGAAAATATTTTTTCTACTATAAAATCAGGACATTTAGTATTTTTCATGTTTTTTTGCAGGACACAGCTGCCCAAATCAGGACTGTCCTGCGAAAATCAGGACAGGTGGTAACCCTAGTCACAGAGTAACTGAAGCAGTCTGAACCTGCTATCCACAGCACCTGCATGAATTTTTTGTACTGCTTTGGGGTATCTTTATTGGTAGTGGATTGTTACTGCCGTGCACTAATCCTCCAAATGGCAAAAGGTATTCCTTTCCAGATTTGGATTTGTGACTTGTGAACACTGGTTAGGTGTTGTTGTGCCTCTTTGTAGGCATCTCTTGAGTGCGCAGTGCAATCTTAATCTGTCTGTGCATTTGCATGGCACCATTAATTCTGGGAGACTGCATTTCTTGTTACACTCTCATTTCACTTTATCAGCACTGGGGAATTTTCTGGACACAAGATAGTAGCATTTTGGGGATGCACATTACTTCTGGTGACTCTGTGTGTGACCACTGCATGCATGACTGAGTGCGCCTTAATTCTGGGAGACTCTGCATTTCTTGCTATACTCTCATTTCACTTTGTCAGCACTGGGGAGTTTTCAGGATACAAGACAGTAGCACTTTGGGGATGCACATTAATTCTGGTGACTGTGTGTGTGGGTTACTGCCAATATTGTTGTCACTCTGCCTTACTTCGCGTTAAGGCAGAATCACAACGTGAAGTAATAATCACAAGGTGAAGTGAACCTTTCCTATGGGGCACTCCATGTAGTGAAGCAGCAATGCAAAGTACTCACTTCACAGGCACTTCGCTGGTGGAATTTAAATTCGCTGCATCTCTAATGGGTACATGCACAACCATGACCCGAATGGCAGCCTAAGAGCTTAGCTCCGGTGTGCCATGTTAAAACCTGTCATTTTTAACATAAAGTACAGCCTCTATTGTTTAATCTACAATACTGCTACACAATGGAACTTAGGGGGCTACCTTTAACGCTATCTCTGTACTCCCGAAATTACCTGATCCTATCTTTGGATGTTCTGTGATATATTGAGAGTGATCCTGTGCAAGGCTGTTGATGGCCTCAAAGACCCACATCGCAATCAATCTGGCAGACCTGTCTGACATTTGGGCCATGTTGCAATCCTGGTCAGTGATATCCCAAACATTAAATACTCAGAGGCAAGGCAAGATCAAAGACTAGAGAAGGTAGAACAGCGCATTGTTGCCAACAAATTCTTCACCTCTAAAGTTGAATCCAAGTTGACTCGACATACCGATAAGATTTCTTGGTTGGAGCGGCAAGTACAGATCCTAGAAGCAAAATTGGGTGACCTTGAAAATATAAAGAGGCACAATAACCTCAGAGTAGTGGGAGTACCAGAGGGGTTGGAAGGGCTCAATATGTGTATTTTTCTTCAACACTTGATACAGCAGCTTCTAGACTACCACTGGGACATTCCATAGGAGATGGAGTGGGCCCATAGATCATTATGCCCAAAGCCAGCTAGGGGCCTCCCCCACCAGTCTATAATAGCCTATTTTCTTTGCTTCTCTTTGAAGGAGCAGAGTCTGTGTCTGGCTCAGGAACTGGGATTGTTAAAGTGGAATGGGCATTCAATTTATATATTTCAAGATTTTTCTAAAGATGCTGCGGCCAGAAGGAAGGCTTTCACTCCCTTGCCTAAAGAGCTGGCCCAATTGAGAGTACAATATGCAATGCTATACCCTGCCATGCTACATGTGCTATGGGAAGGCCGCTGACACAAATTT
Source organism: Neoceratodus forsteri (assembly GCA_016271365.2). Lineage (NCBI taxonomy): Eukaryota > Metazoa > Chordata > Ceratodontiformes > Ceratodontidae > Neoceratodus > Neoceratodus forsteri. The sequence goes on along the minus strand of CM057450.1, from coordinate 1,466,927,292 downwards.
GAACATTTACAAGAGGCATAGCATTTTGTGGAGGGTATTAGAAAACTGTCAAAGGCTGCATCCTTAGCTGCTAAAGACGCCATTACCTCTGCCTAACTTAAGGCATCAACATCATGACCTCACTCTGTGGTCTCCCACTCAATGTCATCAGTGGAAAAAGGTGCAATGTCTTTAACTCAGGAGTCTGGCTGTGTCACTCAGCCAGTCATAAAAGGGGGCACTGCACAAGCTTCCAAACCTAAGCAGCACAGAGAGGGGCAGATGAATAATAGTGCACAGCAATCTCTGTTTCCCATAGCTGAGGGCACTCCCACAGCTCAGAGTGATCCGTTATCCTCTCAATCGCCATCTGCTTTAAGTCCTTCAGGATGGACAAAGACCACTGACTCCAAACACCCGTGGCTTTCCCCGAGTTTATCTCCAGAGAAATTATAGACTTTGGAAATGAACTGGACTGATTATCCTGACAAGGATTTGCTTGCTTTGATGCCAGCTGAAATGATCACTGCAGGGCCAGCGTCTACTCCTTTGCCCAAAGGAGATGACTCTGCTTCTGTGAACAACTCCTACGGATCGGGCCACCCTGCTGTAAATGAGGATGGACTGACTCCGGAAGTACTTGCTTCAGGTTTATTTATTTTTTATTTATTGAATTGTTTCACCAGGAAAGATACACTGAGCAACTTAATGCTCATCTCACGGTACATCCTGGGGGAAAGGGGAAAGGGATATACAGAGTACAAGTACAAGTTCAGGTAAAATACATACAGATGGTGTAATTATACATACAGTTATAAAACAGGAACGTGGCACATGAGACAATATAAGCTGTTGTAGTGTTTCTGTGCAAGCAGATCTTAGGAGCAGCTTACAAAAATAGAAACAGTATAGGTAACGAGCAATAGGATGCAAGAAACATAGAAACATAGACTTTGACGGCAGATAAGGACCACTTGGCGCACCTAGTCTGCCCATTTCCCTACCTACAGGATAGGCCACAGATCCTAGTTAACCAACAGCCTATTTCTTCCTACCCCCCACAAGAACTGCCTTATGCCTGTCCCAGGCATTCTTAAATTCTCCCACAGTTTTAGACCCCACAACCTCCTCAGGAAGGCTGTAACATGCATCCACCACCCTCTCTGTGAAAAAATACTTCCTCACATTGCCTCTGAACTGCCCCCCTCTATCTTTAAATTGTGTGCCCTTGTTCTTGCATGTGTCTTTTTCTGAAAGATGCTACCCTCTTGGACTTTGTTGATTCCACTGAGGTACTTAAAAGTTTCTATCATGTCCCTCCTCTCCCTTCTTTCCTCAAGGGTATACATATTAAGCTCCTTTAGTATCTCCTTGTACAGCTTCTCTTGCAGACGCTGCACCATTTTAGTTGCCCTCCTCTGGACTGCCTCTATCCTGTCTATGTCCTTGCAGAGATGGGGTCTCCAGAACTGGACGCAGTACTCCAGATGGGTCTCACCAACTGTCTGTACAGAGGGATAACAACTTCCTGTTTTCTGCTGGTGATGCCACTCCTTATGCATCCCAGTATCCTCCCAGCCCTCCCTACTGCCGTCTTACATTGCTTGCTAACCTTAAGGTCATCTGATATGATTACCCCCAGGTCCCTTTCCTTTTTTGTTGTTGTTACTACCTCCCCCATTGTGTAATCTTCTCCTGGGTTCTTGTTTCCCAGGTGCATTATTTTCCACTTCTTTGCATTGAATCCTAGCTGCCATACTTCTGACCATTCCTCCAACCTTGCCAAGTCCCTTCTCATCCTTTCCACACCTCCTTGTGTATCAACCCTGTTGCAGATATTTGTGTCATCTGCAAAGAGGCATACTTTTCCTTCCAGTCCCTCTGCAATGTCACTTACTGTATAAAGACATTAAAAAGTACTGAACCCAGTACTGAACCCTGCGGTACCCCACTAGTAACCCCTCTTTCTTCAGAGTGGACTCCATTTATAATTACCTTCTGTGTCCTGTTGTCCAGCCAATGTTTTACCCAGGCTACCACCCTGGGACCCACTCTCAGGCTGGTTAATTTGACTATTAATCTTTTATGTGGGACTGTGTCAAATGCCTTGCTAAAGTCTAGGTAGGCCATGTCCACAGCCGCTCCCTGGTCTATTACTTTGGTCACCCAGTCAAAGAAATCTATTAGATTTGTCTGACATGACCTTCCCGCTGTGAACCCATGCTGCCTTGGGTCCTGTGCCCCACTGGCCTCAAGGTACTCAACAATTCTTTCCTTCAGAAGTGACTCCATCACTTTCCCTACCACAGAGGTCAAACTGACATGTCTGTAGTTTGCTGCCTCTGTCTTGGTCCCACTTTTGTGAAGGGGAATCACATCCACCTTCCCCCAGTCCTCGGGTACCACACCATACTCCCATGATTTATTAAAAAGAGTAGTCAGTGGTTTCACTAGTTCCCCCTTAATTCTTTTAGAATTCTGGTGTGAATTCTATCAGGCCCCATTGCTTTGTCCACCTTCAGTTTTAGGAGTTCTTGCAGAACCCTTTCTTCTGTGAAAGGGCAGGGATCGACCCACCCTATCAAGAGTGCTTCTGTTAATTGGATTAGGCACTCCCCCCTCCTCTTTTGTGAATACTGAGCAGAAATATTCGTTCAGTATCCCTGCTTTTTCACTGTCCCCCTCTGCCCACCCACCATTCATTCTATTCAGCCTCACTATCCCTCCCTTTGTCTTTCTACGCTCTCATATACCTATAAAGGTTTTATCCCCTTCTTAACCGAGTTGGCTATCTTTCCTCAGTTTGGGCTTTGCTATTCTGACTTCCTCCTGCTTCTTTCTGCCTTAACTGGTACAGCTCTCTGTCCTGCTCCTTCTGTGTTTCCTTATACTTCCTGAATGCTATCTTTTCTCCCTGACTTTCCCAGCCACCTCTTTTGAGAACCATAGTGGCTTTTTCTTTCAATTTGATTTGTTTATTTGCTTCGCACAAAGGCTTGTTGCCTCTGTGATGGCAGTTCTGATGATTCCCCATTGTTGCTCCACCCCTCCTTCTAGCCTGTTTGCTAGTGCTTTTCTGAAGCACTCTCCCATCTTGCCAAAGTCAGCCCTCCTGAAGTCCAATACACTCACTTTTGTATGGCTTGACAATGTAGCTGAGTTTAACATGAACCACACTGTTTGATGGTCACTTGTTCCCAGATGGCAACCCACTTCTAGATCTGAGATCCTCTCACTGCCCCATTTGAGCGTATGAGGTCTAAGATTGCTCCCTCATGAGTGGGTTCTGAAACTAGCTGTCTGAGGCCTGCCACCAGTAGGGCATTGAGAATGGCCCTGCTCTTGGATGTTGCTGCAGCAAATGTGCTCCATTTAACATCTGGCATATTCATGTCTCCCATCCACAGTATCTCCCCCTTTCTCTGCCATCCTGAGAATGCCTTCTATCATATCCTTGTCCATTCCCTCCCCCTGACATGGGGGTCTGTGCACAACCCCTGTGCGGATTGTGGTGCCCTTTCCAGTCTCCAAGGTGACCCACTGCTCTTGAGGACTCCTCTTCTTTCAGGTATCTCAGCATCTGGCTGGACAGACACCTTGACTTCTCTGTACATATTGATGCCATTCTGAAAAAACTAAGGCCTAAGCTTAGGGCACTTTACAGAAACCGCAGCTGCATCCTGCTCGCCGCCAGGAGTGAGCTAGTACAGAAGATGATCATGCCAATTTTCAACTACTCGACTTTTAACTACAACATAGTCTATGATGCTGCACCACAGTCCCACCTATCCAGACTGGACTCTCTCTTTAACTCCTTCTATCGTTAAACAGCAAGGTTGACAATGCATAAAATACAGACGATACACTAGTGCAATATGCAGCAGGGTGAACACATAGGAACCAGTCACCCCTATGCAGCAGGGTGAACATATAAGAACCAGTCACTACTATTTAAGAGCTAGTCTATAAGCGGAAGTATAAGTATGAGTATAAGTGCAAGCAGGGTGGGGAGCGAGAAAGAGGAGAGGGAGAGAAACAGAGAGGGAGATGGATATGGAAGGGGGGGTCAGGAGCAGGTGCAAGCGGGTGTGAGTTAGTTGTGCAACACAGTGGTAAGGGAGTGGAGGGAGGAGGAGTGGTGGATTTGTGGAGGGAGAGCATTCCACATTTTAGACAGGTGGTAGGAGAAGGATTTATGGCCAGAGGAAGTGGTTCTGCAGGGGAGTGAGAGGGTGCGAGTGTCAGCTTGGGATCTCAGGGAATAGAGGAAGAGGGTAGGGGAGCCAAGAGAGGAGGAGATATATGAGGGGAGAGATCCAAGCCAGAATTTAGAGATGAATTTAGCACCATGATGTGTGCGCCGGGAGTGTAGGGGAAGAAGGTTGAGAGAGCGGTAGAGGTCACAGTGATGGGTGCGGGGAGGGGCATCAAAAGCAAAATGACAGAAGGAGTTAAAGAGAGAGTCCAGTCTGGATAGGTGGGACTGTGGGGCAGCATCATAGACTATGTCGCAGTTGTCGAAAATGGGCATGATCATCTTCTGTACTAGCTCATGCCTGGCAGCGAGCGGGATGCAGCTGTGGTTTCTGTAAAGTGCCCCAAGCTTAGGCCTTAGTTTTTTCAGAACGGCATCAATATGTACATGGAAGTCATGGTGTCTGTCCAGCCAGATGCCGAGATACCTGAAAGAGGAGGAGTCCTCAAGAGCAGTCCTATCGAGGGTGTGGAAGGAAGGGAGGTGTGTTAGCCTAGCGAGTCTCTGCCTTATGCCAAAGGACATGGAGACCGTCTTCTTGGCATTTAGAAAGAGTTGATGAGAACTAAACCAGAGTTGGACTTTGGTGAAGTCAGACTGGAGCCTGGTAGTGAGATCAGCAACAGTATTGCCAGAGGTAAACAATACTGTATCATCCGCGTACATGAGGATGCTGGATGAGGTGCAAACTCAGGGGAGATCATTTAAAAAGATGGAGAACAGAGCCTTGAGGGACTCCAGTGGTTATAGGCAAGGGGAAGAGATAGCATCAGCAATTTTTACTGATTGCGACCTGCCGGACAGGTAGGCACTGAACCATCCTGTAGCAGACAGGGATAGACCAGCAGCTGAAAGGCTGTGAAGGAGGAGGGGGTGAGAAACAGTGTCAAAGGCTTTAGCCAGGTCTACAAAGATAGCTGAGGTAATGTGCCCTTTGTCAAAGCCTGAAGAGATGGTGTCAGTTAATCTTAGGAGTGATGTGGTGGTAGAGTGGGATTTCCTGAAGCCAGACTGGAAGGGGGTGAAAAAAGCGGAGCCAGAGAGAAACAGAGAGAGTTGTTTGAGTGCTATGTGTTCCTGTAATTTAGCTAAGGTTGGCAGTAGGGAGATAGGTCAATAGTTGCCAGGGGAGGAGGGGTCACCACCCTTTGGGAAGGGGAGGACAACAGCATATTTCCAGACAGAGGGCACAGTGGCAGTCACAAAGGAGAGGTTTATTAACAGGAAGAGTGGGAAGGCCATGGCAGAAGCAGAGATGTGAAGGAGCCTTGGGTCAAGGTCATCAGGCGAGAAGCCTTTGGTAGGGTTCAGTGCCAGGAGAGCTTGAAGGGTAGAGGCAGGGGTGACAGGGGAGAAGGAGAATGGGGGGTATAAGGGGTTCTGAGAAGGGGGACGGGGCAGAGGAGCAGAGGGGGAAGGGGATGGAAGGAGGGGTGGCATAGGGGCAAGTGGAAAAGAAGTAGGGTGGGGGACAGTGTACGGGATGCGAGAGGGGGCCAGTGGGGCAGGGGATATGCTAAGGAGGGTGCATAGCACAGAAGAGGCACAGGTGGCGAAGTGGGAGTTGAAGCAATCAGCAATATCGATAGGTTCTGAGAGAACAGAATGGTTGTGCCTGAGGGAGGCAGGTGGAGGGGTGGAGGAAGATGAGAAGAGGGAGTGAACAACCTTCCAGAACTTAGAAGGGCTATTAGTATTAGTTTGGAAGTTGGATTTGAAATGCTCTGCTTTAGCAAGGCGGATTGCTTTGGTGCAGCCATTCCGCAGTTCACAGTAGCATTGGTGATCACCAGAGCAGTTTGAGGCTTTGGCTTTGCACCATGCAAGGTCGGGAGCACGTTGGCAGGCCAGAAGCTCTGGATTGACCTTGGGGAGGTGGCCGCCATGGACCCTGGTTTTGCGGGGCGGGGCACGGGAGTTCCAAACCTGCAGAAACTTAGTGCTGAAGTAAGCAAGGGCATTGTCTGCTGAAGCTGCTGTGATAATGAGGGCCCAGTCAGTTTGCATAAAGTCGTGAAGCAAGGATTGCAGGTCAAGTGATACAAAGGAGTGAGTGAGAATAATTTTAGCAGGGAGTTTAGGCCTATGTATTTTCCACACTACGAATGTCATGTGGTGGTCACCGATAGAGTCAGGAAGTAACCCTGAGGCTACTACTCGATGTGGATGGGAGGTGAGGACCAGGTCCAGCAGGGAGTGGTTTAATGTTTTATAGTTTAGATGAGTGGGTTCCTGGATCAGCTAATGGAGGTTTAAGGCTTTGATAGAGGAGCGGATGTTAGCCAGTGATGGGGCCAGCCAGTTTAGATTTAAGTCACCCAAGATGAAAAGTTTACCACCGCTGGTGAGTGAGGAGAGCTTAGAGACCAAGTCAGAGACATTGGAATGTGGCTGACCAGGGTGACAGTAAACTCCTGCAATGAAAATGGGGTCTATGTGAGGATAGGAAATTTTAAAAAGGAGAGCTTCGTGTGATGACTGGACAGATGTAGTGAAGGAGGGAGTGATCTGGAGGGCAGAGGAGGTATAAATAGCCACACCGCCACCTCGTCCGGACCTGTCCTGTCTAGATAAAGTAAAGCCAGGGTTATCTATGGCCTGGTCAGGAATGGATTTAAATAGCCAGGATTCAGTGATCAGAGTGATATCGGGGGCATAGTCATGGACCAAGGGGTGTAAAAGGGCAATTTTGGGAACAAGACTTATTATGTTTAGGTGGATGATTTTAAGTCCATTTGGTAGTGAGAGTGGATTTGTGCCTGGGTGGGCACCGGCTGGTGGATGGGCAAGTGCAGGAGCAGAGTTTGGGTGGATATCACCGGATGCTAAAAGGAGCAGAAGAATAAGAAGCTGTGGGAGCCTGCATCCCATAGGAGAGCAATAGAGAAGTCGTTTACTAATTTTAGGGGGAGAGTCAGAATGATAGGTGAGGATACTATCTTAAGGAGGGTAATAAGCTGAGTGTGCACCAATGTGATCGTGACACAGGGGAGTATATGGCAGTGGGGTAGGGAAGTAGCAACCGGGTGGGGCATTGTTCCAGTGGGGCATGCCAAATTGTCAACCACCATCAGGGACACTAGCAGACTAGGTTGGTCCAGCAGCAGCTGAGTACAGAGTGGCATAAGTATGAAAGGGATGAGCCACAATTTTGGAGTCTGCCAGGACTTCATAGTGCACCAAGTGACTGTGAGAGAACACAGGAGATTGATGACTAGAGTAAGCGAGCAGCAGCTTTAGAGGGGGAAGCCACAGCCTGATACCTCTAGTGGTGGAGAAATATAAGGAGCCAATGGGAAATTGGATAGATAGAAAAAAATGATCAGGTGATCAGTGATGATTATAAGTATAAGTGTTGACCACGGGTGGGTGGGCGGGGGAAATGGTGGGGAGCCGGTGCACAGTGCCGGCGGGGTAGAGTGGCTGGCAGCAAGTGCTGTACCTGGAAGGCTGAGAATCTGGGCAGGAGGACTTGGGCGGTGGCCTGAGGAGTGCTGTTGGTCCAGGGGCTGAGCAGGTCAGCAGTTGAGCCTGCGGTCCCAAAGAGGAAGGTCCCAGCTGGAGAGAAGAGAGAGGGGGAGAGATTAAGTAAGCTGGCAAAGTGCAGGAGGTGCAGACAGCACTGGTTCATGAAGGACTGTTGAACTTTTGCATAGTTGTCCTTTTACACACTATGTTTTGCCTTTCTAGAGTTTGGCTACAGCTCCACCTCACCCGGTATAAGAAGAAATGGGGGTGGTTAAGAATTATTTTTGTCCTATTTTCGAATTTTCCCTTTAGGGGGAGTTGGGATTTAAAGGATACCTTAGTAGAGGTATTCTTCCAATATCGGAGGCAGGATAAATCACATCCCTCTTGGTTGGGCGTCTTTCTTCCCTGCTACCCTTCCTCTTATTTTCATAGTAGGAGAATGCAGGTTGAGGTTGTTACTTGTGTACAGTCTTAGTTCTCTGTGATGGCTTTCAAGTTAATTTAGGTGAGCATATTTCATTATTTTCGGTGGTTTCCTCCTAAGGAGGCCTTATGGTAGAAAACAGCAGGGGAGCATTCTGGCTGATCATCAAACCTGCCTACCATGAAGTAGGGATGTTATATTTCATGCCTCCTGAGGAGGGGGAGGGTGTAGGTGATTTCCAATCACCAGCTCGGTTGGTCTCTTTTCTCAAGCTAAACATATTTTGCCATATGGAGCTTTTCGGAACCCTGTTTGGGCTCCATGGTTATGTTTCATTGTCACTTGTCATGGAGGAGGTGGGCTCTCAACTCCCTCCTTGGATACCTATGGGCCGGGAGTGCTACCATAGGCTACTAAATATTTATAGAGGTATCTTGGGTTCCTTAGGTATTATTGTTAGAAGGTTTTTACTATGTCTAGTTCATTTTGTGTATTGGGTGCATTTCTTACTTTCACCCTTACAAACTAGTTGGCATTTAAGGGTTTCATAAAGCGCTAGAGTTGTTATTCTCATTAATTGTGATAGCTACTGTTTTAACAGATGCTTATATTTCAAGGCACCACCTTTACGTTTTGTGTTATTATTGTTTTATTACTACCCTTGGCATCCCTAGGTTTTTTATTTTGGTTACTAACCACCTTTAAAAATGGCTGATTTAAAGATACTAAGTTGGAATGTACTGTACAAGGCATAAATTGCCCTCTTAAACAGAAAACGATTTGCTCCTTTCTTAACTCCTCTAAATGCGACATTGTCTTCTTACAAGAAACTCACCTCCTTAAATGGGAGGCAGGTAAATTAGTAAAAAGCTGGGTGGCGAGAGCCTATTCTAGCTCTTTTACAGCTGAGAAGCAAGGTGTCTTGATTTTGATTAGAAGGGGGTGCCCCCTTCAGGTGGAGCAACCTTTTTTTGGGATAAGGAGGGATGCTGGCTTATGTTAAGGGACCATCTTAAATCATCTAACTTAATTAACCCATTGCAATCTGGTTTCATGCAAAACCACATCACAGTTATAGCATCGTCTAAGGTGACTAATGATTGGTTTATCACATTAGACAACAAACAGTCAACCGGAGCAGTCTTTCTTGATTTAAGCAATGCTTTTGACATGGTAGCCCATGATCCTCTCCTAGCCAAACTTAAAACTCATGGCCTACTATAAATAGCTTATCTGTTAACTGGTTCTGTAGCTCTCTGTCTGGAAGACACCAATGCATTAAAGCTGATGGGATCCTCTCTTCTCCTCTACCACTTACAAGAGGAGTCCTCCAGGGATCTATCCTAGGTCCTTTACTATTTTCTATCTACATAGACACCTTAAGTGGCAGCATTCACAAAGCTAAACTGCACTTCTTTGCAGATGATACTGTCCTCTACACTTCAAAATCCTATCTGATGTCAGTGTTGAACTTCAGTCCAAATTTAACCAGCTTTAACATAATCTGTTACGATCCAAGCTACTATTAAATGCAAAAAAAACCCAACAATGTTCTTTTTGCCCCCATACTCCTCAATCATGCTGCACAAACATGGCTTTCCTCCGTCCATTACAACCTTGTTAGGAGACACACTTGAGGCAGTAGACAATTTCAAATATCTTGGACTTCTACTAGACAATAACCTCTGCTTCACAGCTCACATTGAATCCCCAACAACGAAACTAAAAACAAGGTTAGAATTTTTTTACAGGAATAAATCTTTCTTCCCCAATGATGCAAGGAAAAGGTTTGTTCAAGTCACCTTCCTTCCCCTATTCAGTTATGCAGATACAGTCTACAACAACAGTCCAGCTCTCCATCTACACAAGATGGACATGCTGTCCCATTGTGCTATTCAATTTATTCTAAGTGCACCACTCAGAACCCACCACTGTGACTTATACTCAGCAACAGGTTGGACGTCCCTTACCACTAGAAGGATGATACATACTTGTACCTGGACATACAAATCAGTACTAAATAAACTTCCCCATTATGTATTGACCTTATTTCATCATTCCCATAATTGATATTCCCTTAGGAAAAGCTCCTTTCATCTTGCTAGATGTGCCTGAACTCCGCACATGTTTTGATAAAGCTGCCATCAGTTATACTATCCCATTCACCTGTAATGAATTACAATCTTCCCATAATCCCTCAAACCAAGTCTCGCTTAACATTTTCAGACATTTAATTGACAAATTACTTAAGGATGTCTGCCACTGTAACACCAGTTATTACACTCTGGCTACTTTTGCAAAACTACCCAACAATCAGCATTTAATCCCCCCTCCCACCCTAACCCATCATCATGGGATCTTAACCCTAGCTTGTATGTCTGACAATCAGTCATGTCTTGTAATATTTTGAAAATTATTGTATCCTCTTTTTCTGGCATGTTTCTGTTATGTGCATTTTATTCATTTTTCTGAACTGTTCTGTTCATTGTATCTAGATGTTTTAATTGTCCTATGCAGGACCTTCTTGTAAATGAATGTGTTCAATGGAGTTTTCCTGAGGAAATAAACTTCAACTTGATATATGTGGGGGGACAATAATTTCTTACTCTTTTATATGCTGATGATTTACTTCTGACATTGTACAAAGTGGAGACATCTCTTCCCACAATTTGGGGCATTCTTGATTCTTTTAGTGCAATTTCAGGTCGCGAGTGATTTGGTCAAAAACAGAAATTCTTCCTCTTTCTAGAGCAGATCCTAATTGGGTACCTATGCAACAGCTAGAATTAAAATGGTTCCCTAATGGAATTAGATATTTAGGGATGCGCATTTCTGCCAATTTACAGGGCATGTGTGATAAGAATATGCAGGATTTGTTTGTTTTGTTTATTTAAGATCTGGTAAGGCCATGGGCCAAGGCCCATTTTCATGGATGACCAGAATTACATGCATACATAAATATTAACGACATACAATCAAATACAAAACAAACAATACATCCAACCAAAAAACAATTATTTAAAACATTTGCAGTGATTGTTCGACAAAAGGTAAGTTTTCAAAGCAGATCTGAAGCAGCATAATGAAGTATTAACACAATCCAGGTCTGATGTAATAGCACTGAAAAAACAGTAAGCTGATAAAGCATAGATCATTGCCCTAGTGAAGACTTCATTCTTGGGATACAAAAGTGCGGGAGGTCAGATAAGCGTGTTTCCATGTTGCTATTGTAAATTTTAAAGATGGTATAAAAAAAATGTTATAATATTTATTTTTTGCTATAACGCCTACATGAAATTGATATCTAGCCTACAAAGACAGCCAACCAGCTTGATATAACAAAACACAATCATGTGTCCAGGAAGGCATATGCGTAGCAAAACATACAATTTGATTTAATACTATTCTTACCTCACCCAATAAACCTTCACTAGCAGAATAATAAAAAGTTATACCATAGTCTATAACAGGTAACACAAAGCTCTGTAAAAGGAGTACCCTGGTTAAGGGTAGAAGTAGTGAATTTAACCTGTAAAGAGCTCCAAGTTATTGATGGACCACTTTAGACATTTGTTTTAAATGATTTTCATATGACAGACAATCATTTATTATGAGACTCAAATGCTTAAAAAAAATAAACCTGTTCTATCTCCCCGCCACCAATTGTGCAAAGAAACAGGACAGGAGCCTCCACCCTTTTTTCATTTCACTACAAAAAAACAAACAAACATGGACTTGTTTTTTTTTTATTCAAAAGAAGTTTATTGACATTAAACCAATCCTGTATTACCTTGAAATCAGCAGCTAAATTATCTTGAACAGTTCTAAGACTTTCTCCACTAGTGAGGACCACCACAACATTTGCATAAAGAAACATACTAGAGACAGAGCAAGAATCAGGCAAAGTGTTTAGAAATAAATTAAAGAGTAAAAGACCCAGAAATTGCCTGAGGTACACTCATAGTGACAGGGGAAAGAGAGGAACTGACACCACCGATCCAGGTAGCCTGGAATCTGTTACTCAAATAATTCCCACATCATCCAACAACCTCCTCAGACAACCCCAGGCTTAAGAGTGATTGCAACAGTAAGTGATGGTTAACTAAATTGAAGGCCTTGGTGAGGTCCACAAATGCAGCAGCAACATAATGGCCCATGCCTAGTGCTTCATGTATGACACTCATGAACCCCACCAAGGCAATCTAGTTCAGTACTATATCCTGGTTGGAAGCCATGCTGGGAAGGTGTCAGAATCTCATACTTTGTTAAATAATCCAGCAGCTGATCAAAAACCATGCACTCCAAGACCTTAGACAAAGGAGCCACGAGAGAAATGGGGGGGGGGGTAGTTCTTGACACTTGCCAGATCACCAGCTTTAAAAACTCGGATTACTGTAGCTTCCTTCTAGATAGCAGGAAAAGTGGACTGACAGAGGGCCAAATTAAAAATAATAGATAAAGGAAAGCATAGAATGACAGTGGTGGTCCTCACAAGCTGAAAGTCAACACTGTCCAACCACTCTACTGATCAGGGATCAAGCCTTTGTAAATATTTCAGGATTTCTTCCACCAATAACTGTCTAAAATAGAATTTTGGGTATGGGAGGCACCCCCTGAACATTAACATTGATCGAAGTGGAGCCAGCTACCTCAGAGAAATCAGATGACATATAACCGGATAAGTCTGAGAAACATTTATTGAATTCCATTGCTATGACCAATGCATTAAAGACACCAGAGGTTGTATTCAAACTTTTGATAGATGAGCTGTTTTCCTCATTAGATCATTGACAAGGTACCTAGTGGTGGAAATGTTTGTACCTTTAAACTGTTGTTGTTTTTCAATATAATATATTACGTTTGAGATCCCTAGTCATGTTTTTGTACCTATTTCATGTGTTCTTATATTCCAGTAGGAAAGTAGAATCAAGGTTCTTCCTATAGATCTTCCAGTTTTTTATCCCTGTCCCTGAAGTTTTTTACCAGCTCCTCAGTTACCCGTGGTTGTTTATTACTTCTAGTGGTCAGCATTTTAAGGGAAGAAATTTATCACAGATTTGATTAAAACGGTCACAGAATGTTGTATACAATTTGTTTACACTGGTCTCCTGTTCCAAATCAGACCAATCAACTGTAGACATAGCAACCCTAAATTTTGCAGCTTCAAGTTTCTTGAAAGTACATGTGTAAATGAAAACAGGTGAAACTGGTTTCTTTTTGGCACTCCAGCAGCAGCATACTAGACAATGGTTACTTATACTGTCTGCTAGGATGCCAAACTATGTAATTTTTGTTATGCCCAAAATCAAAATCCAGTCAAGGGTGGCCATATGGCCTGTTTGTAGTGGGTCCTGGTTGGTTCCTCAATTATTTGGGTTAATCTTAAACAACTTAATGCATCTTTGTGTTTTTGGATGTCTTTCCCCAGTCAAGTTATATTCAAGTCACCCATCACAATTAACTCCCTATTAGATGGCAATAAATCCCTGTAAGATTGAATCAAGTTAAGTCCCTCCTCCTGAAAACCGGGGACATAAACAACTACCAGTGATATCCAGTAATATATTTTTGCTGTGGTCCACTCTGGCCCAATAGCAGTGTCAGCAACAGAAATTCACAAGGTAAATTATCCTCACCTCTTGTATCCTGTGACACCCTTCTTCCCTTCTACCTGTTGTATTACATCTAAATAATTTAAACCCTCAAGCTATATTAATCCATTTGGGATTTTATGGTTTAACCATGTTTCTGTAACAGCTATAATATCAAAATTATTTTGTAGTACTCAGACCAAAAAACTGTCCCATTTAGCAAGCAAACTCTGCACATTCAAATGTGCAATATTTATGGAATGCCTTGGTAAAGAAACCTTTGGCTGATCACAAACGGTTGGTCTTGGATTAGGATAGATCATGTCTGAAATTAATTACAACAATAGAACCAAGTTTCTCTTGTAAATGGATGGCCCATGATAATATTTATTGAATATTACTTATGGCTGTTTATCTAAAACATTTGAAGCAGAAAACAATTGAAGTAAAGTGTGCCAATATGAAATCCGCTCTACTGTATAATTGATGACTACCGCCTCTGTTCATAATTTCACAAGTGGAGTTGAGATTAACATAGATGAATTTATTTCATCTATTGAAGAGTCTGTTCTAATACCTATAACTAAGAATGGGGCTGTAATAAGTGCAATAGCCCTGTCCTGCTCAACTAACCTAACCGGTGTATAATTCCCCAGACCTATAAGAACACACAGTTGGATCCTTGAAAAAAAAACATTCTACTTAATCATACACTAAAAACATAAGAATATTTCCCCAAAAAAGATGTCAGATTCCCTACCCCGGTCCCACCCCATCAAACCACAAAACGTTCACTGTGCTCACCACACTGTGGAGTGTTGGTGATTTGTTGGTGGGCTTAAATTTAAATATGAATCATTGGGCTAAACTACACCTGTCCCTCCCTGGTAAGATTGCCACTATAAAACTGATGGCATTCCCAAAGTTATTTTATTGTCTAAGTAATCTAGCCATCCCTATTCCCCCTAAGTTATGGAACAAAATTGATAGGGTGTTTTCAAACTTTATTTGGGAAGACAGAGTCCCTCACTTTAGTAGGAAGACTTAAAGGGTGCCGGTTACAGTGGGTGGTATGAATATGCCCTGGCCATGGGCCTAGGATGCTGTAAATGGTTTTCGACAATGTCTCCATTGGCTCCCTCCAGATAAGAATGCAGCCCCATTATGGGTAGATATTGAACAGTCCATTGCTGGGGACTTTCCTCTAGCTATGCTCCTGAGAGATTCCCTCCCTGAGCCTGACTGAATTACTTCTCCTGTGATTTATGCTAGACAGGCTTGGCAAAAAGTGACTAAATTGTTAGACTGGAATCACATGTTTTTTGGCCCTAATAAGCCATTACGGAATAATCCACAAATCCAGATAGAGGGATCCAGAATTTCTCGTGCTTCTTGGGCCTCCAAAGGAAATCTACTGGTGGGTGATCTGTGTGACCTGAAGAGTAGTATACTTAAATCTTTTTCCCAATTGCAAAGTGATTGTGAGGTACCTGCTCGTGATCTATGGAGATATCTACAACTGAGACAAATCTTTGCATCTTGGGTTATGAAGGCAAAGCCCTTGATTCAAACAGACTTTACTCAAAGTTTACAGAAAATGGTTTTCAGTCTCTAAGGGTCACACGAGTATGAGGCCTTTCTCCGGTGCTTAAACTTGTGAGCTCCACCCACAAGGCACTCAAATAGCAGACACAAGCAGCCCACCCACCTCTCCCTACCCCTGCTACTCCTACTCCTGGCAGGTGATATACATCCTAACCTAGGCCCCACAGCAACAAAAGTTTCCCTAGCGACACCTGCCCCCCAACTCAGTTTCTCATCAAACTCACTCCCAAAGGGCCTCCGCATATTCCACATAAATGCCAGGAGCCTTCTCCCCAAATTAGATGCCCTCTCTGTCTGGCCAGTACAGTACAAACCGGACATACTTTGTATCACAGAGGCTTGGTTCTCAGCCAAAATCTCCAACCCCTCACTCGCCATTCCAAACTATATCTTGTTCTGGCAGGACCGTGGCAAGCAAGGCGGGGGGTAGCACTGTATATCAGACACTCCATTAAGTGCACGGTTACTTTCAAAGAATCGGGCCCATCCTCCCATGAATCCTTAGTCGCTCACCTATCCTTCCCCTCATCCACCCCTCTTTACATAGGTGTTCTATATACCCCTTCTAAGCCTTCACCCAACTCCCTCATCTCAGCCATCTCCTCCATCTCTTCAACCACCTCAAATGGCGAACTTATTCTATTAGGCGATTTCAACCTAAATCGGCTCTCCTCCTCCACAAAACCAGCAGCCCTGATGATCGAAGCCCTAAATCTCACCCAGCTAATCCAGGAACCCACCCATTTAAATCACCGATCACAAAAACACACCCTTCTTGACTGCATTCTAACCTCCCACCCCGACAGGATCACTGTCTCAGGTATCCTTTCTGATGCCCTTAGCGACCACTGCATAACCTATTGTAGCCGTAAAATCCATTCACTCCACTCCGGCCCCAAATTCATCCTAACTCACCCCCTACACCTCCTTGACGAATCCGCCCTTCAACGTGACCTGTCAAACACAGACTGGCTCCCAGTCCTTGCCTCACACGACGTTGACACTGCCCTCACCACTTCTGCAGTATCTTCCTAAGCATATGGGACTGCCACGATCCGCTTAGGAAACCAGAGTTAGGAAATATCACAACCCCTGGTTCACAGCCGACCTCATCTCCTTGTGTCATGTCAGAGACAAGGCCTGGAGGTGTTACAAAACCTCTCTAGCATCCAACGACCTCCTATCATACAAAATTCTTAGAAACAACTGCACCAAAGCTATTCAACAGTCTAAGGCCCAGTATCTCAAGGCCCAACTTACCACTCACAAAGCCTCCCCGGCGTCCTTCTGGAAGGGGATAAACTCTCTCATCAACCCACACACCAAGCAAGCCAGCCCTAGCCTAAACATTGATGGCAAAATAGCCTCCGATCCTGCCATAGTCTCCGAACTCTTCAACTCTTTCTTCATCTCTTGCGCCATGCCTGACTCACCCCCCCAACCTCCTCCACAAATCCCCCACCCTCATACCACAGATTCCACTTTCCCCCATTCACACCCCTGAAAGTCTACGCTACTCTCACCTCTCTGAGCCAGTCAAAATCCAGCCCAGACGGCTTGCATCCCAGCCTGCTCTGCGTCTCCGCAGTGGCCATAGTTGCACCTATAACCCACATACTAAACCTCTCAATCGACACAGCCACAGTCCCCTCCACCTGGAAACTTGCCAAAATCCTACCTCTCCATAAAGGTGGCGACCCCTCCCCCCATCCCAGGAAATTATAGACCCAGCTATCTCTCCTTCCTTCCCTTGCCAAAATCCAAGAATCCCTCATGCTATCAAAATTGTCCCCCTTCCTCTCTACAAGCAACTCCCTCTCCCCTTTTCAATCAGGTTTCAGAAAATCTCATTCTACCACCACCGCCTTACTACGAGTAACCGACACCATTCTCTCCACCATGGACAATGGGCAAACCACTACTGCCATTTTCATTGACCTGGCTAAAGCCTTTGATTCGGTCTCCCACCCTCTACTGCTAGGCAAATTGAGCTCCTTCAGCCTTGCCAAACTAGCCATAAACTGGTTCCATTCCTACCTCCAAAACAGGATGCAGCAAGTACAAATAGGAGACACCCTCTCCAACCCTCGACCCATCCTCATGGGCGTCCCCCAAGGCTCCATCCTTGGCCTCATCCTTTTCTCCCTATTTATAAATGACCTCCCCTCAGCCTGTCTCACCTCCAACGTGCACCTATACACTGATGATACCATTATCTACGCCTCAGGCCCCTCCCATGTCAGTGTTCACCCAAACCTCCAAAGCGATTTCAACCGAGTACAAGCCTGGCTCCTGAAAAATCAGCTAAAACTCAATGCAAAAAAAACTGCCTCCATGGTATTCGGCACAAGACAAAAACTTGCCTCCCTGCCTGCCCCCCCCCCCGATCTCCACCCTGGATGAAACACCCCTGAGTCTGTACCCACTTTTAAGTACCTGGGAGTCTGGCTGGACACAAACCTCAACTTCTCCACCCACGTTGACGCCATCTGCACCAAACTCTGGCCCAAACTTGCCATCCTCTACCGCCACAAAGACTGCCTCCCCCCCCACTCAGAGTGAACTCATATGAAAAACCATCCTACAGCACTGGACTACGCGGACGTCATTTACGGCACAGCCCCTTCCTCCTCCCTCACAAAACTTGACGTCCTGCTAAACTCCTTCATGCGCTTCACCACTGCCTCGCCCCCACTCACTCATCACTGCCAACTATTCTCAACTCTATCTCTGATGCCACTCTTACATAGGCGGACCACCCACAGTGCTTCACTCATAGCTAAATATTGGCTTGGATCCTTTCCCCTCTACCTCTCCTCCCACCTCTGTCAAGCCAACCCCCCTGGCTACTCACTTCGCCATAGACACGCCCACTGCCTTCCACCTCTCTCGCCCCCTCTCAGCCTCTGGGCAAGCTGCCTTTTCCTACAGGCTCCCACTCCTATGGAACAACTTCCCACCCAACCTCCACCTGGCCCCCTTCCTATCAGCTTTTAAACAGTTCCTTAGGCTTCTCCCGCCCACTCCCTGCCGCAGCTGTGCACCCAATCCCTCCTTACCTGGACCAAGTACTACCCTCAGTAGCCTCGCCAGGTAAATAATAACTCCACATGCCAGCTCTTACTGCTAAACTGTCCCCCCCACCACCAGTACCCTCTCCCTGAAAACTCAATTTTCGGTTAATCCACTACTGTAAATATGTAAAGACACACACTTGTAATTTACGGTAATATGGTCTAGAAATATAATGAAATGATTTGTTTTTCCACTCTGCTGTTCAAACAAAAAGTGAAACCTCACTACCAAACTCTATGTAAATGTACTATACTGTATTATTCGTCTGTTACTTGATATTTGCTGTATTTCTCTGTCTCCCACCTTGTACTACTTGTACCCGGGTCGTACCTGGAAATGATCCTCGGCTCAGTGTGCCTTTCCCAGTCATCAATTTTAAATAAATAAATAAATATATAAACTCCTACAGAAAGTATCTATTGCAGACTGGGAATCTCATCAAAGTGGATAGATGAGTTTCAGGAGCCCTTGGACACAGACATTAGGATGGAACACCACATTTCATCGACAGCAAATCTGCCAATATCAAGTATAGCGGTGGCACAATGCTGACACTCAGTATTGTGCCATCAATACCTAATGTGTTTTTTGTGAGGGGCTGTACCCCACACAACCCCCATGTGGGGGCTGTGCCCCCCACACCCTCCACATTTAAATATAATCAACTCCAGGTCGGAGTTGTTTCGAGGAGGGGGCACAACACTGGAAGAAGCCATGTTGGGAGACCGCAGACCATTACAGTGACTTTCGCTGTAATGGTCGGTTTTTGTCTTTTGAGATTTTGGTTTCACTGTACTGTGGGCCACCGCATTTGGATCAGGTGTTGGGCCAAAGCTCACTGGGCCTTTTCTGATTTGAAGGCACAACTCATACAGAAGAAGATATTAAGTTGATGGTACAGAACACCTGTTAAATTATCAAACATGGGCTTATCCAGTTCTAATCTGTGTTGGAGATGTGGTGAGAAACATGGTTCTCTTTATTATATTTTATGGGGTTGTGCCTTAGTGAGTGGGTGATGATAGGAAATTGTTATAGCTATAGAAAGGATTATAGACTTGAAGGTGTCCATTCTCCTCCCCTTTAATTTTAGGTGATTCATCGCTGGTAAATACACAAGTATTAAAGTTTAAGGCAACTATTCATGTGGCAGCATTGGAGGCCAAAAAACTCCTCCTTCTTCAATGGAGAACCATTATCTCCTCTCTTTTTTACAGTGGTTGCAAGCCATGTCTCGAACTGTCTCCTATTTACAAGAGATGTATTGGAGATGAAGGACTAGTTCAAAGTTTTATCAGCTTTTTAATTTTTTTTATTTAGTAAACTCTAGGATTACAAGTACCTTTGAGCAGGAACTGCTCATTTACAAAGGTTCCACATCAAAGGATGTAGGGTATCGGGAATACAAAGGAAACAATAGATACATGTATTGCAATCAAGGTTGACTAAGCATGGTATATACAGTGATTTGTAGAGAGATTCAGCAAATGCCAGCATGAGAAGTTTTGAAGGTGAACTGCAAATGGAGTGGAGAGAGGCAGTGAGGAGTGAGCAGGCAAAGGCCATTGTCAAGATGGTGGGGGGTGGCATGAGATTGGTGATGATGGCTCAGGACTAGTGTCAGCTGAGAGGGGATGGGTGGGTAAAGGGAGGATTGTGGGGGTGACAAAAAAGGAACAAGGAGGCAGGAATACAGAACACCATTGTCTCCAGTAGGAGGTGAAGACCATTGTTTAGGAGAGGCAGTCACTCTGCATGGTTGAGGCAATGGAGCATCAAAGTTCCCTCTTAAAGGGACCAAGAGTCGCAGCTGTAAGTGCTTCTTTGTTAAGGGTATTGTACCACAGAGTAGCCCTATGCGAGAAAGATCTCTGCCTCATAGTGGTCTGGTGTCTGGGGACCTGGAGCATCTGTTGAAGAGCTCTCCATGTAGGCTGGGTGCTGCTGTGGGTGGTAAGGAGTTTTGCAACTCCAGGTGGCTTTGGTATCCATTGTTAAGTTACATTGGGGTGAATGTATAGATGTGTTTTGTTTGCACAGTACTGAGCTGAGAGAAGAATTATTATTGGGAGTCAAGATCTGTATGTTACAAGGTTAGCCCTGTTTATTCAGTCTGTTTGGAGTCAAAGGAAGGTGGTGTCTCACTTTTATCCTTTTATCCTTGCTGCCACATATACTTGTATATCTTATGTTATTTTGCTTACAGGTAATGGAAGTTAATCTTCAGCACCATGGATGTTTATATTATATATATGGTTGTTCTTTACCATATCCTGTTAAATTTTCTTTGGATTGTTGTTGTTTCTTGGTCATGGAGGTTACTGCTGTCTGTACCTTGAATTCCTGTCTGATACTAATAAAATGTTTATATACAAAAAAAAAAGTCTGCCACTGTTACCTCGGAGGATGACAGTGAGGAGAAATAGCTGTACTATGGTGGACTCCGGAAGGGGGGGGGTGGGACACAGTCACATTCCTCAATTGGTACCACTGCAAAATTCCTATTCTCTGAAATCCTCCCTGTGTGGAGCTGGGCAGGAGGCAGGACAGGATTAGGGGTACCAAGATAGTGGAATTCAATAGTTGGCTCAAAAGGAGGTGTCAGGACATGGAGTACCACTTTGTACAGGACTGGATGGATTTCTGTAACAGACGACTCTTCAAAGGTGATGGGCTTCACCTGACAAGAGAGGGGGCCAGGGCACTGGGGCATCAGTTTTATGTCTGTATCAGGCATTTAAACTGCTTGTGGGGGAGTCCAGACCTATAAGAACACACAGTTGGATCCCTAAAAAAAAAAAAAAATTCTACTTAATCAGATACTAAAAACATAAGAATATTTCCCCCAAAAAGATGTCAGATTCCCTACCCCGGTCCCATCCAATCAAACCACAAAACGTTCATTGTGCTCACCACATTGTGGAGTGTTTAAACCTGGATATACATTATTCAGCAGAGACTGTAGGACAGGTTGGGGGGATCACCCCCTGTCAGGGAGGGCATTGACGTGACTGAAGATGGGAGCTTTAGAGGTAAAGATGAGGAAACTGAGTCTATACGGGCACAAGTCATGGTGGCCTCAGGCAGGAAGATAAGACTTGGGGTAGTCTATAGGCCCCTGGGTCAAGGTGGAGGAAAGAGACAGAGAACATGAGGAGGAACTTAAAAGAGGGGTAGTAAAGGGGGAGGTGGTAGTGGTGGGAACCTAAACTTGACAGACATTGATTGGGAGGTCCCAGTGGCTAGGAGCACAAGGAGTCCATCACAGATGGATGCCTTTCAGGACTCTCTCTCCTGGTACAAGTAGTTAAGGAACCCACCAGGCAGTCTGCAGTCCTAGAAGTGGTACTCACCAACACAGATTTAGTGGGTGCCATGAGAGTGGGAGAACCACTGGGGAATAGTGACCACAGCTCTCTGTGGTTTGAACTGGCCCAAGGGGTTGGTAAACTGCACTTGAAAACTGAAGTTCATGACTTTAGAAGAGCGGACTTCGATAAGATGAGGGAACTGGTCAGGGAGAAGCTGGTAGGTGTGGGGGGCATAGGCAAGGTGGAAGAGAAATGTAAGGCAATCAAGGAAACTATCCTTGAGGCATCAAAGGCATGTGCAAAAGCAATGACAAAGAAAAACAGGTCAGAGAAACCGCTATGGTTCTCACCTAGAGTCAGGGAAGTGGGCTGGGCCAAAAAGAGGGCCTTTATAAATACGAGAACATTCAAGGAGAAGCAGAATGGGAGGAATATCTTCATAAAACCAGAGAAACCAAGAGGACCATTGGGGAGGCGAAAGCACATACAGAACTGCACATCATGGAGGGGGTGAAGAATGGAGAAAAACAGTTTTTTAGTTATATTAGTGAAAAATGTAAAAAGGGGGTAATCACATGGCTATGGGGTGGGGTGGAGGGTGATAGAAGAGGATGGGCAAAAGGCCTCTGTTCTGAATGACTATTTTTGCTCAGTCTTCACCAAGAAGGAAGGCGGGCCCCTTCCTGACAGCAGCATTAAAGCAGCCTCAATGGTAATCCCAGAAATGAGCCTGCCAGTGTTTACTAGGGAAAGTGTCCAGAAGGGGCTGGCAGCCATCAAGACTGATAAGGCCCTGGGTCCAGATGGGATGTACCTGAGGATACTGAGAGAGTTAGCTTCTGAACTGGCTGATCCACTTGCTGAACTGTTCAACAGTTCACTCAGGACTGGGGAAGTCCCAGCAGTTTGGGAGTTAGCAGATATAGTGCCGCTACATAAGGGGGGAGGGGGCAAGGAGCAACCAGAAAATTATAGGCCTGTTAGCCTGACCTCCGTCATGAAGAAGATGATGCAATCTCTGATTAGAGGACTTCGTAGTATACCTGGAGAGCAACAGACTCCAGGATGATAAGCAACAAGGTTTTGTTGCTGGATGATCTTGTCAGACCAACCTGATAGTCTTCTTTGACTGGGTGATAAAGGAGAGAGACAAGGGCCACACGGTGGTCTTGTTGTACTTTGACTTTAGTAAAGTCTTTGATTTGGTACCAGACAGGAGATTGCTTAAAGCAGCAGTAAAACTAAAAAAGTTATTCCAAAAAGCTAATTTTCTGCTGTGGTTATAAAAAACTGATGATTTGGGTTTTCTGGATGCTTCCTATGCTGTGTACTGTACATTTGCATTTTTGTCTGGATTCTTATCCTCCTGGGGTCCTCAATATTATTTCCATGCAAAAATGAGACAGCCATCTTTTTTCTTGAGAATTAATTACTTTAAAATTTTCATAAAATTCTTAAATAATAATGAAAACTGAAATTTTTACCACCAAAATAAACAAAGACATCTGGCATCAATTAGAAAGAAAAAAAGGTGCAGTAAAATTTTAACTAATTTTAGTTGCACTGCTGCTTTAAGAAAATGGAGGACCCGGGTGCAGCTAAAACTCTAGCGATTTGGGTGGGAAACTGGTTAGCAGGAAGGTGACAGAGGGTGGTGGTCAATGAAGTTAAATCAGGAAAGAAAGAGGTAATGAGCGGGGTTCTGCAGGGATCAGTCCTGGGAACGGTCCTCTTCAACATGTTCATTAGTGACATTGGTG
Organism: Neoceratodus forsteri; assembly: GCA_016271365.2. Lineage (NCBI taxonomy): Eukaryota > Metazoa > Chordata > Ceratodontiformes > Ceratodontidae > Neoceratodus > Neoceratodus forsteri. The sequence continues at coordinate 1,466,903,821 of CM057450.1, read as the reverse complement.
AAGGATTCCAGGGCAAGTTGTATCTATGTGTGGATGACACAAAATTATATAGAAGGGTGGATAGTGAATAAGGAATATGCAGAAGCACCTGCTAAAGTTAAACAGGTGGTCAATGGTCTGGCAGTTAATATTTAATGCAAAAAAGTGGAAGGTAGTGCACCTAGTAGAAAAAAAAACCATGACAGAGTATTGGATGGAGGGGACAGACTTAGCACTACAAATTATGAATGACATCTAGGAATTACCATCAGTAACTCCCTTAAACAAATTAGGCAGTGCAACAAGACCTATCCAACAGGATGCTGGGATGCAATGGGCCCCTCCAATTGGTAGGATTGGTAGGAGAAAAGAGGTAATACTATCCCTCTACAGAGCTCTGGTAAGGCTTCACCTGGAGTACTATGCCCAATTCTGAAATCCTTACCTTCAAAAAAGACAAAGATAGGTTAGAGACAGTGCAACACAGAGTGGCTAAAATGATTCAGGGACAGAAGGGTAAATCCAATGAGGAACGCTTCAGGGCACTGAATTTGTACTCATTGGAAACCAGAAGAGAGAGGGGTGATATGACTGAGACCTTCAGATTCCTCAAAATAATTAATAACATGAACTGTGGGGAATTATTTAGCCTGAGTACCAACTCACAGTCATGAGGTCATGAGTAGAAGTTGGCAGGTGGGATGTTCAGTAGAGATGGAAAGGGTGGTGAGCACTGGAACAGTCTGCCAGCTGAGGTGGTGGGAGTGAGCACAGTCAGGGGGTTCAAGCAGTCCTGGGATAGAATAAAAGGAATAATGGTTACCTGGGCCAACAGGACTAAGGAAGAAAATGGTGAAAGGTCTGGGAGGGTAAGTACTCCGGGTGAACATTAGGTTCCAAGAATTATTCCGGGGATTTAGGGAACTTGGGAAGATTAGATGGACCATGGGTCTTTTTTGCCATCATTGTCTATGTTTCTATGCCGATCTGGTGGTGTTGAGGGGCGGACTGCCAGGAGGAAGCACCTGTGGTAGTGACCAAGGGGAATGTGGGGTCCCTCCATAGTGGAGACCCCAAGGAGGGTGGAGAGGATTCCAGAGGTGGGATAGCAACTTTGTTTGGGGACTCAATTGTGAGGAGGATAGATTTGGGAATAGGAAAGGGGGAAGGGGAGAGGCAGGTTAGGTGCCTACCTGGTACCATGGCCCAGAGGGATGAGAAGTGAATCATGAAGATTGCTAAGGCAGCAGGACAGGAGGGAAAGTTGGATGTTATTGTCCACCTCGGGACTAATGTCCTGGCTAGGGATGGGGCTGAGATAGTGCAGGGGGAGGTTAGAGAGCAAGGGAGGTGTCTTAGACAGGTTGTTCACTTAGTGGCTTTCGTTGAGGTGCTGCCTGTCTGTGACAGAGGATAGAAGAGGGAATGCTGCACCAGGAGCTTTAACTCATGGCTGAAGAAATGGTGCAGAGAGGAAAGGTTCAGTTATATTGGAGACTTTGGATCCACCTGGCAGGATAAGGGCCTAAACATGGGTGATGGCCTGCATCCATCGGGGAGGGAAACTGCAGTCCTCAGTGGATGGTTTAAATGTTACTTTTAGGAACATTTAAACTAGCCAAGGGGCATGGGGATGGCAGACAGAATATGGGAGTCAGAAAACGCCTCTCCGCATAGGCTGAAGAAGAGAGCAAGGATAACCAAGTGGTAGGAAAATCCCCCAGGGTGCAAATTAATAAAGGAAGCAGGGTGGCAGAGATAAAGGAGGAAAGGAATGGGAGCATTACATGAGAGGTGGGAAGGAGGGAGGCCAAAAATGAAGAAAAGAGAGCAACAAGCAGAGTGGAATCAAAATCTGGAAGGCCATGTGTGCGAAGGCTAGAAGTCTAGGAAATAAGATTCTGGACCTAGAGGCCATCATGGCAGAGGCCAACCTGGATATTGTGGCCATTACTGAGTCATGGCACGCTAAAAACCATGACTGGGACATGGCCATTGCAGGGTATACTCTGTTCGGGAATGACTGGGTGGGTAAGAAAGGAGGAGGTATGATGATAAATATGAAGGAAAGTATAAAAGCCATGGATATACAGGGAATACAGGGAGAGGCAGAGGTACAGTGGGTCACCCTGGAAATGGGGAATGGAGCCACTATTCACGCTGAAGTGAATTAAAGACCTCCAGCACAGAGGGAGGAATTAGATAAGGTACTGGTGGAAGTCATTGGCAAGATGGCAGAAAAGGGGGAGTTGCTGCTGATGGGGGACTTCAACCTGCCAGATGTGGATTGGAGCCTCCCAGCAGCAGCTTCGGCTAGAAGCAGGGACAACCTGGACTGCCTGCAGGGGGCATTCCTCAGGCAACTAGTCAGTGAACCCACAAGTGATGGGGCAATACTGGACCTGGTACTCACTAACAGAAACAGTGTTGCAGATGAGTGGGAGGCCACTTGGGGAACAGTGATCACAGTATGGTGTGGTTCAGTATAAGGACGGCTGTGGAATCAAACCACACAAGGGTGAGGGGTCCTAGACTTCTGGAGACAAATTTGAAAAAGATAGGTGAATGCATCAGGGATGACCTAGCAGGGGTGGGTGACCTTGGTGGAGTTGAGGAACAGTGGGCGAAGATAAAAGGGAGAATAGTAAATGCAACAAACCTCTGCATTAAGTGAGCAAAAGCAAGAGGAAAAAGAGAATGCTATGTTTCTTGAAAGTGGTGGATGAAAAGCTGAAAGGGTAGCATTCGGAAGGTATAAGGAGATGCAGAGGGAGGAGGCTAGGGAGGTGTATTGGGGAAAACAGAGGGAAGCAGGGAAAGCAGTAAGGAGTGCAAGGGTGCAAACTGAAGAGAGATAAGCCCAGGAGGTGACAAAAAGGGACACGACTTTGTTAGATATGTAAGTGAAAAGAGGACGAGCAAGGGTGAGATTGTGAGGCTAAACAAAGAAGGGGTGGATTGCAGAGGGGGACCAGGAAAAGGCAGACATCCTGAGCAAATATTTTGTTCAGTGTTCACAGAGTAAGAAGAAGGGGATGGGGCCACAAAAACGTAACAAAAGCTTTGGAGGAGGGAGGGAGGAGGTGGATGGTAGTCCTTTTCTGGAGGTGGAAGTCCTGAATGGACTTGCTAATCTGAAGGTGGACAAAGCGGTTGGCCAGATGGGGTGCATCCAGTGGTATTTAGGGAGCTCAGGAAACTACTGGCTGCACCTCTGACAGTTCTATTAAACAGTTCACTGGAAATAGGAGTGGTTCCAGAGGACTGGAGGAGGGTGGATGTAGTCCCACTACACAAAAGTGGTAGCAGGGAGGAGGCTTGCAATTATAGGCCAGTGAGTCTGACATCGGTGGTGGGAAAGTAAATGGAATCACTGCTGAAGGAAAGGATTGTGGAATATCTTGAATGCAGTGGGTTACAAGACCCAAAGCAGCATGGTTTCACAAGGGGGAGGTCATGTCAAATGATTCTGATAGATTTATTTGACTGTGTGACCAAGGACCTAGATCACCATCAGGGCGGAGCAGTGGACATGGCCTACCTAAATCTCAGTAAGGCATTCAACACCATTCCACTTAGGAAACTAATAAGTAAACTGGGTAGCTTAGGAGTGGGTCCAAAGGTAGTAAACTGGATATGAAATTGGTTAGGGGACAGGTGACAGAATGTAGTGGTAAATGGAGTTCACTCCAAGAAGTGACCAGTGGGGTGTCTCAGGGATCAGTGCTGGCACTGGTCATCTTTAATATTTTTATGAGTGACATTGCGGAAGAGCTGGAAGGGAAGGTCTGCCTTTTTGTGGATGAGACCAAAAACTGCAGTAGAGTGAACACTCGGGTGGGGGGTGGAAAGGATGAGCAGAGAGCTGAAAAAACTAGAGGAGTGGTCAAGGTTATGGCAGCTGAGTTTCAATATGAAAAAGTGCAGAATAATGCATTTAGGGCACAGAAACCCAGGGGAAGAGTACAAAATGGGTGGAGTGGTTTCAATGACCACCAAGCAGGAAAGAGACCTGGGGTAATCATATCAGATGACCTAAAGGTGGTCAGACAGTGCAAGAAGACAGTAGGGAGGCCAGGTGAAATGCTGAGGTGCATAGGGAAGGACACCACCAGCAGAAAGAGGGAGGTGATGTTGCCTCTGTATAGATCACTGGTAAGACCCCACCTAGAGCATTGTATCCCATTCTGGAGACCACAGGCTTGATTCTCAAAAGGCCCTTAGAATGATGCAATCTATAGCAAAAGGCAGCTTGGCCAAAGCCTAGTGTGCCAGGGACCCTACGCCCAATTCTCTATTAGGTAGGGTCCCAGTGGCAAAGTCCTGTGGCTTGCTGCAGCTGCGGCCATGCACCAAACAGATGACACACTGGGAGGGTTTTCTGGAAGCCGCAGGGTGGCTGTGTGCCACTCTAGTCCCTGGTGGTCTAGTGCCCCCCACTGACAATGCCCGTATATGTAAAAGTATAATAAAATCTTTACCTGGTGGTCTAGTGGCCCCCTCCGACATGCCTGTATATGTAAAAGTATAATATAATCTTTGCCTGGTAGTCAAGTGGTCCCCCGTAGCACATGGACAGCTGGTTCTGATTTCAATATGATATTTTTTCTGCAATATAAAATATGTAAGGGAGTGTCAGTCAGGAGAAAATGCTGTCTTGCTGAAATTGACACATCAAAACCCCACAGGGATAAGTTCAAAGGACAGGAGGTAGCTTACACTGCAGATATCTGAATGCAATTACTTTGTTAAGTTTTCTTTGAAGTAAAGGAAATAAAATATCCATTCATGACATCCTCAGGGAACTCCTTTGATTTGCACTAGGTGTCATGAAGGAAGGAGAATATACAGGTGTTGGAGTGTCTCCCAAGATAGCCAGTGATTACACCAAAGAGACTTTGATGTCTGTGTGAAGCAGGTCTCAGACTAAATGGGGAAGTCCAATATGCATTTGTTTGGACCGTGATCCCAGGGAAGCCAGGAATTACATCAAAGAGCTGTAAAGTCTGTGTGAAGCAGATCACAGACCGGTTTTGGCATGTCACTTGAAGAGAGGAGATTCATTTATGTCACCTATTATTTTTTTAAATATCTTAGTAGGACATCCTGTGTTAAAAAAAATAAATTTTAATACACCAAGGTGGAGTTAGGTGCCCTCAGACAGAAGGCCATCTCCAGACTGCTTTTAAATATGCTGAGCAGACCTTACACAATGACATTCATTTTCTGACTGAGAGAGAGAGAGAGGAACATCGAAGCACTGAAAGATTAAGAAAGTAAGAATACAATTAGCTAAGACCAGTCTGAGTGTATGGGTTGTAGGAATTTGCACTTTTAAACCTGTTTTGTTTTTAAGGCTGTATGTGTTGGGATATCTTGTTCTGTATTTACTGTTTTGCTATTTTTATCTATTTTATAGTAAAGAAACATATTTTAAAAACAGAAACCGCCTGGTGTGCCTTGAAACTTCTTTTTATATAAGTGAAGCTCAGGTGGTTATAGTTGACACTGTGCATGAGCTTATTGTGGTACCAAACTGGGAAACAGATAGGAGTTCTCTAGGTCTTGCATAGAGTTCTAAGGGTTAATTTTGTAATACTTGGTTAACTGCCCATAGGCAAAGATATCTGGCCTCCTGAAGACATAATTATCTGAGCCTGACAATTGGGTACGCTAACAAAAGGTTACAAGTTTGAATCCCTCCAGAACTTGGGATAAAGGTGACTCGAACCCACAAAACAGAAAAGAGGGTTAACATGTTCTGTTAACTGTTCACAATTGTATGCTTGGAGGTTGGCACTTTGGGAGTAGAGGGCTGACCTGCTGAGTGGGGATGTGACACCCCCCACATGCTTGTATATGACAATGTGTACAAATCTCTATTCCTGGTGGCCTAGTGGACCTCCAACCCCCCCCCCCGGCAGGTAGTGTCCACCACCCCATTCCCCCCAGCCTGAACCACAAGCCAGTGACTGGCACAGCCCTTCTCTCACCACTGCGTCCGGCCACCGACCGAACTGTCACTAAGTGCATACTACATGTGGGGGAGGACCGCTAGACCACTGGGTAAAGATTCTATTATGCTTTTATATATATATATGGGTATGTCAGAGGGGACTGCTAGACCATTGGTACAGATTTCATCATATTTTTACATATACAGGTATGTTGGGGGGACCGCAAGAGCACCAGGTAAAGATTTTAAATACATGGGTATGTCAGGGGAGGGCCACTAGATCACCAGGTACACTGTTTCATATATGAGCATGTCAGGGGTGGAGATGCAGGGCATGTGAGGGTGGGTCCAGATTGTGGTGCAAATGGTCAAACCCTCCCAGGGGGTGATATTCTATGTACCCTTAGGCCAGCCCTGGCTGGTGTAAGGGTACTTAGAATCTCGCCCTCTGGGAGGATTTTGAGAATCCAGATTTAGGGGCTGTGGCAGCTTGCATCTGCCGCATGCCCCCTTGTGCCATGCTGTAGCTAGTTTAGTCACACAAGGCTGGCATAAGCCCCCTTTGGTGCATGCAGCCTGCGTTTGACACAGGCTTCTTTTCCAAATAGCTTGGGCGCATGGTTTGATACAAAGTGTCACTTGCATAATTTATGTTTGTCGCAGGCACCTTGCATCATTTTAAGGGCTTTAAGAATCGGGCCCCACATCACTGGAAGGACAGACTGGTCAGGTTGCCTTCTTTTTCTGTTTTCCTAAACTCTGTAATTCCTTCCCCCAATCATTCACTGCACATCTTCCAAATGCGTTCTCTCCTCTCTACTCCATGATCATACTTCCCACTCCTGTGAATGCCCTTAGTCATAGCTCTCCCCCATTCCACTTTTCCCACCTCCTCTTTTCCGCATCTATTTAAGGTTCCTTTCCCTGTTCCCTCAGGACACACCCTCCTCCCAGGACATGTGTTACTTTTTACTTGTTATTTGATATGTATTTTTTTTTTTGCGGGTGCCTAGCTCACTCACACTCCTTATGTATATAGCTGACACTGTCTAATTTTATATCTATCTATGACATTTTGTTTTATTGTATAATCTATTGTTCTATTCTGTACCTTTATCCCTATTTCCCCTCCCCCCCCGGACACATCTGGAAACAAGCTATTTTTAGCTCAGTATGTCTTTCCTGGTGAAACTTTTGAAAATAAATAAATACAAGCATGGAGGCAGTTCAGAGGAGAGTAAAGTACAGTTACGTAAGAACTTACCGTAACAGTAGATCTTCGAGAGGAGCTCTTGCAGCAGGCTATTACAATTAGGACTATGCCGCAGGCACTAGGACCTTCCGGTGAAAACTTCTGCCAGCAATACCAGGGGGGACCGCCCCCGACGCCGGTCAGGGTACAAGAGGGGGCGGACCCAGCTCCATCTCAGTTCTCCCGCCAAGACCCAGCAGAAGGCCTGACAAGAGAAGGAGGTGAAGCCTACCATGAAGAGAATTGGAGAAGAAAGAAAAAGGATCTGCACACCTCGAGGGGGAAGGTGGGAGGAAAGTAGCGCCTGCTGCAAGAGCTCCTCCCGAAGATCTACTGTTACAGTAAGTTCTTACATAACTGTACTATCTTACTTCGAGTGGGAGCTCTTGCAGCAGGCTATTACAATCAGGACTGAGTCCCAAGCAGTCCCACAGCAAGGAGGTAGCCAACCCCGGGAAGTGGAATATGCTGACTCCAGAGGCCTTAGGACAAAAGCCCTTGTAAAACGGCTAGGCCGAAGCCAGCCCGGTATCTGGAGACAATATCCAAGCTGTAATGCTTGATAAAAGTATGCAACGAGCTCCAGGTTGCGGCAGCACAAATGTCCAGTATAGCGACATTTTGCAGGGCAGTGAAAGAAGCTGACACTCTTCTAGTGGAGTGACCCCTAACCAGGCCCGGCAGGGGTTTATTGTGATGCTCGTAGTAAAACGAAACACAGCGAACTATCCATTTAGAGATAGTTTGCTTGGACACCGGTTGACCCAAGCAATGTGGTGCAAAGGCCACAAATAGCTGCTCCAATTTACGGTGCTGAACCATCCTTTTGAGGTAAAACCTCAGAGTTCTGTGGACATCCAACGTGTGGAGGAGAGCCTCCCCTCTATTGGAAGGGGAAGGAATATAAACAGGAAGATCAACCGACTGGTTGAGGGTCAATTCTGAGACCACTTTCAGAAGAAACTTAGGATTCGTTCTAAGGGAAACCCTTTCCCTGTGGAAAACCAAATAGGGCTCTTTACACACCAGAGCCTGAAGCTCGGAAATCCTTCAAGCTGAAGTAACAGCAACCAAAAAGCAAACCTTCCAAGAAAGGTAACGCAGCTCACAATCCGCTGCTGGCTCAAAAGGAGGGAGGGTGAGTTTCTCCAACACAAAAAGGAGGTCCCAGGGTGGGACAGAGTCCCAAAAGGGAGGTCTCATGTGTAGAATTCCCCACAAGAAAGGTGTGGGCCACATCCAATTGTGCTAATGCTCTCTCTCCCACGAGAGCATGGTAGGCGGAGATTGCCCACATGTGCATCTTGATAGAGGAGTAACTTAGGCCCTTATTGTACAAGGAGAAGAGATACTGTAAAGTTGAGTTCACAGGGCAGGTGGCGGGATCCAAATGTTGCGGCAATGCTCAGAAACAGAAACGCTTCCACTTCATAGCGTAGGTGGAGCGAGTAGAGGGCTTTCTTGCTGAGACTAAGACCGCCGCCACTTCCGGGGAAACCCCGTATTTATTTTGAGCTACGACTGAAGGAGTCAAGCATGTAGGTGTAAGGATCGAAGATCCGGATGGACCAGAGACCCTTGGTCCTGGGACAGTAGCTGCGAGCATATGGGCAGCGGAAGTGGAGGTTCCATGGATAGCCGCTGCAGAAGTGGGAACCAAATCTGCCGAGGCCAGTTGGGGGCCACTAGGATCATCCGGGCCCCTTCTGCCTGTAACTTGAGCAGTACTCTCTGAATGAGAGGGAAGGGCAGAAAGGCATAGAGAAACCTCCCTTCCCAGCAAAGGGATAACGCGTCTGGCCAAAAAACTCCAGGCGTGTGCTCTCGCAAGCAAAACGTTGGCAGTTTGGCATTGTGTGGTGATGCAAAGAGGTCCTGCTCTGGAAGACCCCACCTATCGAAAAGCTGGTCCACCACGGATTGTAGCAGCTCCCACTCATGCGCAATGGTGCGCAACCTGCTGAGGCTGTCGGCCAGATCGTTTAGGATGCCTGGAACGTGCATCGCGGACAGTAGAATGCCCCGCTCCAGTGCCCAGTACCAGACTCTCATCACCTCCCTGCAAAGAGGATACGAATGAGTGCCTTCTTGCTTGTTGATGTAAAAGACGACCGCCATGTTGTCTGTCTGAATTAGAAGAGAGCCTGGTACCAGATCCTCTCAAAAAGCCTGGAGGGCATAGAGGACCGCTCACATTTCCAGTACATTGATGTGGAGGGACTGCTCCTCGGGTGACCAAACCCCCTGCATTCGATGTGCACCCAGGTGCGCCCCCCACCCCAGGTCCAATGCATCTGTTGTCAGAGTCTGACTTGGTGGCTCTGGACGAAAGCTGACCCCTTTCTCCAGATTGTTGGGGTCCATCCACCAAAGCAAAGTTCTCCTGACTGGCTCTGAGATCTTGACCAGAGTCTAGGTCATCGTAGCTTTGGTCCCACTGCACCCTGTGCATCCACTGTGGGACTCTCATGTGGAGGCGGGCCAAGGGAGTGACTGGAATGGCCACCGCCATGTGCCCCAGTAAACTGAGGAAGTTCCAAGCCAGAACTCGAGACACTATAGAGATCCGTTCTGCCATCTCTCGCAAGCGAACTCCGCTGTCTTGTGGGAGAAAAGCCATGCCCTGGACGGAATCCAGGATCGCTCTTATGAAGGTGAGCTTTTGGCTGGGCTCCGGAGATGATTTTTGTAAGTTCAGGGTGATCCCCAGCTCTCGGAACTGGGTATAAGTGCCTTCGAGAGTTCATAAGAGGCTGCCTCTTGACGGGGCCATAAGTAGCCAATCGTCGAGGTAAGGGAACACATAGTGTCCCATCCGCCTTAGAGCTGCAGCCACCACTGCTAGGCATTTTGTGAAGACTAGCGGAGTGGAAGAGAGGCCGAACGGAAGCACTCGAACTGAAAATGCTCCCTTGGAAGTGGAACCTCAGAAACTTCCTGTGGGGAGGATAGACCCCGATATGCATGTATGCATCCTGCATGTCGAGAGAACATAGCCAGTCCCCTTGGTGCAGCAAGGGGAGGAGTCCTTGAAGAGTCACCATCCTGAACCTTTTGTACTTGTTAAAGAGGTTTAGAGGGCTGAGATCCAGAATGGGACAAAGGTCCCCAGTCTTTTTTGGGACCAGAAAAAAGTGGGAGTAGAACCCCCGACCCCGCTGCTTCAAGGGGACCCTCTCTATTGCTCTCTTCTGCAGGAGAGTCTGAATTTCTCCTTCTATTAGTGGGATGTGAGAAGGAGGATAGTGGGAGAGCTTTGGCAGAGTATGTGGAGGAAACTCTGTGAACTCTAGCGTGTGTCCTCTCCGTACAATATCCAAGACACACTGGTCTGCGGCAATAGACTTCCACCCTTCGAAATGAAGGGAGAAGTGGCCCCCAACCGGCTCCCCTGGGACTTCTGGTGGAAGGGGGGGTGGAAGGGAGTCATTGGGCAGAGCTGGGAGTTGGGAGAGACATCTGGGAAGACTTGGGCTCACGGGCGGGAGGTCCACCAGACTGCTGGTTCCTGGATCTCCTGCAGAAGCCACCTCTCTGCCCCTATTGGTTGCCACGGGCTGAACCTTGACTGCCTGAGGGCTTATGAAAGGGCCATCTACGGAGCTGACGTCACTGGTCGCCACGGTACATCTGGCGAACTGACCAGATCGACTTGCCTGACTCCTGGAGGCGAGAGATCAAAGCCTCCATCTCCTGCCCAAACAACACGGTACCCTGGAAGGGCAAATCCCGAATACTGCCCTGCAGATCCTAGTGAAAGCCCGAGACTCTCAACCAGGCATGGCGCCGGAGGCACACCCCAGAGGCAGCTGCCGTGTCTGCAGAGTCATACGAGGCCCTCAATACGTGGGAGCCTACGTCTGAGCCCGACTGCAGAAGGGCCAGGAGCTCTGTCTTTTTGTCAGAGTCTGGCATGGCCTGTGTCAGCTCTAGTCCCCTTTCCCATAGTGCATTCTGGTACTGTACCATATGCATTAGGAAATTAAGGGAGCGGATGGAACAGGTGAAGGCTGCATAAACTTTTTTGCCCACCTGGTCCAGGTAGTGGGACTCCGGGTCGGGAGGCTGTGAGCTGAGGTGTTTCAGTTGCCGAGATTTGTCATGGGCAGCCGTGATCACCGACGAGTCAGCCTGAGGGTGTTCCACTAGGAAGGGTTCCACCCTTGGAACTTTATACAGCCTATCCAACTTCTTAGGAACTGCTGGGATCGAGGCCGGATGCATCCAGGTGGTCCTAGTAAGATCCTGGAATGTATCCACCAAAGGAGGAATAACCAGAGGCTTTGGCTCCTTTTGCCTCAGGTACTTGGCCAATCTTCTGCGTTCCAGATCCAGGTCCTCCGTGTCCTACTTGTTGGAAGCCTGGATGTGCCTCACGATGTCCATAAAAGTAGGATCATCTGGAGGTGAGCAAGGCTGGTCATTCTCTCCCCGGGAGCGCTTGAGGCTGAGAGAGGATGAAGAGGTTGACGATGAAGAGGAGGATCCACTATCCGACTTGGAATAGTCTGACCCCGTCCTACGACCATGCCTTTGCAGACGTCGGTAGCTAGGGGACCGACATCAGTCCGAAGACCGACTCCGGTCCCTGGACCTGTGACAGAGCAATGACCGACGTTGGTCCTCTGACCGACGTTGGGAGCGTTCTCGTCTAGCGCGAGTAGGGCTCCTGGAGCATGACCTAGACCAACGTCAGTCACCAGAATCCCTGGAGAGATGTCGGCGGTCCTCGGACCTGGAGCAGGAATGAGCCCTGGAGGGGGGTGAAGGCTGGCGCTCTGGTGACTTCCGTGTGGAAGACTCACCCCCCGGCTGTGGTTCTCCCACAGGGTCTGGTACTGGTGTCTGGGCCAGCAACGGGGAGGACTGCTTGTGGACCTGCCCCCACCAAAAGGAGAAAAGATCCTTGAGCTTGTCATTGGTGAAAATTTCAGCCGCTCGCTTCGGAAATTAAGTCTCCGGAACATCGGGACGTGAAGGAGAGCTCTCCTGAGGGCCCAGGGGGGAAGGAGGACTTGGGCAACGGGACGCTAGTATCTCCATGACCGACCCCATTCCTTCGCCCCTTCGACCGGGGTCGGTGTAGGGACCAACGACAGAGTGATGCCAGGGGGCGCTAGAGAGTCCTTGGTCTCCGGAGGTGCACCTTTAGCAGGCGGCGTCGGTGCCTTAGCAGGTGGGCCGAGGCAGGCACCTCTAAGGACTTGGTGATGACCCTTAGCGGAGTCACCTTCGGCTTGTCCGGCTTCTCCCCCAACGGGCTGGCCTTAGCCTGTGGAGTCTTCAGAGGTTCTCCAGACCCTGAAGGACAGGCCTTTTTGGGAGAAGGCCACGAGTGCGAATGGGACCGAGACCTGGACCGGTGATGGGACTGACTACGGTCCTTGCTGTGGTGCTTCTTCTCCTTCCTCTTCCCCTCCAGGGAGTGCAGATCCATCTTTTGCTCCAACAGGTAGGCCTTGAGGGCTTTCAGGTGGCAGATGCAGGTCTGGCTGGTAAAGGCCTAGCAATCTGCACAGTTGGCGGTGTCATGGTCAGGGCCCAGGCAGAAGACACACCACCGATGGCCATCCTTAGCAGGGATCTGCCTCCTGCAGTCACACTTGTTTAAGTGTTTGGGTGATGCCGATGCCCGAGAAGACATCGAACCTGGCCAGGTAAGAAAACGGCTGATGTCGGTACTGGGAAGTGGCAAGAGCGAGGAAAACAATGCTCCAAAGTGGGAAAAGTGATAAGCTAATAAGCAGCTAACTGATGGCGTACCTGAGAACGGTAAAACCACAAAAGAGGCAGGAAATCTTTAGAAGAAGTTCTTTTTGCTGAATCTAGACAGAAGCAAAATCACCGCTTCACGTGTAAGTACGCCAAGCGGAAAGAACTGAGGTGGAGTTGGGTCCTCCCACCTTAGACCCTGACCGACGCCGGGCAGGGCCGGCGTCGGGGGCGGTCCCCGGTGGTATTGCTGGAAGAAGTTTTCACCGGAAGGTCCTAGTGTCTGTGGCATAGTCCTGATTGTAATAGCCTGCTGCAAGAGCTCCCACTCAAAGTAAGATCTAAAATTGTGCAGGGTCTGCATTGAAAGCCCTATGAGGAGAGACTAAAGGAACTCAATATGTACATCCTGGAACAAACAAGGGAGAGGGGAGATGTGATAGAGATCTTTAAATACCTCACGAGGGTAAATAAGCTACAGGAGCAGAGTATTTTTCAGAAGAAAAGGTGTCCAAGAACAAGTGGACATGCTATGAGGCTGGAGGGGATATATTCAGGAGAGATGTGAGGAAGTACTTCTTCACAGAAAGAGTGGTGGATTCCTGGAACAGCCTTTCAGTGGAGGTGGTGGGGGCAAAAACAGTGGTGGGATTCAAGAATGCATGGGATAAGCACAAAGGAACCATAGTGGTAAGGAAGGCGGAGGGAGGGAGGGAGAGAGAGAGAGAGCTGTAGATCGGGCATGGTCTGACATAATTAGTGTTGCGCGAAATTGAAATATTCTCAAACTTATGAGCGTGTGTAGGAACTGTGCAACGCACACTCGTAAAAGTAATTTTTAGGAATTTTTTCACCAAATTTTCAACACAGCCATTTTAAGACCTCTGCTCATGCACAGTGTCACTGTGATTTTCTTAATGTGTCCCATACATTGAGTTCGCACACCGACTGCGCCATTGTGCGCTACATGGGCGGAAACACGTTTTGGGCAGGATGTGAAAAATGACAGCTGTACTGCTCATAAGGAGGTGTGGTAAAATGGCAATGTTGAAAATCTGGAGTGAAAATATTGAAAATTCGCAAACTTACGGAAGGCAGAGGAACTGCCATGGAACGTGACGCTTGTAAAACAGTCATTTTAGGAATTTTTTCACCAAATTTTCAACATAGCCATTTTAAGACCTCTGCTAATGAACAGTGTCACTGTGATTTTCTTAATGTGTCCCATACATTGATTTCGCACACCGACTGTGCCATTGTGCACTACATGGGCGGAAACACGTTTTGGGCAGCATGTGAAAAATGGCAGCTGCACTGCTCATAAGGAGGTGTGGTAAAATGGCAATGTTGAAAATCTGGAGTGAAAATATTGAAAATTCGCAAACTTACGAGTGTGCGTAGGAACTGCAAAACGCATGCTCGTAAAACAGTCATTTTTAGGAATTTTCCACCAAATTTTCAAAATAGGCTTTTTGAGAGCCCACCTTATGAACACTGGTAGTGTTGTTTCGTTAATCATTCTGGAAAGGTGATTTCGCGCAGTGGCTGCGAAATCACCCTTCGGGCCCGAGTAACGCCATGACAGTGACAGCATTCACGAGAAGGGGTCACAAAAACCCCATGTTGAAAATTTGGTGCAAAAATTCCAAAAAATGCCTGAGATATGCAATAAAGTTGAAAAAACCCTATCTATTCCATTATACAGCTTACCGGCATTTCCTCAGTTAGCGGTCAGCTTTGAAGAAGAGTGCAGAGCGTGTTCCGGTCCGCCGAAGATCGTCATGTTGAACTCGGAGGTAAGTATAGGGTGGGGGGTGGGAGGCAGGGTGCGCAGTGGGTGGGAGCGGGTTGTGGGAGGGGCAGGGAGAAGCCGAGGGACAGTTTTTCTATTTACAGTTTTTTTATTTGGAGACGATGATGGATGTTTACCACGCTGGGGTGGACCCCAGCGTGGCAGCTGAAAGGCTGTCCGGGAGGGGCTGGAGCCGATGGGGGATTGGGCACCCTGTCGGCTATAACACAGTTTGCCACGCTGGGGTGGGCTCCCAGCGTGGTACCTGGATGCTTGGGGTGGGGGGGAGAGACAGTGGAGCCGACAGGGATTGGGCACCCCATCAGCGACAGCATGTGGGGGACAGTGGAGCCAGCAGGGATTGGGCACCTGTCGGCAACAGCATGGGGAGAGACACTGGAGCCAACGGGGATTGGCACCCCGTCGGCCGTAACATCATTTTGCCACGCTGGGGTGGGCTCCCAGCATGGCACCTGGATGCTTTGGGGAGGCATGGAGCTGACTGGGGATTGGGCACCCCCGTCAGCCGTACAGTGAGGGGGAAGGTGCATGAGCACACAGTGTGCGTGCGTGTGTGCACGCATGTGTGTGTGGAGGAGAGCTCTGCTCACTCAAGCGGAGCTCTCCCTTTCAACTGTATGCCACTGCATTTTCAGCTTGTCATAGACAGCTGCAGCAGTGATTGGGGAACTGGGGCCGCGCCTGCAAACACACTGACTGCATTAGAAGACGGGCTGACACACCTCCGAAAACTCGGATGATGGCACTGTGTTGCTTGCACATGCGTGCAAGCAACATAAAAATACACACTTCCACAGCTATTTCTGAATTATCCCAGTCCCAGAAGCATCTGAAGTCCAGAGGTCAAAAGTCCATAGTTTGGGACTTTTGTGTGTAGATCCTGCTGATGAGACCACAGCAATATGCCTACTTTGTCAAGCCCTTGTTAGCTGGGGGGGAAAAAGGGAAGCCACATAGGCACTGGTGGCCAACACTTCCACCTGAAAAACAAGCACTTGCTGAGATGGCACCAACACCAGAAAGATGCCAGAGCTGTTGGTAGCAAGGTGCATGTAGAAGAGCAAGAACATAAGGAGGGAGGGCAGAGTGGGTCAGTGGTGGAAGAGGAGAGTGAGTAATCCTTTGCTCTCTCTAGTAGTGGGCATAGTAGTGGCATTGCGAGTCCCAGTCCCATGAGTCTTAAAAGTACACAACCCGCACACTCACAAGCAACCAAAATAACTGGTTTCATGTGGTGTACACTACCCAGCCAAGAGTCATCTGTTACTCCTAAATGAAAATCATTGCTGCTACAAGTACAGCGTTCTGGTCAGACAGTCCCAAAGATGCAGCCCACTCTGAAGACCATCCTTGAGCGGCAGACAAAGTACCTCCACAATCATGCTGCTGCATGAGAGTTAAATGCTGCCACTGCTGAAATGCTGGCCATCAATCTTTTGCCATTCTCATTCATAGAGAATGCTGGTTTCTGCAGGTTGATGGCCCATGCCTGTCCCAAATGGCAAGTTCCATCACAAACCTATTTTAGTAAGCGTATCACACCAGAACTGAACTGTACAGTTGTTGATTACATTAGACATGCATTGAAGCATAGTGCATCACACTATATCCATCTTAGCATGGCTATGTGGACCAGTGGACAGACATCAGCAAGCTCATATCTGTGCATAACAGCACACTGGGCACAGTTGCCTGGTGCGGTACTTGATTTTGGGCTTGGCAAAACATGCATGAAGCAAAATTGTGGCGGTAGCAACACACCTAGTATTGCAGCATGCAACCTTGACTATGACACGTGTCACAGGTTTGCACACAGCTGCGAAAATGCTTAATGTTCCACTAGACGAGACTGATGGGTGGCTACACACACCGTCACTCATAGCAGAATTAATCGCAAGTGATAATGACTCCAATGTAGTGAAGTGCATTAGTGATGGTGATTTTTTTCAGAGTGCTCTGCCTGGCACACTGTCTTAATCTTGTTATTCAGCAGTTTCTCAACTATGCGGACATTAAGGAGATGGTTACTGTTGCCCGTCACATCTGTGTCCACTTTGCCCATTCTGCAAAGGCCCGTGACCATCTACGTGAGCTACAGTGCAATAACAATCTGCCTCAGCACTGGATGAAGCTTGATGTTGTCACCAGGTGGAACTCCACACTGTACATGCTTGACCGGCTGTATGAACAGTATAAGGCTGTGTCAGAATACCTGCTGCTGCATACCACCCGTGACAGTGCTGGAGTGTCCATCGCTCTAACAACAAAGCAGTGGCACCAAATTGATGGGCTACTACGCATTCTCCATCCATTAAAGCATGCTACACAGGCAGTGAATGGGGACACTGCTTGCATTAGTCAGTCCATACCTCTCACATGTGTGCTGACGCAGACACTAGTGAATGTGTGACACCAGACAGAGGCAAGTGGGGATCATGGCACTTGTGATCTAATAGATCACATGCTCCATATGCTGGACTCAAATACCCATGTATCTGGCATTTTACAGTCAGGTGAGTTTGCAATCGCCACCATGCTGGATCCACGCTACAAACATGGCCTGCCCTCTATAATTGAAGGAGGTCGTCAGCAAGTACAACAGTTGATAGAGAACCTCATTAGATTGGTACATGCTGCACAAATGAAAAATGCATGCACTGCATCAAAAATGGGCGTTGCTACCACCACCAATGGCTCACAGGGAACCCAATCAGAGAAAATGGCCAAGGCAGAGCAGAAAACAGCAAGCAATTCCATTTGGGAAAGTTCTCTTTTAGATAGGAGTGAAAGATATGGAGGAAAAGGAGGACGAGGAGGAGACAGATGAGGCAGCTGGACTCTGGGCAGCAGAACGAATGGTGGAGGCCTACATGGGGGACCCAAAGCACCTTGCCATTAATGACAAGCCACTGCTGTACTGGAGCAGTAAAATGACTGAATGGGCAGCACTAACATCGGTTGCTGTGAAATACCTGAGCTGCCCACCATCCAGTGTCACTATGGAATGAGTGTTTAGTGCGGTTGGGGCAATTATGAATGACTGTAGGACCAATTTGTCACCCAAGAATGTGTCCATGCTAACATTCATCAAAATGAATGACAGGCACATTCCATACAACACAGTGATGTCAGTGGTGTTGCCACAGGAACTGTGTCTTAGTGATGAGGATGATGACAATCCCTTGAGTAAGGCAGCCACTGGCAGTGAGGTGGATGAGGCAGCAATGTTGAGAGAATTCCCACCTGATGGGAACTCCGGTCTTGAAGACTGTGAGGGGTGCTTCTTGGATGATGCAGAATTGGAAGTTCAAAAAGGCTAAGTTTACTCCAAGGCACCCCTCCCTCTTCCAACAACAACTTTCAACTCAGTATGGTTGCTGGGATGTATATGTGGCATCTTATTTTTAGCTATGTACCACTGGGTTGGTTATGGAAATATGTTGCTATGTGCTGCAGCCTGCAGTGTGTATAAGTTTCATGTCATCACCCTTTGCCATAACCTGTTGATTGGTCACCTCACCACCAGTCTCCCAAGGCCACAAGCCTTTATGAAGCAGCAGCAATGTAATTCCCATAACTGTAAATATTTTGCAATTGCATGATTACAATTATAATGTTTTTCTTCAAAAAATATCTTACTTTTCAAGTTAACTATATCAAACACATCATCTTACAGCAAGATATGTTATCTTGATGTCCTCAAAAGTGCCCAGGATGGCAAATTCCACACTGTCCCACCGACCCTCTCGTCACCTGATCTGACCTGACACACCCATGCACTCCATGTCACTGAAAAAAATGTTTATGCCACTTAGTATCGGTTACATGTACAAGAACCCTGGCTCCTAGACAAGAAGAAGAAGTAGCATATGAATGTAACATGCTAATTCAACAGTTAACACCACAAGTTGAACATATTTAGAGAAATGGTGAATGGTGGCCATCTTTAATGATGTGAGTCATTAATTACAAAAGTAATCATGAAGAGGCCTAACAACTTACAACATCAAATCCCACCAAAAGGGTTACTTATGCTACAGTACCAGGTTAAGGTACACCAAAACCACAATGGTTCCTGGGGAGAGGGGGTCAGAACAGGGTGAGTGTCCTGCTGTCCTCACTTTTGAATGGATTCAAAATGTTCATGATTACTGCATCTATGCAATCCCCATTGATTAGACAAGACATTAACCCCCTCCACCTAATTATTTACTAAACACCATCTCAACCATCTGTGTTCACATATAGTGCCTCCCTATATTTGGGTGGCAGTGGTGATTACTCATTACAGTGGTGATTACAATGGTAATGGGATGTACACCAGTCCAGTGGCCATCATCGCAGTTCAAGCAACACCCCTGTCTTCCAATGACACAACACAACTCCTGCATGGCCTGGATTGATCATGTAGTCATCAAGATGCAACATACGATGAAATCTCAACAGAGGCAAATGACCCAAGCAAGACAAAAGATAAGAAAAAATGTTGGATACTAATCAATCTGCCTACTTGCTTTTCCTAACAAGTTGGAAGAAGAAGCAGAGAAAAAAATGTATACTTACCATACCCTGTGATGTGATGTCATTCAACTGAGGACATTCCCCACAGGAACATGCTGTGTGGTGCATATGATTCCAGTCCAGACCAAGGTCTGACAAAGCACAGTAGCACAAGCAGGCACTCCCCTTCCCCTATCAGCACTGTGTACCTTGACATAAGAAAAAAACTAAGAATACATTTTGGTGATTGATGAAAATTTCCTCCCACCACCCGTGACCATCCACCCCCCCACAGAACCATAAAAAATGAAGACATACATACCTCAAGGACTGTGAAAGTGGCACCATCACACAAATAAATAAATCCCCCAAATCTGGTTCAACAGCCAGCAGCAGCAGCAGCAGCAGCAGCAGGAGGATGGAAAAATACTAAACTTCTCCTGAATTCCTGATGTTGAAAAAGCAAAAAATAACACAATTACTATCAAGCTCAGACAACCATATGGCAGAAACAGACATACCACACTTGTATGAAAATTCTAATACTTACCGTCTACGTTGGGAAATTGGGAAGATCCATACAACTGACATCTCCTTCCCTCACGGTCCGGCATGATGATGTTATCCACAGCTCACTGAACAATAATATAAGAGCAGTACAAGCATATTAGAATTCAAGATGCCATAATACCAACCCACCAACACCCTTATCTTGCACAGGAAAAACAATGAAGACAGTTACTTACATGTTCATCAGCAGCAGTATGGACTGTGTGAGGATAATCCACCAGGCATCAACCATCCAGAACAGTAGTTCTTCTTGTGGCACCTTGGAAAGTAGTACTCATAGACAGCAGCAGGCAGCAAGCTACTGTGCCCCAACATTTCATTCACTACCCCACCGCCAGGCAAGGTACTACTACAGAGACAATCAGTCAGTACAGCTAGAAAATCAGTACAGCAGCACAGGGATAAGGAAATGATAATTCTGCATTTCTATGTCAATTAATTGAAACACAGCAGCAACAGCAGGAAAGAATGGAAAGTAGCAGCAGCATTTTGCAGGAGGAATTAATCTACTCTGCATGTTGGCTCTCCTTTTCAGGTCCCTGAGGTGGTGGGGTACCATAAAACATCAGGACTGATAGTGCATTTCAGTCTCAATTTGATGTCACATTTTTGGGTAAACATTTCTGGACTTGTAGGCCCTGTTTGGCACTGGCAGCAGTGAGTTTTGGGCAGAAATATTTGGCACACAGGCCCTAAAACAGTAATTTAATGTCTAGGTTGGTGGGAGGCACCCTAAAACATCATGGCTGAGACCAGATTTCTGTGTCAATGTAATGTACCATTTTTCCTGCAACATTTCTGGACATTCACTGCCTGTGCTGCAGTGGTAGAAACAATATAGGGCCTAAAGACAATTGTAAACGGAGGCCAAAACAGTGTTTTAATGTCTGGTTGCTGGTGGGGCACCATAAAACATCAGGACTGATAGCACATTTCAGTCTCAATTTGATGTCACAATTTTTGGTAAACATTTCTGGACTTGTAGGCCCTGTTTGGCACTGGTAGCAGTGAGTTTTGGGCAGAAATATTTGGCAAACAGGCCCTAAAACAGCTATTTAATGTCTAGGTTGGTGGGGGCACCCTAAAACAGCATGGCTGAGACCAGATTTCAGTGTCAATGTAATGTATAATTTTTCCTGCAACATTTCTGGACATTTGCTGCCTGAGCTGCAGTAGCAGAAACAAGATAGGGCCTAAAGACAATTGTAAACAGACATGGAACAGGCAACAGGCATGGGATAGGCATAAGGGAGCAATACAGATGAGTATAAATAGATAGACCCTTGACAGAGCAAAGGCCAATGGCACATTTATGAGGTAGAAAAATAAATGGACAGACTGGATGGGCCTTGCGGTCCTTATCTGCCGTCAACTTCTATGTTTCTATGTTTCTATGTAAACACGGACCAAAGACCATTGTTTGGTCCAGATGCTGGTGGGGTGCCATAAAACATCATGGCTGAGACCAGATTTCTGTGTCAATGTAATGTACCATTTTTTCTGCAACATTTCTGGACATTTACTGCCTGTGTTGCAGTGGCAAAAGCAAGATCAGGCCTACAGACAATTGTAAAAGTGGACCAAAGATCATTGTTTGGTCCGGGTGGTGGTAGGGCGCCATGCCATTAACATCATGGGTGGGACCTGATTTCACTCTCAATGTACTGTGCAATTTTTTGGGAAATATTTCTGGACTTGTGGGACATGATTTGAACGTGCAGCCACACACTTAGGTCCAAAAAGCATTTAAACCGTGCAGAAAACAGCACATTTGGGTCCGGAGTGTGGGTGTGAGCCTGTAACTGTGTGTCTCAAACCAGATTTCACTTTCAATGTACTGTGCAATTTTTTGGGAAACATTTCTGGATATGTGGGACATGAGTTGAACGTGCAGCCACACACTTAGGCCCCAAAAGCATTTAAACCATGCAGAAAACAGCACATTTGGGTCCGCAGGGTGGGCGTGAGCCTGTAACTGTGTGTCTCAAACCTGATTTCACTCTCAGTCTACTGTGCAATTTTTTGGGAAACATTTCTGGATTTGTGGGACATGTTTGAGCTGGAAACAGTGAGTTTCAGGCAGAAATACTGGGTAAACAGGCCCTAAAAACAGCTACTTAATGTCTGGGTGGTGGTGGAGGGCACCCTAAAACATAATTTATTTATTTATTTTTTTATCTTTTGTTGACCGGGTAAGTGCACTAGACAAATCCTGCCTATTTTCAGGCACGACCCGGGGGAGGGGGATACGGATGAATGCCAACTGACCTTGAACCAAATTAAGCTGTTGGTGGTATTTTTAGTGAATGAGGGAAATTTGGCCAGGACACCGGGGAAATTCCCCTACTCTTTTCGATAAGTGCCATGGGATCTTTAACATCCATCTGAACTACCACCAATCCAGGCAGATGGGACCTCGGTTTAACGTCTCATCCGAAAGACAGCACCTCGGAAGTGCAGCACCCCTCTCATGCTGCACTACAGTGTCAGTACTGGGATATTAACCCAAGTGCCAGATGTGGGAACTGAACCCACAGTCCTCTGATCTCCCGGCCTCAGAGGCGAGTGTGCTACCTACTGAGCCACTGACACTGCTATGGCTGAGACCAGATTCCACTTCCAATTTAATGTACCCTTTTTCCTGCAACCAACATTTCTGGACATTTACTGCCTGTGCTACAGTGGCAAAAACAAGATAGAGCCTAAAGACAATTGTAAATGGCCGCCAAAACAGAATTTTAATGTCTGGTTGCTGGTGGGGCACCATTAAACATCAGGACTGACAGAGTATTTCGATCTCAATTTGATGTCACATTTTTTGGGAAGCATTTCATTACCTGATGGCCCTGTTTTTCATGAGCAGAGCCAAGATTCACTCTCACATAGCTTTGGAAAATATGTTTGTTCATAGTAAAGTGCTTATACTTGACATTTGTGGGCAGAATAGAAGAAGCAAGGAGGAAAGATATAAAGAAAAATGGAGTAAGATAAAAGTGGGAAGGTACATGATTTATGGGCATGGTACTACAACTACAACAGGGGGACGGAGATGGGGAAGCAGGAACTGGGGAGTGGAGACATGCATGGTCAGGAGAAGGACAAAGTTACTCATATTCATACATGAAAGGGGATGGGAAATGGAGGGAGAATGAACCAGCTGAAAAAGGTAAAATAAACAAGAGGATCTAGACTGGAAGACAAAGAAGGGCAGAAAATATTTTGTTGTTGTTTTTTGAATTTTTTGGGGGGGTTCTTTTTTAAGGGAGGGGGTGGAGAACAAGAAGAGTGACAAAAAACAAATAAAGGAGAAGAAAAAGAAAACAGCACTGGCCCACCACCACAGCCACAGGCCATTCATTGTTGCTGTGCACTGCTACTTGTGCCACCACCACCACAGAGCTCAAACAGGAGGTCCAACACCTTATTCTGGTCCACCAGTATTTTTTGGAGGTCCCCCTGACCTCCTGGCAAAGCTGGTCAATGTCCTGATGGACACTTTGCACCTCACTGCACACAGCCTCCAGGTCTGCCCTGGTGACCACCATCACCTGACTTGCGGGGGCTGCAGGATGCTCAGGGTGGGGGTGTCACTGCTGGGTCCTCCATCATGCATCATGGATGGGGGATGCTTCTGGCTGTTCCAGATGCATCCTGTTGCTAGACCTCCCCACCCCGTATGGTGCCCCGGAGCCTCTGTGCTGCCTTCTGCTGCTGCTGTCTCTCGCTGTTTTGAGAGCCACTCTGCAGCATAGTGGTGTTACAGGTGGCTCCTTTGCCCAGAAGTCCCAAAGTGGGACTCTGGTTCCCCCTTTTAACATTTTTTCCACAAAGGCTGCAGACAACCACACTTACATCATCAGACTTTGTGGTAAAAAATGCCCAGACTGGTGATGATCTTTGGTTTGGTGGGGGGGGGGACAAGCTGATGTCCCGGGGGTGCCTCTCCCTCTACATCATCATGCTGGGGCCGGAGGCTGCCAGATGCAGGAGCCACATGATCCTCCTGAGGGGGGACAATGGGCTCCGAGCCTGACTTCTACTGCTGCTGCTGGGTGGCTGTGGCAGGGTCCATATCCTGCTGCTGGGAGGGGAAAGCTGCTCCTGCTGACACTGCTGTGGACAGGGGGTTAGGGGAACCTGCTGGTTCAGGGCCAACCACCAGTGCCTGCTGCTGCTGGGGGGCACAGGCCGGGGCCAACTACTCCTGCTGCTGGGGGGAGGACTCATTTATAAATGTGCACCTGTTAAGGTGAACGCGTCCTCTTCCCCTTCCCCTTCCACTCTGACCAGAGTCAGACCCACTACCACTAGTCCCTTGCATCATTATTTAAAAAAAAAAGTTTTATTATACTACTAAAGAAAAAATGAAAAAAGGGGGGAGTGAAACACACACACACACTCACTCACACAAGATAAAGAGAGAAAACAGAGCACAAGAGAAAGATAAACTTTTGTTAAATGAAGAACTAGGGGATGAACAGAAGTTCAAAATCAACACACACACACACGCACACACACACACAATGCAAACTCTCACTCTCTCACTCACAATTCGCCAAACTATATATTTCTCTCTCTCTCTCTCTCTCACACACACACACAGTCTCTTCTACTGTCTGTCTCTATCCTACAAACTTCAGGAACAAGATGTAGATTCAGCAGCTTCCTGTCTGAGTACAGGCACACATGTGACTTGCAGTCTGCTTCAGAGAGCAAGTCATGTGACATGCCTTTCTTTCTAATTTTGCCTTAAATGCTAAGACGAAACTTACCAGTGGAAGCAAAATTTACAGGTGCAATTTCGCTGCACAATATGGGAGAACATTTTGCACAACTATACGAGCGAAATTCCACACAACTATACAGGCGAAATTCCGCCCCAAGGTCATAATTTTGCAAAATGTACAGTGGGGCAAAATTCGTGATTTTGCCAGAATTTCGCCGGCGAAATAAAATTTCACTGCATCTCTAGATGTAATTGTGTAGGTATGGAAAAATGGGCAGACTGGATTGGCCAACCTGTCTTAATCTGCCATCAAATGTTATGTTTCTATGTTTCTGTGAACCCATTTGTGGGTCTAAGTTTAAAAACCAGGCCCTTCTGCACCCTGCAAGGGGCTTATGTAGCAAAGGGAGCTTGATCGCTGCCACTGTCCCTGGTCATTGCTCTTGGAATTGCATATGCAGCAAGTTATGGAAACAATTATCAGGAGGAAACAGGCATATATTCAGATGCTTGGAATTTTCCAACAAAAGTATTTTTCATGTGGCTAGGTCACAGAATAGATATGGAAATACTATTTGACATGAAAAAAGGGGACTGTCAGTTGAAATATCTAAAGTAATAAAAAATGTGGAAATGTCACTGTAACTGTCTCCTCAGGTAAATACCTCAGTATGTTTTGAAGTATATATAAATAAACAGATAACCTGCTTCACTACAGGGAAAGAAGTGGAAAAGTATCCTGAAGCTGTATATGTTCTTGAAAACTTGTATATTTTCTTTTAAACTTTAAAGTTATCAAGCAAAATTCAGTGTTACACAACAGCAAGGCTCAGATACAGTTTCAATGTGGACCAGTGTTTCAAGACATCAGATTTCACTAATGGATACCTGGAATGAGATTTTGAACATTTATGGACACCATGAGACTTAGATCCAAAAGTTACTTTTGAACATGCTGCCAAAGGTGCTTGCTAGACAACATTCACCTCTGTCTAGCATGCTTGTTTTGCAACTACTGTACTTCTTGCTACAAAGCATGTCTGACTGCTTCAGAATCGCCTAATGTTGGAAAACCACACACAGGGGCATCCAGCCTACAAGATGCACCAACAGTATCTCCATCATCTGAAGGATGTCTTCAAACCTTGCCTTGGATAAAACATTACAGCACTTTCTACCAGAGCTATGCTGACATTTTCAAAGCTGCGGCAGAGACTGTCACTATTCTGAGTGGCAGTTGGCTCTCAGTTCACGATACTGACATGCAGTCAAAACTTGGTTGAATGACTATCAAGCAAATATCCAACATTTAGCATTAAGAAGTGTGAATTACATGAAAAACTGTTAGCTCCAAACTTGAAAAAAAGGGAGAGCTAAGCTCTATTAAGAGTTAACTGCCACTCAGAACAATGACACTCCTCAATGGACCCAGAAGCAATCGCTGACCTGTTTTTTTTCTGCCCTGACATTATGTAATTGATAAGACTAAACCAGGAGTTCTCAAATGGTGTGGCCAGCCTCCTTGGGGAGGCCCCAACCTGTTCTAGGGGAGGCTCAAGCAAGTCTGGAAAAGTACTGTATTTAAATTTTGAGTTTTATGTATTTTGTGTGAAGAGATGATGCAAACTGAAAGAGGATAATAGTAGGTGAATTTAATGTATTTATTTACTAATAGGTGACAAGGGAAGGTGAATGAGCCAAGGCTCATTTCAGGTGTACCTGGGGAAGGGTAGGGAGTGAATACATTTCAAAAGGTAACTGCAAAACAATCAAGAAATACGCAATGAACAATAGTGCAAACAAACATGAACAATGAACTAATAATGAATGGTGGTAATTGATCAATTTGTATCCTGATGGCAGAACAGCCCAAATACAAGGGTTGAGCACAGAAGTGCTAAGAGCAATAGCAGGAAGGAGCAAAGTAATCCCTGAGAAGTTGCTTAGGAGCAGGGAAGGATGGGAAGAGGCAAAGTATGTAGGAAGGTTATTTCATATAGAGAGGAAACAGAAAAAGTAGTCTGACCCATGAAGGTACTGCAACAAGGGGTAACAATGGTTCAAGAATGAAAATAGTAGCTGGCCCGGTGGTGCTGAGGGTCGAGACGCTGGACGCCACACCTTGTGCCACTCTGCGACCCATATTCGGGAACGAGTAGGGGTCGCCAGGAGTCGGTGCGGATGAGGAAGGATAGAGCATCCAAGGGACTGCTCTCTTTCCTCGGGGAGTGGGGACTAGCCCACGCCAGTGCATTAGCACCCCCTGGTGGCTACCAGGGGACTACACTGCCCGGCCGGCTGACACAGAGGATCTGGCCTGTGGCGGACGCTTGACGAGGTGCGGGGAGCGTGCACTGCACGTGAAACAGGGCGCCATTGCACGCCTGAGCCCAGGGAGTAACTAAACAAAGGAAAATGGGCCAGCCTTGGTAGGCGATGATGAGGTCCAGGAGCTACCCCCCACACCCAGCAGTCATGTATGCCGGCTGACCTCGGAGCTCCTGCGGTCCAAGGATGTCCTCACAAAGGGTGGCAATGGTGAGGTGTGCATGCCTGGAATAAGGAAGAGTTGCCCCCACCGAGTGTCAGGACTGAGTCTCAGACGTGGTGGGATGGAGGTAAGCTGTGTGCCCCCATCAGAAAGAGTCCAGGGCTGAGAGAGGTGGATAAAGAAAAAAAAAAAGAATGAAAATAGCAGAGTAGCAGAGTACGTAGGTTTGCCTGTGGGGGTTACAATAACCTGAATAAAATATTTGTTTATTTTATTTATTTGTTATTCAGATAACACCTTTGAGCACAGGAGCTCTTTTTCAATTGTTCCACGTCAGTATAAGACAAAGAGCTGAATGTGAGCCAAGTACTCAGAGGGGTTTCAATTTATTCATGGTGTACTGTGCAAAGTACAGTATGCTATTTTTCTTTGGGGAGGCCCAAGATTATTTAAATTTTTGGGGGAGGCTCAAAGTCTTTTCCCTGGATTTGAGGAGGTTCACTGTGACAAAGTCTGAGAACTATTAGACTAAACAGAGGTTTTGGCAAAGAGATTATAGTAGTAAGGTTTTACAAAGGGTACTAACAGAACACAGGGTATCACACACGATCAGGCTTTGCAAGATAAGAGGCCAAAACAATTGGGAAATAGAGTGGCATTTTCCACAAAATTGAATAAAAACATTAATGAGATTAAAAGAATTTTATGGTCTCTTTGGAATGTCTTTAGAGATTGCCCACCAGATAGAGGAATTTTTGATACCCCCCACTGGCAGTAAAATAAGTTACAACTATTAAAGATAACTTGGTCCAAACGGACCACCCTCAGGGTAGAAAAACAAGCATTTGTCAATGTTGAATTTTGATTGCGTTGGTGTGTTGAGCTCACTCACTGCCCCTCTGTCACTCACTCAGTCTGTGTCTCCCCGTGCTGCATGCTGCTGTTTTGTACTGTGCTCCTACCTGCGTTGGCACCTTGTTCTGCCCACTAAGAAATCTGCAGCTGTCCCAACAGAGCTCCGTTGAGGTGGCTCACTTCCCCTCTCTCACTTGCTCATTCTGGTTCTCCTGGCACTGTAGGCTGCCCTTTTGTACTGGGCTCCTGCCTCTGTTGGTGGCTTTTTCTGCCCACAAAGAAATCTGCAGCAGTCCTGACACAGGTCTGTTGAGCTTGCTGACTCCCCTTCTCTCACTCGCTCATTCCAATTCTGCCGGTGCTGCAGGCTGCCCTTTTCTATTGGGCTCCTGACTGCATTGTCGCCTTCGTCTGCCCAAAAATAAATTTACAGCAGTTACAATAGAGCTCCATTGAGCTCGCTCACTCCCCCTCTCTCACTCACTCATTCTGGTTTTCCCACCATTGCAGGCTGCCCTTTTGTACTGGGCCCCTGCGTGCATTGCTGTCTTTTTCTGCCCACAAACAAATTTGCAGCAGTCCCAACAGAGCTCCAGTGAGCTCACTCACTCCTCTCCCTCACTCACTCGTTCTGTGTCTCCAGCCGCTGCAGGCTGCTCTTTTTATGTTTGCTTGCCGCATGTGCAAGAAACATCTCTGACAATCAAATGCAGTGCCGGCACAGTTGAAAGGAGAGCAGCTGACTGAGCAGCACTCCCCCTCCCCACACCGCGCGCACCGCGTATTGCGTGCTCATGCGCTCCTACCTCCCCCATGCACACACTGTATGGCTGATGGGGGTGCCCAATCCCCCATCGGCTCTACTGTTCCCCCCCCAGACTATCGGGTGCCACGCTGGGAGCCCACCCAGCGTGGCAACAGGTCCTATGGCCGACGGGAGTGCTCAATCCACCATTGGCTCCTCTGCCCCCCCAACAGCCTTCCAGCTGCCATGCTGGGAGCCCAACCCAGCGTGACAAACGTCCCGCGTAGTCCAAATAAAAAAAAAAACCTGAAAGAAAAAAACCTTCCCTCGCTGCTGTCTTCACCCCCCCACCCGCGCTCACCCACTGCGCACCCTGCCTCCTCACAACCCCACCTCACCCCATACTTACCTCCGGA
The DNA here is from genome assembly GCA_016271365.2 of Neoceratodus forsteri. Lineage (NCBI taxonomy): Eukaryota > Metazoa > Chordata > Ceratodontiformes > Ceratodontidae > Neoceratodus > Neoceratodus forsteri. Next base: position 1,466,874,806 of record CM057450.1, on the reverse strand, counting down.
GCTTGGCGTGACGATCTTCGGTGGACCAGGAACACGTCTGCACTTTTCAAAGCCGACTGCGAACTGAGGAAATGCTGGTAAGCTGTATAATGTAATGAATAGGGTTTTTTCAACTTTGCTGCATATCTCAGGCATTTTTTGGAATTTTGGCACCAAATTTTCAACATGGGGTTTTTGGGAACCCTCCTCATGAATTCTGTCACTGTCATGGCGTTAATAGGGCCCGAAGGGTGATTTCATGATCACTGTGAGAAATCACCTTTCAGGACTGATTAATGAAATGACAATGCCAGTGTTCATAGGTGAACTCTCAAAAAAAGCCTATGTTGAAAATTTATTAATCTAAGATTCTATTTCTAGCATGAACTGCGCTGTTCTTATGCACACTTATAGGTTCGCAAATTTTCAATATTTTCACTCCAGATTTTCAGCATTGCCATTTGACCACACTTCCTTATGAGTAGTACAGCTGTCATTTTTCACATCTCACCCAAAATGTATTTCCGTGCATGTAGCGCACAATGGCGCAGTCGGTGTGCGAAATCAATGTTCAGGACACATTAAGAAAATCACAGTGACACTGTTCATGAGCAGAGATGTTAAAATGGCTATGTTAAAAATTTGGTGAAAAAATTCCCAAAAATGACTATTTTACGAGCATGCGTTGCGAGGTTCCTCGTCTCGCTCATAAGTTCGCCAATTTTCAATATTTTCACTCAGATTTTCCACATTTCCATTTACCACCTCCTTATGAGCAATACAGCTGTCATTTTCACATCTACTTCAAAACATGTTTCCGCCCATGTAGTGCACAATGGCGCAGTGGGTGTGTGAAATCAATGTATGGGACACATTAAGAAAATCACAGTGACACTGGTCATGAGCAGAGATCTTAAAATGGCTATTTTGAAAATTTGGTGAAAAAATTCCTAAAAATGACTATGTTACGAGTGAGCATTGCGCAGTTTCCATGCACCCGCATAAGTTCATGAATTTGTAATATTTTCAGTCCAGATTTTCACCAGTGGCATTTTTCCACACTTCCTTATGAACAGTACAGCTATCATTTTTCACAACATGGCCGAAATGTGTTTTCACACTTTCAGCACAGAAATGCGTGGTCGCTGTGGGAAATCATTGTTCAGGACAGATAAAGAAAATCACAGTGACTCTGTTCATGACCGGAGGTCCCAAAATTTCTGTGTTGACAATCTGCTGTAAACAATTCCCAAACTAATTACATTACGGGTGCATGTTGCACAGTTTCTATGCACGCTCGTGACTTCACCAGTTTTTTTAATATTTTCACTGCAGATTTTCAACATTGCCATTTTTAACACCTCCCCATGAACAGTACAGCTGTCATTTTTCACATCCTGTTCAGAATATGTTTTTGCACCTGTGGTGACAAATGCCGTAGTCACTGTGCAAAAGCACCTTTCAGCTAACAAACTGATATTGCCACTGTTCATGAGGTGGGGGTCACAAAAAACCCATGTTGAAAATTTGGAGTGAAAATACCAACAAATGCCTGAGGCGTTAGGGTTTCCGACCATAACACCCCACCCTGTAGAGAATGACAGGCATCAGGGCTGTGATTTGGGATTGTCACCTGCAATGCTCATACCATTCCACCCCCACCCACACCCTGCAGCCACTGAGAGGCATTGAGGTGTGAACAGTACAGCTGTCATTTTTCACATCCTGTTCAGAATATGTTTTTGCACCTGTGGTGACAAATGCCGTAGTCACTGTGCAAAAGCACCTTTCGGCTAACAAACTGATATTGCCACTGTTCATGAGGTGGGGGTCACAAAAAACCCATGTTGAAAATTTGGAGTGAAAATATCAACAAATGTCTGAGGCATTAGGGTTTCCGACCATAACACCCCACCCTGTAGAGAATGACAGGCATCAGGGCTGTGACTTGGGATTGTCACCTGCAATGCTCATACCATTCCACCCCCCCCACACCCTGCAGCCACTGAGAGACATTGAGGTGTGAACAGTACAGCTGTCATTTTTCACATCCTGTTCAGAATATGTTTTTGCACCTGTGGTGACAAATGCCGTAGTCACTGTGCAAAAGCACCTTCGGCTAACAAACTGATATTGCCACTGTTCATGAGGTGGGGGTCAAAAACCCATGTTGAAAATTTGGAGTGAAAATACCAACAAATGCCTGAGGCGTTAGGGTTTCCGACCATAACACCCCACCCTGTGAGAATGACAGGCATCAGGGCTGTGACTTGGGATTGTCACCTGCAATGCTCCTTCCATTCACACCCACCCACACCCTGCAGCCACTGAGAGGCATTGGGGTGTGCCTTGGACTCTTCAGCCCCAAAGTTCATCCCATTCTCCCTATACCGCACCCATCTCACAAATTTCCTGATGGAATGGGGAGCGCATAAGGGCCAAAGACCCCAAGGAACACCGTGACACTTGTCAGTGTCTGCAGGGTAGGGTGTGGTGAAATGGTGTGGCTGTTATGTCTGATGACCCAAAGGCACATCCCAATGCCTGTCACTATCTGCAGGGTGGTGATGGGGTTGGCTTCAGTTCAATACTTCACTGCCATTCCTATTATGCAGCTCTGTAACTCCTACACTACCAATGCCAATGCCAGCAAGCAAACATTCGGCATTGACAAATGCTCATTTACTGGGCTCCTGCCTGCATTGGCAGCTTGGTCTGCCCAGAAAGAAATCTGAAGCAGTTCCAACACAGCTCCATTGAGCTCGCTCACATTTCATCTCTCACTCACTCGTTCTGTTTCTGCTGGTGCTGCAAGCTGGCCTTTTGTACTGGACTCTTGCCTGAGTTGCCACATTTTCTGCCCACAAAGAAATCTGCAGCAGTCACAATACAGCTCTGTTGAGCTCACTCACTACCACGCTGTCACTCACTCATTCTGTTTCTCTTGGTGCTGCAGGCTGCGCTTGTGTATGGGGCTCCTGGCTGTGTTGGCACCTTTGTCTGTCCACAAAGAAATCTGCAGCTGTCCTGACAGAGCTCCATTGAGGTTGCTCAGTCTCCCTCTGTCATGGGCTCATTTTGTTTGTCCTGGCACTGCAAGCGGCCCTTTTGTACGGGGCTCCTGCCTGAATTGGCACCTTTTTCTGCCCACAAAGAAATCCGCAGCAGTCCTGATAGAGCTCCGTGGAGCTCACTCAGTCCCCCTGTCTCACTCACTCGTACTGTTTCTCCCACTGCTGCAGGCTGCCCTTTTGTACTGGACTCTTGCACTGGGGCCTTTTTCTGCCCACAAACAAATCCGCAGCAGTCCCAACAGAGCTTAGTTGAGCTCAATCACTCCCCCCTCTCACTCGTTCGATCTTAATCTGTCCCAAACACTGATTTCCCACAGCGACCATGCTATTCTCCAGCAGGAGTGCAAAAACATATTTTAACCAGGATGTGAAAAATGACAGCTGTACTGTTCATAAGGAGATGTGAAAAAGTGCAGCTGTTGAAAATGTGGTGTGAATATATTACAAATGTGCGAAGGTACAAGGGTGCATGGAAATAGTTCAATGCACGCTTGTAACACAGTCATGTTCTGGAGTTTCATCACCAAATTTTCAACATAGGGCTTTTAGGACCTCTGCACATGAACAGTGCCACTGTAATTTTCTTAATCTGTCCCAGACACTGATTTCCCACAGCGACTGAGTTATTCTGTGCCGCAACTGTGAAACCACATTTCAGCCAGGATGTGAAAAATGACAGCTGTACTTCTCATAAGGAGGTGTAAAAAAATGGCACTGTTGAAAATCTGGCATGACATTACAAATCTGCAAAGTTACAAGGGTGTGTGGAAAGTGTGCAATGCACACTTGTAACACAGTCATTTGATGGGCTATCATCACCAAATTTTCAACATAGGCATTTTAGGACCTCTGCTCATGAACAGTATCACTGTCATTTTCTTAATCTGTCCCGGACAGTGATTTCCCACAACGACCACTCTATTCTGCGCCAGAAGTGCAAAACACATTTTGGCCAGGATGGGAAAAATGACAGCTGCACTGTTGATAAGTAGGTATGGGAAAATGGCAATGTTGAAAATCTGGAGTGAAAATATTATAAATTCGTGAAGTTACGAGTGTGTGTGCAAACTATGCAACGCACACTCATAAGACAGTAATTTTATGGAGTATTGTTACCAAATTTTCAACACAGCCATTTCAGGACCTCTACTCTTGAACAGTGTCACTGTCATTTTCTTAATCTATCCTGAACACTGATTTCCCACAGCGACCGTGCTATTCTGCGCCGGAAGTGCGAAAACACATTTCCGCCAGGATGTGAACAATGACAGCTATACTGCTCACAAGGAGGTGTGAAAAAATGCCAGTGTTGAAAATCTGGCGTGAAAATATTGCAAATTCACGAAGTTACGAGCGTGCGTAAAACAGTAATTTTTGGGATTTTTTCCACCAAATTTGCAACATAGGCTTTTTGAGAAGACATGTCATGGACACTGGCACTGCCGTTTCGTTAATCGGCCCCAAAAGGTGATTCGGTGCAGTGACCGCGAAATCACCTTTCAGGGCCAATTAATGCCATGACAGTTCAAGAATTCATGAGGAGGGGTCCCAAAAACCCCATGTTGAAAATTTGGTGAAAAAAGTCCCCAAAATGCCTGAGATATGTACTAAAGTTGAAAAAACCCTATTTATTACGTTATACAGCTTACCGTGATTTCCTCAGTTCGCAGTCGGCTTTGAAGAGTGCAGACCTGTTCCTGGTCCACCGAAGATCATCGCACCAAGTTCTGGAGGTAAGTATGGGGTAAGCGGGGGTGTGGGGAGGCAGGGTGCACAGTGGGTGGGTGCGGGTTGCAGGTGGGGGCCAGAGACACTACGAGGGACCGTTTCCTTTTTTGCAGGTAAAAAAAAAAAAAAAAGACTTTGTGGGACCATTTTTCCCTTTACAGGGGCCTGTGGCATGCTGGGGTGGGCTCCCAGCGTGCCACCAATGGCTTTCTTTGGGGGCAGCAGTAGCCGATGGAGGTTGCTTCCCGTCGGCACACAAAAGGGGGATTCATTATGCCAAGGGATTGGCACCCCATCTGCAGGAACAAAAGTTGTGGGTGTAACAAGAATGCCGACGGGAGTGGGCTCCCCATCGCACCAAAACAATGGGGCACCAAGGCCGATGGGCTTCTACACCTGTTGGCACATAAACATGGTGGGAGGTTTTTAGAACACGCTGCAACCCGCTGCCATGTTCACAAACAATATCAGGGGTTTTACATCCCACCTGCAATGACGTGGGTCACCCTCATTGCAGCAGATGGCTAACGCTGCAATGACGAGGCGGCCCCTGATTGCAGCAGCGAAATTGTCAGTAGTTGGTGCGAACGTTCCAAACTACTGTCACCAGCAGCCTGCAATGGCATTGGGGGAAGCAGGACAAGCCTTTGCAGGCTGTGGGGGCATTGGTCACAACAGTGCCATGCCTCCACAGCCTGCTGAGAAATCTGCCACAATATGTTGTTTGCACTGCGCACAATCAACATAAAAAAAGGTCTGTAACTGCTTCTGGGTCTGCTGAGGCCAGGTATGACACCTTGTGGCCACTGTTCTATGTGTGGACACACTAGTAAAAAGTTGATATAGTTACATTGGTTCATGAATAAAAAATATGCTATCAGACAGCACATAAACTGTGAATCAGCAGGAGTTATATATGTGTTGCAATGTCCATTTGGTTGGATTTATACTTGGTACTATACCTGGTAGTAAGACAGAAGAAGGCTATTGCCCATCAAGTCTGTCTCCTGCCTTAGCAGGGCCAATTTGCAGAATTAAAATCCAAGAGATATTCATTAAGTTTTCTTTTAAATGTATCAACCATATCTGCAGATATGATTTCCTTTGGTAAGGTATTTCATAATCTTACTGCTCTTTGAGTAAAGAATCCCCTCCTGTCATTTTTCTTAGCTTGTTCAATTTTGAGCTGTTTTATGTGGCACCTTAGATTGATGTCCCATCATAGGCGTAGATTGTGGGGGGTCAGAGGGGCAAGCTTCCCCCCTATGAGAAATTAGACCAGGACTTTTTTAGGAGCCCAGCCACCATTCTCCGGTTATCATTTTTTTTTTTAATGTTGAATGGGCTCAGGGCTATGCCCGGACTGCCTGCACCTCTCCGGGGGAGGGAGAGGGGTGGCGGCGCAGCGCCATGTCTCTTAAACAAAAACTATCCCCTTTTCTGATTGGCTGCAAGCCTGCAACCATAGTAGCCTGCATGTTACAGCCAATCAGAGAGTGCTGCAAGCTGGTGCCATCGCGTGAGCAGTACTCCATTAGTGGCACCATTTAGTTGTCTGTGTGCCTTCCATGAAGGAGCAGCAGCAGCATCCATATATCGTAGGGCTGAGGAGAGAGAGAGAGAGCTATTCGAGGATGTCGAGCAGCAGTCATTGGTTGTCTGTCAGGTGTCACCAGTGTCTCAGTCAGTCTAGTGTTCCCACCCTCCTCCTGTCCTGAACAGCCCAGTTTAAATATACCTCACCCGAGTCCTCTGACTACCTACTCTCTGTTTCTCAGTGCAGCCAGCTGTGCTCTGGGCTCTCCCACTGCCACCTGAGCCTCCCATCCCTGACAGCCTAGGAGGCCTGCAGCCACAAGGCCTCTACCACTGGACAGACCAGGCGGAGGAGCGAGTAGTACAATTACAGTGAGTCTGATGCACGGCCAGGTTTGCCTGCACACCCAGCTCCTGTGTCCAGCAGGCCAGAAAAAGATTTACCCTGTTGTCTGTGAGTCCCACACCACGCCCGTTGCCCATCAGTTCCATGGTCCACCAAGAGGGATTATTCAGGTCAGTGAACAGCCAGGCCCAGAACAGTGAAGAAGCCGGCGGTCATGCAGGCTATAGCAGACCCATAATGCAACACGTTCATCTGGTGTCAAGAAAAAAAAGTTACTGTCTCGCCGAGGATTAAGTCGGAGAGAGCAGGGACTGTTGGGAGAGACTCGGCTACCTGTCCTGCCTTCTTGGCCTTGCTGTGCCCTGCTGCATGCTGCCCTGTCTGTGCCCTTACTGATTTGGTGAGTAACTGTGCTGCAAGTTGGTTGTTGGAAGTTATGCCATTCACATCCCAGAAATGTGACTTTTGGGGGTTGTCTTAGCCATAGCCATATGTCTGGGGGTGGGTGGAAGGTTTGCTGTCAGCTTGTATTTCTTTAAGTGGGAGGGAATTTGCTGGCTGTTGAGGCTGTCCATGTTGGTGCAGTGGGTGGGGGGCCTATTTGTTTAGTATGGTGTGGACACTGGTCATGTTGGTGGGGTGGGGACACTCAGTTACTGTGCTACTGGTGTGGTGGGGTTTGTTGAGGAAACTCAATGGACAGTCTGTGTTTGGTGGGGGCTGGGGGATGGTCTGTTTTGTGGGGTTGGGGTTGGGGAGACAGTCTGTGTGTTTTGGGGCTGACTCACTGAGAGGATGGTAAGTGTTTGGTGCTGGGGGAGGGCCTGTGTTTGGTGGGGCTGGGGGGGACGATCAGTGTTTGGGGCTGGGGTGGTTAGTGTTTGGGACTGGGAGGGCAGTTAGTGTTTGGTGGGGCTGGGGGGACAGTCTGTTTTCTATTCTGGGGTCTGGTGGGGTGGAGATACAGGCCATGGTGATGTGGGGACACTGGCTGTGATGGTGGGGTGATGACACTAGCCATTGTTTGGTGGACTTGACTGGCCATTTGTCTGGGGGGACTGTCTATGATGGTGGAAAAGGGGACTGTCCATGTTTGCCTGCGAGGTGTCTTGTGGGGTGGGGGACTATTTGCTGGTCGGGTGTCTGGGGGATCTTTCCATGTTGGCTTATGGGGGGTGAATGTCGGTGATTGCTGATCAGGTGTCTAGGATGGTCTATCAATGTTGTTGGGGAGGGGAACTCTCCGTGTTTGCTAGCCAGGTGTTTGGGGGATTGTTCATGTTGGTGGGGCAGGGGATTCTGTGCTTGCTAGCTGTGTGTGGGGGGTGGGGACTGTCCTTGGTGGGATGGGGGACCTTCCATGCTTGCTGGCTGCCTGAGTGTCTGGTGGGGCTGCCCTTGTCGGGTGGGGAGAGGGGCATTCTGTGCTCACTGGCCCGGTGTCTGTTGGGGAGGGGGGACTGTTCAGGTGTCTGGGGGGACTGTCCTTGTAGGTGGGTTTCTGGTGGACTGTCCATGTTGGTTAGGAGGGGGGACATTCTGTGCTTGCTGACTGGGTGTTAGCATATAAACATAAGTAAATGTTAAAATGTAATTTCCACCTCATCCTTTACCTGTCAAGGGATGTATCTCACTGACCCGTGCCCACAGCTAGCATATGAACATTAGTAAATGTTGAAACATTATTTCCCCCTCATCCTTTACCTGGCTATAAAAGTAATATTTCACTTTTTTTTATTTCTCCGATCGTCCACTGTGGAGGGGTGAAACAGACAGATTCCTTGGCCTTGCTGTCTCTGTCTTCATTGCCTGGCAAACACAACCAAAGGGGTAGCTTTTTTTTTTGCAGTTAATTTATTTATTAATAGATATTGTCATTTACAAATAGTACACAATACAAAATCAAATATGAATGATGTTACACTTTGTATACTAGGCAATACAGATGATAATATATAAAATATAATGAATTATCAAAATACCATTGTACTAATTCACGTAAATGATATCCTAGAAGGGTTGTGTAATTATACATTTGAAATTATTTTCTCTTTTTTTCTTTTTCTGTTGTACTATATTGCAGTTAGTAGTAGAAAAAAATACAAAGAATAACATAATCTACACTAAACTTTAGAGCTACATAGAAAGTTGATTGTAATTCTACATCCATATTAAAAGTATATCTGAAGAGAAGAAAAATAAAAATTAAAAAAAAAAATGTGTATAATATAATATCAGTTATATCTTCTGAGTTTGAAGAAAATTTAAATAGTCCTGCCAGCACAAGTTAAACTCATTAAGTCGGTCTATTATCAAGTATGAGATTCTTTCCAGAGATGCGATGTAAGTTAAATTGTTAAAAATGTCTTTAAGGGTAGGTATAAGCTGAGTTTTCCATTGAATTAAGATCAGTCTCTTAATTTGCATAAATAAAATCTGAAGCCATCTATGTTGGTATTTTGTTAAATTCGTATTATTATTCCTGATTCCTAACAGGCAAAATTTAGGATCGAAGATAATATTGTGCCTAATAATTTGGGTGGCTAGGACATGAACAGTATGCCATAGATCAGATATGGGTTTACAAGTCCATAATATATGTAAAAGATCTCCGTTTAGCGCATCGCATCGCCAGCACTTATTGTTAATAGCTAAACCTATATTATATAGATAAGCTGGTGTTTTGTACCATAAATGTAAAATTTTAGATTGAATCAACCTACTACGCATGTCTTTAAAGGAGTCGTGACAACTTCTCCAACAGCTGCTCCACTGAGAATCTGTAATATTTATATTTAATATTCAATTCCATTTATCTCTAGCTGAAAGTGACTGATTTGGCAATATATCTCTAAATCTGTTTATATATTTTGCTAGTCAACCATGGAGAGGTGTTGATCCATGTATTCATATATGAGGTTAATACTTCTGTTTTATTAAATTGTTGAAGATTAGAGGATATGGCCTTACGTATTTGTAAGTATTTCAAAATTTTCTTTAGGAATATTCCATTTTGTTTGAATATTATTAAAGGAGTTTAGTGAATTATCATTATCTGTTAAAATATCATACAAAATAGGATATTCTTATACCTCCAAGACTTACAGTATATTGGTTTGTTTTCTAATATAAATTTTTGGGTTGCCCTCATAGGTGTAAAAGGTAAAGGAGAAGGATCACATTTAAGCCATTTTATGTATTTTAAACCAGTAATGAACTGATGCATTAATTATGGGATTTTTTTAGTTTGGGAGATAGCGGAAAGTATATGTTACTATTAGGTGTATATCCTGTAGATAGAGAGGTTTCCATGTCATACTATAACGGTACATTATGATTGGGTTTCATAAACCACTTAATAGTTTGTGATGCTCTAAAAGCCCACATATGCTTACATACCATAGTAAGCCAAAACTACCTTTGTGACCACGTAGCCGTAATTTGACATGATTAAACCTTGGAATATTACTTCCCATAAAAGTTTCCTATAGTTTTGTCAATGTTTTCTATCAGTGAAGAAGATATCTTAAGAGGATGCAGGCAAATAGATATAAGATTTTAGGGATAATATTCATTTTAATTACAGATATCTTGCCAGTAAAGATAATTTCAAATTTTTCCATCTATCCAAATCTGCTTTGATCTTATTAAGTAATGGCAAGATTGTTTTCCCATATCTTGTCAAATCGGGTTGACACTTTAACCCCAAATAAGTGATATAATATGGGGCCCAGTGAAAGCCTTAAATGTGTATTCATAATCGGTATACAGTATTTATTCAATGGCAATATCTCTGATTTTGGGTAGTTAATTGTTAGTCCAGAAAGTCTCGAGAACAAATCGAAAATGTTTTTAAGTGGCTTTCCAGATATACTTAAATTTTCTAACAAAATTAGCGTATCATCCGCATATGACAGGGTTGTATATTGTGTATGACCAATATTAATACCCTTAATTTCGTTGTTCTGTCTGAGAAAGGCAGCAAAAGTTTCTAAGGCTAAAATAAAAAGAGAAGGTGAGAGAGGGCATCCTTGTCTGGTACCCCTTTCTAGTCTGAATGTCTGCGATAAAGTAGAGTTGGTAAGTACTCTTGCATGAGGTCTAGTGTAAAGGAGCTTAATCCAGGAACAAACTGATTACTAAAGCCAAAGCGGACAGTACCTGAAAAGAATTCCAGCCAAAGAGTGAAAGCTTTTTCAAAATCTATTGCTATCGCTGCTGCAGGAGAATTAAGAGATTTGGCTTTGTAAATAAGATTCATTAATGAGCGCAAGTTATCAGAACCCATCCTTCCTTTAACAAAGCCCACTTGAGATTTATGAATTAGTTTCGGGATATATGGTTCTATACAGTTTGCTAAGATCTTGGCAAAAATCTTTCCATCTGTATTGAGTAAAGATATTGGATGATAATTAGCTGGATTGGTCGCATCTTTATCTTTTTTTGGAAGGATCGTAATTATTGCATCTGTCATAGTGTACGGTAGTTGGCCTAGTAAGAATGATTCATGAAATACTTTGCATAACAAAGGACATAATTGTTCTTCACAAAGTTTGTAGATTTCAACAGGGAAGCCATCTCCGCCTGGGGATCGTCCAGCTTTAAGAGAATGAACAGCCTTTTTTATCTCTTCTACTGTAAATGGTGTATCTAAAGATTGTGTTATCTCCTGCGAGAGACAAGGGAGTGCGATCTTATCCAGAAAGGATGAAATATCCAGAGTTGATGCTGCATGAGATGAAGAATAAAGTTTTTTATAAAAAGATGTCATTATCTGATTAATAGCAGATTCATTAGTTTGAATCTTCCCTCTATCATCTTTAAAAGCTGCTATGTAACGTTCTGTCTGTTGCATCTTAAGCCTATAAGCTTGAATTTTACTTCCTTTTCACCCCTTCCCAAAATTTTGTTTTATTCTAAGTAAAGCAATCTCTGTTTTCCTAGATATTAGCTCGTTGATTTGCATTCTTAGTTGTAAAATTTCATAATGCAAGTTCGAAGAAAGGTCGGGTGAGGTTGCTAGAATATAGTTTTGCTTTGTTTCCAGTAATTTTCAAGATTATTAATTTGTTGTTCCCTGAGTTTCCGTCTAGGGGCCGTAGCTGATTATTTTACCCAGGTGTAACTTAAGTGCTTCCCATATAGTACTCATGGACGTATCTTTGGGTCATTAATATGTATAAATTCTTCTATTTGTGTTTTGATCCAAGGAATAAATTCAGGATCTTTCAATAACAAAGGATCTAGTCTCCATGCAAAAGATTTTTTTGGGGGGAGGCCCCAGGCAAATAGAAGTTTAACTGGAGCGTGATCTGATAAAATTAATGGGAGGATGTTAATGTCAATTGTATTTGCAGTTATTATAGGTGAGGTTAACAAGTAGTCTATTCTACTATATGTCTGATGTCGTGAAGAATAAAATGTATATTCTCTGTCTCTAGGATGGAAAGTTCTCCATATATCTGATAAACCCAAATCCTGCATAAATTGAGTAATAATAGTTAAACTTTTAGGGTGACTATTTAATGAGCCATTACTTCTATCCATATATGCTTCTAAGGTAAAGTTAAAGTCCCCTCCAATTAGTATTGGGGAATTATGTATATTCAATGTAATTAATATTTGGGTTAAACTCTGAAAGAATTTAGGATCATCAGAATTTGGTGCATAAATATTGACTATAGTTAATGGCCCTGATGGGGTGTTAAATGTTATGATAAGCCATCTGCCATCCATATCTTTCTGGATATTAGAGGGTGTCCATCTCAGATTTTTATGCAACAGTATGGCCACGCCCCTTTTTTTTGTAGTAGCCAATGCTGCATACACCTGACCGACCCAATCATTTTTTAGTCTGTCATTGTCTGTATTTAATAGTTTAGTTTTGTAATAACGTAACTTGCACTTTTGTGTTTTTGAGATGGTTTAGGATTTGTTTGTGTTTATTTGGTGCATTAAGTCCCTTGACATTCCATGTACAAAATGCTAAATTGGTCATTATGTATTTAAGTTATTAACCAGTCTGAATAGTAAGTATATATCAAGGGACCATTATGCAGATCTAATATGCAGCAATGACCTGTAGAACAAATTATAATATGTGTTGTAACTTGTCATCTGTTGGCAGGTACTTCAATTATTATTAAATTAACAAACTGTAGCTTCTCTTTCTGAGAATTATCTATGTAGCTCTTCTAACATTTGTAATTCTATCAATATTGAATGTCACAACAAGTAAAACAAAATAAAATTATAATCTCAGATATACAGAGTGGGTAAGGTCGGTCTTAGTAGGGAGAAAAAAAAAGAAAAGACCAAATGCAAAGAGACCAAGACCACCTCCCTGTATACCAGGACGCAGCTTATCGATCTGGAAGAAAGGAGATCCCAATTAAAAAAAAAGAAGAAAGGGGACTTATCCAATCTTCCTTAGTATAGTAATCAAATCAATAATGATCAAACAATGTCTATATTATATTATTTAACGTAATCCTTTAATTAGGATTGTAAAGGTTATATAATTAACTCTATTAAGGTTGAAGATATTAATTCACTAACCTAACTGGATCTATCATCATCTCTGGTAAGGAGTGAGAGGGAGGAAGAAGAGAGAAAAAAAAAAAAAGAGAGAAAAAAAATAAAAATTCAAATATATACCAATAGGGTATGTTATGTTTGCATCATATGATCAATAAGATCTAAAATTCCTTCTGCCCATATGTATTAAATGTTGTTGCAACATTATGATTCATTAATTCTCCTATGTCACGGGCAGAAATAAATACCCAATATACTAAAAAAAAAACAAAAAAAAAAAACATCAGATCAAAGGGATCCTGACGTAAGCAATAATTCAATGAATCTAACACCTAAGACTTAGCAAGCAACAAGGAAGCATTATATAGGTGTCTTGTATTACATGGTATTGAATATTGAAGATTTTATACCAGCCTTCTTATTAATTATATAGTTATCAACTAAATATATGCAGACACACTATATATATGCTCTGTAGAATCAAGGCAGATTAAACCAACTTACGTATCAGGGTACAATGTTATTTGTACATTTTCTAGTTCAGTTGTGAGATGCTGTGAGATTGTATTAATAAAGCTGTCTCATCTCGATCAAAATATAGAGATTGACATCACACTCGTCACGATTTAAGACCTTTGATTGTACTATTTTCTTACTAACAACGATTAATACTACGCCTCTCTTGAAAAGGTTCCTTTTATGCTGTAATGAACTTTTGAACTTATGTCAGCGGTGCCTAATTTCTAGTCCCGCCACAGCCAATTACGATTGCTGTTACCTCCTGAAGTTTCGGGTTATCTTACATCTCTGCTTAACCTACGTACTTTTGGGGTATTAAAGCTGATTTATTATATTAAGTCAAAGCTCCCAGCAATAGTACCCACAGCAGCAGCCAAATGCAGTTATTAAATTGGATTCACTTCGCAATGATCATTTTAGGTGCTTACTCGGAGAGATGTCACCTTTATATTTGCTTTTGCCTCGGCGTTTCTTCTTTGGTGGCTCATTAATTTTAACAGGGGATTTCTCTTCACTGCTTGCCCACGAAGTTTCAACATGACCACAATCGGCCTCCTCTTCTCTCAATGTGCCAAACTCCGTCTCTGTGCCGTCGCAATGGGAGGGCAGATGCTGCAACATGGCATATTTATTCTGCACAGTAACGCCAGCAAAGGTAATAGATTTAGATACAGATTTGGATGTGTCCTTATTTAAAAATTTGTGGTTTCACTCACTCGCTGATGTTGTGGTTCGTTGCGGTTTGGGTACTATTTGCTCATAATTAGATTTCTCATTTAATGAGTTATCAGTTGGAACCAGCAGATGATTCTTTACATTACGGGAATCTGTTTCGTTTGTTTCCTCTAAAACCATATTTTCAGAGGCAGTAACTGCAGATGTGTTTTGCTGATTCTTGATTTCCCTATTAGCGGTTGCTGAATAATTGTTCAAAAACAACATAAGAGAGTCAGGATCATAAAAATCTTTTATTGAGTTTCCTAGGTATAGTCGCATGTTTGCTGGATATCTTAAATTAAATTGGATTCCCATCTGATGCATTAGGCGTCTAGCGTTAGTGTATGCCTTGCGTTTCAAAGACAGTTCCTTTGAGAAATCACGATATATGAATATTTTGTGATCCTGCCATTTAAGTTGACCCATTTCACATGCTTTTTTCAAAATTAGTTCAACGCTGGTATAGTTAAGAAATTTCACAATTATAGGTCTTGGTTTTTGGTCTGTAGAGGGCTTCGGGCCTAGTGATCGGTGACTGCGCTCTATAGTTAGGTCTTTGTCGGGTTGGAGATGCAACATATGCGGTAGTTCTCGTTGTAGAAAAATGGTAGTATTTTTGTCTTCCACTCCTTCAGGAAAACCAAATATGCGCAAATTGTTTCTTCGGGTTCTGTTTTCTAGATCTTCAATTTTCATATGCAGTTCTTTAATTACCCGATCTTGAGACCTGATAGTTGCTTGCATTTCCTGTATATTTTTTTCGTTGAGACGAACTTTATTTTCTGTGAAGGCCAGTCTGGAATCAATACCTTCCATCATTTGTGTGTAATATTGTGTAGCAGTTTTTAGGTCTTGCATATCCATAGATAGTTTATTAAACATTCCTTCTATTTTCTCCAATGGATCTAGTTGCTTGTCAGAGTAGGCCATTGTTGGGTCTTGCAGGATCTCACTGAAGTCTCCAAAATTATGTAGAATTGAGGAAATATCTTAACAAAAATATTCCTGATAGCAGTGATATCACGCCTTACTTGTTCTCTTACATTGGATGATCTTCATGACCTTGGATAACAGAGGATGATGTTAGATACAGTCTATCAGTGAAGAGCTCTGGAGTTAAGCCTCCATCTTGTTCGGTGTCAGGCCACACCCCCCCAGGGGTAGCTTTTTGTGTTCTCCCCCATACAGTGTTACAAGACTAGCAAAAAAAATCTTGCACTAAAACATGCACCCTAAAGAAATGATTATAATACTACCTGGCTATTGTTATAGCGACTACTGACTGGCCATGATTTTTTGGGGGAGGGGAGTTGGAACACTGGTCGTGGGTGGGGTCGCGGACACTGCTGGTTTTGTGTGTGTGTGTGTGTGTGTGTGTGTGTGGGTTGGGGACACTGCTGATCATGTGTGTGTGGGGTTGGGGACACTGCTGGTCATGTATGTGAGTGTGTGTGTGTGTGTGTGTGTGTGTGTGGTGCGGACACCGGTCATTTATGTGGGTGGGCTTGGGGATACAGGCATTGTGTGGGTGTGGTGGGGGCACTGTTGTGTGGGTGGGTGGAGGCACTGGCATTGTGTCGGTGGGGCGGGGTTGTAATTGTATACCAGGCAAACTGTGCTGACCAGTAGCTCAACATCTCTCTTTCCAGACAAAGAAAGAAACATAAATAAAATGCAGTATAAAATGTGATTTTATTTATTTTTGTGTGCCTGTGATGGGGAGGCACAGACCTGGATGCATGGAGTGGATACCAGATAAATGGAGCTGGAAATTGTGTTGGTTGGGTGGGGTGGGGAGAGTGGCTGTGCTGGTGCGGTGGGGAGAGTGGCTGTGCTGGTGGGGTGGACACAGAGTGTGGAGAGTGGCTGTGCAAGCCCATCAGGGTGCAGAGAGTAGCTGAGCTGGCCAGTCTGGGTGGAGATAGTGGCCTTGCAGGTCTGGGGTGGGGAGAGTGGGCTGTAGCTTTTTGCATGGACATTTAATTCACTGTTGCTTGCTGTGCCTTCTGCTTCATGCCAGCTTTTGCTGCTGTGCTGACCAGGGCGGACTGGTACACATGCTGAAAAAAATGGTTCTGGCCACTGGTGATGGAGGAGGGAGGGTGGATGGGCATACTGGCACAGAAATATTTTTTCAACATGTATGCCAGTCTGCTGGGTCCATGCCATGCTTAGCTCCCTCGTACAAGGCGCTTCTGAGCACTAAAGATAAGTTTCTGTGTCAAAATTAAGAACTGTTGGAAAGTATGAAATCCTACAGTATAGAAATTGTGCATGTTTATGTAGATTCACCTTACTGTGTGGTTCGACAAGATGTTCTGTGGTCTCTCCTCCTCATTTAGCACCCTGACCTGTGACCTAGCCATCCCCCCCCCCAGGGCAGGGGGAAAGTCTGTTGTTTTGTGGTCTTTTGGTGGTTTGTTGGGCATTGTAAAATGCATTGTTTCATTTACTGTGTTGTACTGCCTGGACCTGCTTTACCCTGTCTCTATCTTGAATGTAAACATGGTATAAAAAAAGTTCATTTTTTGGTGGTGTGTGTGTCTGTCTGTGTGTAGAAGAATAGAGACACACGCTCAGACAAAAAAAACTGTATTAAACCACATCAGACTGAAGCAACCATGTTTCATTTGTGCCCTTCAAAACTGTCAGATGAGATAATTTTGAAGTAGTCTGTGAGGGGGGAGGCATCCACAGTAACCTGGGCTACCACAACCGGCCCACCACACACTGTCATAGGTGATGCTAATAAAAACCACCAACCAAGTACTTACCTTTCAGGGTGGGTCCTGCGAGGCTGTGCACAGGTATCTGGAGTCGTTCCAGCAAACTTCCTGTGGCGTCTGTTCTCTTAGGTTATGTGATGCGACCACTTTTGTGCCAGGGCAGTCCATGTTTGCTTGGATGGGGTTGTGTAACCCTAGGCATGGACAGAGATGCATATTCCTCAGGAGCCCATGGGGAGGAGAGTGGTAGGGGTTGTGGTGTGACCACACCATGCCCATGGGGAGGAGAGTGGTAGGGGTTGTGGTGTGACCACACCATGCCCATGATCATCTTGAACAATTAGGGGATTTACATTGTTCTGTTGCATTGTCCCAGGTACATCAGCATGCTTGTTAAGAGCACCGCCTGAGGGATATCAGCAAGTCCCATGCTTATGTATGCAATGCTTGCTTGCTTGAGGAGAGCATTATCCTCTTCGCTTACCTTACCTAACCAAATTCAGACATGTGACATTGAATAATATGGGATGGGAGACTAATGAATAAACTTGGCTATAACAAGGAAAAGTGTTTACACTGGGTGCGAGTAAGCAATAATGCCCGACAGGGTGTGTGTCATGCTGGGATAATGTCACGCCTCAGGTGGTTGGGCACGAGTGCATCCAATACGTAAGGCATGACGTTATTCTACCATGACACACACCCTGGAGGGCATTATTGCTATTATACAATGGCGTGTTGTTATACAGAATTAAAAACAATAATTTTAAAGATGTTTTATTTGTGTGGAAAATATTTTAAGAGAAGATACAAAAATCACACTAATGCTAGCAATCATCAAGAGGTTCATGGAGAGGCTGAGACTAGACCTGTGATGAATCGGATGTACTGGGATAACATCATGGGTCTAGCCCAAGACTGACCAATCAGAGGCCAGCATTCATTCTTGTCATTATATAATCGCATTTTTTCATGTAATCTTTGTAAATAAAGGCTCATGCTGTGAGGATGCACATGCTGGGATGTTTTCCCATACCATCCATGCTAATAGGTATACTGAGGTGGCACAGCCATTTGCTGCACTTCCTTGAAATGTGCTTTTTGCACTCCTCAAGGGTGGGAGGGCTAGCTCAAGCAGACATTTCAAGAAGTTCAGGATCCACTATAAGGGCTAGATTGGAAGCGTTATGTAAGCAGCAAAGGGGGGTGAGAGACTAGTGAGCTATCCACCTGGAAGTTCAGGTGGGGCCAAAATTAGGTCAAGACTGATTTGAATTGAAGCTGAGGGGAGGTTCTGACCTCTTGAGAAGGAAGTTAAGTTCCTTACATATTTTCAACTTTACAAGTAAGTCCTCACTCCCAAGGCAGAAGAACGAAGAACGGAATACAAAACAGATCTCGGTCAGTTTTTCGACTCTGGTCTCGGGAGGAGTTGGCCGAGAGCAGGCTGCAGTAAAACTGGTGGGGTGGGGAAGTGCTCTGACTTGGCCTGGGCTGGTCCCTCCCAGGAGTTATTCAGTTGTAGTCTTAAATGTTTTTTGGGCATTATTTGATGCTGGTTGATTTGTTTGCATTACGCAAGCCACCTGCCCTCTTCACTGTCGTGATACGTGAAAATCAGGACTTTTTTGTTACTTTTCCCCCCCCTGTAAAAATAACAAACTATGCCCCTGTGTCCCATATGTTAAATTCTTTATCAAGACTATTCATTAGGTCTTGGTCTGTACAAATTTTGTACATTTGCAGCATGTCCCCCCTCATTCTACAACTCTCTAAAATGTGCTGTCCCAGTTCCTTCAATCTATGTTCGTAAGTTGTTTCCTTAAAGAACCACTGATTCTACAAGTGCTACATTGTAGAATCCAAATAAGCATACTCCCAGTAAATCTCATACCAAAAACTAGATTTTTATGTTATTTCGTTTTAAAGGTATTAGCCATTTTGTAACTTTGATTGCACTACCTGTGCAATAAAAGCAGGTGTTAGTAAAGAGCTGCTGATGATGTCATGTAGGGACCTCAAAGACTAGTAATCCCTGTTAGCAAGCTTATAGGACCCATTTCTCCAAAGTTGAAAAGGTCATGTGCAATGGTTTTTACAAGTAAAACAGGCAGCACCACCAGTCAATAAACATTGCTATACAAACGATATATGTTTCAGGTTTTGTAACAAAGCTATAAAATTGTATTATTTAATACTATTTTTGTGTGGTCTATTTCTCCATGGTTGCTGGATGCTAAGTCAGCATGCCTTCAGGCTGCTGAAGCCATTTGGAGTGCTACTCTATTGTGCCTGTTAGGAAACTGTGCTGTTAGTATTGTAATGTTGATAAAATAATTTCACTGCTGTTTTGTCATTGTCTGCTTTACAATATGTTTTAATAGCGACCTTATATATGTTAACTCATACTATGGGTCTAAGTGTTAGCTCTGGTAAAATGATCATTGTAATTTAGAGTAGAACATAGATTAGTCTGCCCACCCCATTGACAAGGAGATGAGATAATTGTTTTAAATTGCCATTCTTAGAAGTTGCCTCAGTTGACTGATAGGTGTGAATGAGCTCAGCTTTTCACCATATCAGAAACTTATTCAGTCTGCAAACCTCTCAACAGTGTACTATGATGACCCGGCATTCAGCAACCCAGGAAAAAGGACCTTAATAAAAAGGCACCCAGGTAAAATATTGTCAGTTTTGTTACAAAGCCTGAAACACAAAGTTTTTAAAGCAATGTTTACTAACTCATGTTGCCTGTTTTACTTATGAAAACCATTGCACATGATCTATACTACTTTAGAGAAACAGGTCTTATAAGCTTGCTGACAGGAAATACTAGACTATAAGGTCCCTATGTGACATCAGCAGCTCTTCACTGAAACAGACTGAACAGGCTTTTTTGAACAAGTAGTGAAATCAGGGTACAAAATGGCTAACTTTAAAATGAAGTAATGTAGAAATCTACTTTTTTGTATACAGTTTATTGGGGATATGTTTATTCTAATTCTGCAATGTAGCACTTTTGGCCAGATGGTGTCAGCAGCTCTTTAAGCCTGGTAATCATTGTTGTAGACCTATGCTGCACCCTTTCTATATAATCAATGTCTCTTCTTAGGTACAGATTCCACAGTGGAGTGCAATAGTCCAGGTGAGGTCTTATACAGGTCTTGTAAAGTGCTAGGATACAATTTTCATTCATCATCACATTGGTAAGCCAACCAGGGAGATTAAGGATAGGGTACAAAACCTAAGAACAATATTAGAAATAAGGCATATATACCAGTAGGGGAACATTTTAATACAGCTGGCCACACTGGTGCATCTCTGCACTTCTGGGTCTTGGAGCTATTTGAACCTACCCACCATGGTGGAAATTTTAATAAAATCCCTGAGTGAACAGAGATGTGCTGGATAGTTGAGATGGATGCATGGAATCAGCAGATACATATGAATAGGGATACTAAGTGGAGTGCTTGTTGGTAGAAGATTTTTATTATAAAAATACACATTCATACAGAATAGATGGATCACCAGACATTAGATTCCCCATTGTCCATTATTTGTTACACATATTCTTATGAATATTTGAAAAACGTAACAGTGGTTAATATAAGATTCTGTTGCTTCACTTGTCTGTCTGTTATCTGAAAATTATATTAAAGATTCTGGTCCCATCTCCAGTTACCTTTCATTTCCCTCCACAAACATCTGTATTTCATTATTTTCACATATTTAGTCAATATTTTAAACCATACAGGTATTCATTGGTGGGTTATGCTTTTTATCCTGCTCCTGACCTGAGCAGTTATGAATTGTAAATGCTGTAACACTGCACAGCATTTAAAATAGGATGATTTTGAACTGATCTTGCCAAGTAGTATACATACACATAGAGAAGAAGCTGCTAGTTTCATATAAAACTGGACTGTCTGTTGGGACTTCTACAATTATAGCACATTGATAAAGAGATATTTGATCAGTAAATAGGATGAGAAATAGAACACCTACAGACATGAACTTCTAGCACTCATTTACATCACCACGAATAATTTATATATCACTGCCATGGCCCTGAACACTGAAATCAAGCATAGATCTTGATGTTAGTGTATGGTTACTATGCAACCCTGGGTGCTCTGTTCAGTGAGTCACCCACTGAATTGACATTCCTATGTCATCAGCAGAGGGCTGTGTTGTTTGATGTAAAAACTTCACAACTGAATCAGCAGTGTTAAACTGTGATAGAAAATGTGTGGGTAGTTTAGTATATTTCAGGCTGAAATCCCAGCTGCATTTGTTGGATGCCCCCCTAAACCCATATATATCTATTGCCGACATCAGGGTGCCCAATCCTGGTGTCGGCATGTATCCCCCCACTAATGTGGCACACTGGGAGCCCACCCCTGTGAGCCCAAATATAATTTTTTTTTAAAAAACTGTTAAATAAAGAAAACTATCCCCCAAACATCTTTTTTTACCTAAAAAAAGAAAACAATCCATCATTGTCCCACCACCACCCTCCCTCATCCCAACCCTCCCTCTGCACACCCATCTCCAGCAGCCCCCTTGCCCTATGCTTACCTCTGGAGGTCAGGCATCTTCTGAGGACCAGGACATGTCTGCATCCTTCAAAGCCAAACCGCAAACTGAAGAATCAAGGTAAAGGCCGTATAATGGCAGTCAATGGGGTTTTCAACTTATGTTGATATCTGAGCCATTTTTTGGAATTTTGGCCCCAAATTTTCAACATGGGGTTCTTGGGACCCCATTTCATAAACACTGACACTGTCATTTCATTCCTCGGTCCTGAAAGGTGATTTTGTGGTCACTGCATGCAATATTTATCTGACTAAAGGCTGTATGACACCTATATGATGTGTGACAGTGTTAGCAGGGATAATTTGTGATTTGGAGCTTTCCTTTTTTGACTGTCTGAATACTTCATAGGCTACTTGTGTAATCCAGCAGAGAGAGAGAGTGCTGGGTAGTGAAGTTCTGAAGGAATGCTGAGAACTACAGGGGTGCTTTAGTCCAGATTACAGCTTGTATTTTAAGTACACTTTTATCACTTTGATGCATATAATGAGTTCTGCCAATATACTGTACAGCCGAACCTAGGGCAGAGACTTATATTTTTAAGTTAAAGCAAGTTGCAATATACTTTGGACACTCACTCCATGTGGTCACATGACCTGCTGAGTCTTCTGGGTTCAGAGCTACAGAGGAGGTGCTCTGTGCGAGCTGAGCAAGCACGGGTGGAGTGAGCGGTCACTGCGTGCCAAGTCCCAAGCGTCTTGCATGGGTTTAACGGGTTTGGCGAGTGAAGGCGAGGAAGGTGTATAAGTTGACTAACCACCAGGAAGAAAGAGCAAAGGTGATTACTATATATAGTGTACAATCCAACATAGCACAATTATGGCTGACAGTATTATGGCAATCGATGGTGATGTAGGGATTAAATTTCCTAGCTGTGAAATGTATTCTATAACGAAGGAGAATATATTTCCCCAAGTTTGCATGTGTAAGAAATGTAAGCACATTGATTCCCTAGAAAAAGAGATGAATGATTTCAAGAGTAGATTACTGAACATAGAAGACAGTCAAAAACAAATGTTTAAAAGATTTAAGGAAAGAGAGAGTTGAACTATATCAAAAGAACAAATGCAAGAAACATCCCAACCACAGCATGATATAATAGATGTTGAAAAAACCCAAAATGAGGCAGCAATACTAAATGGGAATAATAGGTTTGATATAGACGTTTTAATGCCTTCAGAGTTTGATAGAAATATGTTGAATAGACCGGGAACACACACATAAGAAACAGGTTAGAGAACAACTAGTTCTTAATGCTGATGAAGACTGGTATACAGTACAGAGCAATAAAGCTGCAAAAAAGAAAGGGAGGAGAGCTGAATACTTTAACTTACTGATACAAAATAGGTTTGAGCCAATACAAGAACAAACAAGCCTACTCCCCTCTACATGAACAAGCATAACAAATGATGGTCTAGAAACTAAAATAAACATGGAATGACCTGATCAAGCTGCAGTGAATACTGGGATAGAAAAGACCAAATAAGTTAAAAATACTAAACAAGTAGTAGTAGGAGGAGATTCAGTTATAAGATATCTAGATAAATCAGTTTGCAACAAGGGCAAAATAAACAGATTGATGATCAGCTTCAGGGGAAGCAAAATAGAGATAAATTAATGGCCGAAAATCTTCTTAAAAATAATGAAAAAGGAGCTCTGATAATTGTCCATGCTGGAGCAAATAAAATCTTACAGGATTCAATGCTTAGACTAAAACAAGACTATGTAGCTCTGTCTAACAAACTCATTGAACTAGGTTTTCAAGTAGCCTTCTCTGAGATACTGCCAATACCAAAAAACTCACCACACTACTTAGTAAAAATAAGGGAAATTAATAATTGGCTAAGATATTGGTGTCTGAAACAAAATAGTAAGTGCATTACTTATTGGGAGGAGTTTGACCAAAGAACTGAGCTCTACTGATGGGATGGACTCCATCTTAACAGGAAAGGTATAGCCAAACTTGACAAACAACTACATGACTTCATTACTCAACATTTAAACTAATTTACAGGAGGTAGAATTTGGATGTTACAAACTCTCTGCAACCAAAACCGAACTTACAAACAGAAAAAAGTGAGAGGTTAATAAATCCATCAAAAAAAACAGCAAATTAAACAAAACGGAATTGAAGGTAATAAGGGCAACAACCTTAAGCTACTTTTAACAAATGCTCAAAGTTTAAGGAATAAAAATGGCGGAATTAACCAGCATTATGATAATGAATGATATAGATATCTGAGGCATCACCGAAACATGGTTTACTAAAGAAGAATGGGGTACTTCTAATTCCCGGCTACATATGCTTTAATAAACATAGAACTTCCAAGAGAGGTGGTAGAGTAGCATTATTCATTAAGGAAAGTCTGAAGCCATGCAACATTCACCCAAAATGAAATTCAGAATAAGGAAAATGAGCTGATATGGACCAAGGTGTCACTTATGACATCCAGTTTGATTATTGGGCTAAGATATAGATCCCCTAATCTTAAAATAGTGGAAACAATTGAATTTTTAAAAGAGATAGAATATATGAATTTGTTAGGTGATACTATTCTGATGGGAGACTATAACTTTCCCCATATTTACTGGAAATCTGGGATAGGAACTAATATGATAGAAAAGCAATTTATTGAAATGATACTTCAGAATAATTTTGAACAAGAAGCACATACAGCAACAAGAGGAAAAAACTTACTTGATTTAATTTTTGCTAACTTTGATATTGGAAAAAATAGCCCTAAAGTGCTTCCCCCTTTAGGTGGAAGTGACCACATGATTATACAGCTTGTAATTCAAGTAAATAAAAATAAAGTGTCCAATGGGGTTACTACATTTAACGATTATGATAAAGCAGACTACGCTAACATAAGAAAATATCTAAACAACTGGGACTGGAAAGTAGAACTAAAAGGGCAAAATCTTGAAAATACATGGAGAATACTAAATGACAAGATTTGTATACAGAGGTGGGTTCCAGATAGAAAAAAAATATAATAGTAATAAAAGGATACCCATATGGTGGTACCTAAAAATACAAAAGAGTATTAGAAAGAAAAATAAGTTTTATAAAAAATATAAAAGGAAAGCTTAAATCTTTATAAATACAAAACTGCCGTTAAAAATTGTAAAAACATAAGGCAAGCTAAACAGGGAATGGAGAAAAAGTTAGCAACCAAAGTCAAAGATAACAAAAAAAATTATTTCATTATATATGTTCACTAAAAAATATAAATAATAACGTAGGCCTGATATTGACAGAGGATGGAGAAACACAAAATGAAGTGACATGGCAACTATATTTAATCAATACTTTTTAAGTATTTATGGTATTGAGCAGCCTAAAGCATTGAGAATACAATAAAGGGTGGTGGATTGTGTGATTTTTTCAGCTCCTGAAGTGTCTTAGGTGATTAAAAATATCAAAACCTCGAGTTCCCTTGGACCTGATGGTCTTATCCCATTATTCTTAAAGGAACTAGAAGTAGAACTGGTTGGCCCGATTACATGGCTCTTTAATACCTCATTGTCTGAGGGTAAAACAATACAAGAATGGAATAAGGCCATGGTTATTCCTATTTTTAAAGGTGGAGATAAACAGGAAATTAAGAATTACAGGCCAATCAGTTTGACTTCTGTCTTGGGAAAGATGCTTGAAAGGTTAATACAAAAATGTATCATTGATCACCTATATCAAATTGGACATATGGATCCCACACAAAATGGCTTCTGCCAGGGAAACATAGACATTGACGGCAGATAAGGACTGCTTGGCCCACCTAGTCTGCCCATTTCCCTACCTACAGGATAAGCTGCAGATCCTAGTTAACCAACAGTGTATTTCTTCTTACCCCCCACAAGAATTGCCTTATGTCTGTCCCATGCATTCTTGAATTCTCCCACAGTTTTAGACCCCACAGCCTCCTCAGGAAGGCTGTTCCATGCGTCCACCACCCTCTCTGGGACACAATACTTCCTCACATTGCCTCTGAACCACCCCCCTCTATCTTTAAATTGTGTCCCCTTGTTCTTGCACATCTCCTTTTCTGAAAGATGCTACCCTCTTGGACTTTCTTGATTTCACTGAGGTACTTGAAAGTTTCTATCATGTCCTCCCTCTCCCTCCTTTCCTCAAGGGTATACATATTAAGCTCCTTTAGTCTCTCCTCGTATGGCTTCTCTTGCAGACCCTGCACCATTTAAGTTACCCTCCTCTGGACTGCCTCTATCCTGTCTATGTACTTGCAAAGATGGGGTCTCCAGAACTGGACGCAGTACTCCAGATGGGGGTCTCACCAACTGTCTGTACAGAGGGATAACAACTTCCTGTTTTCTGCTGGTGATGCCTCTCCCTATACATCCCAGTATCCCCCCAGCCCTCCCTACTGCCTTCTCACATTGCTTGCTAACCTTAAGGTCATCTGATATGATTACCCCCAGGTCCCTTTCCATTTTTGTTGTTGTTACTATCTCCCCCCCCATATTGTAATCTTCCCCTGGGTTTTTGTTTCCCAGGTGCATTATTTTGCACTTCTTTGCATTGAATCCAAGCTGCCATACTTCTGACCATTCCTACAACCTTGCCAAGTCCCTTCTCATCTGTTCCATGCCTCCTTGTGTATGAACTCTTTTGCAGATCTTTGTGTCATCTGCAAAGAGGCATACTTTTCCTTCCAGTCCCTCTGCAATGTCACTTATAAAGACATTAAAAAGGACTGGACCCAGGTCATGCGTGACCAATTTAATACATTTTTTTGAGCCAGTGAGTGCGGCGTTAGATAAGGGAATATCTGTTGACATGGCATACTTAGACTTTTCGAGGGATTTTGACAAAGTCTCCTATAATATAGTAATTTAAGAATTAATCAAACTGCAATATAATCAGTTGGATAAAGTCATGGTTTGTAGACAGAAAGCAAAGGGTTGCAATAAGGGGGTATATGTCCGAATGAGGTTCTGTGACTAGTGGTGTGCCACAGGGCTCTGTGCTTGGTCTGATTTTGTTCAGCATACTGGTTACATCAATGCAGACTACAACAGGGACTTGGATGAGTAAATACACCGATGATTGTAAAATCGGTGGTATTGTTACAGATTGGGCTTCTGCCACTCTATTTTAACAGTTGTGCAGAATTACATTTCAACAGGGATTTGAAAGTTTTCTGTACTGGGTACATGTGGTGAGGTGATAAGAAGATTATGTTGAACATTTAGGTGAAAATTATTTAAGATGGCACAGTTATGACTATTTGTTGCAATTTCACTAAGCCTGCTCATAACTTAATGTGTGGAAGCGTAGGGGCCAGAGACCCCTGTGTTTTCACAGCCAGATACATATGTTCATTTGTGGAAGGATGGGAGCTCTCCCACAGTAAAATAAAGATACTATTATACTATCTCAAAAAGTGAGGAAATAAATAGCAAAAAACTTTGTTAATGCATCAGTTAGGGTTGAAGCTACAAAAGTAAAGAAATTAGATGTTAGGGTTGAGCCCCTAACACCCCCATCCAACCCCACCAGCCCTCCTCACACCCACCCTCCACAGACCAACAGGTGTCGGGGTGTGCCTTGGAGTCATCAGGCCTAACTCTCACCCCATTTTCCTATACTGTACCATGTCAAATTTCTTATACATGGAATGGGGTGAGGTTAGGCCCATCAACCCCAAGGCACACCCCAATGCCTGTTGGTCTGTGGAGGGGGTGGGTGTGGCTGGTGGGTTGAATGGGGTGTTAGGGGCTCATCCCTAACATCTCATTGCCCTGCTTTTGTCACTTCAGCCCTATCTGATGCATTAACAAAGTTTCTCACAATATATACACACATATATATATATATATATATATTTATATATACTTGTATATATATATATATATATATATATATATATATATATATATATATATATATATATATATATATATATATATATATGATATACAAAGGAGAGCTGTTTGATAAATGATTTATCTACACAAGTGCTCTTTGACCTTGGATAACCTCATGAGTGGCATATGCCATGAGTAAGGTGTCTGAGGTCGAACAGCACAAGTGTAGATAAATCATTTATCTGACAGCTCACCATTGTATATTTCATTTATGCAATAGGGATGCTTTCTGTCAGTGCAGGGACATTTGCTTTTGATTGCTTATCTTTTTCTGCATTTGTTCGTCAAAAAAGTGAACAAAAAAACTGCATTTTCAGCTCTTTTTTTGCTAATTATAAAAAATCTATCAGGTATCTATAAGTGAAACACCACTCATTTATTAGATAATATTGTGCTGAATAACTTTCATGCTTACAGTACCATGCTATATTTTTTCGTTTTAAAGTTATTCACATTTGAATATGGGTAGTACTGCTACTGAGGCCAAACATTCTAAATGAGTTCTGGAGTGATTGTGACGTAGCTACTATATGGATAAATTGTATTTATTCAATGGCTGTGAAGATAAATGGGTTTATTCAACGGCTTCTTAGTCCATGCCTATTGCATATATATATATATATATATATATATATAATATATAGACATATACATACATTTATGCAATACCAGTGTGGATAGATTTTGGCAAATATCTGTCATATTCTCAGTGTGCTCAGACCTACAGTGATGATATCATGTTTATCCTCACTGTTGGTACCCCAGAGGCACTAGCTGCACATCACCACAACACGGACACAAAGTGCAATAAGCCCCTGCAGCTCCAACATCCCAGTTCACCTGCCAGCCAGCTTCAGCTCTGAACCTCCTTAGTGTGAAACCGGCATTCACATTGAGAGGATCTTTTTTTCTTTTCTAAAAACAGAACAAAAAATTATTGACAGCAACCGCCCCTCATCCTTCCCAATACACTGCACCAAAAACATCGTATCCTGGTAGTCCCAACGTCTCCTATTTACCTACACTGAAGCAGTCCTCCGCAAGCTGGCAGCCACCTC
Organism: Neoceratodus forsteri; assembly: GCA_016271365.2. NCBI lineage: Eukaryota > Metazoa > Chordata > Ceratodontiformes > Ceratodontidae > Neoceratodus > Neoceratodus forsteri. Next base: position 1,466,846,104 of record CM057450.1, on the reverse strand, counting down.
TGCGAACCTCTTCAGTGTGAAGCCGTCATTCACACTGAGAGGTTATTTTATTGTTTGTCTTAGTAAAATTTACTTCAGACAGTCTCACACAATGCCAAAAACCCAAACTGAGCCTGCAGCTAATACATCCATCCCTTCCCACATACTACTACCACTCCTTACCTTTCACAGTTCTGCCGGCAGGCCAACAATGCCCTCTTCAGCTGAACAGTTCTTCCACCGTCCGGCAGCATCCTGTACTGTCTCCAGCGACAAACAGAAAGCAGGATCAACTGGATATTCCACATTTTAATTTATTTATTTTTTTAAAATAAAATGTTTGCACTGGACCAAAACCTTGCTCCCTCACTAAACGGGAGCTGAGCCACCATATTTTCAACTTTGTTAACCCTGCCAAATAAAAAAAACAGCTAATTAAAAGCCACATTGGGCAATGAACATCGGTAGAGACCCTAGCTACCAGGCTAGCATCCCAACCTACTACTAAGAGCATGCTACAACAACAGGGCGGGGGGGGGGAACAAAACATTCAAAAGAGAAATGGAAAAAGAATTAAAACAAAACCAGAAAAACAAAAGAAAAAAAAATGCATTGCATAAATGAGATATGTAATGGGGCTACTGGAAATATCACTGATATTTCCCCCAAGTGCAGTTTGACCTTGAGTGAGGTCACAAGGTCATGCTGCACTGGGGGGGGGCGTATCATTGAAATTTCCAGTAGCCCCATTGCATATCCCATATATGTGTCAGAAAAAACTCATGTCCCCAAGTCTATACCAAAATACATTGAAACATGCCCTCTAAATTTACTTGACACTAACGCCATCCTCTCAGACTTACATCATGCCAATTGGGCACCAGTCTACTTAGAGGAACATGTTGGCACTGCTCTTGCCCATTTCACTACTATTTTCAACAGTGTCTAGGACTTCCATGCCCCTATCAAAAAAAGCCAGGGTCAGGAAACGTCACCACCTCTGGATAACTTCCCTCATAATCACCCTTAGCAAAGCCCATGACAAAGCCTGGTCCTTCTTCAAATCCTCCTTAACCCCTAACTCCAGACAAAATTACAACTCCGGAAGAAATGCCGGTACTAAAGCCATATGGCTTGCTAAGGCTGACTTTTTTAAACACCAGTTAGACTCAGCACACACCTCATCTTTCTAGTATTTAATCCACTCCATTGTTGACCCTCCCCAACATGCCCGTACTCCAACCTTTAAGCATGATGGCACCAAATGATCAGAATCATTCCAGGTCACAGAAAGACTCAGTACCTTCTTCACTTTCTGTGCTTCCCCTGATCTTGCAGCAACCCCTCCACTCGCCTCAAATCAAACCCCAACAAGCATTACAAATAAAAAACTCCTTCTAGCGCCTGCCTCCACATATGAAGTATTGCTTGCCCTTTTTTCCCTCAATGCATCGAAATCCAACTCTGATGGTATGCATCTTAGCTTCCTGCGCCTCTCAGCCCCTGCCATCACCCAACCCCTTACCTTCATCATAAACATGTCCTTATCCATGGCGTAGTTTTGAAAATCTGAAAGATGGTGAGCGTCATCCCACTTCACAAAGGTGATGACCCAGCCTCTCCGGGAAACTATCACCCTATCTCCCTCATCTCTGCCTTAGCCAAACTTCAGAAATGACTCATAAACTCCAGATTATCCAATTTCTTCACCTTCACCAATTTCCTCTCCCCTCACCAGTCCTGTTTCAGAAAGAACCACTCCACTATATCCTCCCATCTGTGTGTTACTGGTCACATCCAAACTGCTGCTGACAAAGGTCACCTCACCACCATAGTGTTCATTGCCCTGACCAAGGCTTTCAATTTGGCATCACACCCCCTTCTCCTAAACTTGCTTGAGGAAGCTGGACTTGTTCCCCCTGCCTTAAAATGGTTTAAGTCTTACCTAATAGACGGGCAGCATTCAGTGAAAATAGCCAACTCCTCTTCTTCCTTCCTTCCTATCCTATCTGGTGTCCCCCAAGGCTCCCTACTTGGCCCTATACTCTTTTCCATTTTCATACATAACCTACCACCTGCCTGAGCCACATCCTTTATCCATATGTGTGCGGATGATACAATACTATTCACATCCAGCCCAGGCCCTGCCACTATCCACTCTACTCTGCAGCAAGACTTTCACTCTGTTCAATCCTGGTTCCAGTCGCAACAACTCAAACTAAACACAACAAAAACAGTCTCTGGGACCTCCAGTACCTTTCAAAAGTTAGCTAAAGCTACCAAAACCCCCTCTTATCACCTCCCTTGATGGTACCCCACTTAAGGTAGTCCCTTCCTACAAATACTGGGGCATCTGGTTAGATCCACAATTAAACTTCACAGTTCACATTGACTATCTTACCTGTAAACTCTTCCCAAAGATTGGAATCCTTTACTGAAACAGGGACTCTCTATCCCTCCCTGTACATTGTGAATTCTTGACCAAGATGGTATTGCCAGTATTGGACTATGCCGATATTGTATACTACACTGCTCCCTCCTCCTCCTCACTCTCTCTCTCATCTTGACTCCCCCTCTACTATGCTTTCTGTTACTTTGCATCTAATTCTCCTTACAGAACTCACCACTGCTGTCTACTTTCCAACCTAGACCTACCCCAGCTCACACACAGGCACCTCATCGACTCTTTATCCTTCATATCTAAATTCTGGTTCAACTTATTCCCATCTTGCATCTTGTCCCTCCCGTCTCCATCCACTGACTCAAATTACTCTCTATACACAATGGACTCTTGCTCCTTTACACTCCATACTCCATCTTCTAACATGGACAAAGCTGTTTTTAACTACCATCTCCTCTCCCTATCAAACTCTCAACCCCCTCTCTTACGCAACTCTCCCTCTCCCTCTCACTCCTCTACCAAATCTCTCCTTCGCCTCCTTCCCCTTCCTGTGTGCTCGCACAAAATTACATAGCTCCTTAAGTGTTATCTGTTCATCTGTTCTTACCTTCCAATCTTGCTGAATATAAGGTATAGAGTGCAAATTATGGAAATTATGTATTCTGTATGTATTGTGTAAATGCTGTATTTCTTTTGTATAACATGTTCTTATATGTTACTCTACTGAATTTGTATATCTTATTCCATGCTCCCTATCCCCAGGTCACACCTGGAGATGAGCCCTGGCTCAGAGTGCCTTTCCCAGTCACCAAATGTTTAAATAAAAAATTAAAATAAAAAATAAAATATGCATGTTCTCATGTGGCCAGTTCTCACCAACCAATGGAAAAACTGAAATATTTAATTACGTCCACTGATTATTATGTTCTCAAATGTGACAGCCTTTTTAAAGCAATGAATAGAATGCATTTAGTTAATGAAGTGAATATGGAACTGAAATGTATTTTTAATATTTTTACAAACAATGTTGTGTTTCTTTTAATGTGATTTTATGTGAAATTGTGCATAACCTATATGTTGATCAATAAAGTTGAAACTGAAACTAGTGTAGAGGCACCTCAAGCAGGGTAAAGGCACAAAGTGTACAGACTAGGGAAATGAAAAATTAAGGTACCAGTCCCTGAGGTCTTGGAGAATCTGTGCTATGGTGTTCCTCAAGGTTTGCTTTACCACGTGATGCAATATTGGGAATACAAGAATATTGCCAACCTGTATGCAGTCATTGATGTATCACTATTTTACTTTGTCTGACAAGGCTGTGCTGATATCAGGTTAATGCTAACACTGTGCCACATGATCATTCAAAATCCAAGGAATACCACACCATGAAAATGATATTGAAAGATCCTGAACCTGGCCTGCTAAATGCTTGCTCCAGGAGCAAATTAGTGCCTGGAGCAAACCACAGATATAATGAAACATCCTGAAGCACATTGCGAGTGCTGATGGCATGTTCCAATACGTTAGCCAGGTACTATACCAATACTGCCTGCAACCCCCCTCAGCCTCCTACTGGCCACAGGAGGTATGTAGCCAAAAGGGTGCTATGGGGCTTGCATGAGTAATTGGGCTGTTAGGGCCTGAAAATGACTATTGCTTCTCTGAAACAATCTGCCATATTTGTACCTTTAAATGTAATTACCCCATAGCCCTAGCAAGGTGATATGGAGTCATTTGCATACCATTAGGGCCTCATCACAGGCTCTGAGCAAATGGAGTTTGTGACATCTCCACAGCACCTGTCAGGGCAGCCTGTAGCGATACCTGCAGGTCCAACTGTCTTCTGCCCCGACTGCCCATCTGTATTAATGTAAATAAATCTTCGTGATCAGCATCCCCTGCCCCTCCCAATTTCCCACCCATATTAATGTAACGAAAAACAAAAATCTGGCATGCACAACACCCGATTAGAGATGGGTGAAGTGGCTCCAATTCGCTCCGTGAAGTATAACGCAGAGTGAAAGTGAATTTGCTGAGTGCTCCGCAACGCAAAGCGGAGTACTTCACGTTATTAATGGGTAATGCGAAGTCCATTGAAAATGATGACTTTGTGTTACTCCGCCTTCCCAAACCACTACTCCACTAATCCTTTAAAATGATACATTGAAAACAATGTACTTCACCTTATATGTATTTTAAGATCCAAAGGCGAATTTTGCAGTGATTCATGGGATTTTGGGTCATATGGGCTCTAGATTGTTCTGCACAGCCTCAGTTTGGGGTAGTGTGTGTGTAGGAAGCTGTAGGAGACAATCTGCTCTGAGAGCTCTCCATGATTCAAACCTTCTAAAAGCTGTTAAAAAAGCCTTTTTGAGTAATTTATTTTTGCTGAAACTTTAGTTGATCGATTATAGGAAATCCTCCTGCGCTCATATCATCAAGCATTTATTGTTTATGTGTGTATTTTGAATGTTAATGTACAACATTCAGTCTGTGTACTGAGAGACAGTGGAAGTGTGCTTTGGGGGAGGGGCGTATCTGTGGTGTATGTAGATTAACTTGGAGAAAAAGACAGTGCTTTTTGTTTTGGTGATATTTTTCTTGTATAACTGTGTTAATGTACACACAGTAGTATTTTCAATAATTCTTGTCATTTTTTTGCTGATTGTTGTGGTGCAGCAGTGCATAATTTGTTTGTTTAAAATATGTGGTTATATTACTGAAGTTTTCAATTTGCTACGCATTACTTAGTGTGTATGTGAGTATGTGTGTGATCATGTCATCAAATCAGACACCTTTTATTGTGCCACATAATTTCAGCAATGTGAACCTGCTATCCACTGCAGCTGTGTAATTTTTTGTACTTTTTTGTGGTATCTTTACTGGTACTCATACTAGTGACTCTTACTGCAGCAGTGCAGTACACTGCCCTCATGCCCACCCCAACCAGCTTAAGATATTCTTTTCCAGATTTGAATTTCTGATGGTGAGCACTGGTTAGGTGTTATGCCTTTGCATCTGCATCTCTTCAGTGCGCAGCGCAATCTTAATCTGTCTCTACATTTGCATCTCTTTAGGGCCCAATTTCCATCTCTAACTTAAGTCACAGTTGTTTCTTTGGCTTCCTTTCAGAGTACTGGACAGGCGTGGTGCATAATTCAGCATGAACATTGTACTCATTAATATGCGTTTTTAAGTCAGGACCATCATCAGGAGTCACTCGTGATACAAATTACGTTCTTCATCATCACGGTCACAAATGCAGTCACAAATTATGATTTACGATCATGTCATGAATCACAAAAGTAATTTTTTTTTACTAGTTACTGGGATGTATTATAAGCCTGTTTTGTAGTATCTCTCCAGGCTTCACCGCCCCAAAATTGTACTCATTAATAAGTGTTTTTAAGTCAGGGAGTTGGACAGTGTCTGCAGTACATACACAGACTGGAAAGAAAACTCTACCCATGCAGTTTAGCACAGTATACTTCCACTGCTCAGAATACATATGGAAGACAACAAAAAAAGGGCATAATTACATATAAGGGTCGGGGATGGTGGAGGAATACATTTTATAACACAGCAAGGAAGGTGTTGGGGGGGCACAAGGTGTGAGGAAAAAAAAACTTAACGTGGGATCCCATGGTGATCCAACAGCAGTTCCAGCATGGACATAATTTGCAACTGATGTCCCTCTATGCGAGAAAAATTAAATTTACAGAAAGAACAAATTAGATAAAAAAAGAGTACAGACAGAAAAGACAAAAAAATCTGTTAACCTTTTGGGTTGGGTCTAAATCAAAGTTTAAATCTCCTCCTCGTTCTGATCTCAAAGTATCAGCAGTCACAAAACACACTCCTCTCTCTCTCTCTCTCTCTTTCTCTCCCCTTTTGCACAGGAAAAAGTAAATGTGTCTGCTTATATGATTCACTTTCTTCCTACCTAGCTAAAGAGCATGTGACTTACAGTACTGTAAGCCATGTTATGTGTGTGTGGGGGGCTGCCAAATCTGAAACACCAAGTGGATCACTTAGAATCATAATGAGGAATGCTAAGTCCATAAAAAACAATGACTTTCGCCTTACTTCTAGACCATATCCCTTAACGGAAGTGGTAATGACAAGGCGAAGTGAGCACTTTGTATTGCCCACTCCGCGTAGTGGAGTGGCAATGCGAAGTGCCCACTTTGCGTTCACTTCACCGGCGAATTTTAAATTCACTGCATCTTTACACCTGATGCAACTGCAGTCCTCCTTGTACCTAGTCCATCCATGATGCACAGCACAGCAGTATAAATTTCTTTATTGCAGTTACAAAGTTAGGGTAAAATAGAGCTCCTGCACCCATGATTTTTTTCTTCATTATCCATGTACATTACTCTTTGTTTTACATACTTTTTGTTCTTCTTGCTGTCTCTATCTCCTGTCTCTGCATACTTATATTTTGTCCTTTCACCTGCTCCCTTCCCTTGCTTTTCCCTTTGTTTTCTTTTTTCTTTAGCCCGCCTTCACTACCCTCTTTTTTTCTTCCCTTCCCTCTTATTTTGCTGGAGTATACCAATATTTCATTTGTTTTGAGTTTTGAGTGTTTGGAATTGCCAGCAAAGCAAAAATGTTTCTAAGATATTTTAAATATAAGTATACCAGGTCCTATAAAATAAGCAGAGGTATGTAACAATTATTATTAAATATGTTCCCTTTTCAGGCTGTAAAGAATATTGGACCCTGGGCAACAGCTTGTGGAAGCACAAAATATTGTAAATTAGTGGAATGGTTCATGAATGTTTTAAAAGATTTTTATTTATTTTTGCACATAGCACTTTATGGAGGTGTTATTAAATAATACAGGCTTGGCCCACTCACATACTGTTTGCCACGTGACTTTGTGTCCTATAAAAGTGCTCATCTTTTAGTGGGGGGACCTTTGATAAAATGGTGGACAACAGCATGAAACATCAGGTTGATTGCTGAGGAGTCAGTCGGTTTGTTTTTTCACTTGTTCTTTGTACTATTTTGCCCTAGCTTTGTACCTGCAAAAAATAAATTTGTACTGTTATGCTGTGTGTTCTGGAATGAATTGGAGTGGGTACAAGGAGGACTGAGGCTGAATCAGGACCTGGTGAGTGTCAGATTTTCTTTTTTCATTATTGACCTTGTGCTCTGAGTACCATGTCTCCCAGTGTAATTGTTTTTGTCTGCAATTCCATATTAAAGTAAATGTTGACGATTCCCATAGCAAATGGGAGCAGTAAACTGCAGGTGTTGTGAATCAGTCTCCTACCATTCAAGCTGCCAAATAGTGCTGTTTTCCATGAAAAAATCCTTTTGTTTGTGTGCTCTGCTTCATTTGCATAACCTGCCCCTTTTTTTTCTTAATGCTACAACCCTTGACTGTGACATCATAGCAGGGAAACAAAGTTATTAAAGGGACACTGCCAGTTTTTAGTTTTAGATAGACAAATCAGCTATGTACTGCACCCACAATGCCTCACTATGTAAATTAGTATACATGGTATTACATTTCTGTACTCACTGCAGAAATAGGAGACTACATCACTCAATATAGAAGTCTAGTAGCTAGATATGATATGCACAATGCATTGTTGTGAAAATAAACATACAAAAACTTTTATTGTTAACACCACTACAGAAATATGGGGCAGCATCCCACAGTAAGGACATTGGAAAACAGGTTCTTATTTTACCCACAATACCTTGCTGTGGACATTTACATATTAGTGCTCACTACTACCAACATACAGGATAGTACTTCCGAATAAGGCACATTTAAGTCTATATTATAAATTACACTGAATTCCTTGTTGCTGTATGTAAAACATTGACAGATCCCTGGTATGACATCATTCTGGGGGAGTGGCCACACACAGAGAAGTGGAGGACAAATCGCTGATAAAACATAAAAAAATTACTTTGACAGATTGTTTTTACAAAACAAATTGCAGCTTCAACATCTGAAGCATGTCTGGCAATAGCATATTATGTGTAAAAGGCATTTGGGAACCTTCAACATTTACTTTAATATAAGTAGACCCTGGTAGTCCAGTCACACCCCTGCCCCCTAATTGCCCACCCATATTATTGGAAGTAAACCCTGGTGGACCAACAGTTCCCCCCCATGACCTGCTCCGTCACCTGTCCATATTAATGTAAGCAAACCCTGGTGGTCTAGCAGTCCCCCTGCCCCCCCACACCCACCTGTATTAATGTAAGTATATCAGACTCACACTCAAGGACCAGCCACTGCCAATAATCTTTATTTTGTTTCATGTGAAACTTCATCAGCCCCTAATTACATGAAGTAGGAGGAGGTCAAAAACACAATTTTTCATGTAATTAGGTGCTGGTAAATTTTCACATGAAATAACATAAAAAAAGATTCTTAGCATTAGCTGACATTTGAGTACCTGCCCTGTTAGTAATCAACAGATGCAGCTGGGGCACGCCACCCCTGGATTCACATCTACTTACACTATTGTAGTGTGACTCACAGTTGTTACACCATCTGTTTATATAAGTAAACCCTGGTGGTCCAATGGTCCCCTGCCCAAATAAATCAGTAGAAACCCACCCCATCCCACCTACTCAGGCCACTTAACTGCCATCCTTATGGCCCCCCACTCACCATAGTAGCCCCCTAACATAGCCCCCTAACAGTGACTGATGCAACCCCTCCATTCACCACTTGGCAGCTATTTCTGCAGTAGGTGCAAAATCACTCCATGTCTTTCAGACAGCAGCTGGCTGAGGGGGTGAACAGAGAGGTTGTACCAGTGACAGTCGGAGGGGGTGCTGTGGTGAGTGGGGGCCATGGTGATGGTGGTGAAGAAGCCTGAGTGGGAAGGATGGAGTAGTGTAGTCTACTGCTGTATGGGGGAGGGTACGGCTGGACCATCAGGGTTCAAACAGATTATGAGAGTGTGATCAGGGATGGGGGAACTATTGGACCACCAGTGTTTACTTACATTACTACTACTAACATGTGGTCAGTGGGGTGGGAGTACCACTGGACCACCAGGGATTTCACTACATTACTATTGACAGGCAATCGGGGGACTGCTGGACCAACAGGGTTTAATTTCATTAATATGAGCTGGTAATTGGGGAGGCGGGGGTTTGAGGAGGCAGCAAGGTGCAGGCCATAAGAGATTGCCTTCTGCAGTCCATACATTTATTAGAAATAATAAGAACATGAATTAAAAGTGGCAGAAACACAAACATCTCCCTCTAGTCAAGACCACAATCTTGACTAGAGGGAGAGGTATGTGTTTCTGCCACTGTTACTGCATGTTTTTATCATGTGTAATAAATGTATGGACTACACAAGACAGTCTTTTTTGAATTTCATTCAAGCTAGTGTGTGCTATGGCTTCAAGCTTTGCAACGTTCCTAATTCAGCTAGTTTGTACCACGCACTTGGGAGCCACTACTGAAATTTGGATTGCAGGCCATAAGACCTGGTCCGGTAAGCCAGTAACTAACAAGGCACTAACAGCTAGTTACTGCCTCTCCAAATCTACAGATATGCCAGTGCACCAAAATGCAGGGTGCAGTCTGCTGCTTTGCATAGGCTCACCAGTATATTTTAGGGCTGCTCCCAAAGGGCTTAGCGACTTGCTAATCATGCCATCCAATACGACATTTTCCACCATTTCCATGCTTTGCAGGTGCTAAGTGGTGTTAAAGAGTTGCTAACCCATGACCCAATGATTAACAAAGGTTCCATGATCTTTAGTGCATTAAAGGGTATAGGAAGCAGTTTTTGTACCATTTAGATGCCCTCCTGTTTTCTGTTTCATGTCTGTCCTGTACTGTCCTATAAAATACTGTAGTTAGTTTGTTTTGTCAAACTGATAATTTTTATAGCCTTTTTATGTTGTCTTGCGCACGCACAAGCAACATATTGTGGTAGCTTGGAATAGCAGATTTTGGAGGTGTGGTTGTGTTGTGGCCAATAGCACCACTGCTTTTTCGGGTAGGGCTCTGTGGCATGAATGAAATAGCATGCTGTCTATGACAACAGTGCAAAAGCGTGCCACCAACTTGAAACAATTTTGCTGCTGCAATAAGGGAGCGACCCATCATTGCAGGGCGTGCCTTGCCTGGTGTAACATTTCAATTAACATAGCGGGAGGTGGCTGTCACTGTCCACCTGTCACAGTCCCCAGGAAGCCGACTTTGGGGGTCCAAATTCCCCCTGATGGCATATGTGCCCCCTTTACTGTTTTTGTCTGCTGAGGGGGTGCCCAATCCCCCTCAGCATCATCCCCCCAAACACAGACATGCTTGTCGGGGGGCCCAATCCCCCTGTCGGCATGTTTAACCCCCCATCACATAGGCATTTTCCTGTCCCTACCTCAATTGTGTGCCACACTGGGAGCCCACCCCAGTATGGCTAACATGACCCCCCCAAACAAATGAGACACAGTGGGATCCCACACCAGCGTGCCCAAAACCTGTTAAAAAGGAAAATGGTCCACAGTGATTATTATATATTTTTTTTAGTAACCTGAAACAAAGAAAATGGTCCCTCGTTCAACCCACATCCACCCTCTGCGCACCCCCCTCACCCTATACATACCTCTGGAGCCAGGCGTGACGATCTTCAGTGGAGCGGGAACACGTCTGCACTCTTCAAAGCCGACCGCAAACTGAAGAAGTGCTGATAAGCTGTATAATGGCATAAATGGGGGGTTTTCAACTTAGGTAGATATCTCAGCCACTTTTGTGACTTTTGGCCCAAAATATTCAACACGGGGTTCTTGGGACCCGACCTCATGAACTCAGTCACTGTCATTTCATTATTCAGTACTGAAAGGTGATTTCGTGGTCACTATGTGGAATCACCTTTTGGGACTGATTAATGAAACGACTGTCAGTGTTCATGAGGTGGGCTCCCAAAAAGCCTATGCTGCAAATTTGGTGAAAAAATTCCAAAAAACGACTGTGTTACGAGCGTGCATGTTTCTATGCACTTTTGTAACTTCGAGAATTTTTAATATTTTCACTCCAGATGTTCAGCATTGCCAGTTCTTCACACCTCCTTATGAACAGTGCAGCTGCCATTTTTCACATCCTGCCCAAAATGTGTTTTCACACGTGTGGCGCACAATGGCTCGGTTGCTGTGGGAAATCAATGTTCAGGACAGATTAAGAAAATCACAATGACACTGTTCATGAGTAGAGGTCCCAAAATACCTATGTTGAAATTTTGGTGAGAAAATGCCACAAAATGACTGTGTTACAAGTGTGTGTTGCACAGTTTCCATGCTCACTTGTAACTTAGAGAATTTTTAATATTTTCACTCCAGATTTTCAACATTGCTATTTTTTCACACCTTCTTACGAACAGTATAGCTGTAGTTTTTCACATCTTGTCTGAAATGTGTTTTCGCACCTGTGGTGCACAATGGTGCGGTTACTGTGGGAAATCAATGTTTGGGACAGATTAAGAAAATCACAGTGATACTGTTCATGAGCGGAGGTCCCAAAATGCCTATGTTGAAAATTTGGTGACAAAATTACGCACATTGCTATTTTTTCACACCTCCTTATGAACAGTACAGCTGTCATTTTTCACATCCTGCCCAAAATGTGGTTTCACACATCTGCCGCAGAATGGCACAGTCACTGTGGGACATCAACGTTCGGGACAGATTAACAAAATCACAGTGCCACTGTTCATGAGCAGAGGTCCCAAATGCTTTCATGAGGTGGGGTCACAAAAAAGCCCATGTTGAAAATTTGGAGTGCAAATACCAACAAACCCCCGGGGCATTAGCGTTTCTAACCATAACGTCCCACCCTGTAGGTACTGATCGGTGTCAGGGGTGTGACTTTGGATTGTCGGCTGTAATACTGATGCCATTCCACCCCCACCCCCACCCCCATCCTGCAGCCACTGACAGGCATCAAGGATGTGCCTTGGACTCTTTGGTCCCAAAGTTCACCCCATTCTCCTATTGTGCACCCATCTCAATGTATTTCCTTATGGAATGGGGTGCACATAAGGTCTGAAGACCCCAAGGCACAACACGATACTTGTCGGAGTCTGCAAGGTAGAGTGAGGTGAAATGGCATGAGCATTATGGCTGATGACCCAAAGGCACACCTCAATGCCTGTCAGTCTCTGCAGGGTGGTGTAGGGTTGGCTTCACTTCTATACTTCACTGCCATTCATAGTATGCCTTTAATCCTTCTTATCTACTGTGTTCTCTTTTTAAGCTGCACTAACATTCTGTTAAATCAGTTACAGCATTCCAGGATTCCAGATCATTGAGATGAACAGCATGGAATGGTGTAACTGATGTCATAGAATGTCTTTGGGTCACTAATTCCATCCTCTCAGTGACACCTTACTATAGCCATCTTTGCTGATCTGGCCAAAACTTTTGATTCTGTGACCTACTGTCTCCTCCTGGATAAACTGAGCACTGCCAGCCTCACAGCCTCCTCTGTTGACTGGTTCTGATCCTATCTCATGGGCCGTCAACAGTTGGTACAGGTAGTAGGTGCATTTTCCGTACCACTTCCTATCCAGGCCAGGGTCCCACAGGACTCCATCCTAGGTCCTATCATATTTTTGAGCTTGCTTAAAGACCCATTGACACCATTAGAAAAACATGGAAAAAATGTGAGATTTAGACAGTTCAGTTTATATTTAATGTATTTTCTATAATTATTTACCTTTTTTCTTTATTACCAAGGACACCTGTACGAAAGAGGCTTACTGTCCCTTAAATTTTTGTCTGCTCTTTCTGCTATCCTACATATGACATCATAATCTGAGTTGCACCTGGAAACTAGCTTCTGGTCATGGGGCTTTTCCCGGTTATGAACTTTTAATTAAATCAATAAATAAAATAAATAATCCCCCATTTATGGCATCATAATTATCGCCACAGCAACAGACTGGGATTGTCATAAACAGAACTGTGATGTCATATGTAGGCAAGCAGACAGAACAGATAAGGCAGTAATCCTGTTTACATGCACATATCCTTAGTAATTAAGAAGAATGAGAAATACAAAAACAGTGTTAAAATATAAGCTCACTTGTGCTAAACATTACATTTTCTCAAAGTTGTCGCAAAGGTGTCAGGGGCTCTTTAATGACCTCCATTCTGCCTGTGCTAACTTGCATATTCACATTTGTGCAGATGACATAGTCCTCTACATCGCAGGTCCCTTGACTACTTCTGTGGAAGTTTCACTTCAGAGTGACTTTCACAGTGTTCTGTGTTAGTTCCAGTTGGACTAATTACAGGTCAGCACAAAAAAAAACAGTGTGTCAATGTCCGTTGATACCAGCTAGAACTAGGCCCAGCTCACCTCCCTCTGTATCTTCTCCATGCTAGATGGCTCCCCACTTGAGGTTGTCCTAACCTTCAAGTACCTTGGTGCATGGTTAGAAAGCAGGCTCGACTTCATGGCTGAAATCAATGCCATCTGTGCCAAACTCTGCCTAAAACTCAGTGCCCTCTACTGCAATAAAAAGGACTGCCTCTCTCCACTGGTCTGTCAGGAGTTAGTCACCAAAATAGTTCTCCTGGTTTTTGACTACACACATGTGGTCTATGGCACTGCCCTGTCCACTTTCATGGCCAGACCGGACACCCTTTAAAACACCTTTTGTCTTTTTGCTACAAACTCTCCCTCTCACTCTAGTCACTGCTTCCTTTACTCCTCCCTAACCATCCTCCTGGTCCCCATACATTGCCAGTTCCACCCTGCTTCGCTCATCTCTACGTACTGGTTTGGGTCTCTCCCTCCTACTTATCCCATCTTCCTTCCTTCCCCCATCCCCTTCTCTTCCTACAGTTTGTGCTCCAGAAGAAGAATCAGCATTTATATAGCACTTTTTATACACAGTATCCCAAAGCACTTTGCAAGCAATGCTAGACTGGTAGTGAAGTGACTGAATGTGTAGTGGTGGCCATATCACACATCAGTACCCACACACAGCCTGGGCAATTGCATGAACCAGTTTTTTGGGAAGGGGAATGTTGGCCAGAACACTGGCAACATCTCCTACTCTTTGTGAAGACTGCCCTGGGTTCTTTTACTTCCACCCAGACACTCACCGGGACAGCACCAGGATGGGTAGAAAAGACTTCAGTTTTAATGTCTCATCCGAAGGATGGTATACCCCAGCAGTACAGCACACCCCTAATACTGCACTCAAGTGCCAGCGTTTTAGGTATGAGTCCAGTCCTGGTGTGGGATGAGAACCCATGACCTTCTGGTCCAGAGGTGGATGTGCTACCAACTGAGCCACACGGAGACCTGCACACTTTCTCCCTCCGCCACCCATACTTCCAAGTTGGAAAATCTGCTTTCTCATAGTGTCTCCCCTCCCTCTGTAATCAGCTACCCTCCTCCACATCTCTCTCCCTCCCTTACCTTCCCTCAGATGCCAACTAAAACTTCTCCCTCCTTCCCTTTCTTCATGCCAAGCCTCTTCCTGAACCCTTCCTTACCTTTCCCGACTCCATCTCCCAGCACTGGTTCAGCATCGCATCATCCAGGCCCTCTGCACTTTTTTGAATTTACCATATTTGCACAGTTGTTTTTGATTTTGCCCACTATTTGTTTGGCACTCAGTTGCAAAGTTTGACATTGCTCTCTGTAATGCATTTGATTTATGCACTTTATGTCATTGTTACTGAACCTTTATTATCAGCCAGGTTTTTATTTTTTTGTAATGTGTCCTCCCCTTCCTTTTCCCCTGGCTTGCTCCTGGAAATGAGCCTTGTCTCAAAGTGCCTTTCCCAGTTACCAATTTTCAAGTAAACTAAATAAATCACAATAGTCAAAGCATATCAGAATAGACAGCTGAAGTGAAAAGGAAAACAGGGTGGCGTTTAACAGTATGAAAATTATATTCTGTCATCTTTAGCATAGTTTTCTGCAGTTTATTTTCTTACTTTTTTAAAAACATACATACAGTACTGTAACAAATGATACCTTTAGCTTTTGCCTTTCTTAAATCCTATGATGAATGCTGCAAACAATGCTTATTGCAATAGACCTGTAGCTTGCTTCCTCAGTGGCCCTGCATCTACAAATGATGTTATCTGTACCAGACCTGTAGCTTGCTTCCTGAGTGGCCCTACAGCTGCAAATGATGTTCTCTACACCAGACCTGTAGCTTGCTTCCTGAGTGGCCCTGCAGCTGCAAATGATGTTCTTTACACCAGACCTGTAGCTTGCTTCCTGAGTGGCCCTGCAGCTGCAAATGACATTCATTGCATCAGATTTTTAGCTTGCTTCTTGAGTGGCCCTGCAACTGCAAATGATGCTCACTGCAGCAGACCTGTAGCTTGCTTCCTGAGTGGCTTTGCAGCTGCAAATAATGTTTTCTGCACCAGCTGTAGCTTGCTTCCTGAGTGGCCCTGCAGCTGCAAATGATGTTCACTGCACCAGACCTGTAGCTTGTTTTCTGAGTGGCCCTGCAGCTGCAAATGACATTCACTGCATCAGACTTTTAGCTTGCTTCCTGAGTGGCCCTGCAGCTGCAAATGATGTTCTCTATACCAGACCTGTAGCTTGCTTCCTGAGTGGCCCTGCACCTACAAATGATGTTATCTGTACTAGACCTGTAGCTTGCTTCCTGAGTGGCCCTGCAGCTGCAAATGATGTTCTCTACACCAGACCTGTAGCTTGCTTCCCGAGTGGCCCTGCAGCTGCAAATGATGTTCTCTGCACCAGACCTGTAGCTTGCTTCCTGAGTGGCCCTGCAGCTGCAAATGATGTTCTCTACACCAGACCTGTAGCTAGCTTCCTGAGTGGCACTGCAGCTCCAAATGATGTTTTCTGCACCAGCTGTAGCTTGCTTCCTGAGTGGCTCTGCAGCTGCAAATGATGCTGACTGCACCAGACCTGCAGCTTGCTTCCTGACACTGCAGTTGCTAATGATGCTGACTGCATCAGACCTGTAGCTTGCTTCCTGAGTGACCCTGCAGACCGCTCATTAAGAAGCTGCATATGTAGTGGACTGCTGCTACATGTTCACAGACATAGCTCTACAAAGCCATCTGCATTTTTTCTCATTTTGAAACACGGGGCACCGTGTTTGAACTCTTAGCCCATGCACTAACACTATTAGATCCACATTGTTCTGTACACTCGGAGAACTCTAGAAATAATAACAGTGCCATAGTGGAAAGAACAGTTAGCGTGGCTCTAAGCTGCCAATGCAAAACACAAGTGTAAGTCTTGCATGCAGGCAACCTGGTTTATTCAAAGGTTTGTGGAGGTGCTAGCCAGCTGTTAGTGTTGTGCTAGTTAATGCATTCCCAAGCCTAGTTTTACACACATGCACAGTGGTGAGCTAACACTCCCTCCACCAGAAAAACTGGTGCCTTCAAGAAATTAACCCCACACCCTTTAACACCCCCTTCCCACTTGATCCCCATTCCTAGTATAACAATATCCTCCTTTGTAATCTAGTGTACCCCCCTTCCTGATCCCCATGTCCAGTATAAAGCTATCCTGCTTGGTAGTCTATTGCCACCCAAATACCACAGCCGAAGACAGCAGCTGAGACTTCACCTCCACTCACCTCCACAATCATCTGCATCTGCTGTACACAGGTACTGACAAATGTAAGTCCAAACCCGTCATGCTGCTCATGCACACAGACTTAGTTTTTATTCAGTACCTGTTTTGTTGTAACAGTAACATTTACTGTGTATTTTACACAGCGATCTCACCACCCTTAGGGGGTGTCTTACTTCTAACACACCCACTGCCATGTGTTGCCTGGGGACAATCAAATCCACCTTGGTTGCCTCAGAAAGCAAATTTCGTTTCAGAAATACAAGTGCCCGGTTATGTGGCCATGAGAGGGGGTGGTAACTATATAACTCCCAAGTTTGGTGAGATTACTGTGTACAGTAAAAACAGTTATGGTTACAGCAAAACAGG
The DNA here is from genome assembly GCA_016271365.2 of Neoceratodus forsteri. Taxonomy (NCBI): domain Eukaryota; kingdom Metazoa; phylum Chordata; order Ceratodontiformes; family Ceratodontidae; genus Neoceratodus; species Neoceratodus forsteri. The sequence goes on along the minus strand of CM057450.1, from coordinate 1,466,828,778 downwards.
CACTGAAAAAAATTAAGTCCATGTGCATGTGCAGTATGACTGTTTTCTGACTTAATTTATTCCTTGACCTGTGTGCGGCAGATGGCAAATGGCTGTGGAGGTGAGTGGCGGTTAAGTGCTGTCCATCATCTCAGTGCTGCAGCTGGGGGCCAGGGGCCACTAGACTATCAGTGAAGATATACTGTATTTATACTGTGCATGGGGATCAGGGAGAACAGGGTCCACTAGATTACCAGAGAGGTTATAGTTATACTGGGTATGGGGAATAGGTGGTGGTGGTGGAGGTGGGGGTTACATGGCAAATTGGTTTTGTGAGTCACAAAAAGGCTAATGAGTCAGGAAAACAGGGCCTGCTTTTTTGACTTTCAACAGTCTAATGCATTAACATTTTAAAAAATATTAATACATGAAAAACAATCTTACACCTTACACTATCTAACTTTCAGACTTAATGTCCAACACATGTTGTTGTTTTTTTGAGCAAGCGTTTCTCTTGTTTTTTTTTTTCACTTTTGTCACTGCTTAGGCTCACTAAAGCAGGGTCTTATCTCACAATAGTGGGTTCATACTCATGAAAGTGACATTCATCAGTTTACAAAAACCAAGTTATGAAAAATGTGTGAAATAAATTAACTGAAAATACACAAAATAGCATTTTATCTTCTTAGTAATTTTAAAATTAAAAATTTTTTAGTCAATCCATGACTCAAAGAATCATCTTTGTCTTAAACTCTAACAAACCTACAATTTTCAGGTTTCAACACACAACTATTCTTGAGCTATCCACAAGCAAACAAAAAGGTCATAAAAACATATTTTATGTATTTTTAATCTTCATAGAACTGTAAAACCATTGAACTGGATATTACCAAATTTACATGATCCAGAGAGACTGGTACCAACTGCGCACATGTCAGATTCAAGGTTATTCCATCCAGGGGCAATACCATTATTAAGGTGCAAATATAGGGGTTTAACTTCAAATTGCCTACTCAACCCTAATAATAGTGGCTATTCCTCACCACTGTTATGTGTTGGTTGGCAGAATCAAGTCAAATTACTGTGCAAGTATTACAACACAGATGCACAGGTCAGTTAAAAGTTATTTTGTTTTGGAGTTTTGGGGACTTTTAATCCATTTTATAAGAATGATACAAACTCCAGGGTGTGACCATTTATACTGTATTAACTGCACTTCTCAGATCATTTAAGGCATTCTGCTTTGCTTTGTGACTCACAGCCCACAAAAGGAATGTGGCAATTTCTGCATAACCATGTACTAATGCATGTGTTATTAGTTACATATTGCATGCTTCATTTAGATGTGGGTTTTTTATACTGGTAGTTTGTTAGGTAAAAGAGCAACAATAGTCTCATGCCATGTAAAAAATCTAACTTGTTATTTTACGTATTTGTATTCTATTAGTAAATTGGCTCAAAATCTATACTTAATGACATCTGCACTCTACAGTTATGTCTGTAACCATTTAATACTGAAAGCAACTAAAACAGATTATTTTAGCTGATTTCATGTGAAAAACCTTTTGCATGAAACTCGGTATCAACATAAAACCATGCTGCACTGGGAAAATATTAAATTAATTTTAATGTCACAAATTATCAAAGGGGAGATTGATCAAATTGATACTGTAGTATTGACAGTTATAAAATGTCTAACCACATCAAATAATTTGATTGGTAGTACTGTGTGTCAATACGGAGTCTTGTTCATTTTCCTGAAAATATTCAGATTTGTGGGTAATGCAATTTGCTCAAGGTTAGCAATGTAGAGAGTACTTGTAAATTATAGATTGTTGCTAATACTTGAATAATAAGGCTTGACCAATAAAACAGATCTCCCCCAAGAAATTCATGGAAGGAAATCTAACTCTACACTTTTAGCACTAGTGTAAGTATACAACAAGCATTTTGGATAACAGGCCTACTATATAAGTAAGTTCAGATGTAAAGACCTGTGAGATCCCTAAAGTTTTTTTCTTAAAAGAGGACACAAAATCTATGCTCTCCCTTTTGAAGAAAAAGAGATTCCAAATTTGGGAAGAAGTTTTTTCCAAAAAGAAGGCAAAAATCATTGTTGCTTTACTGACAAGCAATTTAATAATGTGTTTTCCCAGGGTAACTGTAGAACAGACCTCTGTCCATGTTTGCAAATCTTAGCAATTTTGAAAGATAAACATTGGGTCTCAGGTAACACATATTCATCCTGTTTAGCTGACATCCACCTGGTCAACCTCATGGTAAACAGCTTAGAGAATAACAGCATATCCAATGGAATGAAAACTTAGTTTCTAGGGTCTGAATGAAAAAGAGGCACAAGTGAACAAGTAACGTGTTCTGTTTCACAGAGTAAAGTACATAACACTTAGCACCAGCACGTTAAATGCAGCAGTCTATGTCGAATTATCACTTCTCCTGTTTTTCTCTTCCCCAATGTGGATCTCTTCTATTAATTTTAAGCAACATTTAGATGTTTTTGGTGCAATATTAACAGCCGATTAGCAATTAAATCACAAATTGAAGTGAGAAAGAAATAATCACTGTGTATACATGACTGCTCAGCTTACAACACTGTCTCACTCTGCTGGTCTTCCAATGTGGTAGAGCACTTCTGGTTTCAATTCACATGGCCCCTCTCAGCACCAATCCAAAATGCGCTGGTGAGGGGCTGTGATGGGGGGAAGCCCACATGTGACTGAGAGTGACATGTACTGTTCTCCAGTCAGCTGCAGCACTGACTGCCACCCCAGCAGGCCATGTTATGTTGGAGCGAGAGGCACAGCCACTCCACACAGCTGCTTAAGCCGTTCACACTGCACTCACTCGGCTCAGTGTCCCCAACTTGGGAGAGGATCTGGGAGCACCATACTGATCAACTTACTCTGATCGGCTAAGTACCTACACGGAAGTCTTTGAACTGGAGAAACACAAGTAATCAGTTTGCTCCACTGCAAATGCAATTGTGTAAACAAACCTATGGTGACCTACTGGGAAATGAACCCAGACCCCTGGAATTCTGTCCCAGTGCTCTAATCAATGAGCTACAGGCTCACATGATTGGACCTGGGGTTCCTGGACACACTTTCTTTCTCTGGCATTATAAATCCTGCAGCTATGAACAATCAAGATGACATTTTGATTCATTTAAGCAGGATCGTAGTGAAACAAAATACTTCATGTCTGTCTGGCTGTCCTTGGTGCATAAAATGCAAAATGAAAAATGTCCAAAACAGTTCACTGCATTTGTTATTTTATTATTTATTAATTCATTCAGTTAATTAGTTATTAGATTTGGTAACCAGGAAAGGCACACTGGGGCAAGGCTCATTTCCTGGCTCAACCCAGGGGGAAGAATAAAGGAAAACAAAAACCCTGATTGGCAGAACTAACAGCCAAAAGGCAGTAGTGTTGAATTACATACAGCAGTTGTAGTAAGAATTTGAGCAGGCTATGTGTACTATTCATGGCAATATATTTTATTTTTATGTATTTTTATTTAAAATTGTGTTAACCAGGTAAACAGCACGGGGCCACTTGGCCCTTTTACAGGCTCAACCTGGATCTATAAAACATACACTAAACATTATAATCCAGTTAATCTGATTACACACCTTCACAACCCACAATCACAGAGGCATACTGGTGGCATATTTACATACATATATACATGAGTTTTGGTGTTAGTAACATAATATATATACATAGACAATACAGCATTAGTATTAAAAAAACAACACTTGATCAATCAGTCGAGGGCACACTTCATATTCCTGAATTGGAAATCTAACTTCCTATTTACCCTTAAATTACATTTGTACTGTACATCATTATTAACACATTTGTTTATAGATGTCTTAAAGCTATATCTATTTTTTTAAATTCCTCATGCTATCTGGGAGAGTAGTCCATGTTTTTATAGCCAATTGCTTAAAGGTTCTCTGTTTCTTTACAGTTTTGCATTGAGAAATTGTTAAAGTTATTGGGCCAGATTTTCATACCTCGGGCGCAAGCTGCAACAATGGCAGCTTGTGCCGAGTGCTGTTGCATCCGAGACCCTGCACCCGATTTTCCACTAGACAGGGTCATGGCGCCTAAGTCCCACTTGCGGCAACAGTGACAAATGCACCAAAGAAATGGTGCACCCACTAGGAATGCCACAGCAGCAACAATGGGGTGGATGGGGTGCAAGTTGTGCCCTTGGATGGGAGCATTTCAGTGGCTCATGCCCCCCCACCAAGCCTCGATCTGTCCATACCGAGTACCTCCACAATTACCCCTAGTGCCCTTCACACTCTGATCCTGGTAAAAGGTAGTATGCAACCAAATCCCTGGTGACTTGTGACCTCCTACTTTGGTAGGTATTGTCAACCATCCCACTCCCCAGCATGACCCTGATTCAGTGACTGGTACAGTTTTTCACACACCACCACAGCGGTCACCAAATGAACTGTCAGAACATGCCAGAGCATACAGTGCATGCTCTGACAGTTCATTCAGTGTCCTGCCGTGGTGGTGTGCAGAGGGCTGTGCCGGTCACCAAATTGGGGGTCAGGATGGGGAGGAGCAGGGTGGTTGGCAAAACCTGCCAGGGCAGCGAGGGCCATTAGGTCACCAGGGATTTGTTTGCATACTACCTTTTACAAGGATTGGAGTGGGGAGGCACTAAGGGTAATTGTGGGGGCACTGGTACAGGCAGATTGGGGCTTGGTGGTGGTGGTGGTGGTGGGGTACAGGATCACCAGGGCTAATATTGTGCACTGTATCATACAGATTATGGGCACATCAGGGCTGGGGACCAGTTGCCGGTCTATTGGGGGTCACACAGTGGAACATGGTGGACTACTGTCCACGGCGATGCCTAAGCACCGTTAGACCAGCCCTTGGCTGGTCTAATGCTACTTAGCACTTAGTCCTTGGGAAGGGATTTGAAAATCAGGAATTTGGGGTTGTGGCAGCCAGGGTCTGCCGCAAGACCCCTAGCACCATACCACAGCCATTTTTGCAGTGCAAGGCTAGTGCTAGCACACTTTGGTGCAAGCAGCCTGCTGATTGATGCAGGCTGCTTTCTAAAATAGCTCAGGGCACTACCCTTGGTGCAAGGTGCTTGTTGTGTCCAACATGTTGGATGCAAGCACCTTGTACCACTCCCAACCCATAGTATCTTGAAATGTTAAAGCTCTGCTAGTTACTTTCTATTCAAAAAAGGCTATCCTCAGGCTATCTGGTGCACAGTACAATGTATTAAATACAAAGCATGATGTTTGAATTGTATCTCTCTGTTCAACAGTCAACCAATCAAGTTTCTTTACATATACAGAGGGAAATTTACAAAGTATATAGTGAGGTTGTACTTGCAATAAATGCAGTAGTATTCTGTTTGCAGCTATCTTGGTGTATGATATTTAATTTGACTTTTTCTTACAACATTACAATGTTGACTTGATTTTCAAAGGTCAGAGAATGACATAAGGTGCTTGCACCACAAAAAAATGACTCAAAGAGCAAGCTACATCAAAACTTGAGTCAGTTCTAATTTTCTAATGCTGCTTGCATCAGCAGCAGAACTGCCTGTGCCAAAGTGGCTTGCATCAGACTTGCGTAAAAAAAATGGGTGCACCATGTCGCAACGAGGCTTGCACAAAAAAATGGCGCACCATCCACTATTTTGAATTTTCAAAGGTGGAACCTACTGACACTGAACCAAAAATGCATGCTGCTGTTAGACCAGCCAACTGGTCTAACTGACACTGGAGCATATAAAGGAGAGGGTAGATTATGTAGCAGATTGGTTATAGAGCCAGTATTCCCCTGCTGGTTTAGTTTAGAATGTTTTGGGGGCTTAACATGCCATTGTCTTGGCCATTTCATCTGCCGCATTTTTTGACTCAGCTTGAATCATTCTCACCACTAGGGATGTGTGAAACTGGAAAAGTTTGCCCAGTGAAATAGTTCACGTAATTAGCGCATATAGCAAAATATTTCACTGGGCAAAATGCAAAATTTCACCTGCAGTTGGATGTGAAATTTCACCCCCAAGCTGGTGAAATTTTGCTCATGGGTGAAGTTTTGCACCTGCGGGTGAAATTTCGCCACCTGCGGGAGTAATTTTGCCTCCCACGGTGAAATGTTGTGGCCACTGCCCACTGGCCAAAGTTCTCCCTGGTGTCTAGTGGTCCCCCCCGGCCATCATTTGCCGTAATAATATTAAATAAGCACCCCTCCAAAGTTACCCTACAGCCTGCAATAGTTTTATTAAAAAAAATAAATAATTCACCCTCCACTTCCTGGTGTCTAGTGGACCCCCAACCCTATCAATAGTTAGCAGCACCGACCCAGATCCCCCCAGTAACCCGATTGGGCCACCAGTACAGCCCTCCACTCGCCTCCATGGCCAGCAGCCCGACTGAGCACCACTGAACCCTCGAATGAATGAAGATGAATGAGTGCGTACTGCACTCATTCATTCATTCAAGTGCTCAGTGGCACTCAGTCAGGCTGCCAGCCATGGAGGTGAGTGGAGGGCTGTGCCGGTGGCCCATTCAGGTTACTGGGAGGGAGCTGGGTGGGTTCTGCTATCTATTGATAGAGTGGGGGGGGGTCTGCTAGACACCAAGGAGTGGAGGGTGATTTTTTTTTAATATAAAACAGAAGGAGGTGGCAGGGTAACTTGGGAGGTGCTTATTTAATATTATTATGGCCAATGACAGCTGGAGGGGGGGACCACTAGACACTCAGGGAGTGGAGGGTAATTTGTTTTTTTGCAGGGTAACTTGTGTGTGTGAGGCTGGGGGGTTCAATTGGACTTGTGGTGGCTGGCAGCGATGGGTGAAATTGCAGGCAAAATTGCAAAGTTTTGCCCCAATTTCGTGTAACATTTCGCCTGGTGAAATTGCCGATTTCGCTGCAATTTCTCTGGAGAAATTTAATTTCACTGCATCTCTACTCACCACATGCATTGTCTTTGTGATGCAGCTTGAGTCAAATTCTGGCCTCATGCATTGTCTTTTTGATGTGGCTTGCATCACTGTCATTCCATATATCACTTATCTTTTTAACTCAGTCTGAGTCATTCTCATCCTCTGTATCATCTTTTGACGCACATTGAATCTGTATTGCCCCATGCGTTTTTGACTCAGCTTGCATCATTCTCTCCACATGTGACACATTTTTGACACATCAGACCTCTTGCATCATTTTGGGGGACTTTGCCACAGAGAATGAATTTCTTGCAAAATATGGCACACAGTCCTTGGCACACCTGGATTTGATGCAGGGTGGTAGTTTGATGCACCTTGCGTCAGTCTAAGGACGCTTTGAAAATCTGGTCCAGTGTGGATATAAAGAAGTATCATTACTGTAAATAAGTAAAACGCCATGGTCAGGATATTCAAAGGTCCTGGTTTGGGACTGGTAAATGATTGATCCAAGAAAAAATTAGTGCCTGGAGCAAAACTGAGGTCGATTAGAATATGCCAGGGCACACTGCGAGTGCTGCAGGCATGTTCAAATATACCAGCTAGGCACTATCCCAGTTGCAATTGCAAACCCCAGCCCACTACTGGCCACAGGAGACATGTAGCCAATAAAGTAATATGGAGATTGCAAGAGCAATATAGTTGTTAGGGCCCATTAATGGTGATTGCTCCCCTGTAACAAGCTACCATATTCAAACTTTAATGTGGAAATAACCCCATAGCACAAGCATGGTGCTGTAGGGTCATTTACATCTCATTAGGGACTCATAACAGGCCCAGAACACACACGGATAGTGACCCCATCTCTTGGCTCAACTCAGGGTGGTTGACCATGTACGAGCTCTCATCAGCTCAGTATGTCTACCCTGGTAAACCTTTTAAAATAAAAAAAGAGATACATAAATGCATAATACTGCAGCACCTAATTCCTGGTATCCAGTGGTCTCCCTGCTCCTTGATCAACATGCCAGTATATATACACTTATTTTTCCTGCTGTCTAGTGGTCCCCCCCATGCCCTCAACAGCTGCCATAAAATATGTAATATAGTCCCTGGGGTACAGTGGCCCCCCCGCACCTTCATCAGTTCAAAGCTTCACCCTGACCCACTCACCCAATCAACTCACCATGACCACCCTCCAGTCTCCCTTCTACAATAGATGCATTCCCCATTGACAGCTAGGACAGACCCTCCACTCTCCTCCATGGTCAACCAGTGATTGACTTTTCACAATTACATGCCTACTGTAAACAGCTGTTTACAGTAGGTAAGGAATTGCATACAGTCAGTCAGTGGCTGGCCGTGGAAGTGAGCAGAGGGTCTGTGCCAGTCTCTAATTGAAGTGTCCATCTATCATAGAAGGGGGTTTGGAGTGGTGGTCACAGTGGGGACTGGGTGGGTGGATCAGGTGAGAAGCCTCAAACTGATGGGGTGGGGAAGCCACTGGACACCAGGGAGAGTTAATGACCGCTATGGTGGGGGGATTAGGTTGGGGGTACCAGTGGACACCAGGGAATTCTACATTTTCTACTGTAGGGTGTTCTGGTAGGCGGAGGGACCACGGGGCACCAGGAAGTTTTACATCTTATATGGTGGGTGTTCGGGGGCAGGGGGACCACTAGATACCAAGGAAATCTATATCTTATACAGCTGGATGTTTGAGAGAGTTGGGAGACGACTGGACTCTAGGGAATTTTACATCAAATACTGTAGGGGGTGGGAGGCAGCAGTTAGGGGCTCGGGTCATAAGACTTGGTTTGAGGAGGTGGCAATTAGCATAACTTTAACATTTAGTTACTGCCTCTCCAAGCCTACTAGCATGCCAGTGCACCTATATGCAAGGTGCTTTGAGCTGCTTTGCATTGGCATGATTATGGTTGTTTGCAGATGGGTTAGCGACTCACTAACCGTGCCATCCAATGTGGCATTTTGTAGTCCTTCCCTGCTTTGGGGATACAAGCGAGTCACAAACCCATTTTGTGATCTCTCTCTAGATATTTGAATATCCCAGGTCTACTGTGTATAGCTGTAATAATACACTTTTTTTGGAAGGGTTTGATAATCATCCATAAAATAAAGTCTTTTTATTTTTTGTGTCTTCTTTAAGTTTTATGTATCAACTGACCTATGTGTTGTATTGCTGCAAAATGTGCTGTGTCACCAAGAGAGGTTCCTGCCTATCATTTGTCATTCATTATTAGGGAGCCATGTAGTTAGTTCAGTTAGCATGTTTCTAAAATTCCAGCAATCAGCTCTATAAAGGTACCATCCTTCACAACAAAATAGTTTTTTTGGTTGAATTATCTAAAGATTTCTTTAAAAAGAAAGCATAATTCCCCCCAAAGGATACAACAACATATTTACTGTAAAATTAACATTGGTAACACTAGGGCTGTCACATTCCATGTTTGTGGTAGTTTCTCCTGCAAAGGTCATGATTAGTGCAAGCCAGTATTGCAAAAATCCACTCGCAGCAGTACTCTACCCGAGGCTGTTTTAGGTCTTTTCCACAAGTTTAGGTCTTTTCAACAAACAAAATTGCGGAAATGTCGAATTTCACCAATTGATATATGACTCCCCAGAAAATGCAACTTTCTGCAGCTTTTACAGTTTTTCAACTGAACATGTTTCTGCATTTCAAAAACCAAAAATGCAGTTCACATGAAAACATGAACCTTTTTTAATTACAGTTTACTTGAGAGAACTCTAAAGAAGTCACAGCAAAATTCCATCAAGTTTCTTGGAAGTGGAATTATAATGTTACCCATAATTAGAGACAACAAACAGCAACTGATGCATCCCTCTTCTCACCGCTATGGCTGGACACCATCCGTATGAATGAAAAGGAGAGGGACAGAGAAAGAGAGAGAGAGACAGACACTATAGTAATCCACCCTGGTGGTTAACCAAGAGCACAGACTACTATGTTTGCTAGCTGTCACTTTTATTTTTAAACAGTGACCAGGATAAGAAGGCTTTTTGAGGCAGTGTCTGTTCTTTTTAAATTATGGGTGGCATAAAGGGAGCAGGTTTGAATGATGTGCCAGTGGTCTGGGGAAGGGGGACTATACATAAGTATGACAAGGAGGTGTAGAGGGTGTAATGGGTGCTAGTGGATGGAGAAATAGAAATTACTGTTGTTTTTATTACTGTTTATTAAATGTTTACAACACTGGTCGTGGGCACCAAATGTCACACTCAGGAAGGGGGGACTTTGGTAGCACCAGGGTAAGGATCCTAGGGGGCCACATCTTTTCAAGTATAATTTTCTGACACCAAGGTTGGACACTTGGTATTGGAATCAGGGGGGATTTTCAGCAGTACTAAGACTGGGCAACTAAAAGTCAAATTTTTTTATTTGTTAACTCTTTCTGACACAAGAGTTGGGCAATCCATGTCAGAATGGGGGAGAGGTGTCTTAAGTGGCACTGGGGCTGTGCTGCCCACAGCTACATTGTTTTATTTATTAAATGTTTCCAGCACTGTGGTTGTGCACTGAGTGTCTTAATCAGGGTGGGGGGGTCTTCAGTGATACCGGGTATGGTCTCCCAGTGGCTGCCATTTGTTTTTTTAACATTTACAACACCAAGGTTGGTCACCAGGTGTAGGGCTTTAAGGGGAAAAGTGTTAACTTTAGGGAGCCTACATAGGGATAGGCTGCCAGTGTCAGCAGCAAATGTACTTCATGGATCTGAGTCCAGGGATGAGCTCCTGGTGTTGGTATAAAGACTGGTTGGACACACACTGAATGGGCTCTTGGTGACTGCAGTTAATAAGTCAGAGGTTACTGAGGCAAAACCTGCCACTAGGGATGGACTCCCAGTGGTTGCATAATTCTCTTTTTTCATATACAGTAGGTCACAAAACCAGAAGATAAAGATGTGTTTTCAGATACAAACCCATCTTTACTTCCTTGTTGCAAAGTGTGCTGCATATCCAGATTTTGAGTGGCACAATACTGTAACAATGGCTTTAAAATGTTGACAGGTGAAATGGCTGTAGCCAACTAAGAGCTGTTTTTTTTTCATTCTGCATGTGTACAGACTTCATTTTTATTTTTGTTTCTAATGTCCCGTTTTAATTTTTTTTTTCAATTTCAAAACACAATCGCCATCTTTGGGACAGGATGTAAGAAACATGCATGTTTCATGTTTCAAATCCCATCCATTTCGTGTTATTGATAGAAACAGAAATATAGCATTTGTTGGCAGAAAGGGACTGCTTAGCCCATCCAGAGTGCCTAGATGGTCCCTGCCTAGTCTGTCTCTGCAGAACCTAACTGGTCTCTGGCAATCCTCCCACCTCCCTGCCTGTTAATTAATATCCCCCTATGTCTCAAGGATGTCTCTGGTTCTCTTTATCATCTGTTATGGGAGTGTGTCAAGATTCAGGCTTTCTGGCATTCCATCCAGAGAGCCCTGGATCCCCTTTTGGGACTGGAAAATCTCTTCACCCCCCCCTCGAGTTGTTTATTAGCTATTTTCTCCCAGCACCCCTTAATGTTAAGAAAGCTCATCTGTCCCTTGTGGCTGCCATGGCCAAGCTCATTATGTTACGACATTGGAAGGATGATGCTCCTCCATCCTTTTAAGAGTGACATTATGAGTGCCTGATGGCTCTCCAATTGGAGAAACACATAGCATCAATGTGAAAGCGACCTCTGCTTTTTTCCCTGCACCTGGGAGTCTCTCTATACTTTATTGTCTCCCAGAGGCACCCAGGGCTCCACCTGATTCCATTCAAGCCCTTCTTCCTTTGTTCCTTAAGATCCTGGAAGGGGCATATCCTGCTTTGAGGTTTTGTAGTTTAGTAGTGTCACAGACAAGGGGGGTGGTTATGTGTGGGGCGGGATGGTTTTTAATTTTGGTTGTGCTTCACTTCAGCCTTTTCATGTATGTTCTGGACCATGTTCTATATTGGGTGTTTGTTCCTGTTTTCTTGCTCTGTGTTGTAGTTGAGAAATTCTAATAAAGTATACTAAACAAATAAAAAAGAAATATTCCCCAATGTCTATTCCACGCATGCTTGAAGCCCCGTACTGTGTTTGCCTCCACCACTTCTGCTGGCAGTCTGTTCCAGAAGTCCACCACTCTTTCAGTGATGTAGTACTTCCTCAAATCCCTCTCAAACTCCTCCCCCCAGCTTCATCATGTGCCTTCTGTTCCCAGTGCTCTTTCTCATTTGAAAGAGACTACCCTCCTGCACACTATTCACCACCATGAGGTACTAGTAGGTATCTATCATGTCCCTTCTTGCTCTCCCCTCTTCCATTGTGTACTAGTTGAGATCCCTTAGTCTCTCTTCTCTTTGGGCTTTTGATGTAACCCATGCATCATTTTTGTTGCCGTCCTCTGGACTGCCTCCACATTGCTTATATTATTTCTGAGATATGACCTCCAGAACTGGGCACGATGCTCCTAGTGGGGTTTCACAAGTGAGCAATACAGTGACAACACCACCTCCCTCCTCTTGCTGGAGATACCTCTCCCTATGCATCCCAGCATCCCACTGGCCCTCCCCTCTGCTTTGTCACATTGCCCTGTTACTTTGAGGCCATCAGATATGATTACCCCAAGGTCCCTTTCCTGTTTAATGATATCTCCCTCCCATCCTATACATGGTTCCTGGGTTCCTATGCCTGAGATTCATGATTTTGCCCTTTTTGGAATTTAACTCCAACTGCCATGCTCTTGACCACTCCTTGAGTTTCCCAAGATCCCTACACATTCTCTCCACCCACTCCTGAGTGTCCACACTGTTACAGATTTTGGTGTCATCTCCAAAAAGGCATACCTTCCCTTCCAGTTCTTCTGTATAGCCACTTATGAAGACACTGAAGAGGACCAATCCCAGTACTGAGCCCTGTGACTTCCTGCTGGTCACCTATGTTCCCTCTAAGCTGCACGCCTGTCCACCTGCTCACAATCCAGAAGACAGCCATGCACTATGGTAGCAGTGGCGCACACAAGATGTGCTGAATAAGCTCCCAGCCTACTCTGTTACATACTGCTGCTTGCAGGAAGAATCCAGGCTACAACTCCTGAATCTCTGAATCATCTTGACTCCTTTCATATTATCATCCACCCCCTTGCACTAAAGAGTGTTTTTCTCACTCTCTGCTTCGTAAATTACCTCCCACTGCTATGTTGTCTCATTGGAATGTGTAAATTTCACACACACACACACACACACACACACACACACACACACACACACAGAGTTCTGTTGAGATGCACACCCCTGCCCATGGCTGTATAGTGAGCTCTACAGACGTAATCCATCTTTGTGCAACAACAGGTTTAAAAACAAATTTACAGACTACAGCAGGATTTGATGTGCTTTCCATAGAGAGAGCAATGGGGAAACTGGGAATAAAACCTCATTGAGCAGCTAACTACTAGGGCTTATTAGTGAAATACTGCGCAACATGTTCATTTCCAGTCCCCAACTTCCCTCTCCTCACCATTAATATCCCGATGGAAACATAGAAACATGGATATTGACAGCATATAAGGACTACGTGGCCCACCTAACCTGCCCATTTACCCTATCGACTGTAACACTGCAGACCCTACTTGATCTCTTGCCTTACCCCCACTTCCCTACCTGTAAGGTTCGCTTATGCCTATCCCATGAATTCTTGAAACCTGTTACTGTGTTTGCCCCGCCACCTCTGCTAGGAGGCTGTTCCAGGCATCCACAACTCTTTCAGTGACGATGTACATCCTCACATCTCCCCTGAGTTCCCCCTGCCAGCCTCATAGCATGTCTTCTTCTTCTTCTTGAGTATCTTTTTTTTCTGACAAATGCTTCCCTCTTGAACCTTATTTATACCTGTGAGGTATTTGAATCTTTCTATTATATCCCTTCCTCTCCCTCCTTCTCGCTAGGGTGTACATATTGAGGTCCTTCAGTCTTTCCTCATAGGGCTTGTGATGCAGATCCTGCACCATTTTATTTGCCCTACTCTGGACTGTGTCTACCCTGTCTATGTCCTTCCAGAGATGTGGTCTCCAGAACTGGACACAGTACTCTAGGTGAGGTCTCTCCAGTGATCTATACAGTAGTAATACTGCTTCTCTCTTTCTATTGGTGATACCCCTCCCTATGCACCCTAGCATCCAACTTGCTCTCCCCACTGCCTTGTCACATACTGTATGGCTACTTTTAGATCATCAGATAGGATTACCCCCAGTTCCCTTCCTTGTCTGGTGGTGGGTAATACAACCACCTCCCCTTTTGTTCTCTGCCCCTCGGTTTCTGTGCTCAAGTGCATGATTTTGCTCTTCTTCACATTGAAACTTAACTGTCACACTCTTGACCACTTACCTAGTTTCTTAGATCTCCATTCATGTTTTCCCCCACCCCAAAGTGTCTAACCTATTGCAGATTTTAGTGTCATCTGCAAAAAGGTATACCTTCCCTTCTAGCCCCTCTGCAATGTCACTAATAAAGACATTAAAGAGGACCAGTCCCAGTACTGATCCCTATGGCACTCAACTGATCACCCTCCCTCCCTTCCTTGGAATGAACCATGTTTACCACTACCCTCTGTCTCCTGTCCCCCCATCAATATTTCACCCAGTTTACCACCTTTGGACCTACTCCTTTTTATTTTTTATTTATTTGTATTTTGCTCACCAGGTAATGACTCTGTAACGAGTTCACGTTCAGGTCAGACCCGACGTAAATTACAATATACAAACAAGTACACATGAATAATGAAAAACACTAAACATTACTAAAACACTTCCATACATCAATTTCTAATAAATAACATTTCATCCGAGATTTAAAACATTGTAAAGAGGGGGCACAACTTATGTCATCTGGAAATAAATTCCAGCAATTAGGGGCTGCAGCAGAAAATGAATGAGAGCCTGATGTTAACTTACATGGGCTAGACTGTAAGCGAGTACCCTTATAGGAACGCACATTTTTTGAGGTGTCTGGAATCATGAGTAGCTTACTTAGAGGAAAATGATTTTTTAGAGAATAGGGACTTATAGATTAGGCAACCAAAAATATATTGGACTCTAGCACTTGTAGGTAACCACCCCAAAATGGAGTATAACAGACAATGGAGGGTATGTGGGGAAAGACCTAAGATGAACTAACAAACATTATTCTAAAGTATTTGAAAGTGAGGTAATAAAATACCTACAGCAATTGACCTCCTTGTTTCCAAAGAGAAGCACCTTTTTAACTTGTATAAAGTGCCTAGTTTACAACTGATTTGTCTACAAATAGCCCTTATCTGAGGAGAAAAGGATAGACTAGGATCTAATAGTACACCCAGGTACTTAAATTCATGAACTTGATCAATAATATTCCATTTTGCATCATGAATTGTTAAAGATGGATTATCTTTCAATGGGGGGGATAGCATTACTTTAGGCTTTTTGGTATTAAGAATTAACACATTTAATTCAAGCCAGTTACAAACATCTGTAAACTCCTTTTCCATGGTGAGAGATATTTGAGATGCTGTTTTTGCCATAGAAAAAATTATTAAATCATCTGCATATAGCAGGCACTCACACGATTTACATAAAGATGGTAAAGAATTAATGAAGAGCGAGCACAGCATTGGGCCCAAAATTGAGCCCTGAGGAACCCCGGTGTCAATGGTGTGGAGAGAGGAGACTGAGGTACCAACTTTAAGAAACTGAGATCTATTCGATAGTCATTGAACCAGAAAACTACATTGTAAGAAAAGCCAAGGTCATCCAATTTGGAACATAGCAAAAAATGATTAAGAAGATCAAAGGCCTTGGTCAGGTCTATGAACACCACCCCTAACATAAGACCATCATAGAAGTCCCTAAGGGCAGTGTCCGTGAACCCGACCAAGGCTGTCTCAGTTCCATGATTTTTGTGGAACCCATTTTGTTCAGGGCCATGAACTTCATAAGACTCTAGATAGGCCAAAATCTGATTTGCCACAATTTTTTTAGGCATCTGACTGAGAGGATTCAAAATTGAGATAAGCCTGAAATCATCATTTAATTCTGCTCTAGATTTTTTTGGTACAGGGACCACTCTTGCACACTTCCAAGATAATGGGAATGAACTCGAAATCATAGATAAATTAAAAATAGTACAAAGAGGATCTACTATTGATGGAGAGATTAATCTTAGAAACCTACCATCCAGTCCATCCCCACTATCATTAAAGCTGTTAGGTATTGTAAATATTAATTTCATAACCTCACTTCTAGAGACTTTATGGAAATAAAAAGTAGGTCTGCCACTATCCATTGACACAGAATTAGAAACACCTGCAACCTGGTTTGGTATACAAGATTTATAACTAGATAAATCAGAGAATTTAGAACAAAATAAGTTTGATATTTCAGCAGTATCAGTAACCACACCTTGAGCAGTGACTAGTGTCCTAATAATTTGATTTTCTTGTGGAGAAAGAAGTTGACAAACTGAATCCCAACATGTTTTTCAGATTGAATAAATTATCATCAAATTGCTGTTTATGAAATGCATTTTTAGCTTCCTTAACTAATAAACTAACCTTATTACGCAGATATCTATATATAACTAGAGAAAAGGCAGTTGGAATGTCTTGTAATTTACTCAGGCCAGCTCTCGTGCCTTGATCCACTCCTTTAGATCAAAAGAGAACCATCTATTGTAGGTCCCTCTGACTCTTAATTTATGGAGAGGAAAGTAAAGATCCTGTATTGGTATTAATTATTTACAGAAATAATCAAGTGCGTTTTCAGGATTAGGGATAGCATTTAATTAGGACCAATCTATTGGAGACAAAGGATATTGTAAAATTGAAGTATCAACAGCCTTAAAGTTCCAAAAATAAATAAACTGAGAAGGGACTTTAGGTCTCTTAAAATTAAGAACACAGTAAGTAGCTTGGTGATCGCTGGTGGAATCAGGCAACACACCAACTGATGTCATCATATGTGATCGATTAGTAACCACCCAATCAATCAAGGAATGATTACCAGAATGTGGGTTCAATCTTGTGGGTTCCCTTAGAATTTGAAACAATTTATAAGACTGTAACAAGTTTTCATAACCATGGGCGTCAGATTCTAACCTATTCAAATTAACATCACCAAGCATAATGAAATCGACATCAGGCAAATTATCAGAGAACTTTGCCAAAATCTCCCTCAAACTATCTACTCCACTTTTGGGTGGATTATAAAGACAGTCTAGTTTTAAATATTTTCTACCCCCAAAATGATTGTAAGAATTAACCAGTCAGACACATTATCACTATCATTATTACCATCAAGAATAGCCACCTCATGGGTCTCTTTATAATAGATAGCCACTCCACCCCTTTCTTATTTCCTGGTCTGTCAGCTCTTACAATTGTATAACCAGCTATATTACACAAGCTATCTAATATACCAGCCTTAAGCGAGGTTTCTGACAAAACAATTAAATCAGGTGCATAAGAGAGACAAAGGGTTTCAATTTCAACTAATTTCAGAAGCAGACTCCTAACATTTGAATGCATGATTTTTATCACATGAGAGGCATACCATGGTGAGTCACCACCCCTGGCAGAATTACTTGGGTTCCAAGGCCCTGGATTGACCTCCACATCACCTGCTAATATTAACAAATAGCCTAGAGCAAACAGCCTAACTAACATGCCATCCCTCCCCAACCCTCTCAAAACCAGGGATTTAGTATTTGGAAGAAGATATGATCCACACTAGGTGACCGCATTCCGTTCCAAAGACAACAGACCCTTAGCATCTATTAAAAAAACACCTGTAACAATCATATTTGATTTAGAAACATAGAAGTTGATGGCAGATAAGGATGACAAGGCCCATCCAGTCTGCCCATTTCTTCTGCCTTATGAATGTGCCATAGACCTTTACTCTGTCAATGGCCTATTTATTCATACTCATCTGTATTGCTTCCTTATGCCTATCCCATGCATGTTGGAAGCCCTGCACTGTATTCATATCCATCACTTCTTGAGGTAGGCCATTCCATGCACCCACCACCCTTTCTGTGAAAAAGAATTTCATCACATTACCCCCTTAATCGGCCTCCCTCTAATCCCATGCTGTGTCCTCTTGTCCTGCTATTTTTCTTATATTGAAACATGTTAGACTCTTTCACCTTGTTAATGCCACTTAAGGTGTTTGAATGTTTCGATCATATCACCTCTCTCCCTTCTTTGCTCCAGGGTATACGTATTGAGCTCCATTAATCTGTCCTCATATGTTTTCTGATGCAGTCCCTGCACCATTTTGGACATACTGAAACCCGAAAGTGTACTCCCCCCCCTTCTCACACGTAAATAAATACAAACTAACATAATTACAACTACCAAACACTAACAATAAAAGCACATAAAACCTAAAACAATTGCTCAAGTATGCCATTTTAAGAACCTACCAAGGTTTTTTGACCTGTAACAGCCCTAAATAACTCCTAGGCTTCCTAGCTTGTTTATAAGTCTCCTATATGGAACAATGTTGAAAACCACAGCCACAATGCCACCCTGATCCAATTCCCTGGTCACCCAGTCAAATAAATCTATCATATTTGTTTGACATGATGCTGCTGCAGATCATGCACACCACTGGATTCAAGATATTCCACAATCCTCTCCTTAAATAGTGGTTCCATTAATTTCTCCACCTCTGAAGTCAGGCTGATTGGGCTGTAACTGCCAGCCTCTTCTTTGCTCCCACTTTTGTGAAGTGGGACTACATCTGCCTCCTCCAGTCCTTCAGAACCACTATGATTTCCAGTGAGTGGCCTAACAGGGTTGTCAGAGGTGCAGACACTTCTTCCCTGAGCTCCCTCAATATCCTAGGATGCACCCTGTCTGGTCCGACTGCTTTGTCCACTTTCAGATTTGTAAGTTCCTTCAGGACTTTCTCCTCTGTAAATGGACTAGTGTCTACCTCTTTTCCTTTGATGCTTTTGGCCCTTCTTTGTGGTCTCTTGTCTTCCCCCTTCCTTAGTGGACATACAACAAAAGTATTTGTTCAAGATGTCTGCGTTTTCCTGGTTCCCCTCGATGCACCCTCCCTCTAGTTTTTCTCTTTTTGCCTATGTACCTAAAAAATACCTTGTCCCCTTTCTTTACTGCTGGGCTATTTTCTCCTCTGTTTGCCTCTTTGCATTACTCATTGCTTTTCCTGCCTCCATCTGTTTCTCCTGATACACAACTCTATCCTCCTCTCTCTGTGTCTCCTTATACCTCCTGTATGCAAACCTTTTTGTCCTTACTTTCCCCGGCCACCTCTTTTGAGAACCATAGCAGTCTCTTTTTCCTTCTACTTTTGCTTACTTGTCTGATACAGAGGTTTGTTGCCTTCTCTGTCCCTCCTTTGAGATTCATCCACTGTTCCTCCACTTCCCCCAAGTCCTCCCCACCACCCTGCCAGGGTGTCCCTCAGGCATTTCCTCATCTTTTTAAAATCAGCCCTCCTGAAGTCCAGGACCCTCACCTTTGTGTGGTCAAATTCTGCCACAGTACTTACATTGAACCACACCGTATGGAGATCACTGGTCCCCAAGTGGCTACTCACTGTGACATCTGCAACACTGTCCTATTGGGGAGTGCAAGGGCCAGTATTGCCCTCTGATGAGTGGGTTCTTTTAGAAGTTGCCTGAGGAATGCCCCCTGCAGGGAGTCCAAGATGTCCCTGTTCCTAGCTAAAGTTGCAGCTGGGACACTGCAATCTACATCCAGCAGATTGAAGTCCCCCACCAACAGGACATCTCACTTGTTTCCCATCTTTTGGAGGGCTTCCACCAGAACTTATCCAACCCCCCCAATGATGGAGGCCTGTAGATTACGCCTCTGTGAATAGCAGCTGCCTTCCCTGTTTCTAGGGTGACCCACAGTACTTCTGCCTGCCCTTTCCTGAATTCCCTGTATCTCAGTAGCTTTTATGCAATCCCTCACATAAAGAGCCACTCCTCCCCTTTCTTTCCCACCATGTCCTTTCTGAAGAGAGTGTAGCCTGGTATGACTATATCCCAGCTATGGTTCTCAGCTCACCATGACTCGGTAATGGCGACAATGTCCAGGTCACCCTGTGCAATGATGGCTTCTACATCTGGGATTTTGTTTCCCAGGCTTTGAGCATTTGCACACATGGCCTTCCAGAATCTGCTACCACCCTGCATGTTAACCTTCTATGTCCCCTTTTGTCTTCTCTCCTTACCCCCTCTGCTTTCATTACCATTGCTCTTCATTTCTACCATTTTGTTTCTTTTGTTGTTAGGTACCCTTGGGGATTTCTCTACCTTAGAATTCTCCCTACTTCAATTTGGAGGGGGGCAGTTTATGTCTTTGCCATCCCCCAGGCTAGTTTAAATGCTCGCCAAAGTAACATTTAAACCATTCAATGAGGACTGTGGTTCCCTTCCCAGATGGATGCAGGCCATCTCCCCTGTATAGACCCTGTCCCTTCAGGTGGGACACCAGTCCCCAATGTAGTCAAACCCCTCCTCTCTGCACCATTCCTTCAACCATGTGTTGAAGCTCCTGGTACACAGTTTCTATCCTTCCCTCTGTCATAGACACATAGCACCTCAGAAAACACCACTGAGCATGCTGCCTGCCTAAGACCCCTCCCCAATTCCCTGAACTCATCCCTTACTCTCCTAACCTCATCTCTAGCCAGGTCCTTGCTCCCTAGATGGACAATGATATCCAGCTTTTCCTCCCATCCTGCTGCCCTAGCGATCCTCAGGATCCACTTCCCATCCCTCCAAGCAGTGGCACCAGGTAGGTACCTAACTTACTTACTTACTTACTTCCTGTTGTCAAATCTATCCCTTAACAACTGAGTCCCTCACCAGGAGTTGCTTCCTCCTCCTCCTCCTCCTCTGGGGTCCTCTTCTACCCTCCTTAGGGTCTCCACTACAGAGGACCCCCACATCCCCCTGGTCACTACTGCAGGTGCCTCTGTGAGATAGTCCTGCCTTGTCAGATAGGCATAAGATTTGTGTAGTGATGCCATGTGCCTCTGACCCACCAGCCTCACCCTTACTGATCCCAAAATCATCCAGCCACTCCTCCTCCTTGGCATCCTTTGAGGCTGCGGCAGCAGACTTAGTGGTCCTTGGGTGCGGGAGGAGGCACCCTGAATCATAGCCAACTTGGCCTGGAGTCTAGCAACCTCCCCCCCAATCCAGAGATGTCCATGTAGATGGGGCAGCACTGCAGTCTCCAGAAAGTCTACCTGAAGATTGCCACCCCACAGCCACTGCACTGCACCACTCCCAGCATATCTATATTCTACACTACCTGTTTTTCTGTTTTGCTTTCCTTTAGACCCATTTTTACCCCTTCCCTAAATAGGGTGTTTCACCTATACCCAAACTATTGCTCGACATTAACTCACCCCTACCCCACCTGTTTTTGTTTTGCTCTCTTTAAACCCTTAATTGCTCCTACCCCAGACAGGGTGTCTGACCTATACCCAAACTATTGCTAGATCTTTACTCACCACCACCCTGCCTGTTTTTTTAAATGTTCTTTAACCCTTTTTTTCCTCTTACCCTAGATAGGGTGTCTCACCTGTACCCTAATTATTCCATGTTCCTGTCTCTCCTCACTCCCTTACACAGCGTGTGCAATTACAGGAATTTAAATATGAAGATTACCACTGATGTCATGTACAACTTTATGGTGTCCTGCTTCCTCTTTCCTTACTTCTTCATTGCTCCCCTACATGCATGTTGAGCTGCAGAGTGTCCAGCTGCCTCGTTGGGCTGACTCCGGTAGGCAGACTATGATGTTCTTAGTGTGTTGGTCCTCCACGCAGTGGGTCTCAGTGTGGGGGGGGGCACTTGATGGCCTACTCCTTATGTAGCTCTATGTTTCTCTCCCAAATATACCATACTAAGGTGATGATAGAACTAGTAGGCTTAGAGGCCCATAATTGCTCCGATATATTTAATAATAACTAATTTTGAAGTCTGATAGAATAAGTTTGTCTAGTCAACACTGGAATTCAGATTTTGTTCTGCCAGTAATGACTTCAAGGAGTAGTGTATTCCACAGGTTAACAGTTCTTAAAGTGAAAAAATATTTACGTGCATTAAGGTTGGATTTACTGCTAACGGGTGACCTCTAGTGTTATAAATGCCATTTTTGAATCTAAAATCAATACAGATAACAAATATGGGTCCTGAATGATGACATACATAAAAAGGAGGTCGCCCCAAGGCACCATGTAGACAATGACATAAGGTTCAAAGTTCTGATTCTTGTTTCATATGAGTCATTATAAAGACCCATAATGTGTTTCATATATTTCCTTTGTACCCTTTCTATTAAGCAGATTTCTGATTTCTTAAATGGGCACCATTATTGTGAGGTGTACTCTAGTTGAGGTCGAACATACGCTCTGTACAGTGGCATCATCACCTTGCTATCCCTTGATTTTATATTTCTTTTAATAGACCAGATAATTCTATTAGCTTTTTCTATGACCTCATTTATCTGAATGGATGGGAAGAAATCTTCTGAGATAAGGATCCCCAGGTCTTTTACATTAGTGGAAGTTTTTAATGTTTTGCCATCCAATAGGTAAGAGGCTAACAGATTATTTGGTCCCATGTGCATAACCTTACATTTATCAGAGTTAAGTTTCATTCTCCACTTTGTTACCCACTGTGTTATTCTGTCAAGGTCTTTCTGAATAGTATCAATCTAATCAGAGTTTACGCAGGGCCCGCCAATTTTAACATCATCAGCACATTTTATCGCTGAGGAGTGGCAGTTGTTGGTAAAGTCAGCAATAAATGCTTGAAACAGACAGGGGCCAAGGACAGAGCCCTACAGAACCCCGCTGGTAACTTTACCAATGTCAGAGAGCTGACCAGTAATCATTACACATTGCATCCTATTGCTTAACCAATTAGTAACCCAGTTTATAATGTTTTTATTAATATTTGTTTTATGCAATTTAGATATCAAGGCCCAGTGTGGCATGGCGTCGAATGCCTTGCAAAAGCCAATGAAAATGACATCATAAGGCATCTTACAATCGAGCTGACAACTGACTTCTTCATAGAAGCACATGAGATTAGTTAATCATCCATGACCTTTTTTAAACCTGTGTTGTGCTGTATCTAGATTGTCCAAGATGGGTGAAATTAAGTCCTTGATAATACTTTCTAGCGGTTTGCAAATAGGGGATGTTAGGCTGATCGGTTTATAGTTTTCCCAATTATTCCACAGTTCCTTTTTGTGCATGGAAATATGCTGCTTCTAAAATCAGAATCAAACTGGATCTGTGGCACACCTGACTCTGCGTTCACAGGTCACTCCTATTTAGCTGTCTCAGCTAGCTGGGGGAAGGGGGAGCTTTGGATGCTTTCCCCTGTTCCTCTCCCAAATATGTTTCTTCTAAAAGTAGAATCAAACAACAACAAAACAGCAAAAATAGACCATTTCAGTTCAAACAAAACAAACAAAAAACCCACAATTAGGTACTGTATTTATTCTGATGGTTACTGTGGGTGAGGGCAATGGGCATAACCCATAGTAAACAGCTACAGCTTTAGCAAATACAGAATGATCCATGCTCATTTTCAATTCCCCACTCCCTCACTATTTGCACATCTAAACAGTCCAGCCTACAAACATTGACAATTTGTAAATGTTATGGCTTCAGCACAGAGTTCAAAGGCATGGTTTTCTTATTTAAAAAAAATCACAGGACAGGAAAGGGTGTTTGCAGAGTGTAGACACTATTTCATTTTCCAGCCGGTTTTATTTTCCAGCCGTTTACTTACTATGTTTTACATGCAAAAAAAAACAACACATTTTATATGGGGTCCATCTGACAGGGGGATTTGCTTCAAGACTAAAACCCAGATGCTGGCAAAATGCTGTTCTGTCCAGGCATGGTGGTGGTGGTTGTGGGGTCCCAGAACTGCAATTATTGTAATGTGAATGGGTGCTGCTCTTCCTGTCCAGTTACCAATGTGTTACTGTACATGGCTGATCTGTATTGTCCTGAAATTTCAGCAGTAAGTTTGCATTCATGGTATAGGAGACTCTCCATAGCAGACAGGCTTTATGTTTTTTTTCTGGGGAAGGGATCAGTTTTGATATTGTACATGCCTGCCACAGCTGAACAAGTTGTATGGGGAAGGGTGACTTTGGTATAGTTTCCTTTGTTTGGCAGCATGCCGGGTTTGCACGTGTAATGCCATGTAAAAGCATATCAAGCATGCAGTCATTTATGAGACTGCTATTTGATAAAAAAATTCTGTTTTTTAATTCCCACCCTCAGTTAAAACTGCAGACTGACAGGTACCACTGAACTAGGCCTATTAGATGGGGGGTGGTTATAAAATTTGGGTTCTGTTCCTCTCTGCCACAATCATGTGAAGAGGACAAAAGAGACGCTGGCTACGATCCGCTCTTACACAGGGGACAACAGGAACTTTGAACTGGAAGACTGCCTTTTACTATGGAAAACTGATCGTATCTGACTACTTGGCCTGCAGAGATTTGAAGGGCCTTTAAGAGGAGCCAAAGGTACTATGAACAAATAATTTAAAGTACACAACTGTACACTATGCAAGTGTGTGTTATGTCCCAGGTAGCTACAGAAGGTGTGCTGTTGTTTGGCGAATAATTTCAGTAGATTAATATTAAAAATGTGAGATTCTTGCTTTCAGAAGGTCCTTTTTAGGGCTGCATGGGCACAGCCCTGCAGTCCTCTTGGGAGGACTAGTAGAAAATAAGCTTGAGAACAAACAATCTCATGAGGTGTCAAAAGTACCTCTGAGACTGTGCACCATGGTCCCACTCCGCTGTCACACTACTTTTTTTTTTAATCTGAAAAAATGGACCAACAGTGAACTGCAGTAACTCAAAGCAGCACTGGGGTCATGAAGAAACACAGGCTTTGCTTAGCTTACTTTTTTTATTTCTATCTCACTCCCACTTAACAAACGTTGGTGCATTCAAGAAATAAATGAAGAATAAAAGAAAACAAAAAAACATGTAATAGAGGAACATGTGTTTCTTTGGATGCCAGGCAGGAGAAAGGTTCTCTTCTCTCTCATCAGCATTGGAGGAGGGGTCAGTCAGCATTCAGGGACAGCAGGGGATGTGGAGCAATGAGTGGCCAGAAATAGAAATGAAAGTCCATGTAAGAATGTTGTAGCAAGAAGAAACATAGTCATGGACTTGGGGCAAGTTCATTTCTAACCAGATGGCGATGTCTGTAAAAACAGATCTTTCACCCTCCCACCCTGAGTGTTTCTGTCCTCGCTGTTGTCCACCAGTGTATGAGGGTAGGATAAAAACCTACTATCCTTTGGTTTGTCCTGCAGATAGCATGGCTGCCGCCCCCCACAGCAAAAAAGCAGGCAGCAATAAATTGGCTGTCGGGGATAGACACAGGAGCATTGAAGAGAGAAAGAGAGAGACTGGGTTCCACAGCTACACTTGCCCTGCCGTATGTACTGCATATCATTGCAGTTATTTAAAATAAATACAGTAAGTCTTTTAAGTAGCATACTTATGTTCCCTATATCCCTCATTTGAAACAATGTCCACACTATCTCAGCAATTCATTTATTTACATTTCAGTGACCTGGATAAGGGTCTCTGAGATGTACCACGTTGTGCATAAGTGGACCCAGAGGTAATTACAAATAAGTTAGGAACTTATACTTGAAACACAAACTACTTTTTTTTATCTGAAAACAAAGTAGACCAACAGTAAGCTGCAGTAACTCAAAGCTGCATTTGGGTTATGAAGAAGCGCAGGCTTTGCTTCACTTCCCTGTTTTAATTTCTCTCTCCCTCCCCCTTAACAAACGTTGGTGCCTTCAAGAAATAAATGAAGAATAAAAGAAAAAGGAAAAAGAAAGGTGTAATAGAGGAACATGCACTTCTCTTGTTGCCATGCAGGAGAATTTTTCTCTTGTCTCTCTCATCAACATTGGGGAGCGGTCAGCATTCAAGGACAACAGGGGATACAGAGCAAGGAGGACAGCTGCTTTTAATGGACAAAACAACACCACACAAATGTGTCAATTATAAATGGCATGTACTGTACATTTATGAGAACTGTTTTGTTGTAATTTTGTTTTGTATTCAAGGAAAAGAATTTGGACATTGTGTTCCACAGGGTTTTACAAGACATGAACAGCTATGGTAGCCAGCTGGCATTTAGAGAGGGTTAACTGAAATTGAGTGAACTTAAGGAAATTCCAGATAACAAGAAAGAGAGCAGGGGAAACCCACAGAGGTTGAGCAAAGTGATTAGGTGCTGGTTGTAGGATTCAAAATTGAATCTCTAGATCTGTAGCACTGGCCTCTATTTACTACTGTACATAAACCATCAGGAACATATGCTCATGGAAACTGAGAAGGTACTTGACAAAAAAAAAAAGAATGGAAACCTCAAACTAAAGCAATAGGCAGCACTCAAAGCAAATAAAAAAAAAGGATTTTCAACTTCATAAATATTACAGTCCAGTAAGAAATATATTATGCTGTCTGAAACACAGCACTGGTACATCAGTGCTTTGTGTCATAAAAATGACACTCTCTCAGGGGGCGTGGCTAAGGTGCTATGTTCCGTAATTTATTAATTGTAAATGCAATGTAAAGGTACGTACATACATTTCAAAATTTGGACCTGTGCACAATAGCATATCAGCTCAGATGCTAAACAAGCATTTGTCAATGCCGAATGTTGCTTGCTTGCTTGTATGTGCTATTTAGGTATTTGGAAGTCATGGGAGTGCAAATACTGAAAATTCGCGAACTTACGAGCGTATGAACCGCGCAACGACGTCAGAAACAGTCATTTTAGGAATTTTTCACCAAATTTTCAACATAGCCATTTTAAGACCTCTGCTCATGAACAGTGTCACTGTGATTTTCTTAATGTGTCCATACATGGATTTCAAGACACCGACTGGCGCCATTGTGCGCTATCATGGAAACATGTTTTGGGCAAATGTGAAAATGACAGCTGTACTACTCATAAGGAGGTGTGGAAAATGGCAATGTGGGAAATCTGGAGGAAAATATTGAAAATTGGAACTTACTAGCGCATGTAGGAACTGCGCAACGCGCGCTTGTAAAACAGTCATTTTTAGAAATTTTTTCACCAAATTTTCAACATAGGCTTTTTGAAAGCCCACCTTATGATCACTGGCAGTGTCATTTTGTTAATCAACCCCGAAAGGTGATTTCATGCAGTGACGGCGAAATCACCCTTCAGGCCCGATTAACGCTATGACAGTGCAAGAATTCATGAGGAGGGGTCCCAAAAACCCCATGTTGAAAATTTGGGCCCCAAATTCCCAAAAATGCCTGAGATATGTAACAAAGTTGAAAACCCCTGTTTATTCCATTATACAGCTTACCGCATTTCCTCAGTTCAGGGTCGGCTTTGAAGAGTGCAGACGTGTTCCCGGTCCACCGATGATCATTGCGCTGAGTCTGGAGGTGGTATGGGGTGAGGGGGTGTGGGAAGGCAGGGTAATGCAGTGGGTGGGTGGGTGCAGGTGGGGCAGTGAGACTGCGAGGGACTGTTTTTTATTTACAGGTTGTTTTTTTTTGTAATTAAGATGACGTGATTACTTGCACACGCTAGGTGCTCCAGCTGGCAGCTGGAAAGGCTGTTTGGGGCTGAGCTGACAGGGATTGGGCATCCACGGCCGGCTATAAGATTTGCCACGCTGGGATGGGCTCCCAGCGTGGCACCTGAAAGGTTTTGGGGGCGTGCAGCCGAGCCAACGGGGAATGGGCACCCCTGCTATTATATAAAATTTTTGCCATGCTGGGGTGGGCTCTCAGCATAGCACCTAGACAACTTTGTGGGGGCGTGAGCTGATGGGGATTGGGCACCCTGTGGGCCATACAGTGTGCGTGGGAGCGATCAGCATGCAATATGCATGCTTGCGTGCGTGTGTGTGTGGGGGGGGAGAGCTCTGCTCACTGAAGCGGAGCTCTCCCTTTCAACTGTATGCCACTGCATTTTCAACGCTGTCATAGACAGCTGCAGCAGTCATTGGAGAACTGTGCCCACGCCTGCAAACTCACTGACTGAATTGGAAGACGGGGTGCCACACCTCCGAAAACTCGGATGATGGCACTATGTTTCTTGCACATGTGTGCAAGCAACATAAAAATGAGTGTGCTCTTGTAAATCCAACCAAATGCATTCCCTAATTTTATTAAACCCAGAGTGAAACCAAAAGAGCACACTTAAAATTAATACAAGGCAGTTAAAACATAATACTGGCAATGAAAAAAAAAACAGAATAAAGAAACTGAAGGAAAAAGAATCACTGAAGCTGCAAAAATGGAAAGTATATATAACACAGAAGAGATGAACTGTGATTGTATGAGAACACTTCATATCATAGACTAATAATATGCTGAAAAATCATGCAAGTCAAGACCTAAGGGTGAAAATGTGCATGTGTGTGTGTGTGTGTGTGTGGGGGGGGGGGTGGTTAAAGAAACAAGTATTTGTCAATGCCGAATGTTGTCCTGCTGGCATTGGTAGTGTAGGAGTCAGAGATGCATAATAGGAATGGCAGTAAAGTAATGAACTGATGCCAATCCCACCCCCACCCTGCAGAGACTGACAGGCATTGGGGTGTGCCTTTGGGTCATCAGCTATAACGCTCATGCTATTTAACCTCACCCTACCCTGTAGACAATGACAAGTGCTGTGGTGTGCTTTGGGGTCGTTGGGCCTTATACTTACCCCATTCCATAAGAAAATACTCTGAGATGGATAGAAACATAGAAACACAGAAACATAGAATTTGACGGCAGATAAGGACCGCTTGGCCCACCCAGTCTGCTCATTTCCATACCTAATGAATAAGCTGCAGATCCTAGTTAACCAGCAGCCTCCTTCTTCCTACCCCCCCCCCAGAATTGCCTTATGACTGTCCCATACATGCTTGAATTCAACCACTGTTTTTGACTCCACAACCTTCCTCCGAAGGCCATTCCATGCATCCAGAACCTCTCTGTGAAAAAATACTTCTTAAATTACCTCTGAGCCGCCTCCATTATCTTCAAATTGTGCCCCTTGTTCTTGCACATCTTTTTTGAAAGATGCTACCCTCTTGGACTTTGTTGATTCCGTTGAGGTACTTCAAAGTTTCTATCATGTCCCCCCCCCCTTTCCTCGAGGCTATACATATTAAGCTCCTTAAGTCTCTCTTCATATGTCTTCTGGTGCAGATCCTGCCCCATTTTAGTTGCCCTCCTCTAGACAGCTTCCATCCTGTCTATGTCTTTGTGGAGATTGGGTCTCCAGAACTGCATGCTGTACTCCAGATGGGGTCTCACCAGTTGTCTGTACAGAGGGATAATAACTTCCTGTTTTCTACTGGTGATGCCTCTCCCTATGCATCCCAGTATCCCCATCCCTCCTTGCTGCCCTCTCACATTGCTTGCCCACCTTTAGGTCATCTGATATGACTACCCCCAGGTCCCTTTCCATTTTTGTTGTTGTTAGTATCTCACCCCCCTTTGTGTACTCTTCCACTGGGTTTTTGTTTCCCAGGTGCATTACCCTGCACTTCTTAGCATTGAATCTAAGCTGCCATACATTTGATCATTCCTCTAACCTTGCCAAGTCCCTTCTCATACTTTCCACCCCACCTTGTGTATCAACTCTGTTGCAGATCTTTGTGTCATCTGCAAAGAGACATACTTTTCCTTCCAGTCCCTCTGCAATGTCGCTTATAAAGACATTGAAGAGGAACGGTCCTAATACTGAACCCTGTGGTACCCCACTAGTAACCCCCCTTTCTTCAAAGTGGACTCCATTTACTATTACTCTCTGTATCCTATTCTACAGCCAATTCTTTACCCAGGCTGTCATCTTGGGACCCACCCCAGGCTGGCTAACTTGTATATTAATCTTTGTGTGGGACTGTGTCAAATGCCAAGTCTAGGTAGGCCATGTCCACAGCCCCTCCCTGATCTACTACTTTGGTAACCCAGTCAAAGAAATCTATCATATTTGTCTGGCATGACCTTCCCGGCTGAATCCATGCTGCCTTGGGTCCCAGCCCTCTGGCCTCTAGATACTGACAATTCTTTCCTTCAGAAGTGATTCCATCATTTTCCCTACCACTGAGGTTAAACTAACAGGTCTGTAGTTTCCTGCTTCTGCCTTGCTCCCACTTTTGTGAAGGGAATCACATCTGTCCTCCTCCAGTCCTCGGTACCATCCCATCCTCCATGATTTGTTTAAGAGGGTAGTCAGTGGTGTCACTAGTTCTAGCTTTAGTTCTTTTAGAATTCTGGGATGAATCCCATCAGGCCCCATTGCTTTGTCCACCTTCAGTTTTAAGAGTTCTTTCAGAACCCTTTCTTCTGTAAATGGGCTGGTATCAACTTCTGTATCCAGAGTGTTTCTACTGTTTGTTTTAGGTACCTCTCCCTTTTCCTTTGTAAATACTGAGCAAAAATATTTGTTTAGTATCTCTGCCTTTTCACAGTCACCCTCTGACCACCCTTCCTCCCTATATTAAGCCTTTTCATCCTCCCTTGGTCTTCCTTCGCCTCCCTGATGTACCTATAAAAGGTTTTATCCCTCTTAACTGAGTTGGCTATCTTTTCCTCGGTTTGGGCCTTTGCTGTTCTGACTGCCTTCCCAGCTTCCTTTTGCTTTAACTGATACAGTTCTCTGTCCTGCTTCTTCTGTGATTCCTTGTACTTGCTGAATGCATTCTTTTTCTCTTGAACCTTCACTGCCACTTCCTTTGAGAACCATAGTGGTTTCTTACATCGTTTTGTTTTGTTTATTTGCCTCACACAAAGGCTTGTTACCTCTGTGATGGCAGTTTTTATTATTCCCCATTGTTCTTCCACCCCTCCTTCCTGCCCATTTGCTAGTACATTCCTTAAGCACTCACCCATTTTGGCAAAGTCAGCCCTCCTAAAGTCCAGTACTTTTGCCTTTGTATGGCTTGACTCTATTGCTGTGTTTATTGTGAACCACACTGTTCGATGGTCGCTAGTTCCCAGATGGCTACCCACTCTACATCTGTGATCCTCTCTTCATCTCCATTTGAGAGAACCAGGTCTAAGATTGCTCCCTCGAGTGGGCTCCAATACTAGTTGTCTAAGGCATGCCCCTGTAGGGCATTCTAGAATAACCCCACTCTTCAAGTGGCTGCTGCAACTGCACTCCAGTTAACATCTGGCATATTCAGATCATCCATCAGCAATATCTCCTTTTTCTGCCATTCTAAGTATACTTTCTATCATTTCCTTGTCCATTTCCTCCCCTTAGAAGGGGTCTGTATACAACCCTGTGCGGATTTGTGGTGCCATTGCCGGTCTCCAAATTTACCCACAGTGCTTCTTCTCCTCCCTGTTTACCCTTTTGTTCTGTTGCTTTGATTCCTTCCCTATGTAAAAGCTACTCCTCCTCCTCTTTACCCTCCCTGTCCCTCCTGTAGATAGTGTATCCTGGTATGTTTACGTCCCAGTCATGGTTTTGTGTGTACCATGTTTCTGTGACTGCCACGATATCCAGATGTTCCTCCTCCATCAAGGCCACTAATTCAGGAAGCTTGTTACTCAGACTACGGCATTTTTACTCATTACTCTCCATTTTTTGATGGCTTTACCTTCTGTTGCAGCATCCCCCACTGACCTTTCTACCTCAGTCTTTTTCTCATTTAGTACCCTGTTTTGTAGGGAGAGGCTGGGATTTTCCTGCTGCTTATCAGTGCCTCCCCCCTTGACTAGTTTAAAAGCTTGCCAATGAAGCATTTAAACTGATTGCTCAAAAGACTTGTTCCCTTCCTGGACAGATGCAGACCATCCTGCCAGTATAGGCTGGTGTCCCTCCAGGTGGAACCCCAGTCCCCAATGAAGCCAAACCCCTGTGTTTCACACCATTTTTTCAACCATTCATTAAACTGCATGGTGCAAAGTACCCTCGCCTCACTCATGCCATTGACAGGCAGCACCTCTGAGAAGGATACTGTGTGTGCTACTTGTCTTAGGCCCTTCCCCAATTCTACAAAGTCCTTCTGCACTGCTCTAATCTCATGATGAGCCAAGTCATTTGTCCCTAGGTGGACAATGGCGTCCAGCTCAGACTCCCGTGCAGCTGTTCTTGTGATCCTGAGGATGTGCTTCTTGTCCCTCAAGCCATGACACCAGGCAGGCACCTTACTTCAGTTTTCCCAGCTCCCCAGTTCTATCCCCTAACACTGAGTCCCCACCAGGAGCTGCTTCCTTCCTTGTGGTGTCCTCTGTCTCCTTCCTGTGGGCCTCCCTTGTGACAGTTGTCCTCAGCCTCCTTAGTCTCCTCTGCGGGTGCATCCATAGGGGAGCTATGCTCCCCCAGAATGGCGTATGGATTGTGGAGTGGAACAACTGACTGGGTGTGCCTCTGTTCCACCATCCTCACCCTCCCTGAGCCCACTGTGGTCCAACTGCTGTGCTTTCTTCACAACCTTTGAGGTAGTGGTGGTGGCTCTGGTGCTCCCTAGATGGGGGAGGTTCCCTTCCTACCATCCAGTGTGGCCTGTGGGAAGGTTTCCTTACTACTGTCCAGTGTGGCCTGAAGACGGGCAACTTCCTCCCTCAGGGCAGAGAGTTGTCTGGAAATAGGGCAGCATCTCAGCCTCCAGAAAGACTCCAGGAAGACTGCTGACCCACAGTCATTACATTGTACTACTCCCCACATGTTTATCTACTTTTTTTTTTGTGTGTGTGTGATTGCTTTGTTATATAGAAATATATATATTATACAATGTGTATGCTTATATTGTCAGTGCAGTGTGCTAGAGAGGATATGACAGTGATATGCACCTTGCACTCTTGAGGAATGATGTCAGAACCCCAGGTATAAAGGAACTATTTCCGGGTGGTGGGAAGGTTGGGCCTAAACTGTGCCCTCACAAAACAATCAGCTAAAAGCTCTGACCCACCGGCCATGATGAGTGCCTTCCTGTCAGCAAGATGCTCACACAACAATTTGACAGAGAAAATACCCTGCTAATCAAGAGAAAATCCTGACATCCAAGTCAGACACAGGTAAACCTCCCCAGCCCCAAACAGCCTGGTGGTTTGTGCTCTGAAAGCAGTCAGCCCCAAAATAAGTCAGCTGTGCTTTAAACTCTTTCTGCACTGAAAATCTTAAGAACTGGAACAAAAGTAAAGCTAGATCCACCTCCTCTGTTGCTTGAAAGACTGTCTTTTCCTGATAATTCTAAGTTCCTTATTTCACCTTTCAGTTAGAAGTAGCCTCCACCTGCAGAATATCTGCTACAAACCAAAGACAATTGTAAGGTTCACCTCCCTCTGTTGTGAGCACAACTCGCTTTCTTGCAAATCCTATGTTCAGTATTGCAGCTTCCAGCCAGAGGTAGTTTCACTTGAAGAATATTAGCTGTATAGGAGAATGGGGTGTACTTTAGGGCCAAAGACTCCATGGCACACCTCGATGCCTGTGACTGGCTGCAGGGTGGGGTTGGGGGTGGAATGGCGTGAGCATTACCACCAATGATCCCAAGTCACACACCTGAAGCCTGTCAGTCTCTACAGGGTGGGGTGTTACAGTTGGAAACTGTAATGACATAGGCATTTGTTGGTATTTTCACTCCACATTTTCAACATGGGCTTTTTGTGCCCCCACCTCATGAAGAGCAGCACTATCAGTTTTTTAGCCAAAAGGTGGTTTTGCACAGTGACTATCCCATTTGGTGACACAGGTACACAAACACATTTTGGGCAGGGTGTGCAAAATGACAACTGTATTGTTCATGAGGAGTTGTAAAAAAATGGTAATGTTGAAAATCTGGAGTGAAGGTATGCAAAATTGATGAAGTCATGAGCAGGCATAGAAACTGGGCAACACACGTCCATAGCCCAATTATTTGGGAGATTTTTTTAACCACATTTTCAACATAGGCATTTTGGGACCTCCTGTAATGAACAGTGTCACTGTGATTTTGTTAATGTGTCCCAAAAGTTGATTTCCCATAGCGACCACGCCATTGTGCACCACAGGTGAGAAAACACATTTTGGGCAAGATGAGAAAAATGACAGCTGTACTGTTCATAAGGAGGTGTGAAAAATGCCAGTGTTGAAAATCTGGCATGAAAATATTGCAAATTTGCTAAGTTACAAGGGTGCATGGAAACTGCGCAATGCATGCTTGTAACACAGTCATTTTATGGACTTCCATCACCAAGTTTTCAACATAGGCATTTTAGTACCTCTGCTCATGAACAGTGCCACTGTCATTTTCTTAATATGTCCCTTAAAAGTGATCTCCCACAGTGACCATGCTATTCTGAGCCAGAAGTGCAAAAATACATTTTGGCCAGGATATGTAAAATGACAGCTGTACTGTTCGAAAGGAGGTGTGGCAAAATGCCAGTGTTGAAAATCTGGAGTGAAAATATTACAAATTCACAAAGTTATGAGCATGTGTGGAAACTGTGCAACGCACTCTCGTAAAACAGTCATTTTTTGATTTTTTCACCAAATTTGCAATATATGGTTTTTGAGAGCCCACCTCATGAACAGTGGCACTGTCATTTCATTAAGCAGTCCTGAAAGGTGATTCCGCTCAGTGACTATAAAATCACCTTTTGGGACAGAATAACGCCATGGCAGTGGCTGAATTCATGAGGAAGGGTCCCAATAATCTTATGTTGAAAATTTGGTGCAAAAATTCCCCAAACTGCCTGAGATATGCACCAAAGTTGAAAAAACCCTATTTATGCCATTATATGGCTTACTGGCATTTCTTCAGTTTGCAGTTGGCTTTGAGGAGTGCAGACATGTTCCCAGTCCACCGAAGATCGTCGCGACGGACTCTGAAGGTAAGTATGGGGTGACAGGGGTGTGGGGAGGCAGGGTATGCAGAGGGTGGGCGCAGGTTGGGGGAGGGGGCAGGAGAGTCCACGAGGGACCGTTTTCTTCTTTTACAGTTAAAAAAAAAAGACAACGAGGGTCAGTTTTCTTTGTTTGCAGGTGTTTGTTTTTTGGTACACTGGGGTGGGGTCCCAGTGTACCACCTGCATAATGGGAAGGGGTCTGCAGCTGACCGGGATTGGGCCCCCATTGGCACAGAAATTGGTGGGGGGGTGCACATGATGCCAAGGGGGATTGGGCACCCCCTTGGCACACAGCACACATTGGGGGCTGGGGACATTATGCCATTGGGGAGTGGGATCTCCCATTGGCAGACTTAACTAGGCAAGGGGGACTGAAGCCAATGAGGACTGAGCCCCCCCATCAGCAAGGAAAGACTGTTGGGAAGGCACATGATGCCGAGAGGGATTTGGCACCCCTCGGCACACACTTGGAATGGGGGGGCATTATGCTGATGGGGAGTAGGCTCCCCCATTGGCAAATGAAGTGGTGGCAGCAGTCTTTGCCGCCATGATTACTGAAGTGTTTCACCAGGAAAGACACGTCGGGAGGTGTGTTATTGTGCCGCTGCATGATAAGCTTGGCTCTCACTGCAGCAGCACTTTTGTTAGATCTGGTGGCCACATTACATATTGTGAGTGTCAGTACCTGCAGCTGGCTTATTGGGGAATGAGGGATGCACCTACTGATGCGTGCCCTGCATTTGCCCACAGTGACTGCACCTCCAAATCTGCTACTACTGCAATATGTTGGCTGGCATGCAAGCGCGAGCCAACTTAAAAAGGGGAGTGGCAAAGGGAAAAAAGTAGAAAAATGGAGCATGACTGTTAAAGTGCTGATTCTGATAAAAGTAATAAAGGGAAACAAAAAAATGGAGCATCACAGCTGAGGTGCTGATTCAGATAAAAGTAATAAAGGGAAACAAAGAGCTAGAAAGGAAAGAAGTAAAAATAGCGAATAAAAGCTGAATTGCCGAAACAATTAAAGACTGGAGGAAGGCCGGATTCGAGACTTCTGTCTGTCTGTGTGCTGAGCTGAATGCTGCAACACTGTGGAGGAGCATTGAGAGAAGGCTCTGCTTCAAAGTTTGATTCTACCTATGTAAGGTATGCCATCTATGTTGTGAAAAGAGGGCTTACCAGCTTAACTTGTGCGAAGACACAGTTGCCTCCTCAGTTAAGGCGTTCTCTGTTTCTTTTCAGGAGAAAGGCTGAAGGTGGTCACTGGATGAAGGAACTGGGGGAGCCCTTCAAAAAGGCTTAAGACTTGACCGAGTTGATGGCCAGAGGAAGTGGAGAAAATACTGAAATATTGACTCAGAGGATTCTATAGCTACTGCTGCTGAAAACTGGAAAAAAAATTGCTTCTAAAGTTTTTTTGAAATAATATCGAGCCACTTGGAGGCAACGTGAACCATTTGCCCAGAAAACATCATAACCGTTCTTCGAGTTATGAGACAACGGATTTTAACCTTTTTAGCATTTGACTATTTAGCCATTAACTAGTTATCTAGCTATTTTGTGTTACTGTTTATTGCCATCCGTGAGGTATTATATTTGTAAACTGTAGATCACAAGGGATTATAAACAGCTAAGCTTGTTCGTTTGTCTGGCTTATATATGAATAATTAGGATATATTACATCCTTAAATGATATGCTGTTTTATGAACGTTTTTTAAAATTTTTGTACTGTTTGTTATAAAATTTGGCTGATTTAGCTGTTTAGCTATATTATAATATAGTATAATATAGCTGTATGAGCAGGGTCAATCGAGCTTCGCGAATACTATTTGATGTATTATCTGGTCTAAAATTGCTAAAAACTTTTGCAAGCAGTTATGATAGGGGATAGAAAAGGGGACATATAAAAATAATTATTATACCAATAGCCTAAATGATTCAATGATATAATGGCTTCAAACCAACAAGTTATAAAATAACCGTGCTTTTGTCACATAACCCCTATAATTGTTCGTTATAAATGGAAAATCCCTCCAGTTGATTGTGGAGAAGATTGTTCATTTCACGTGTCTAGGCTGCCAGCCAATTGATTAGATTGGTCAATCTGTAAAGTTAATTACATACAGCTTACAATCACTAAAGTTAATAGTTAACTGAACTTGGAGACCCAAATTAAGCAATTAAGGCTGACAGTCGAGCAATTGAGCAACCTATAATTATTAAGAAAAACGGATTAAAACCAGAAACCTCATTAAGGGGTTGAATACTCTGCCCTGATAGACCCAGTATATTAATAAGCATGAGGAAGCTCATTTGCTATAGTACTGAAGTGTGATTACAACAAACATCGCCATTTGCAGTCTGGTAAAAGTTAAACCTAAAACAGTGCTTGTATTTTGACCTATTGGTGTTAGAACTTACCAAGCTTGTATATTCTTACCATAAAGCTGCTTGGATATTTTTATCTCAGTGACTGGGTTGGTGTTAGCTCGATTGTTGCTTGACTGCTTGAAAATTGCGGCCACAGCATATTTGGATGTCATTTTCTGTGCACGATTTAGTGGCTATTATTCCCTGAGCTCTGCTGTCAGCCTTTTGTGTTTGGGTTCCTTCAAGACTATGCAAGAGAGTTATTGTCTTGTTTATTATTTATTATTATAGAAGCAGCCTTTCCTAATTTAAAGGTTGGCTATAACCTACAGGTTTTAATTAATTTTAATTTTACAGTAGTCTTGCTGATTAGTAAAATATTTAGGGAACAGTAATTTATGTTTTACTTAACTTTCAGTGAAGACCTGCCCTAACATTTTAAATGAAGTGCTTGTGTACCATCAGGCGGATTCATCGGAAAGTTGTGGACTGAGCAGGACTTGGTTTTATTACGAATACTTCTTAAGAAGGGCTTGAAGAGGACTGTTTTTTTTGGTAACGTCTTGAATTATAAAAGCAAGTTACATGATTCTATGATCACAAACTAAGGAGAATTGTTTGACTGAAGCTTTGGTTTCCCTTGGACTTTTACACTTTTTCAAGACAAGTGTTATTGAACATTGCTACTGCTGTTTTGTAGTGCCTTTGGACTTGCTTTTGGACTTGCCACGAACTGTTAATATTGAAGCAGGTCACATAATTGTCTGGTAAACAAGTGACCCTTAGTTTATTGGTTTACTGCAATTATATTTGTTTTAAAAGTGAAACCATAAAATGGTACACACACGCAGTGGTAAGACAGTGTCAATGTCAGATTTAAATTTGAAGGTTAATAAAGTCAAAAGGAACAAGAACAATGAAATACAAGGAGAGGGAAATCTAATGTTTTCAAAAGACCAAATGGCTAATGTAATGCAGAGAACAGCATCCTTGATTTGTTCAGGGGAAAGTGACCTGAATGTGACTAGTAGTGTAAAGAGAGGGAAGCTAAGCCAAATGAAAATAACACATTTTTTGAAACCACCACAAGCGAGTTCAACCACTATACCAAATTCCCTCCTCTCCCCATATGTAGAAACTCAAATAACAACTAATAGAGAAGATTGATCCCATTTAACGCTTTTGTTGTCTCCTAATTTAGTATTTCAAACAACAAAATCAAGCTTTTTTGATTCAGAGGATATTGGGAAGAGGGATGTAGGGAGTGCCTTGTTTACCTCAGAATACCTGTGGGGCCTTCGGACAATACAAAATATTCTGATATAGCTACTATTTCAATGTTGTCGCCAGTAGAAACAGAGGATGACTTTCTGAATAAAGAGTTTTTATCCTAGTCTACTTCTAGCAGAGATAATTTAAGTCTGGTTATAAAAAATCTAAACCAGACAATAAAAGGCCTCAAAGATTTGGTAGCTAAGAAGAATAATGATAATGAGGCATGCCCAGAAAACTTCTTGTTTCAATCTACATCTATTTCTGGAGCACAATCCTTGTTTTTTCCCCCTGAAATATTAAGTACTACTACCCCTTTTACAAATATGTGTGATGGACAAAGAAAGTTAAAAACAAGAAAAACTCAGTTTATAGAACCCCAAGAGACAGCAAAATATTTTGCTTCCTCCTCTTCACTCTCTACTCAAATTTTAGAGACTATTAAAGACCCATATTATGCTAATATTATATTCTTGGAAAATTTATGGGTTTTAAAAGAGGAATTAGCAAATCTTAGAACTGAAGTTTTTTTTTACAATAAAATACTGTTGGGGCAAATACAAAATGAATTTCTTAAAAATAATTCTGAAGTAAATGAAACTTCAAATGATCCTCAGAAATAGGAAGTCCAGAGAGAAAATAAAGCTCTGCAGGTAAATCTCCCCTCCCCTCTCCATTTACAAAAAATGCAGGCTCCTTATGCCACCAGAAATAATTAGATAGTCAGACCTTGAATAAATCAGAATCTAAGCAAGTATCTAAAAAGAGACACCAGAAAAAGAAGAAATCTTCTGGTAAGGATATTCCAGAACAAAGTCAAAGAAAGCCAAAAGAAAAATCACAGCATGGGGGGATTATTAGTGACCCTATTATAAATGAAACAGTTGGAAAAGGAAAGGGAAAAAATGTAAGTAATGAACAAGATTTGTTGGGAGAAGTGTGTGTTTTACCAGAAAGGGAAAGAATAATAGAACAAGAAATGTTGTATAGCCATCCTGTCAATTTTATAACATCTTATGAAAACTTGGTCAATGGCGGGGAGTCCGGGGTCCCTATGGGCCCAGTGGAACCTGACTTTGGGAGTAATGCAGGAGTCCATCTCAATAATACTACTGAATATTTAATTGAAGCATAGGGTATTAGGGAACTACCCCAAGAAACTCCTGACAAGTTATTAAAATGGATAGCTAGATTGTTTCATTTGTTTTATCCAGTAGCAGGTCTTACAGTTTCTAGAGCTCCAAGCCCAGAGCCCCACCATTGCATTTTGATTTATTGTAATAGCTTAAAATTGACTGAAACACTCTGGCTGAGAGAGAGAGAGAGAGATTTGAAAATGAAGGATATACATGTCCTTCCTCCCTATGAGGTACTATCTTTAGTCAACCAGCCACCTAAAGTTTTTATTGAAACTGACTTTTCCTCATCCAATATAAAACAAGCATTAGAAGTAATAACAGAGTGTGAAAACTCAAGATATCAAACCTGGGAATCTTGAACACTTACTATATTTGGCAGGAAGTTGTTAACCAAAGGACCAGTCGGTAAAACCAAACGTGAAATGGGTACTTTCTTCATCCAAATTCTGGATTTTCCATTGTAAAGAAACAATACAGAATGGCTTAAAATACACAATCCAGATTCTAGCACCCCACAACTGGATATCACTTTTGTCAATCCCAGATTTGTGAAATCAATCCATGAAAAATCATCTATACTGGACAAGATGGGTCTTAATGTGATACACCCCAGTATTTTAAATGAAATACACTGAGGGGAATTCCAACAATTTGCGATAGAGACTAGGAATAGCTTTGCCCAGCTACAGGATCTCTCTCAAAATTGATAACTATTACCTCAGATGTATGTAGAGAATCCAAGAGAGACTTCCCCTTTACGGGTGCTCTCTTGGAATATAGAGGGGCTGACACTTAACCTTGCTGACCCGGAGTGTAGGATGTTTTTGGAAACTTATGATCTACTATGTTTACAAGAGACATGGTGTCCCCAGCATATAACCCCTCTTATTCCAGGGTTTGCAAGCTATTTTAATGCAGCCACTCACCTGGCTAATTCCAGATGGCATAAGGCAGGATTAGCAATTTATGTTAAAATAGCTCTTAATATTAAAATTACCCAGATTCCATGCAAATTAAATACAATTCTCCCATCCTAATGGAGGGAAAGAATAGTAATATTCTTCTATTTAATATTTATGTCCTTTTGTATTCCAAAAAGGGCTCCAACTCTAATAACTGGGGTGACTTTGTGGACTTCTTGGATGAACTCACCAATAGATACATCACCTATCCCTCTTTGACTGTTGGTGACTTCAATGCAAGAATGGCCCCTAAGATCACAGATATATATGAACATTCATTAGTGCCAGCTATTCAGGCAGCCTCAAATAGCAATTTGAGACTGGAAAGATATTCAAAGGATAGGAAAATGAATAAACAGGGAAGGGAGTTATTACAGGTTATGACAGATATGAATTCTTGTATTGTACATGTATTGAATGGGAGAGTTGTGGGAGACCAAGAAGGTGCTTATACCTATTTAGGCCCTATGGGGTCATCCACTATAGATCTTCTTTGGGTAAATTTAATGGCATTAGAGAAAATAACAAAACTTAAAATCATTGGATGTTCAGAGTCCACCCATTTTCCGTTATGTATCGAATATGATATGGTGGTAAGGCCAAACAATTTTAGTACAGATGCTGTTTTGGCAGAGGGATATGAAATCAAGAATGCTTGTAGAATTAAATGGTCAGTTAGATTAAGTACTATAGTGGCAACAACATTAGAATCTGACAGCCTTAATGACCTGAGATCTAATATAATTACCTCAGACAGCCATTCTGATCAAAACGTTCTACTATCTACAACATTTAGTCATATAAAACCCTTATTATATCAAACAAAAAGGCCATTTAGCCAAAAATCTTTGTTTAATAGAGTTTGTAAAAATGCAAAAAGGCAGTTAAACAAATTTATTACCAAAGCTAGACAGAAACCAAATAAGAGTAATGTCAGGCAATTAAGTTACAACAAAAAAACAATAAGGCTCCTGGTCCTGACCATATAGTGGCAGAAATTTATAAAAATTATGTTGATTGGTGTACACCACTATTACATGTCTTTTTCAATAAAATTTTGCAGGGTTCTGAAATACCTCCTAGTTGGAAGAGCAGTACAATATGCCCAATATACAAAAAGAAGGGATGTCCAACTGATCCCGCAATGTATAGACCTATCAGCCTGATTGATAATCTACAAAAAACCTTTTGTCCTATCATATTAGATAGACTACAAACTTGGGTTGACAAATCAGGCTTTATGAGTGAATATCAAAATGGTTTTCGATCCAACAGATCTACGACTCAACATTGTTATGTTTTGTCACATCTTATTTGGAAATATGTAAAAATAAAGAAGTCACGTCTGTTTTGCTGTTACATAGATTTGAAGTCAGCCTTTGACTTGGTTAGTCTTACCTTGTTACAGGAGAAATTACATAAATATAACATAGATCCTATTCTTTTGGACACGTTGATTAGGCTTCATAATGACACTTGGCAAAAGGTAAAAAATTAATCAAAATGGAGACTTCACTCCAGAAATTAAAACTAATCTTGGAGTCAGACAAGGCTGCCTTTTGGCCCAGTTACTATTTAATATATACATCAACACTTTATTAGTGCAGATGGAGCATCCTGATTTCCATTCTCCAGCAATTAGGAACCAAAAAGTTTCATTGCTAGCTTTTGCAGACAATCTGATACTTCTTTCAACATCTTTTTTGGGTTTACAGTGGAAGATGACATTATTTTGTGCCCTGTGCAAAGAAAATAGACTAGTAATTAAGCAAGCAATAATACCTGACAGGGTGAGCGGTATTGGGCAATACCGGACTACCCGGGGCGTAATGAGGCCCAACGCCGCAGGCGGAGGGCCTTATAGCCCCTGGAAGGTCTGGTATTTCCCATACTGCCCACCCTGGAGGGTATTATTGCACTTAGAAAATGGGCACTGCAGAATAAAATTAGTTTAGTAAAAACATGGTTGTAGAATATTAGTTTAAGATATTTTTTTTTAATAAAAATGGTTCCTCTGCTAACATTATCCTTGTCCTGGTTGTCATGGTTACTCCTCCGTGTGTGTGTGTGTGTGTGTGTGTGTGTGTGGTAAGCAATGGTTTCTTTATGTGTTTTTTTTTATTTTTATTTTGCCTGCCATGCTAGGGTTGTAGTAGCAGGATGACCGCTAGTGCCCTGAGGGCGATGAGGAAGCTGAACATCGGGAGCTCTCCTTTCATCATTAGGTATGAGTTTCTGTTTGAAAATAGAGAGACTGTTTGGAAAAACCTTTGGAGAAGGCTGAGAGGGCGGTCAGTCATGGGATTTTCTCAAGCCTTGCCGTAGCGGGAAGATCACGGGTTCACTGAGAGGGACAACGTATTAGAACACCGCAGCTCATGGGGCATCATGTACTGAAGTGCAAGTTTCTATTTATTGATTTTATTTTGCCCCAAACAATGTTATCTTAGTAGTGGCACTGGGTCATGCAGCGGGGCCAGACTGCAAGTGGGATAAGAAGTAGTGGCGCTCACAAAAAAAAAGATTCATTTTGCCGATTGCCTTTTTTAAAAACAAAGACAGCCGCAAACTATGGGACCGCTGACTGTATGTGTGAGCAAGAGCGGGCAGCAAGCAGTTGAGCCGAGAAGCTCTGTACTGTCTGGATGGAGTGGGACATTAGGACTGAAGCCATTAATGGAAAGTCAATGGTACTGTACAAAACATTTACAATTTTTTTTGTGCCTCACTAAACTGAGTGATTATAGTAGATGTGTGTTGAAGAGGAAGAGGAGGCACTCACTCTGTCACTAGCGGAGAAAAACAAACATGGTGGCGCTAGTCATCTGAACATTCTACTAGCCCGATAATACTTTAATGGTATAAGGCAACAGAGACTGGGACTAATTATTTACCAGTCTCTATCACCTCATACTGGACTGGCACATTGCATCTATCAGTCAATCAGAAACCAGCATAGGCTGGACTCATTTTCTAATATCACTAAAACACAGATGACGATTTTTGGAAATACACAAAGGAGAACATCTTCACTTTTTATTAACAATACGAAAATTGTAACAGTTAAAACATATTCATACCTTGGTGTGAACTTTTCTCAATCCACCAGATGGAATAGTCACCAAGACATTGTAAAGCATAAGGCAATTATAGCTTTTAATGCCTTCAAAAGATTTTCAGTTAAATAAGGAAATGGATCTATGCAAGGAATCCTGAGGGTTGTGGAG
This sequence comes from Neoceratodus forsteri, assembly GCA_016271365.2. Classification (NCBI taxonomy): domain Eukaryota; kingdom Metazoa; phylum Chordata; order Ceratodontiformes; family Ceratodontidae; genus Neoceratodus; species Neoceratodus forsteri. The sequence goes on along the minus strand of CM057450.1, from coordinate 1,466,784,962 downwards.
TCTAAAGTATGTTCAAGTTTGCTTTACACTTCAGAAATATGGGCCCAAGAACCTCCTAAGCAACTTGAAATTCAATTAAACAAGTTATTAAGATATGTACTTAAAATACCCCAATCAGTTCCTGCATCAATTGCAAGAGCCGAATTAGGCCAACTTCCCATTGAAGCATATATAGTGGAAAGAAGGATTATATTCTTACTTAAATTGTTCTTGTATCCCAAATATAGATTACTGAGAATATGCCTTGAAGAGGTGATTGAGTATTTATCCAGAGGTTATAAACCACAAAATATGGATTATATAACAACTTGGCTATACCCGTTGGGGTTGGGTCATTTGTTGTACCAAATCCATGTTTTACCATTCAGTGAAATAAAATTCCAGGTTAAGAAAAGAGTTAGGAACACCTTTAAAAATAGGGATCTGGAATGGATCCAGTGTTATAAGAACTTTGGATGGTATAAAAAATTGAACCCGAACTACAATACAGAACCCTATTTGTTAATATTGTCCTGTCAAGACCTAAGAAGAATTATAACTAGATTCAGAATGGAGTTATACTATTCACACTACATATACTATGCCCAGAGAAGGAAAGGAGTGGAAAGTGACAAATGTAAGTGTAATTTAAATATGGTAGATGATTTGAAACAAGTCACTTTAATATGTCCCCTATACCAGAAACATAGATAGTTCTGGTTGGATTCTATTTAAGGGACCTTGGACTCCCCACCGACCAAATAGTTATGAAATTGTATTTGTCTAAAGATGTAAATGTGTTGACAATGCTTGCACGTTTTTTAAAATCTACAAAACTCTAAGATGGAGTTTATATATACTCCATATGTGGCTCCTGATTATTCATTTACTTATTTATTGTAATAATAGCCAGCCTGTTTAGAATATATTTTTTCTAATGTTTTTATTGTGATGTTTTGCAATGACTTTAAGTCGAACAAATAAATACTTGATTGAAACAATTAAAAACCTTGACCCTGTATGACAATGGAAAATTATGAATGTAAAACTACCAAAGGAACAGATTTCAAATAGCACAAATGTGTTGGTGATCTTATAATCAACATATAATAGGCTGTAAATACTCTTGGTTCTGGGATGGACCTCTGTGGACCCCCACTGTAGACAGGAATTTGTTTCTAACAAGTTCCCATTTACATATATTCACCATTTGCATATGATCAGTTAGTCAGTCCCTTATCCATTTAGCAGTTGGTGTACTGACCCTGAGATCTATGTTTTTAAGTAAGGTTTCAGTGAGGGATGTCATCAAATGTACTGAAACCCTAAAAGATTAAATGGACAGGAGAGCCCTTGGCTGATGTCTTAGTGATATTTTCATAAAAGGTAGGTAGGTTTATTAGAAAGGTCCTGTCATTGGTAAAGCCATGCCGACTAGTGTCATCTATTCCAAGTTGCTTTCTTTGTTCCTTGAGATGCTCTCTGATGAATGCTTCCATCGTTTTACTAATAATACTAGAAACAATAATGATAAGCTGGTAACACTACGCCATTCCCATGGATATAAGTTAACAGCTCAGCATTACAACTAAAGAAGGGGTTCAACAGCAGTATTTTGCTGCCTAAAAGTATGCTACTATGCGAGAGTGAATGCTGGTACCTGTGCTACCCACCTACAAAGGATTTGGGCAGTTTTATTAAAATTTGCCAGCTGTGCTACCTACTGGGAGTCCTGGGTTTAGGAGCAAACTCAAATTTTCCTTATTAGGATTACTAAGCAGAGGGGCAACATCGACATGCTTGTGTCCCTGGGGAAGAGGGCCAGGTCATTACTTGTTAGGCATTCACTTACCATCTGCAGGCCAGCCAGACAGCAGTATTTAATTTACATTGGCTGCGAATGCAGCTGTCCAACCACCCTCCAAGAAAACCCTAATAGTCAGTTTGAGGAACTGTAGTTCCTCTAGGTGATGATGGACTGCTACCTTCTTCCATCTTTAATACCCAGTGTGACACCAATTACGATTATAGTACCACTATAGACCCACAATATTGTTGAGCAAAATACATGGTCAGATATTTCCTAAAATTTCTGTGATTTCTCTAGAGAAATTCCTTGACTGATTGCAGATCTACAGTAGGGCCACCAGGGAATCTGTTTAGAAATATCTGGAAATATGTGGAAATATCTGGCCATGTCTTTTACTGAAATCATACCCTGGAATTCAAACCATGCAGCATGCTGAGATTTTACTTTGCTACATAGTGGCTACCAAGGGATAGTGAACAAATACCCAAGATATGGAACCATAAGGAACAAAATCTGATCTCACTGAAATGAACAACTGGGTCACCATGCACTATGGAATATTTATCCTCTCCAACCATCAGCTATCACAGCCAGCACTCCTCTCAAAAGGAATGACATTCTACCCCACCAACAAGCATGCAATTGTACTGTGATCTGGAAGAATTATACTGTGGTCTGGAAGAATTATACTGTGATCTGGAAGAATTATACTGTGATCTGGAAGAAAGCTTAGGCTGAAGGGATGCTTTCATAACTAAGAACAATCAGGTAACACAAGTGACAGCCACAGAAATCAACACAGTTTAAGACACAGAGTGGACATACCTCTAAACTAGATAACTATATAGGCAGTAGTAGACTCTGGGTGAAATCACAAATCTCTAGCAAAAAGATAGATATTCTATACAATCTCACATTTTTTGGAAATAACAGCAATCAGTAACCTACAAAACAACGACATGTATTAAACAAGCAAATAAAAGGGACACAGGTGTGATTATGCATAAAACTGGTTACATACAAGAAGGTTACAGACAATTTTTGGGCAACGCATAGAAACATAGAATTTGACAGCAGTTAAGGTCCACTTGGCCCACCCAGTCTGCCCATTTCCCTACCTAATGCATAGGCTGCAGATCCTAGTTAACCAACTGCCTAATTCCTCCTACCCACCACTAGAATTGCCTTATGTCTGTCCCATACATTCTTGAATTCACCCACTGTTTTTGAGTCCACTACCTCCTCAGGAAGGCTGTTCCATGTATCCACAACCCTCTCCGTGAAAAAATACTTCCTCACATTACCTTTGAGCCGTCCCCCTCTATCTTTAAATTGTGTCCCCTTGTTCTTGCACATCTCTTTTTCTGAAAGATGCTACCCTCTTGGACTCGATTCCCTTGATGTACTTGAAAGTTTCTATCATGTCCCTCCTCTCCCTCCTCTCCTCAAGTGTATACATATTAAGTTTCTTTAATCTGTCTTCGTATGCCTTCTGGTGCAGACCCTGCACCATTTTAGTTGCCCTCCTCTGGGCAGTCTCCATTCTGTCTATGTCCTTGCGGAGATGGAGTCCCCAGAACTGGATGCAGAACTCCAGATGGGGTCTCACCAACTGTCTGTACAGAGGGATAACAAATTCTTGTTTTCTACTGGTGATTCCTCTCCCTATGCATTCCAGTATCCCACCAGCCCTCCTTACTGCCTTCTCACATTGCTTGCCCACCCTAAGGTCATCTGATATGACTACCCCAGGTCCCTTTCCATTTCTGTTGCTGTTATTATCTCACCCCCCCCCCATTGTGTACTCTTGCCTTGATTTTTTGTTTCCAGGTGCATTACTTTTGCACTTCTTTGCTCTGCCATATATTTGACCATTCCTCTAACCTTACCAAGTCCCTTTGCATCCTCTCCACCCAACCTTCTGTATCAACCCTGTTGCAGATCTTTGTGTCATCTGCAAAGAGACACACTTTTCCTTCCAGACCCTCTGCAATGTCACTTATAAAGACATTAAAGAGGACCGGTCCCAGTACTGAACCCTGTGGTACCCCATTAGTAACCCCCTTTCTTCAGAGTAAACTCTGTTTACTATTACCCTATGTATCCTGTTGTCTAGCCAATTTTTAACCCAGGCTGCCACGTTGGGACCCACTCCAAGGCTGACTAACTTGTATATTAATCTTTTGTGTGGGACTGTGTCAAATGCCTTGCTAAAGTCTAGGTAGTCCATGTCCTCTGCCCCTCCCTGGTCTACCATATTGGTCACCCAGTCAAAGAAATCTATTAGATTCGTCTGACATGACCTTCCTGCTGTGAATCCATGCTGCCTTGGGTCCTGTGCCGCACTGGCCTATAGGAACTCAACAATTCTTTCCTACTGCTGATAACTCAACAGATCTCACAAAGGACTTCACTAAGAAACTTAAAAAAAATAATTGTCACATTTTCAAAACGCATGTGAAATTAACTTAAAACCATGATACCAACACCAAGAACCTTGTACATGTTACTAGAAGTCCACAAATGTGGAATCTCTGGCAGACCAATTATGTCAGTAATTGACATATTAACAATGGGGATTTCAGGAATACTGGAAGGACTATTCAAACCATTAGTCAAAGTACAGACAGACTCGTACAGGATACAACAGACTTCTTATTAAACTGCACAGTATTGGCCTTTTACCATCCAACACCATTTTACTCACCTTGTACACTGAATTATTGTACAGTAGACACCTGTTGAGAGGGATACCTCAGTGGATTCAATAGCATCCCATTTAAGCTGGTGTCCTTTTTAAGAAGAGTACACTCATGTGCTACAGAAAATGAGAATCAGTTGTCTTTTGAGTACAGTAATGTGTTGCACTCCTTAGTAACACTAGGTGCTGTATTAATTTTATCAACTAAATTTTCTTAAAGGAAAACAATGGAAAAGACACAGCTTTCCTCAGATACTACAGAAACTCTCAATTAGTGCTTTCAGACAGTAACAAGTTGTTTAAATTATTTAGAACCACCACCAGCAACTTCCACTTTGTGTTGCTGGCAGCAGCCATTTCATGAGTAGCAGTGATCCTCCTGCGCTCACTGTATGCTAATATGCCTGTTTGACCTCAGCTATTGGCTGGCAGGTCATATTTGCATAAAGTGAGCTCAGGAAGCTCTCTGCAATTAATGAAATGGTAGCTGCCAGCAACACAAAGTGAAAGCTGTAGGCCACTGTTTAAATCACCAAAAAAGCAATTAGAGGAATAAAAAAAAAAGTACTGTCTGAAAGCACTAATCAGGAATGTTTGTAGTGCCTGGGTAAAGCTGAGCCTTTTCCATTGTTTCCCTTTAAATCTTGTGCGTACATATTGGAATGCCATGTTGAAGTTAACCTCAACTGCTTCCAGAAAGCTTAAGTAATAAGTGCTCTAACTTTTAATCTTGATACAGACTTAAAGTACTAGTTGCTAAAACTGCAAGCAGGAACTTGCAAAAATGAAGACTCTCAAGAGCATCTAACACACTAATTTTCCTTCTGACCATCCAAATTAAACAGTTGCTTTAGTCCCCACTAAAAGGTTATGAATAACATAGGAACTAATGGGGTAAAGAATTTATCCAGCTAAGACATCCCTATTAACCAGGTCATCCCTTTTAACTGCATCCCTATTAAGTGGTGTATACTGTATAACAATATCCCTCATGGAGATGGCACAGTGGTATGCCATGAATACTGCACCTATGAAAAACAACCACAGACATCCAAAATCCACCAGAAGTGATCCTGAAACTTATTGAGTACTGTACATATTTATGCACAGTTCCTTCATTTTTAACACTGAGATCTACCTTCAAACTATGGGGAAAGCTATTTGCACTGGGATAGTACCACAGTCTGCATATATCCTCATGACAGATTCTAGAAGCATTCGCCAGTACACTCCACTGAAAATCATTAAAATATTACCAATATATTAATGATATATTTATGATATGGACAGGAGGAGAGGAAAACTTTACAACAATTTCCTGACAACATCAGTAAAATTCAAAACAAGCTTGTCGTCCAAGTATGTACATATCCTAGATACTACAGTAACACTAAAAATGGGAATGCTGCAAGCGCCTTTGTACAGAAAACCCACAGACAGATGTAGTTACACTCATTGCTCAAGCTTCCATCCTTCATACATTAAGACATCCATAATAAACAGTCAGGCCCTTTTGTACAACTGCATTTGTTCAAACCAAGAAGACAGTGATAGACACCTTGGTGCTATAACAGAATCCTTTAAGCAGCAGGGATGTAAATCCAACACCCCTGACAAGTGAGTCCTGTCCACACTATGCATGCCCAGGGAAGAACTACTGAATGAAAAAATAAGGAGACCATCTGAACATACACCTTTAGTGGTAACATACAATTTGGAACTGTAAAAAGTACAAAACATTAATGAAAGGTTTACAGCCACTATTCCCTGAGGATGAAATTCTCAAGAATATATTTCCCATGCCACCAGCACTTGTTTTCCATCAACATTAAACCTAAAGCAGAAACTGGTATGGTGCAGAGTCATTACACAGCTCTGCCTGTGTGAGAACGGTACAAAACCATGCAAAACACCTTACAGCAAATGCATACTCCTCTCCTGAGGAATCTGTCACTCACATGTACGTGCTGTGCAGAATATGGCATTCAGCAGGCAGAATTCATGTCCAGAGACACTGGTTTACTGTCATTAAGAAGGGGCAAATTCGGTTTTGCATATTGCAAAAGCAGATATTGTCACCGGTGTCTGCAAAGCCACTATCTGTTTTTACTGGTGTTTTGTTTTTTTAACTTTATTTAGCAATTTTTAACTCTGCTAGTGTGCATTTTAGTAGTTTTGACCTCTACTATTGTACATCTATCCATGTATCTATTAAAAGTTATTTTGTTAGGTACAAGGTGTAATGGCAACAGAAGAACTACAGCCCCCATCCCTCGAGTATGATGGCAGCCACACTATGACACCCATCCCTCAGGTACAATGGTGGCTAGCAGCACTATGGTCACATCCCAAGGTGTGACAGCAGCAGCAGCAATGCCATGGCCCCCATACTTCAGGTGTGATGGCAGCAGAGGCACTACAGTCCCCATTCCTCAAGTGTGACAGCATAGCCCCTATCCTTCAATACCCATGCCCCACTTGCCCAAGTACAAATTTCTGGGTTTCTTAGTTTATCACAGCTCAGATGTGAGTTAAGCTGAACCACCAGACACCAAGGTGAACTCCTTCAGTTCAGTCCTATCTAACAGCTAACTGCAGCATTTCTTCGAAAAATAAAGTGCATCCTCCTCAAAAAATATACAAGTGCAGGGTTTTAAATAATTGATTAGCAGTTTTTTTCTTGGGACTATACTAACTATACAGAAAGTATTTATATAGATTTTCTAGAAGTGCTGTGATTGTTAAACACAGTGAGGCAAGAGCTATGCATTTTCACAAAGATTTAACACTTTTATGAGCAAAACACTAATCAATTTTTAGAGTTAAATAAATCCCTGAAGTGATTAGTGGGGAGCCTGCTAATGGAGAGACACATAGATACATAGATACATAGATACATAGATACATAGACAGTGTCGGCAGATAAGGGCCTATGGCCCACCCAGTCTGCCCATTTGAGCTTGTAAGTTCAGTTTGTTTTCCTAGAAGTCTGTTGCCCCTTACCCCTGACCTCCAGAATTCCTTTATGTCTATCCCATGCATTCTTAAATCCCGTGATTGTTTCAGCCCCCACCACTTCCTCTGGCAGGGTGTTCCACTTGTCCACCACCCGTTCTGTGAAGAAATTCTTTCTCATGTTTCCTCTGAATCGTCCTCCCTCCAACTTCATCCCATGCCCTCTAGTCCTGGAACATCTTTTTTCACTTAAAAATAGTGTTTTCTGCACCCTGTTCCTCCCTGTAAGATACTTGTATGTCTCTATCATATCCCTCTCCTTCTCTCCTCCAGGAGTACATGTTCAGTTCCTTCAACCTGTCTTCATAGGACTTGTGATGCAATCCATGCACCATCTTTGTTGCCCACCTCTGAACCTTCTCTACCCTGTCTATGTCCTCACGTAGGTATGGTCTCCAGAACTGTACACTGTACTCCAGGTGGGGCCTCACTAGTGTCTTGTATAGCGGAATTATGACCTCCCTTTTCCCTGCTGGTGATGCCCCTGCTCCATACATCCCAGCATCCTATTTGCTTTACCTGCTGCCTTGTCACACTGTTTCTCTACCTTGAGGTCATCAGAGATGATAACCCCAAGATCCCTTTCCTGCTTGGTGCATGCTATATCCTCACCCCCAACTGATATATTGTGCCAGGGTTTTGTGCCCCATATGCATTATCTTGCACTTCTTTGCATTGAATTTCAACTGCCGACCCCTGACCATTCTTCAAGTTTCTGCAGGTCGCTTCTCATTCTGTCTACACCCTCTGGTGTGTCTACTCTGTTACAGAGCTTTGTGTCATCAGTAAACAGTGAAATTCTGCCTTCTGGGTCCTACGCAATGTCACTGATGAAGATGTTGAATAGGACCCGGTCCCAGTACTGATCCCTGTGGTACCCCACTGGTCACTCTTCCTCTGTGGAGTGACAGCCATTTACCACCACCCTCTGTGTCCTGCCACCCAGCCAGTTACCTACCCACCACACTACTGTCCTGCCCACACCCATATTCCCCAGTTTGTGTAATAGTCTTCTATGTGGCACAGTGTCAAAGGCCTTGCTGAAGTCCAAAAGGCCATGTCCACTGCCCTCCCCTGATCCACCTCCCTAGTCACCCAGTCAAAAATTCAACAAGGTTGGTCTGACATGACCTCCCCTGGTGAAACCATGCTGCCTTGGGTCCTGTAGTCCATTGACAACCAGGTGTTCCACCAATCTCCTTCAGTAGTGCTTCCATGATCTTCCCACTACCGAGGTGAGGCTGACTGGTCTGTAGTTCCCTGTTTCCTCTTTGTTCCCACTTTTGTATAAGGGGACTACATCTGCTGTCCTCCAGTCTTTGGGTACCTCCCCTGTTTCCAGGGATCAGCTAAACAGGATAGCCAAAGGTTTAGCCACCACCTCTCTTAGTTCTTTAAGGACCTTGGGGTGCACCCCATCTGGCCCCATTGCTTTATCAACTCTTATTACTTCCAGTTCCTTCAGGACCCTTTCTCGTATAAAGGGACTTGTGTCCATTTCTGCACGATTCTCACACCTTGTACTCCCTTCAGACCCATTAGCCTCCTCTTCCTCAGTAAAGACTGAGCAGAAATACCTGTTCAATATGTCAGCTTTACTGTTGTCATCCTCCACGTGGCTCCCATCCTCCCCCTTCAGTCTCACTATCCCTCCCTTTGTCTTTCTTTTTTCACTTATGTACCTGTAAAAGGTTTTGTCCCCTCTACCCACTGATTTTGCAATGTGCTCTTCTGTCTGAACTTTGGCTTCCCTTACTGACCTCCCTGCCTCCCTTTGCTTCTCCTGGTACTTCTCCCTATCCCCTTCTGCCTGTGTCTTTTTGTATTGCCTGAATGCAATCTTTTGGCTTTCACTTTCTTTGCTACCTCTTTGGAAAACCATAATGGTCTCCTCTTCCTTTTCCTCTTGCTAATCTGCTTAATGCATAATTCTGTTGTTCTTGTAATCCCCATTTTAAATACTGCCCACTGTTCCTCAACCCTGATTCCTGTCCCATTCCCTTAATGCCTCTTTCAAGTATCTCCCCATTTTCCCAAAGTCTGCCCCTAAAATCCAGGATACGTGTTTTTGTGTGGTTTGGTTCTGCTCTTTCTGTGATTTCAAACCACAATGACTGGTGGTCACTGTTTCCCAGGTGCTCCCCCACTGTTACCCCCATCACAGTGTTCCTGTTTGTGAGCACAAGGTCCAGTATTGCCTTCTGCCGAGTTGGTTCCACGACCAGTTGCTTGAGGAAGGCACCCTGAAGGGAGTCCAGGATAAATCTGTTCCTAGTTGATGCTGCTGCTGGGATGCTCCAGTCCACGTCTGGAATATTGAAGTCTCCAACCAGTATTACCTCACCCTTGTCTGCCATCCTTTGGATGGCTAGCATCAGCTCCCTATCTGTTTCTTCCTCCTGTGCTGGTGGTCTATAGACCACACCTGTGCAGATGGCTGTTCCCATTTTCCTTTCTAGCTTAACCCACAGTATCTCTCCCCATTTTGTTCTCCTGGATCTCTGTGGCCCTTATGTCATTTTTCACATACAGTGTCACTCCTCCCCCCTTCCTGCCTGCTCTGTCTCTTCTGAAAATGTTGTAGCCAGGTATGGCCATCTCCCAGTCGTGGTTATCATTACACCAGGTTTCAGTGATGGCCACAATGTCCAGGTCTGACTGCACCATGACAGCCTCCAGATCTTCCATCTTGTTGCTAAGGCTCCTGGCATTTGCACAATGGCTTTCCATGATTTGACCTCCTAGACTGTTTCACTGTTCTACTCCAGCCCCTTCCTTGGTTGTCATTTATCCCTGGTTCTCCTTGCTGTCTGCCCTTCTGCTGAATTTTGCCCTTTTCTGCTTATCCACCTCTTGGGCACTAATCTCCATCTTTTGCACACTGCTTTGCAGAGATAGCCCTCCTCTGGTTCACTGGTTCCACTGCTAGCTGTGGGGGGTGAGCAAGTAGGTACCCTCCTTGCTGGCCTGCCACCCCTTTGCTAGTTTAAATGCTTTCAATGTATTTAAACTTATCATTGAGTCTTGGATTCCCTCCAGGATGGATGCAGGCCGTCAGGGCATGAACAAACCCCATCCCCAGGTGGGTCCCCAGTCACCAATGAATCCAAACCCTTCCTCACAGCACCAGTTCTTCAACCATGAGTTAAAGTTCCTGGTGCATGCACTCCTATGCTCTCCTTGCCTCTCACAGGTAGTACTTCTGAGAAAGTGACAGAAGTAGCTACTTGCTTGAGACCCCTCCCAGTTTCCTAAACTCTTCCTGAACTTCCTTTGTCCCCCATTTGCCAGGTCATTAGTACCTAGGTGGATAATGACATCCAGATCACCCTCCCGTCTTGCCTTCCCAGTGATGCCCAGGATCTTCCTTCCATCCCTCCATGCTGTGGCACCTGGTAGGCACCTCACCTCCCTGTCCTCCCCCTCCTGTGTTCCTAGCTGGATCCCTCTTGTGATGGAGTCCCCCACCAGGATTCACTTCCTCCTCCTCTGGGGTCCACTGCTTTCCCCGCTGAGGTCACCTTCTTGGCTAACCTCCACATCCTTTCCTTCCACTTCTCTGGGTACCTCTATTTGGTTGTCCTCATTTGCCAGTGTGGCATATGAGTTCTTGAGTGGAATAGGATCTGGGATGTGCCTCTGCCTGACCACTCTAACCCTCCCTGAGCCCACTGTCATCCAAGTGCTCCTCGTTCTCGGCATCCTTTGAGGCAGTTGCATTGGACTGGGTGGTCCATGGATAGGGGTGATGGTACTCCTGACCCAGTTTACTTCTGCTCTGAGTCTGGCTACCTCCTCCCACTGTCCAGAGAGATGCATGCAGATAGGGCAGCACCTCAGTGTCCAGAAGGTCTGCCTGAATATGGCTGCCCCACAGCCACTGCATTGCACCACTCCCCACATTATACTGCAATTCCACTACTTGTCTGCTACTGAAGCTCTCCTAGTTCTCTTTTTATTAATTTACTGTCCTAAAAATCCTGCCACTGATCCTCAGATAAATGTGTTTTTTTTTTTTTTTAAAGAAAAGAAACCAATAAATAAATAAATGAATCAAAACACTTGTCGGCTGAGGGTGGGCTTCTTCCCCTTATGCCCTCCTACTATTACACCCTTACTATACCTCATGTGCTTAGCTCCTGTCAATCAGATTTAACAGGCATATAATTAAGAGTTGGGGAAAGGGGAGGTGGGGCGTAAAATTTGCAGCAATTAAAGACAGCACAGAATTACACCACCACTATGTTTTAAATTTTCAACAGCCCAAAACAATTATAAGTAAAGACAACAAAGAAAGTATAGTGTCACTAAAAGCCCACAATCTAAGTTTAAAAGAAAATAGCAATTACCAGTTACTTAAAGCACTGAATTGAATATGTTTCCTTCCTTCCCCTTCTGGCTTCTTCTGAGAAAAATAAACTCTTGCTACTTCAACTCTGACTAAGCCCCACCTCCAGTTATCACGTAGCTGAGGTCAGAGGCCAGACAATTAACACCCTTCACCCAACTACAGGGCAGTCAGACAAGCCAAGATAAAATCTGCAGCAATTAAAGACAGCACAGAATTACACCACCACTATGTTTTAAATTTTCAACAGCCCAAAAACAATTATAAGTAAAGACAACAAAGAAAGTATAGTGTCACTAAAAACTCACAATCTAAGTTTAAAAGAAAAATAGCAATTACCAGTTACTCTAAAGCACTGAATTGAATATGTTTCCTTCCTTCCCCTTCTGGCTTCTTCACACACATTTCCAAAAGATAAAACAAATCCAAAAACAGCAAGCTCAACCCCATTGTCACTCACAAAGTATCAGTCACATTTCTCAGTGGTGCTACTTGTGCATGCCACTCATCAACAAATGATCTGAATCCAGTATACCACCACCCACTCCCATGGAAAATATTAAATGTCTTTCTACCCAGAGTAAGTTGGCTACTTTCTTACTTGGTCTCCATGAAAAGGAAGCCTCTTAGTTTTTATGTCAGAGATCAGATGCAAATTAAACTTTTCACCACTAGTTTGAGTTACCGACATGGCCAGGTTCCAACACCCACACCTGGGTACCCATAACACCATAGCTGTCTCCCAAGATACACATCTTCCTCCCCACCATCAATATGGCCACCTACACACACACACACACACACACACACACACACACACACACACACACACCTCCCACCCACACATCCACCTCCACAACAAACATGCCCTGCTCCCCTCCAAAACACACTTGCACCCATTGCATCCATCTAACCCCGTACAAACACAGGTGCTGATCAACCTTCTGTGTGTGCTCCACCACTCACTCAGGGGCTTACACCAGACTTGCTAAGTGGCAGGTAAACTGACAACAGCTCTGCAAACCCACCAAAATGGCCAGACTCCCCACCATTCAGGATAGCCACCTGGGATCCACCCCAAAAGGTAAGTACTTGTTTTGTATTTTTCTTATTTTAACATGAATCAATGGGGGAGGACCTTGCCGTTGTGGCCCAGCTTGCACCTAACAGACCTGCTATCACCAACCTACTCAAATTTATTATCCTGTCCTCCTATTTGAATTAAATGACATCCTTAATTGGCCAATCAGATGTTACTACTATAGTAGGAAATCATTTCATTCTTACTTACCGGAATGAAGAAGAGTGCAAGCTGCTCTACTGTTGGATCTGCTGTTAATCTTGGTCATTACTTTGGGTGCTTTGGGGGGAGAGGAGAGAGGTGGGGGCTAGTTGGGGTTTCTTTAATTGTAGGGATGGGGTGAAGTTTGACTTGGCTTGTACCAGGGTGCATGGGCAGCTATGACAGGGGGTGTACAGTTTATTACCAGTACAGGGTTTGGGGAGTGTTTCAATTCTCAGATGCTAAATTGGATCAGGTTTCTGAATCAGTATTCAATCTGGCATCCTCTGGATGCAATATTGTGGGTTTCTGCAGTGTCACATTTTCTGATGCTCTTCTACATGCTTCTCCACTTACAAGCTGGCTGCAGCAGATGTGGATTTTCAAGAGGACCAGGGAGCACATTCAGTGGCTAACCGGGTAGGGGTATCTGATTGAGCGCTACTGTAGCAGGCCCTACCATTAGTATCAGACAGTGGAAAGTTGATAGTACCACCAATACAGCCAGACCCCTTCTACCCGGGTGAACACAACCAGTTCCCTCACACACTGCACCAACACAGACAGCCCCTGCACCAACACAGCCGGGTCCCATTGAACAAGGCCTGCTTCCACTCAACATGGCCAGCTCACCCAAAATGAACACAGCCAGCTGTCCAGACACCAATGCAGCCAAGCCAGCAACAGCCAGCCCCCACAGCACAGCCAGCTCCCAACCCCTAGTCCTGATATAGACTGCTCCAGTGCCAACATTGCCAGTCCCACCACCCACACAGGCAAAGACAGCCAACTCCCCACCCAGCCCAAAAACATAGACAGCCCCTGTGCCAACACTGCCAGCCCTCCCACCCCATCCAAGCAAGCAGCCAGCTCCTGCAGCTCACCAGTACCGTTCTATTGATCTAACCACTGAGCTATAGGCTCAGAAGGTTGGACCTGGGGTCCCAGACACACTTCCTCTCTCATGTATTACATATCCTGCAAATAAGAATAATCAGGATGATAACTAGATGATTTTTGGTGCAGAATTATTCACTGCTAAGCACTTTAAATCACAAATTAGAGTGAATAATACCAATACTGCACCAAAAAATCTGTCGTCTTGATTATTCCTAGTTGCAGAATATGCAATACCATAGAAAGGAAGTGTTCCCGGGAACCCCAGGTCCAACCCAACCATGTGAGTCTGTAGCTCAGTGACTAGAGCACTGGGATGGTATTCCAGGGGCCTAGGTTCAATTCCCAGTAGATCACATTATTTCTTTCTCACTCTAACTTGTGATTTAAAATGCTCAGCACTGGCTAATACTGCACCAAAAAACATCTAATTGTCATCCTGATTATCCCTAGTTGCAGGACATGCAATACCAGAGAAAGGAAGTATGTCCAGGAACCCCAGGCCCAACCATGTGAGCCTATAGCTCAGTGGTTAAAGCACCAGGATGGTATTCTGGGGAACTGGGCCTAGTTCCCCCATTGGTCACATTACTTCATTCTCACTGTAATTTAGGACTTAATAAAGATTCTCCAAAGATATCATTAACAGCTTACTGTGGTTCAATTTCAGTTAGCTTGCATCTGTCCCCACCCCCACCCCAGAATGAGACTGATAATAGGAGTATTGGAGTATTGCCTAGCCCTCCTTTCCCAGTCAACAAAAACTAAATGTGTAAACAAAAATATACTGGCTTTCCAAGATATTGCCAAGATATTGCCAAAGATAAATTCATATCCAACCACAAAAAAAGGAGAAAAAAAAAATGTGGATAGTTTTTTCTTTCTCTTCAGCCTCAAACCTCCTCATCAGCTCCCCGCAGATAAGAACTATTATTTTAAGCTTGATAGTTATCTCTTACAGCAGACACACCACTTCCTTAATGACAGTGGGATGTTATGCAACCTTCCCGTCTGTTTTATATAAATATGAATTGACTCCGCAGTGTTTTGAAGTTTAAACAGGCTACACCATCTTTCACTTGAACCAACATCTAACTTGTGTATCCAGCATGTAAATCAGCTATGATTCCATTGACATGATTAGGAGATTATAACTCCTGAAAGCTAATCTAAAAAAAGTGTTAGTCCATTTAAAGGTATCATTTATAATATATTTGTTTTTTTTTTTCCTTGCATCATCAATTGAACTAACACGGTTATCACATTCCTTTGACAGGAAGTCAAAGAAAATTAACATTTGGACTACAACAACAACAAAAAAAATCAGTTTTCCATTGAAAAAGTAAGAAAAGAAAGAAAACTGACTTAAAGAGTTGCTGGTGATCCCTGCTGATTGGGTTTGGCAGTTAGAAATTGATTATTTTTGTTTTAGAGCCTGCCTGCTGTCTTCACCTATTTCAGAATCACGCTGCCTTACTAGCGTGCTTTTTAATTAGTTGTGATGGCAGGAGGGGTCCAACACAAAATAATCAATTTCACACCGTCTAGGGAATACAAGAGTACCTGGGAAAAGGGGGCATATTAGCTGCAAAATGGTTTTAAGCTGAAGTGCTAACCTTATACAAACAGTAATTTGTGAAATGGTTATGCAGAGGGTTTCGGACATGTTATTTTTTAGAAGTGTCAAATTTGGAACTGTATATAGGAGATTAGGGGATAATCTTTGAAACATGCTGATCTGGAACACAAGAAAATGCTATGGATGTCAAACACTGTGCCACATCTTCTATTACCCACTGCATGTGCAAATTTATTTGTTAAATTTTGGGTAGTCTGTTTCTGGCAAGTTCTGTGTAAAAAGTGAAATCTGAAGTGTTTTTCGTACCATAAACTGAAATTGAATACAAATATTCAGTTCAGTGCATGTTAAGGCACCTCTAGCAGCTGAGGCCTAACTTTCCCTTATTAAGATCATCCTGCTTAAATAAAATTCCACAAATAAACTGCTTAAACATCCGGAGCCTGTGCCACTTCTCAAGTCAGCTGATGAACTTCCAGACTAATCAGTCTTCCTCTATATACTGTATCTAAAGTGAAAATATTGTTCACTGTGACATAAGTTGAGTTATAATTTGTATTTTTTTCCTTCCCTTAATTTCTCTTCATGTATATTATGGAAGCTGGGGGAAATGCTTGCATGATCATACGAGCACTTGCTTCTTAACAGCAAGCAAGAGAGAATAGGCTGCATTCTTTGCTTCAGGCAAATGAATGTTCTGTGTCAGACATAGCATGGAATGTAGTAGATGAATCTGCTTTTAGTTTGCATAGCTGCCTTATGGTTTATTTCTTTAAATAAAAAATATTATAAAATGGGGATGTAAAATACCAAACAATCTTTGATTGAAAGAAGTCATATGACCCTGCCTCAATTTAACTTAATGCATGGTAATGCTGGTATTTAGCCTAATCATAAATTAGTATGCCACCCCAGAATTTCTCAAAACAATCTGGTAGCCATTTTTTCTGTCTTACTAAACTTCTAATCCCCACACAGTTCCATTAAACTCCATGTCCAAATTCCTCCCCCCCCCCACCGCATATAGATAGCTGGAACATGTTTTGCAACACAAACACGTCAGTATGACACATTTTAAAGTGACACAAGACAGTTTTGTTACTACCCAAAACAAAATTACACAAAAGATTGGAAATTTATTTTAGAAATCAAAAAGGAGGAGTGAGGGAAAGAAAAAGACTACAAAACAAATGAAAACAGTTACAATTACAGAAGTTTCATTAAGACAGTTACAGAAAAGCAAAAGCAGCATACACCAAGATCCAGCAAGATCCAACAGGTAGAAGAACTACTTTAGCAAAAAATTAAAATTCAGATTTCATTTTCAAGTATGCAAACATTTGTTTTACTTGTGACATTCATTTTAATATATAAAACCAATTTATTAACACAATAACATGCAACAGGGCATGTGTTGTGTATTTTGATGCACTTCCTAGGTGCTGTAAGGCACTCAGTCTTTGGCCTGTTTCCTCATTACACACCTGTGGCATGTCTCAGAGTAGCACAACACATATACTGTCATGTATTATTGCATACATACAAAGGGAGTAGTGAGTAAGAAGTGTTTCCTTTTTTTGACAAACCCATGGTGTGTGATGCCACTTAAACCATGACAGTGAAGATCAAGTGATTTAACCAAGCGTCACACACAGAAGGTGTATAAAATAGAAATAATAATTGGCTTTCATTTTTTCCCATAGGGAAACCAGGTTGTAATTTTGTCATTATAACCAGCTGGTTATAATGACGAACACGCACCCAGTTTCCCTAGCTCGGCACATGCACCAACTGCGATCTTCCTCCTCTCTGTGCCATTCCCTGCCATCCCTGCTCCTAAGCACTGTAAAGTTCCCTACTTCCCCCACAGAAGGAGTTGGTGGTAAGTTATTTTTTTTTTTAAATGCAAATATCACTGGGCACAACAATTCTTCATTTTCAGTATGAAATAAATGAAAAAAATTAAACACTGCTTTACCTTACGAGCCGCTACAGACCACGCTGAAACCCCAACAGTCCGTGGCTTGAGTCTGTAAACAATCCATTTATTTTACATAATTGCTGGGGCAATTATACAAAATAAAGGATGGGTAGGTGGTCAAAACTCAGATTTTATACACCTGCTCGAGGTGGGGTGCCTTAATAAACCCCTCAAGCTTCACTTTCGGGGTTTATGTGGCATCCCACCCCTCAGGGGGGTGTAAAGTCCTCATTATAGCCACCTACCCATCCATTATTCTCTATATAATACAATGGTAGGTTGTGTAGCCAAAGTTGTATGCACACCTGAGGTGTAGAATGCTACATAAACCCCATGAATGAAGCTCAAGGGTTTAGAAAAGGCCTCTCATACTGAGGGTGTGCATAAAATTTTGCATTACACACACCACTCATGCTTTTTTTTAATTACTAGCTAATACTTTTATTAAGGGAGATGTTTAGAGACATAAAGTTCAGTTATATAAACTCATTGTGGAGCTCATATTTCAGTTAGGTAAACTTTAAATTGCTTGTTTTTTTAAATGTAAAAATTTAGCTGCTTTTCTGTGTGAGACACTAATTGAAATGAGAAGCACTTGTGCTACTGGGGTGTATAGATTCAGCAGTGTGAGTTTGACTGACAGGTCACAGTTACAGATGCCCATTTGTAACTGAAAATTACATCACAGTTATTTAGCAATTAAAAATGCTGGCTGATAGTTATAAAAAGAGTTACTGTTCTGCCCTTGTTTGTTTATTTATTTATTGCTGTTTTTAAAAGGCATATTTTTCTTGACTTAGAGGAGCAAATTAGTTTTTCATCAGTTGATCGGCTATACATGGGTGCTGCTCCAATCTACATGAGTGTAATATCACACTCATGTATAACAGAAAGTATCTCCATCAACTGAGTCTCTATTTATCTGCCTGTGCTCTGCTACAATCTGTCATTATTTTGAGCTCTCTATCCCTCAAGATCCACACACAAACTTCTTCCAGACATTTTTCTTCAGTGCAAAAAAATAGACATATTTTAAGATGGCCTCACGTGGCACCTATTAGTAAACTTGCATCAAGAAAAACCTCCTGCAGTTGATTCTGACAATCCCATTAACACTCTTCCTCAAAAAATCTGTACTATCTTCAGTTACAGACCCTGGCCTAACCCTCCCAACACCCACTGAAAAGGCATTAACTATTAAAACCTAACTAAGGTTAAGCCAAATTCTTCACCTGTCTCTAGCATCCCCAAACTGGCTTGTTGAACTGTCAATCTGTTACTAAAAAGGCCCTCAGCATAAGTGACTATCTTGTGGATCTAACCCTCAATCTTTTCTGTCTCACAGAATCTTGGCTTCACAATAATGATGTTTGTAGGTATTAACAGCTTAGTCTCGAAGTCATTTAACTCTGCATCCCTTCCTCGTGCTCCTCCCACTGGCGAATGACTTGATCTGATTTGCAAGAACAATCCAACAGCAATCAAAGTTGATATCTCTACTTCTGATGCCTTTTTAACATTTGGTTATGCCTTTTCCTAAACCACTATCTTGTTCCATTCTGCTGGTATATCATCTGACAAAGTGCCTACCATAATGTTTTGCATATTTGTCTGAACTCTTGTCCATCCGTATGCCACAGTTACCACTTTTGTTGATCCTCACAGGCTTTAACTCTCATCCTGACCAACCAGAGGATTATTATTCCAAATGTTTTACCGAGCTTCTAGATCTTCTCAGTCTTCCTCAGCATATCAGTGCCACTACCTCCAGTCAAGATCATTGGCTGGACCTGATAATTTTCCAAGGATTCACTATTTCACCATTAACCTACCATGACTGGGCCTTCTCAGACCACTTTCTTATTCATTTTCATGTTCACTCCCATCATGCTCCTGTAAACTCTAACTTGGACAATTCTCAGTCTAGGTGTTCTTTTCATTCCCTAAATCCACAAGAATATAGTACTACTTTAATTCAGCATCTCTGTGAATCACTACTCACCTTGTGTCTGGAGGCTATGACCACACTATATAACATCACCCTCACCTTAGCCCTGGACAAAAATACCCGCTTGAGATCGTTCAAGGTTTTCATTCATCCTACTGACCCCTGGTTTTCACCATGCTTACTCTGCTTATGTATGAAATAAGTGACCTCCATCAAATACTGTTCCTCAACCTTTTCATCTTTGAATCCTCTTACTAAAACTGATAAACTCACTATTCTGAAACATTCTGACCAAAGTCATCACCCCAAGACCTTGCTCCAACCAGGTTAATGAATACCTCTCACCACATAATGATTCAATGTCTTTATAAGTGACATTGCAGAGGGACTGGAAGGGAAAGTATGTCTCTTTGCAGATGACACAAAGATCTGCAACAGGGTTGATACACAAGGTGGGGTGGAAAGGATGAGAAGGGGCTTGGCAAGGTTGGAGGAATGGTCAAATGTATGGCAGCTTAGATTCAACACAAAGAATTGCGAAGTAATGCACCTGGGAAACAAACACCCAGGGGAAGAGTACACAATGTGGGGTGAGATACTGACAACAACAAAAATGGAAAGGGACCTGGGGGTAGTCATATCAGATGACCTAAAGGTGGGCCAGCAATGTGAGAAGGCAGTAAGGAGGGCTAGGGGGATACTGGGATGCATAGGGAGAGGCATCACCAGTAGAAAACAGGAAGTTGTTGGCCCTCTGTGCAGACAGTTGGTAAGACCACATCTGGAGTACCGTGTACAGTTCTGGAGACCCCATCTCTGCAAAGACATAGGCAGGGTGGAGGCTGTCCAGAGGAGGACAACCAAAATGGTACAGGGTCTGCACCAGAAGACATATGAAGAAAGACTAAAGGAGCTTAAGATGTATAGACTCGAGGAAAGGAGGGAGAGGGGGGACATGATAGAAACTTTCAAATACCTCAAGGGATTCAACAAAGTCCAAGAAGGTAGCATCTTTCAGAAAAAGAGATGTGCAAGAACAAGGGGGCACAATTTGAAGATGGGGGGGATGGCTCAGCGGTAATGTATGAGGAAGCATTTCTTTACAGAGTGGGTTGTAGATGCATGAAACGGCCTTCCTGAGGAGGTCATGGAGTCAAAAACAGTGGGGGAATTCAAGAATACATGGGACAGACATAAGGCAATTCTAGTGGGGGGTAGGAGGAAGTAGACTGTTGGTTAACTAGGATCTGCAGCTTATCCATTAGGTAGGGAAATGGGCAGACTAGGTGGGCCAAACGGTCCTTATCTGCCATCAAATTCTATATTTCTATGTTTCAATTATTAATGGACTCACCAACTCCTTTTTATGTTGATTGGGCACATGCGCAAGAAACATGTTGTGGTAGGTTTCTCCACAAGCAGGTTGTGGAGGCGCGGCACTATTGAGGCCAATGCCCCCACAGCCTGTAATGGCTTGTCCCACTTCCCCCAATGCTGTGGCACGCTGCTGCTGCTGACACTAGTTCAGCCAGCGTGCCACCAACTCGTAAAAAATCTGCTGTTGCAATCAGGGGCCACCTCGTCATTGCAGCACCAGCCATTTGCTGCAATGAGGGAGCAACCCGTCATTGCAGGGCGGGATCTTTTGTTTGTGAACATGGTGGTGGTGTGCCACTGTTTTCACAAACAATATTAACCTCCACTGCCAAGGGGGTGCCCAATCCCCCTCAGCAGTATCTGCCCCCCCGACCGTGTTTAGTTGCCGATGGGGGCCCCAATCCCCGTCGGCTGCAGTGCATCCAATATTTATGTTGCCAACGGGGGAGCCCACTCCCCGTCGGCATTATGTCCCTCCCGCTTTTGTTGTGTGCAGACAGGGGTGCCCAATTCCCCATTGGCTACAGCTGCCCTCCCCCAAAAGGAAGACTCTGTTGGCATGCTGGGAGCCCACTCCAGAGTGCCACATGCCCCTACAAAATGAAAAACGGTCCCGCAATGTCTTTTTTTTTTTGTAACCTGTAAAAAAGGAAACAGTCCCATGGTGGTCTCCCTGCCCCCCCGCTGCAACCCGTGCCCACCCACTGTGCACCCTGCCTCCCTACACCCCTCTCACCCCATACTTACCTCTGGAGTCCGGTGCAACGATTTTCAGTGACCCGGGAACACGTCTGCACTCTTCAAAGCCGACCGTGAACTGAGGAAATGCCAGTAAGCTGTGCTTACAAGGAGGTCGTGAGGGCTCCTGCCAGCTCTCCCCCACCTCACGGAAAGTGGAGTGCCGATTTACACTGTTCCAGAACCCCTCCAGTGCTTACAAGGAGGTCATGAGGGCTCCTGCCAGCTCTCCTCCACCCCACAGAAACCGGACCGCCAATTTTCACTGTGCCAGAACTCCTCCGGTGCTTACAAGGAGGTCGCGAGGGCTTCTGTCAGCTCTCCCCCACCCCACGGAAACCGGAGCACCGACTTTCACTGTGCCAGGTACTTACTGAGCAGCCTTCCTGATCGCGACCGTGTCCAGGAACTGCTGGCTGTGATTTTTTGAATTTCCTGCTTTGGCGTCTTTTTTCTCTCACAAGACTTTAAAGACTTTAAGAACAAAAGTATCAGCGCAGATGTGGAGATAGTTTTTTTTACTTTTAAATTGTCTTGCCAACTGCAGCATTACTGAAGTTAATTTAATTATTTACTTTAAGGTATCTTGTAGTTTAGCTGTTTTAGACTCTGTCTCCAAACTACATATTCTCTGTCTACAAACTGCATATTTAAACTCCCCTTTAGTTGATGAAGTGAATTTTCTGGGCAATCTCTACTCCTGATACAGCCCAGCCCCCTGCACCCCCCGTGAAACTCCCCCCTCCTCCTACCTATTTTAATTCCCACTGTCTTTCTGTCTCTCCACAGAACCCTTCCAGTACTTACAAGGAGGTTGCGAGGGCTCCTGCCAGCTCTCCCCCACCCCACGGAAACTGGAGCATCAATTTTCACTGTGTCAGGTACTTACTGAGCAGCCTCCCCAGTCGTGACTGTGTCCAGGAACTGCTGGCTTTGCCCCGCCTCCCCCACCACCACCCCCTTGGTTGGCATTCCAATATATAGGTAGATTTCTGATCACATGATCATGAAATAACCTATCAGTCAACTTTCCCATCTGCAACTTATATTTTCCCACCACTAGAGGTCCCCTTCTTGCATACTACAGACCTGACTCTTATATATAGCTCCCTACCCCAACCATGCTCCCTCTCACACTCATCACCCTCCTCGTAATGCACCTTCAAACACCTCATCCTCCCCCCCATTACGTGACAGAGGGGAGCACAACTGATATTTCCTATCCTCATGCAGCCTGGTGCCTCCTACCCCACCCCCCTCCCACAACACTACACATGAGCTACCAGCCTTTACAAACCCAGGTGAAAAAACAGTCGGCAGCACACTTCCCCCATACACCACATACTTACAGACATTTCAGCATCTACACCCTCACCCCTGGTTTCCATCTCCCATGGCAAGAAACCCTCTGGGGCCCCTCCTTCTCCAGCCAAACCCCATCCACACCCTCACCACATCAAATCCCCCCTTTCCACACTTACTCCTCCTAGCTTCCCTCCTTACCCTGAAACTCCCTATACCCACCATAGGACTGCGCTGCATAAATGCCATAGACAATCTCCATGAGCTAGATGCTACTGCCTCAGGTCCTCATGCTTCTTCTGCTTCCCAGTGAAATGTGCGCAAACCCTGGCCCATAATCTCTACCATCCCAGGAATGGGATGGTAGGGGGATTTATTGTGCCAGGTTTGTGGACATTTCCCATCAGAGGGGGAGTGACCCACCTCAATGGAGCTGTGTCGGGACAGCTGCAGATTTCTTTGTGGGCGGCAAAACCTGCCAATGCAGGCAGAAGCCCAGTACAAAAGAGCAGCCTGCAACACCAGGAGAAACAGAAAGAGAGAGTGAGACAGGCAGAGAGAGCGACTTCAACGGAGCTGTGTCAGGACAGTTGCAGATTTCTTTGTGGCCAGAAAAAGTGCCAACACAGGCAGAAGTCCAGTACAAAAGGGCAGCCAGCAGCACTGGGACAAACACAATGAGCGAGTGAGAGAGGGGGAGTGAGCAAGCTCATCAGACAACTATCATGACTGCTACAGATTGCTTTGTGTGCAGAAAAAGGTGGAAACGCAGGCAGGAGCCCTGTACAAAAGGCCAGCCTGCAGCACCGGGAGAAATGGAACGAGCAAGAGAGGGAGAGTGAGGTAGCTCAATGGACCTGTGTCAGGACTGCTGCACATTTCTTTTTTGGGCAGAAAAAGCTGCCAACAGAGGCAGGAGCCCAGTACAAAAGGGCAGCCTGCAGTGCCAGCAGTAACAGAATGAGCGACTGACAGAGGGCGAGTGACCCACCTCAACACAGCTCTGTCGGGACAGCTGCAGATTTCTTTGTGGGCAGAAAAAAACCTGCCAATGCAGCCAGGAGCCCCGTACAAAGGTGCAGCCTGCAGTACCTGGAGAAACAGAATGAGCGAGTGGCACAGGGCCACTCAGCGAGCTCAACAGACCAATGCAATCAACATTCGGCATTGACAAATGCTTGTTATTTACTGGAGTCTCCCTCCCTCAAGACCGCCTTAGTTCTGCCCATCCTCAAAACAATCTACTTTGAATCCTGATATTCTCACTCATTATCAACCAATTGATGAGCTGTCATTTATCTCCAAAGTACTAGAGAATGCAGTAAGCCAGCAACTGATAACATACTTTATCTCAAATCAACTTCTACCAAAATTTCAGTCTGACTTCCATAGAGCACATTGCACTGAAACAGCTCTTCTGCAAGTATCTAATGACATCTTACTATCCATTGACAAAGGAGCCCCCATTGTTCTGCTGCTGCTGCTAGACATTTCATCAGCCGTTGACACCATTATTCATGAAACCCTGCTTTCCCACTTGAAATCTATTGTTGGCATCAGTAAGACCATCTTGTGATGGCTCCTCTCTAATCTCACTGGTCAATTACAAACCATGAGTTTTAACGCTTCCACATCTATGCCTAAACCAGTAAGAGCTGGCATACTGAAAGGCTCTGCCTTGGAACCCTTTCTCTTTGTCCTATACATATGTCCCCTGGCAGATGTTATAAAAGCACATGGTCTGTCTTTCTGTAGTTATGCTGATGATACTCAGATCCATGCCCCCGTCACTGATTCCTTGCAAACCATACTAACTCAGATATCACTGTGCTTTGCCGATGTCCAGCCATGGATGTCCTCAAACTCACTCTTTGTAAATGTCAATAAGACAGAACTTCTTGTTTGTATTACAAGAACAAAGATAAAATCTCTCAGTCTAACTGGTCTTGGTCTTCACTGTGGTTCTTGTACTATTCATCTGTCCATAGTTGCCCATAACCTAGGAGTCCAATCAATGCACTTGGAATTTCATGTCAGCAGTATTTGTCCGCTCTGCCTTTCGCCATCTATGCAACAACATTAAGATTTTTGCTACTCAAGTCTCAAGATTGCTGTCACACTGGTTCATTATATTGTCTTTTTGCATCTGGATTATTGCAATTCCCTCCTTTTTGGTCTCCCTGCATGAACTCTGTATCATCTCCAGCTTCTTTGAAATGCTGAATCTCAAGACTTTACTAGCTCCAGGAAATCTGACCATGTATCACCCCTACTAGCCAAATTCTATTGGCTCCCAGTCAAATACAGAACTGACTACAAAATATTGCTGCTTGTACTTACCTGTAAATACCAAAATGGACTGGCTCCTACATATTTACCAAAAGTACTGCTCCACGACTGTTCCATATATCAACTTCAATCCTCTGATGTACATCTTCACAACATTCTGACAAGAAGATTGGCCACTTTCAAGGACCAAGCCCTTTCAGTCTGTGACCCATACCTTTGGACTGGACT
This sequence comes from Neoceratodus forsteri, assembly GCA_016271365.2. Classification (NCBI taxonomy): domain Eukaryota; kingdom Metazoa; phylum Chordata; order Ceratodontiformes; family Ceratodontidae; genus Neoceratodus; species Neoceratodus forsteri. Next base: position 1,466,759,488 of record CM057450.1, on the reverse strand, counting down.
ACTGTTTTATATCCAAGCCTGCACTGATCCTGTGTTATTTAAAAGCAAACTGAAAACTCTTATCTAAGAACTAGCTTTTAATATTAGTTGATTATTTTGTTTCCTGGTTTTGTTCATCGCCTCTATCGATAGAGATGGGGTGCTTCCAGGGAACTTGAGGAGGTTAAATGTAGTCCCTCTCCACAAAAGTGGGTACAGGGAAGAGGCTGGCAACTACAGGCCAGTCAGCCTGACCTCTGTGGTGAGGAAATTAACGGAGTCACTGCTAAAGGAAAGGATTGTGATATCTCTTGAATCCAGCGGAGCACAGGATCTGAGGCAGCAAGGATTCACAGCGGGAAGGTCTTGTCAAACAAATCTGATAGATTTCTTTGACTGGGTAACCAGGGATGTAGATCAGGGAGGGGCGGTGGATGTGGCCTACCTAGATTTCAGCAAGGCCTTTCGACGCCATCCCATATAAGAGGTTGGTAAATACTGTATGTTGGACAGCCTGAGAGTGAGCCCCAAGGTGGCAAACTGGGTCAGAAACTGGTTGAGTGACAGGACACAGAGGGTAGTGTTAAATGGTGTTCAATCTGAGCAGAAAGGGGTGGCCAGCAAGGTGCCAAAGGGATCTGTGCTGAGGCCAGTCCTCTTTAATGTCTTCATAAGTGACATTGCAGAGGGGCTAGAGGGGAGGGTATGCCTTTTTGCAGAGGACACTAAGATCTGCAACAGGGTCGACACTCCGGGGGGTGTGTGGAAAAAATGAGAAAGGACCTAAACATGCTTGAGGAGTTGTCAAGAGTGTGGCAGCTATGATTCAATGCAAAGAAGGACAAAGTCATGCATTTGGGGCACAGAAATTCAAGGGAGGAGTACACGATGGGTAGAGAGGTACTGACAGCCACTAATCAAGAAATGGACCTGGAGGTAATTATATCTGATGACCTAAAGGTAACCAAACAACGTGAGAAGGCTGTGGGGAGAGCCAGTGGGATGCAAGGGTGCATAGAGAGAGGTATCATCAGCAGAAAAAAGGAGGTGGTTATGCTACTGTACAGATCAATAGTGAGACCTCATCAGGAGTACCATGTCCAGTTCTGGAGGCTGTATCTCCAGAAAGACATAGACAAAATAGAGGCAGTCCAGAGGAGGGCAACAAAAAATGTGCAAGGACTGCACCAAAAGTCATATGAGGAAAGACTAGAGGAACTCAATATGTATTCCCTGAAGGAGGAGAGAGAGAGGGGGGATATGATAGAGACATTCAAGTACCTCAGGGGTATAAACAAGGTACAGGACAGTAGCATATTTTAGAAAAGAAGGTGTACAAGAGCAAGGGGGCATGATATGAGGCTAGGGGGGTAGGTTCAGAGGCAACGTGAGGAAGTACTTTTTCACAGAAAGAGTAGTGGATGCTTGGAATAGCCTCCCTGTGGAGGTGGTGGGAGCAAAAATGGTAGGGGAATTCAAGAATGCATGGGATAGACATAAGAGTACTCTTGCAGTAGGGAAGAGAGGGTAAGTCACAGATCATCTAGGGTCTGCAGTATTACATTAGGTAGGGAAAAGGGGCAGACTAGGTAGGTGGGCCACACAGTCCTTATCTGCTGTCATCTTCTATGTTTCCATGAAAGGGAGGGGAGAGGGAGGTTAGGTGCTTATGTGGCGCCATGGCCCGGAAGGATGGGAAGTGGATCCTAAGGATCGCTATGACAGCAAGATGGGAGGGAGAATTGGATGTCATTGTCCACCTGGGGACTAATGACCTGGCTAGAGATGGGACTGGGATAGTGCAAGAGGACTTTAGGGAGCTGGAGAGTGGTCTTAAACAGGTAGCACATTCAGTAGCTTTTGTTGAGTTGCTGCCTGTCCACAACAGCAGGGAAGAGAGAGAGAACACTGCACCAGGAGCTTCAGCTCATGCTGAAGGAATGGTGAAGAGAGGAGGGGTTCAGCTACATTGGGGACTGGGGACCAACCTGGGAGGAAAAGGGCCTATACAAGGGTGATGGCCTGCATCCATCTGGGAAGGGAACCACAGTACTCAGTGGACAGTTTAAATGTTATTTTGATGAACATTTAAATTAGCTGAAGGGGATGGCAGAAGCGATCAGGGAGGCCGAAGCTGCCCCCCCCCCCACGGGCTGAAGTACAGAGTCAGGAGAACATGAGAGGACTGGAGTTCCTCAGGATGCAAATTAATACAGGAAGCAGGGTGGAAGAAATGAAGGTGGTCTGGAGTAGGTGCATTAAAAAGAGAATGAGGAAGAGGGAAAGAAAAAAGGTAGTAACAAACAGAGTGGTAACAAAACCTGAAAAGCCATGTGTGCAAATGCTAGAAGTCTAGGAAATAAGATTCCAGACCTAGAGGCCACAATGGTAAAGGTCAACCTGGATACTGTGGTCATTACTGAGTCATAGTGCATGGAAAACCATGTCTGGGACATGGCCAGACCAGGGCTGTTCAGGAAGGGCAGGGTGGGAAGGAAAAGAGGGAGTGTGGTATTTTATGTGAGGGAGGGTGTTAAAGTGACCAAGATACAGGGAATATGGGGGGGGCAGAGGTTCTGTGGGTCACCCTAAAGATGGTGAATAGAGCCTCTGTTTGAACTGGTGTGATCTACTGACCTCCAACACAAAGGGAGGAGTTAGATAAAATACTGATGGAAGCCACTAGCAAGAGGGAGGTGCTGTTGGTGGGGGACTTCAATCTGCCAGATGTAGATTGCAGCGTCCCACCTGTGGCTTCAGCTAGAAGCAGGGAAATCTTGGACACTCTACAGGGGGTGTTTCTCAGGCAACTAGTCAGTGAATACACTCATGATGGGGCAATACTTTACCCAGTATTCACCAACAGGGACAGTGTTGCAGACATCAAGGTGGGGGGGGGGGCACCTGGGGATCAGTGTTCACCATACAGTGTGGTTCAATATAAGGACAGCTGCAGAATCGAACCACACAAAAGTGAGGGTCCTGGACTTCAGGGAGGCAGATTTTATTTATTTATTTATTTATTTATTAAAGTCTAGGAATTACAACCTTTGAGTCAATGACTCCTTTACAAAGGCTCCATGTCAGAAAAGTACATAACAAGTACAATGTGCAAAAATCAGAATACAAGTGCAAGAACACATTACATAAAAAAATACGAATATGCAAAACATACAAAGTGTCAGTATATAAAGAGGCAATGTAATTGTATACCATATAGTACAAGTTACAAGCGGGGGTTTGAAAACAGGTGGGCTAGGATCAAGAAAGCAAATGAGCCGGGGGGCAGGAATAGCAGGAGCAGAGTAAACAAGGGAGAAAGGAAGGAGAGCGGGGGGGTACAAGTGAAGGGGATGATGAGGTTGGAAAGGAGTAGGAAGTACTAGAATTCAATCAAAATGACCATGTCAAATCAAAGGAGGAATGGTCAAGGGAATGTTAGGCAGGGGGTGAAAAGTACTTGGGTCGGTCAGAGATGACATTGTCATAACAAGATGGGGATAAGGGGGAGATGGACAGTACAGAGGAAGGAGAGTAACAGATGAGGCTATTAACAGTCACAGAAGTAAGAGGCAAGGAGATGCTACTGGAGTAAATGTTTGAATGGGCCTAATTTATTTACTGAGGAAACTTTAGAGGGGAGGCCATTCAGCCAGAGAGGGACCCTGTACACGAAAGTCCTCTGCCCCATTGCAGTTCTGCAAAATGGGACAAGGAAGGTGGCTTTAGATGAGTTTCTGGTTGCCCCAGTAGTAGGGGCAGGAATTAGGAGCAGATGGGCAGCAGGGGGAGAGAGGCCAGTGGTTATCATTTTAGCTAGCATGATGGTCTGATATGAGAGACTACCCTTGAAGTTTAACCAATTCACTTGTACAGGTTGCAGGTTTGTATGAACCAATCACAACCAACCACCGGCAGACATGCTTTGTTCAGGGTGACCTTAATTCTGCTTAGTGCTGAGTCAGCTGCTGAGCCATAGATAGCAATGCCATAATCGACAATGGACAGGACCAAACTGGTTACAGCCAGGTGAAGGGCATCAGCTGGCATGCAAGACCTATGCCTGTAGAGAAGGCTTATGCTGGTGTTAACCACCTTACAGACCAGGTTTATGTGCTCATGGAAGGAAACGGTGGAGTCGAGCATGACTCCAAGATATTTGTAATTATGCACTTGCTCCAAGGGTAAGTCCTGACAGTTAAGAATGTTAAGTGGAGAGCCTTTGTTTTTGTTTTGTGGGTTGGCAAACAGCATCACCTTAGTTTTTTGTAATTTAAAAGAAGTTTATGATGGGAGAACCATGATTCAGATTCCAAAAAGAATCTTTGAAGATCGCTCTGAATTGGAGTGGGATCGGGGTGGCTACAAAAGACTATGGTGTCGTCAGCATAAAGTAACATTTGCTCAGCACAGTCAAGGGGGAGGGTGTTGAGGAAAAGGCTGAACAGGAGAAGGCCAAGAATTGAGCCTTGGGGGACTCCTGAGTGAACCGGTAAGTTGGTGGAAAGAGTGTCATTGATTTTCACACACTGTGATCTCCTACTAAGGTAATTAGCAAACCAGGAGGAGGCATCATATGAGAGGCTCAGAGATGGTTGGGAGTCAATTAGGAGTGCATGGTTGCCCGTGTCAAAGGCTTTTGTTAGGTCTATGTACACAGACTCAACTAAATGCCCATGGCCAAGGGCTTTATGTATGAAACTGGTATATTCCAGGAGTGTGGTGGTAGTACTGTGGCCCTTTCAGAACCCATTTTGCTGTAGACGTAGAAGGTTGTATTTTGAGAGATAGTAGGAGAGTTGATCAGATACTATCCTCTTGAAGGCTTTGGAGATGGGGGAGGATAGAGATCGGGCAATAGTTACTATGGGAGGTTCTATCACTACTCTTAAGTATAGGTGTAACCACCGCGGACTTCCATTGTGAGGGGAATTGGCCAAGACAGAGGGAGGGATTTAATATTTTGGTAAGGGGGAATAGGACAACGTCAAGGACCAGAAGCAGGAGCTTCAAGTCCAGGGAGTTACCACTAACTCTAGATTTTCCCAGGACCTTGGGAAGACAGAATTTAGCTTCCTGAAGGGATACAATCTTGAAGCAGAAAGGAGGGATACCTAAGGCTGGGGAGGCAGGGAAGGGAGCATTAGGTGTTGTTGAAAAAGTCCAGGGGGAGAATCCCACTAAGGTCAGTGAATGCAGTGTTGAAAGTGTTTGCACTAAGTTGTGGGTCCTGGGTAGTAACACTGTTGATATTCAGCATGGGGGGGAGTTGGGTTTACCAGTCAGGTCCTTTATGTTATCTCAGAACTTCCTACCCTGGTCCCAGGAGGATGAGAGGTTAGTTTGGAAATGGGCAGCTTTAGCACGATGAATTTCCTAGGTGCAGGCATTTCTGGCAGCCCTATAGTGCTGCCTATCCATGAGGATGCCGGTAGCCAGGGCTTTCTGCCAGAGATTGTCACAGGTGTGCATGCGATCAAGGAGATCTGGGGTAATCCATAGAGTTTCAGGGCCTTTCATAATATGCTTGGAGTATGGGGCAAAGATGTCACAAGCAGAGTTAAAAGTGGAAATGAAAAATGCTAGGGCACTGTCGACATTAGAGGCAGAGTCTAAGGGGTCCAGTCACAGTTTTGTAGGTAGGTTTTGAAATGCCTCCAGTGAGCCTTTTCTAAGGGAGCACTGATGAGAAATCCTGGGGTTGGGAGAACAGTTGGACCAACTGCAAATAATAGGAGAATGATCAATTTATGAGTCAGGTAAGACCATGATATTATTAAGTCTCTCTGGGTGGTTGGTAAGGACGATGTCAATCAGGGTACTGGTACCCATCCTGTAGTTGATCCTAGTGGGTGAGGGCACAACCTGTGTAAGATTGGTGGCCACAACAGCATCCCTTTAAGGCACAGCTGTGGGGGCAGACCAGTTAATATTGCAATCACCAAGAACTATTTCAGCCTTATTAGGTAACTGGGAGATGAAGTTGAGTACAGTGTTGAAGGCAAGTTTTGGGTTATGGGGAAGGATGCAGACGGACATAACTATGACGATTTACCCAAGTTACCAATGGCTATTTTGATAGAGAGGGCCTGGGCTCCATTTCCTGGTGGGGTGGTCTGGAGTACATGTCCTTGGAGGGAGTCACAGAGGTAGATGGCACAACCACCACCCTGTTTGCCCAGCCTATCCTCTCTGAAAAGCATATAGCCATTCAGGGCTACGGCAGAGTCTGGTATTTTTGAAGAGAGCCATGTTTCAGACACAACCAATATGTCAGGTTTGTGCTGCATACTCTAGCCCTGGAGAATGTCATGTTTCTGCAGCAGACTGCATATGTTGACAGAGGCTACTAGGAGGCTGTTGGCACAATGACTAGTGGGGTTGGGCAAGGAAATGGGACCAGGATTAGGGTGCACATTGCCAGTGAGGAGCAGGAGTACGAGGGCAAGCCTAGTGAAGACATATTTCAGCAGCTTCAGTTTGGCTAACTGATTGCAATAGGGTGGCTTGGAACCAATGGAGGGAATTGGGAGGGAGAGGACATGGGACAGAAGGAGGAAAGACTGTTTATAGGGATGGCTGGGAGAGTAGGGTACTATGCCCTGGAGATGTGTAGTGAGGCAGGATAAGACACTACTAGTGCCAGACAACCATGCATGAGTGTAATTGCAAAATTGAGGGGTAAAGGGTAGTGGATAAGCAGGAGAAGGTATATGGGGAAAGCTAGTAACAACAAAAGAAAGGGGCAAAGTAGCCTAAGTGAGAGCTCCATAATAGAAGTTTGGGGGAGCAGGCCAAGGACATTAACTTTGGGACAGAGTAGGTAAGGAGTAGGACTAGAGATAAATCACAGGTAGAAAGTAGCTAGAGTCAATGGCGCACTAGTAGGGTTGCTGCCTTCACTGCAGAGGGTTAAGGGTTCGAACCCCAGAATAGGAGGGGGAGAGAAAGAAGACAAAAGAGGTAGATGGGAAAGGAGAAGGAGAAGACAGGCAAGTGCAGTGAAAGGCTGATGAAAGTGGGTCTAAGAGGAGTCAGAAACAATAGGAGATAGAGGGAGAATCAGGGATTAAAGACTGACCCCTAATGGTCAGTGAGTAAAACCTGCAAGTGAGAAATTAGGGACTTAGTTTGCAGATGGGAGTCAGGTGATATGGTCATGTGACACAACACTCCCATAAATTTTGGACTGGCCTTGGGTGGGTGGATAGTTGGGGCAGTTAACGCAAAGTGTTGACAGGCTAACACCCCTCAACAAAGCAGCAGCAGGTCCAAGGGAGATGGTAAACCTCTTCTTTGGAAATTACCTTCAGGCTGCTCCCAAGATTGGGCCTCTCCATGGCCAAGGAGGAGAAAATTTTAAAAAGATGAATGAATGTCTCAGGGGTGACCTGCTGGAGAGATGAAATGGATGGGGTGAAGGAACAGTGGGAGACAATAAAAAGGGCCTTTGTGAAGGCAACAAACCTCTGCATCAATCAAGGGAGCAAAAGAAAGAGGAAAAAGAGGCCACTGGTTTGTGAATGACGTGGCAGAAAAGGTAAAAGCTAAGAGGGTAGCATTCAGAAGGTACAAGGAGATGCAGAGGAAGGGAAACAGAGGGAAGCAGGGAGAGTAGTAAGGAGCGCAAAGGCACAAACTGCAGAGACATTAGCCAAGGCAGTAAACAAAAGGGTCAAGACATTTTTTAGGCATGTGAGCAAAAAAGGATAACCAGGGATGGGATTGTAAGGTTAAGAAGGGGAGGGGACTGTGCAGAGGAAGAACAGGAAAAGGCAGACATCCTGAACAAATACTTTTGTTCAGTATTCACAGAGGAAAGAGACGTGGAGGGATCACAAAAATGTAACAGGAGCATCAGAGGGAGGGTGGGAGGTGGACGCTCATCGATTTTTGGAGGAGAGAGTCCTGACAGGATTCACAAATCTGAATGTGGACAAAGCAATGGGGCCAGATAGGGTCCACCCAAAGGTATTGAGGGAGCTCAGAGAGCTACTAGCTGCACCTCTGATGGCCCTATTTAACAGCTCATTGAAAACAGGAGTGGTTCTGAGTTCTTTGACTGGGTGATCAAGGAACTAGATCAGGGTGGAGCAGTGGACATAGACTACCTAGATTTCAGTAAGGCATTCAACATTGTTCCACATAGGAGACTAGTAAGCAAGCTGGCTAGCTTAGGAGTGGGTCCAAGGGTTGGGGGTGGGGGGTAAGAAATTGGTTGATGGATAGGTGGTAGAGGGTGGTGGTAAACTGAGTTCACTCAGAGAAAGGGATGGTGACTAGTGGGGTGCCTCAGTGATCAGTGCTGGAAGCAGTCCTCTTGAATGTCTTTGTAAGTGACATTGCAGAGGAACTGGAAGGGAAGGTCTATCTCTTTGCAGATGACACCAAACACATAGGGAGGACACCCGGTGGGGGGGGGGGTGTAAAGGATGAACAGAGACCTGAGTAATCTTGAGGAGTGGTTAAGGGTATTGCAGCTGGGTTTCAACGCGAAAAAGTGCAAAATAATGCACTTGGGAGACAGAAACACAGGGCAGAGTACAAAATAGGGTGGTGGTACTGGGAAGCATCAAGCAGGAAAGAGACCCAGGGGGTGATCATATTGGATGACCTAAAGGTGGCCAGGCAGTGTGACAAGGCAGGTGAGAGGGTGAGTGAGATGCTGGGGTGTGTAAGGAGGGGCATCACCAGCAGAAAGAGGATGGTGGTGTTGCCTCTGTATGGATCACTGGTAAGACCCCATCTAGAGTACTGTGTGCAGAGTGGAAGCAGTCCAGAGGGGGGGCGACTAAAATGGTGCAGGGTCTGAATAAAAAGCTCTACAAGGACAGATTAAAGGACCTAAATATGTACACCCTGGGGGGGGGGTTATGACAGAGACCTTTAAATACCTTATGAAGGTAAACAAGGTACAAGACGGAAGTATTTTTCAGAAAAATGCCATTCAAGGACCAGGGGGCATCATAAGAAGCTGGAGGGATGTAGATTCAGGAGAAATGTGAGGAAGTACTTCTTCACAGAAAGAGTGGTGAATTCCTGGAGCAGTCTTCTGGCACAGGTGGTGGGGTGAAAACAGTGGCAGGGTTCAACAATGTATGGAACAGGTATAAGGGATTCTTATGGAAAGGGAGGATGGGTGAATGAGCTGGAAATCAAGTAAGATCTGCGATGATACTATAGGCAGGGAAAAACTGGCAGACTAGGTGGGCTAAGCAGTCCTTATCTGCTGTCAAATTCTATGTTTTATGTTTCAAAAATTTTAAAGGTGCTATAAAAATCTAATTTATTATTATTATTATTTTTCTTATTATTAATTACACACAATGACTTCAGTGTGAAATCATGGCTAACCAGTTACTGTTTCCTGGATAGCAGGATAGAAGCCTGTTTCTGTTATATGTCGTTGCTTTCCATTGGTGTGATGATCAAAAATCAGTGACATTAGGATGCAAATCCAAATATGAGATGGGGGAGGTGGTACTGGGAACCACAAACAGTTGTGACGCCAGTCCCTCACTGGGGACTTCCAGTTCACTGCCACCACCTGGGTTTTTTACCCACAGGTCCCAGGAAACCTGTTTCTGACTTCCTGCACAAGGTTAGGAAGGTCAACACGATAACTGTGGGTAGAGTGCTCTCTCGGAGATGGACTGCAATAGAGTCCAGCAGAAATAGAATTACCCTTTTAAAAAACACACATGCAGTCACTGATTCTATAAAAATAAACTGTTTACTAGAATACTACAAGTATTTACAACAGGATGTATTTACAGGAAACAAAAGGGTTGTACATTTACTAAGAAGCAGAAAATAAAATCACATTAAACAGATAGGTATTGTACAGCAGAAGTCTAAGCTATCCTCCCTTACAAACCTTCACCTGCCCTAGCTAAAGAAGCACTTTTCCCTCACTGTGCTATCTTACCTCAGCTAGTCTTTGTAATGGCAAGGGCCCTGGTCTTTAGGTGTTTCAGTCCAAGACAGCAAGCTTGTTTTAAGCCCCTCAATATATTGCTTTGCTCCAAGTGGGAAGGGTCCTACTCACTCTGAGTGACAGGGCCATGTTGGTCTGCCCTCTTTGAGAATGTGTGTGTATATGTGTGTCCCCCCATGCTTTTGCTCTACCTTGCTACCATAATAACGTCCACCTGAATCCTTTTTTTCAACATGGGAACATCTCCAGGAAGGATACCCCCACTGAGCTTTATTGCTTTACTGCCTCCTGCATGGCTTTTCCTGTTAACTTTCTCATGAGAACCATCAGACCTGTAATTTAACTTTTCCATATACACTTGCTCATGTGATCTGGCAACCATCTTGTCTGAAGAAGATGCATATTCAAAAAGAATGACAATCAAATGAATATATGGTTCTGGTCTCCTTTCCTGTCACATCTCCCTCCCTCAAGAAATGAAGGTATGTCTCTTTTGGGCAACCCCTTCCAGCATGCTTCCAGCATTGTAGCAGACACCCACCCCTGGATCTTTAGCCATATCCTCTGGACCCCAGCCCTCCCTCTGACCAGGCTGAAAGGGCGCTGCCTTTCTCCCATGGTGCTTCCTGCATTTCAGCTGCCACTCACCCCCCTGGACCTTTAACCGCATTCTCTGGACCCCAGGTATGCATCAGCTCCTCTGCCACTGCAGAAGCCACCTTGAAACAAGAGCAGATCTTTCTTTACTTTGTATTAAGGGTGCTTCTGTGGCTTAAACCTGATGGCTGTTTCCCAGCTTCATTGGTGTGCTTGACTGGCCCTTTCTCTCTATGCCCTGTACTCTGTGGCTTGCTGCAAATTTACCTTTCTCTGTGAGCTTATTTTAACAGGAAAGGCTGCTCAATTCTCTTTTTGCTAAGACTGCTGAAATTTTACTGCTTAAACTGTTGTGATATTTAAATGTGTAGCTAAATGTATAAATTTGGGTCTGCTTTATGTGTTGGGCTGGGCTACTAATGTAATGTATGTTTAATACCTGCAGCCTATAATACTTCCTTGCTTTACCATTTTTTGGCTAGTTTTTCTTTTCTTCCTAACTCTGTGATATCCTTCTCCTAGCCTCCTGGCAGGCAGGGCTGCCCACCCCCCCCCCAGCTGCTTCTCTTTCCTCACACTCCATCCTCTTGCTAACACCCCTCTATTTCTTTTATTACCTCCTGCCCAGCCCCTGCTGATTTCCTGTCTCCTCATATTGTCTTCCCCTGCCTTCCGATCTCTGCTCTGGATTCAAGCATATACTAAAACCCTTGTTTCCTTCTCTTTCTCCCCAGCCCTCCCTCTGACCAGGCTGAAAGGGCACTGCCTTTCTCCCATGCTGCTTCCAGAATTTCAGCTGCCGCCCACACCCCTGGACCTTTAGCCACATCTTCTGGACCCCAGGTATGCATCAGCTCCTTTGCCACTGCAGAAACCACCATGGAACAACGGTAGAACTTTCTTTACTTTGAATTAATTCCATTTGTTTTTCTAAGTGTCCAGTTTCCCATTAGCAGATTATAAAGTTCTGCCACTAGAGAGACCTTAGTTCTTTCTAAACAACTCATAAACATGGGCTTGGTGCTCTTCCTCTTTTTCCAGTCCACCTGAGCCTTAAATAGTGGACATGTCCTCTGCCGCACTGCTACTGACCCTGGGAATTTACACATGTGTAAGTGTAGTTGGACACCTTATTGACCAATAGCCATCTGATTCCACTGCTAACATCAGGATCGAGTGCAGACAGCTGAAGCCACCAATTATAACTTCTTCTAACTACAGTCATGACTCAAATCATGCACCCCTGTTTCATTCTCACTACCTAAGAACAAGCCACACTCAGGATTCTCTGGTGTCCTACCTACTGTTGGCGGTAACTTTTAGTTGGCAATTGCCTAACTTTGGCAGGTCAAAGAAATGCAAAAGTATGCTCCAAGTCACCTTCACCTTCACGTCAAGGAAAGTAATACTTGTACTTTTACTTTTGTCTGGGAATGTGCACCCTAACCTTGGTCCTAGGGCTGACACCAGCACTAAAGTGTCACAGGCAAGTGGCCTTACAGTTGCAGCTATGAATATTTGTAGCCTGCTCCTTAAGATGGCACAGCTTCAGGCCTGGGCTGCCCTGCATACCCCTGACATCATTTGCCTCACCGAGACCTGGCTAACCCCCAGGACAAGGATAGTGTAATTGCTCTGCCAGGCTATCAAAACTTCAGAATCGATAGGAATAACGGGGGGGGGGGGAGATGCCTTATATATATCAGGGATACCTTACAAGAGGTGATTCTCCCGTTAACTGCCATGACTGATGACCATGAGCTACTAATGATAAGGCTCCTATTTGGTCCCCAGAACAAATCTCTAGTCATCGCGTACGTCTATCTACCACCCAAAAAGCCTGCTGGGGGACTCCAGAAAGTCCTGGGAGCCATAGATGGCATCTCAAAGAGTTGTGAACTCATTCTCACAGGGGACTTCAATATAAATTGGCTCAGTCCCAGCTCGGCAAAACTGAGAGACTTAGTGGATTGCTCCTATCTCCCTCAATTAATAGCTGAGCCTACAAGGGTAAATTATAAATCCAGAAAACACACTCTCCTTGACTGGATCCTCACTTGTTCACAGGATAAGCTCACTAATATCTCGGTGCTCTCAGACACCCTGAGTGATCACTCCCCAATTATCTGCAGATGGACCAATAAATACAAAAAATCCCCACCTAAACTTGTAGAAAGAGAGTGCTGCTTAAGGGCAGCTTGCCCCCTTGTAAGAAGCCTTATCCCAGATAGACTGGTCACCCTTGGACTTTCCACAGGACCTGGACCAAGTATTACAATACCTCATTAACAAGTTCAATCAGGTGTGCGACAGGTATGCCCCACTCAAAAAAAGGAAGATCCAAGGTTATAACAATGGGTAGATTACCAGTGCGCTTTTGGATATAATGAGAGAACAGGACAACCTATGGAGCAGGGCAAAGGTCAGGGGGAGGATCAATGACATCCAGAACTACAGGGCTGCTAGGAACAGATGCACCCACCGAATACAGAGTGCCAAGATGGACTATTATAAGAATCAACTCAAATGCAGTTGGGGGGATGGGAGGTGTTTCTGGGACAACCTTAAGGAGCTCCTAGGAAAGGAAGCCAAGCAACAACCTTTTCTACTCAATATTAATGGCTCCAATTCTATGGACCCACTCACCATGGCAGAAGAGTTTAACTCTGTATTCATGGACCCAAGCTCTGTCCTCCCTTATGAATACTTGAAGCCTGTGGATGTGGATCTTGAAAACATACCCATGAGTGCACAGCACCCACAATTCTATTTCAGGTGGGTTACAGTCAAGGAAGCCATGGGCTACATCAAAAAGGTCTTAGGAAAGACTAAGATTGGTAGTGACAGTATCGACATGAAACTGGTAGCTCAGACAGTGAATGTGCTTATTGTCCCCATCACTAAAATCTTCAATAAGTCCCTAACCCTGGCTAAGTTCCCCTGCCTCTGGAAGCAAGCACTGGTCACCCCAGTTCACAAGAGTGGGGACAGGGCATGCACAGCTAATTATAGGCCCATCTCTATCCTCTCCACCTAGTCAAAGCACTAGAGAGGATCATAGAAGACCAAATCACGGAATATATCCAGAAATACCAGTTGCAGTGTCCCCAGCAGCATGGTTTCAGAAAAAAACACAGCATCACCACAGCCCTGGTGATTTCATGGATTACACTCACAAGGCTATGGACGAGGGTAAACTGGTTGGATCCATCTTTATTGACCTGACAAAGGCCTTCAACATGGTCTGTCACCCATTTCTTCTCAAGGAACTACTGGCCCTTGGGCTGGGCTCCAACGCCATCCAGTGGTTTCAAGATTACCTATCCGGAAGATCTCAAAGGGTCAGAATTGGACCAACAATTTCCACGTCTCAGGAATTAATGCTTGGAGTTCCACAAGGGTCCATACTGGGTCCATTGTTGTTCAGCCTCTTTTTGAACACACTCCCAGTGGTATGTGCCAGCAAAATTATCCTATACACAAATGATGCAGTGGTACTCAGCAGCAGTGCCCACATTGAGACCCTGCAGGTTGAGCTGCAGTCCACCTTCCAACAACAGGAGGTCTAGTTCAGCTCTTGTAGGCTGTTACTCAAATACAAAAAAAACAAAACAAATCCATGCTCCTCTCTAGCCCTCAGCTTAAGAGGAGGTATCCCATACTAACAGTTACCGACATCAGGTCGGCCCCTCTAGAACAGGTTCTTTCCTTTAAATACCTATAAGAAATAATAGATGATACTCTCTGTTATGACCAGCACACTGACCAGGTTGTGAAGGCAGTAAATATTAAACTCGGGGTATTTTATCGGCACAGGAAATGCCTCACTACCAGTGCTCCCAGGCTTTCCATAAACAGCTCCATTCTCTCTGTGATTGACTACGGCCTGTGACCTACGGAGCAGCAACTGATACTGCCCTCAAGAGGATAGGCATGACTCTAAACAAGGCCTGCAGAGTGTCACTACATGCTGACTGGCTCATGCACACCTAAGTACTCTATAATCAAGCAAACATATTAAGCCTCAAGAATAGAATCTCATGCCAGACATGCCTTCTAGGTGGGAAGGCCATGCTAGGCCTAACTCCTCCATGTATCACAGACCTGATTACCTTAACCAACTCCAGGTACAGGACCAGATATAAAGAACTTCACCCATTCTGTGTCCCATTCCATAGGACAGCTCTTTGTCAAAGATTCTTCTCCTACTGTGCCCCACTGTGGCTTAATGAGATCCTAGCTAAGACTCTAAATGTTACTAAAGCTAGAACCTCCAAAGCCTAACTTAAGTAGTTTTTGTTGCAAAAGAATGTGAGTGCCAAACTGTTCAGAGTGGGTCTCCAGGGCTTGCACCAATCCTGCCTACCAGCAACTACTCATGGACTCTTACATGGTCCACCCTTCCCCACTCCATACCCCTGCTTCCCAGACTCTGGCACTTCATTCTCCATAGCTCTTATTCTGCTAGTAATTGCACTCTCTTGTTGTCTTGCACCTCATTGTCCCTATCTCTCACACTATCCCCTTCCCCCACCCCCTCACACCTCTCCTTTTCTCCATCAATCTCCACACTCATGATGCCACCCCTCCCGCTGGTCTTTCCTCCTTCCCTCTTCCTCTCTCTCTCTCTTTGTCTGTCTCTAACCACCTTCTCCCACCTTATGACACACCCTTCCATGCACCATCCCCAGCTCCAAACCTGTATTGCAATGTGACAATGCTCTTTCTGGGCTGCTCGATCCCCACACTCTATTCACTAACCATCCTCTCCCTAGCCTACATTTTCCTCTCTCTCTCATATACTTCCTTATGCCATACAGCACTTAGTATTAAACCCTTAATGAAACTCATAAGAAACTCTTAGCTGTTTTCTATGTTTTTTTTACTTCCTGTACTGATAATTCAACTATGTCTGTATTTGAACTGTGAATTCCGTTGTGTACTAATATTTCAACTATGTCTGTATTTGTACTGTTTAACGGACGGGGACCCTTTGTAAAAGAGTTCTTACTCAAATGTTGTTTCTGAAATTCCAATAAATAAAATAAATATCGAGCTAACTGATGATACTGGCTTCAAAGGAAACAAGCATTTGTCAATGCCGAATGTTTGCTTGCTGGCATTAGCAGTTGAAGTGCAGGAGTTAGACAGATTCAGTATAGGAATGGCATTGAAGTATTGAACTGACATCAACTTCACCCTCACTCTGCAGAGCTGGACAGGCACTGGGGTGTGCCTCTGGGCTGTCGCCCATGATGGTCATGACATTTCACCTCGCCCTACACTTCAGACTCTGACAAGTGTCAAGGTATGCCTTGGAGTGTTTGGGCTTTACATTCATCTCATTCCATAAGGAAATACATTGAAATGAGTCCAGTATAGGAGAATGGGGTGAACTCTGGGAGCAAAGAGTCCCAGGCACACCTCAATGCCTATCACTTGCTGCATGGTGGGGTTGGGGGTGGGGGTGGAATGGCATGAGCATTACTGTCGACAATCCTAAGTCACACCCCTGACGCCTGTCAGTCCCTACAGGGTAGGGCATTATGGTAAAAAATTCTAATGCCCTGGGCATTTCTTGGTATTTTTACTCCACGTTTTCCACATGAGCTTTTTGTGACCTCATTGCATGAACAGTGGCACTATCAGTTCTTTAGACGAAAGGTGATTTTGCACAGCAACTGTGAGATTTGGCACCACAGGTGCGAAGACACATTTCGAACAGGATGTGAAAAGTGACAGGTGTACTGTTCATGAGGAGGTGTAAAAATGGCACTGTTGAAAATCTGGAATGAAAATATACAAAAAGTGGTGAAGCCATGAGCATACATAGAAACTTTGAAAATGCACACCCATAACGTAATTAATTTGGGGATTTTTTACAGCAGATTTTCAACATAGGCATTTTGGGATCTCTGCTCATGAACAGTGTCACTGTGATTTTCTTAATCTGCCCTGAACACTGATTTCCTACAGCAAATGTGCTATTCTACGCCAGAAGTGCGAAAACACATTTCGGCCAGGTGTGAAAAATGACTGCTGTACTGTTCATAAGTTTGTGAACTTACGAGGGTGTGTGGAAATTGCACAACGGATGCTCATAACAGAGTCATTTTATGGACTTTTGTCATCAAATTTTAAACATAGCCATTATAACACCTCTGTTCACGAATAGTGTCACTGTGATCTTCATAATGTGTCCCAAACACTGATTTTGCACACTGACCGCAGTCCACCTGCCCCAAACAGGGCTTGCACCTGCAATGCACTGCAGCATGGTGGTAGGGGGACTGTGGCCGATGCAAGCCGCATCCTGCTATTCACAGGCGTCACCCAGTGGGAGAAATTCTAAGTGTCCTTAGACCAGCCAGGGCAGCCGTAAGGGGACTTAGACATTCTCCCTGGGTGACATGTCTGTGTGCAGCATACCATGGGTGATGGTCCACCCATCATACACCCCAGAGTGTGGCCTCGTATGTGTGGCCCCCATCCTAGTGGTCCAATGGCACCCCTCACAGCTTCCCAATGCCACCTATGTACCACATTGGTACCCCCGTCCTGATGTGGCTCTCCTGATCCCCAATGCCTGCCCTATTGGTGCTATTGCAGCACCAACGTATGGTGGTACAGTGCCCACCCATGCTCCAGCAGGTTGTGTCCAAACCCCCTGTACACCACTGCAGACTGCTCCCCAGTGCCCAGTACATCCCACCACTCACCTCTGTGGCCAGGCACCAATTGCATTAAACATAGTGGGGGGACATTGACCCATCAGGTGGGGTCCACATGCCCATTACCTAGTGGGACAGGGGGTCCTGCGTTAATTTCTGGTGGCCCACGGTGGACCTGTGCAGTGCACCAGGGGTTTGCTGCAGAGTTCAGGTCAGTGCTAGTGTGGGAACTTAGCCACTGAGACCCCTCCTGTACCTGAATCAGGTGCAGGGTCCCTGGTGCACCAGGCATTGGTGCAAGATGCTGCTTGCCAAGCTTGTGCCAGATGCAGGCCCCTATGAGAAATGGGCCCATGCAGTATAGAAATGGCAGTGTACTGAACTGATGCCAACCCCACCCCCACCCTGCAGAGATGGGCAGACACTGGGGTTTGCCTTTGGGTCGTTTCCCATAACGGTCACGACATTTCCCCTCACCCTACCCTGTAGACACTGACAAGTGTCGAGGTGTGCCTTGGGTGTTTGGGATTTACTCATCTCATTCAATAAGGAAATATGCTGAAATGGGTGCAGTACAGGAGAATGGGATGGATTCTGGGGCCAAAGAGTCCAAGACGCACCTCGAAGCCTGTCACTGGCTGCAGGGTGCATTTGGGGGGGGTGGAATGGCATGAGCATTACTGTTGACAATCCCAAGTCATATCCCTGATGGCTGTAGGGCATTATAGTTGAAAATCCTAACACCCTGGCCGTTTCTTGGTATTTTTACTCCAAGTTTTCAACATGGGCTTTTTGTGATCCCACTGCATGAACAGAGACACTATCAGTTTGTTAGATGAAAGGTGATTTTGCACAGCGACTGCAGCATTTGACGCCACAGGTGTGAAAACACATTTTGAACATGATGTGAAAAATGACAGCTGTACATGTAACAGAATAGACACACCAGAGGGTGTAGACAGAATGAGAAGGGACCTGCAGAAACTTGAAGACTGGTCAGGGATTTGGCAGTTGAAATTCAATGCAAAGAAGTGCAAGACAATGCATATGGGGCACAAAAACCCTGGCACAATATATCAGTTGGGGGGGGTGAGAAAATAGCATGCACCAAGCAGGAAAGGGGTCTTGGGGTTATCATCTCTGATGACCTCAAGGTAGGGAAACAGTGTGACAAGGCAGCAGGTAAAGCCTCAGCTGCAAATGCACGGCTAGGTATCCTCTACCACTACAAGCACTGCCTCCCTCCTGATGCCCACTGACTAGCAGTCACCTCCTCAATAATGTCCCTTGTGGACTATGGCCTGCCAGTCTATGGTGCCACAGACACGACCGCACTTTATCAAAATCCGCCGACTCACCCTGAATAAGGCCTGCAGGTTAATTACCGGGAGCTCCTAGGCTCACTCATACCTGCCAACTATATGATGAGGCTAGGCTGCTTAATCTGGACAAATGGCTCAGGTACCACACCTGCATCTTAGTGAAAAAAATACTCCTTGGAATCTCCCCGCCCAGACTGACAGACTCTATCCATCTTGTACAACCGTTAGTCAAAACTCGTACTGCCTCTAAGACCACCCTGCTAGTCCCTAGGGCCAGGACCACACACGGACAAAGATCCTTCTGTTACAGAGCTCCCTCCTGGTTCAATACTCTTCCCTCCTCCGTCACCGATACACCTACAATCGCCCGCTTCAAAACCACACTTTGGAGTCAGCTACTTAACATGCGTAGCTGTGCTTGTCCGTAAGTGATCTAGCACACCATGCCCTTACAAAACTCCCTGAGTGGCTCTTCAACAAACTAACTGACAACACTCTCAGAGTGGCTCCCCGCCCAAACTTATCACCAGCTGTGCCCTTACCACCTGTATTATTCACTTCTTGCTGTTTCCATTCTAGACTAACTGTCTGCACTACCAATGTATGCTTTATCTCTCAATCTGTTTCCAACTACTGTACTAGCTTGTGAATACCAAACCTGTAACACTCATATTGTAACAAAGATATAACTGCATATATCTACCAAGACGGTAGCCGCAATGATGTAAAAGCTCTAAATGCAATGTGTAACTAAATGTTGTACTGTATGTGTCCTCTTTGTGACAAGGTACCTTTGGAAATGAGCCTCTGGCTCAAAGGTTGTAAACTGATGTACAAACAAATAAACAAATAGGATACTGTGATGCATAGGCAGGGGCATCACCAGCAGGAAAAGGGAGGTCATAATTCCACTATACAAGACAATAGTTAGGCCCCACCTGAAGTACAGTGTACAGTTCTGGAGACCTTACCTATGTAAGGACATAGACAGGGTAGAGAAGGTTCAGAGGAGAGCAATAAAAATGGTGCATGGATTGCATCACAAGTCCTATTAGGACAGGTTGAAGGAACTGAACATGAACTCCCTGGAGGAGAGGAGGGAGAGAGGGGATATGATAGAGACATACAAGTATCTTACAGGGAGGAACAGGGTGCAGGAATACACTATTTTTAAGTGAAAAAGATGTTCCAGGAATAGAGGGAATGGAATGAAGTTGGAGGGAGGACGATTCAGAGGAAACATATGTATCTGTGTATCTATGAGGTGTAAAAAATGGCAATGTTGAAAATCTGGAATGAAAATATAAAAAAACTAGTGGAGTCATGAGTGTGCATAGAAACTGTGCAAAGCACACCCATAATGTAACTAGTTTGGGGATTTTTTACAACAGAGTTTCAACACAGGCATTTTGGGACCTCCATTCATGAGCAGTGATTTTCTTAATCTATCCCGAACACTGATTTTCCATAGCGAACATCCTATTCTGCACCGGAAGTGCGAAAACATTTCAGCCAGGTTGTGAAAAATGACAGCTGTACTGTTCATAAGGAGGTGTGGAAAAATGGCAATGTTGAAAATCAGGACTGAAAAGATTACGAATTTGTGAACGTATGAGGGTGCATGGAAACTGCACAATGTACACTCATAACACAGTCATTTTATGGACTTTTGTCACCAAATTTTCAACATAGCCAGTTTAAGACCTCTGCTCATGAATAGTGTCACTGTGATTTTCTTAAACTGTCCCAACATTCATTTCACACACCAACCATGTCATTGTATGCTAAATGCCTGAAAACACATATCGGGTGAAATGTGAAAAATGACAGCTGTACTGTTCACAAGAAGGTGCAGAAAAATGGCAAAGTTGACAATGTGGCGAGAAAATATTGCAAATTTGCAAAGTTACGAGCATGCAAAGCAACTGCGCAACACATGCTCGTAAAACAGTCATTTTTTTTATTTTGTCCACCAAATTTGCAACATAGGCTCATGGACACTGGCACTGTTGTTTCATTAATCAGTCCCAAAAGGTGATTCCGTGCAGTCACCACAAAATCACCTTTCAAGGCCGATTAACACCATGACAGTGATAGAACACATGAGGAGGGGTCCCAAAAACCCCATGTTGAAAATTTGGTGCCAAAATTCCAAAAAATGCCTGAGATATGCATCAAAGTTTAAAAAACCCTATGTATTTCATTATACAGCTTACCGGCATTTTCTCAGTTTATGGTCGGCTTTGAAGAGTGCAGACATTTTCCTGGTCCAATCAAGATCGCTAGCCTGACTCCAGTGGTAAGTATGGGGTGAGGGGGGTGTGGGGAGGTGGGGTGCACAGAGGGTGGGTGCGGGTTCGGGAGGGTCTCCAGACTTGATGCAAAACTGTTTTCTGCTTAGCAAGTAAAAAAAAAAAAAACTCATCACAGGACCGTTTTCCATTTACAGGGTTATTTGGCATGCTGGGATGGGCTCCCAGTGTGCCACCCCATTGATTTTTGGGGGGGAGGCTGTAGCCGACAGGGTTTGGGCACCCCCGTTGGCACATAGGGTAGGGGCAAGAGCTGAGGGGGATTGGGCACCCCCTCAGCACAAACCAAGTGTTTTGGGGGGGATATTATGCCTATGGGGAGTGGGCTCCCCTGAAAGAGGGGGAATGATGCTGATGGGGTTTGGGCCCCTCATCAGCAAAACAATGTTTCAGTGGGGAGGGAAAAGAGCCAAGGGGGATTGGGCACCCCCTCGGCAGAACCTGAATGTTTTTGGGGGGGATATTATGCCGACGGGGAGTGGGCTGCCCCATCTTTTTTTTTTGTAAGTGTTTCACCAGAAAGGCACACTAGGGGGACCGGCAGCATGCAACCTGTAATTGGCTGCTGCAGTTAGGAAGCCTACGGAACAGCTGATTGCATACTAATGGGGCACTCCCTGATTGCAGCTGTTCAATTTCTTTGATCTAATGGCCTGCTTGTTCAACTGTGGTGATCCAGGGCATCCTCCTCTATTGGCCAGGCAGAGACCAGCCCCTGAATGGGCTACTGCCATTCCACACAACACTGATGCATCTCCACAACCCCTTTGTAAAGAAAGCTGAAGCAATGTGTTTCTTGCACATGCGTGCAAGCAAACACAATAAACTTCAGTATATTAAAATGGGAAGTTCGGCAACTTCTCGGTCACCTGCCACTTAGAGTAAGTAAAGAGACATACAAAGGAAGAAGATAAATCTTTGGCTCACAGCTAATCAAGCTGTGTCTACAGTTGTAAGTACTGTAGGAAACTTGAGACAATCTAATTTTGCTTAAGCGGTTTTTTTTCTCTTTTAGCCACTGTCTGTTTACAGATTATTTTATTTTAGCTTTCTAGTATACAAAAACAACTGCATTACCACCCAGCACAGTTAAAGCCACAACGGATGCCAATGTGCTGTACACAAATATCCCCTATGAAGAAGTCATATTAACATGGCAGAGATTTTTACAGGACATCCTTAAGGGACATTTCAGAAACCATTATCATCACCCTAATAAAATTAATTGTGACGTGCAACTTCATGTTTAATGGCAGCCACTTTCTACAGATTAGGGGAACAACTATGCCAACCTTTTCATGGCTAATTTAGAGGAATATTTTATTAAACACCACTCCTATACACCATTATCTCACGTCCGATACTTTCAGTAGATGACATACTGTATTCCACATTTGGACAGAAGGTGAACACTCCCTTAGACAGTTACATCAGGATTTCAACAACTTTCAATCTTCTGTAAAAGTCAACATTGAAAACTCCACCATCAGCATACATTTCCTGGATATTGCAGTCTGCATCACAATGATAGACATACCTGTATACAAACTGCTGCTTACAGAAAACCTGCTGATAGACATTGGTACCTGCATAATTCCAGCATCCTCCCAAGGCACACAAACAAACTGTGATCTACAGTCAAGCAATTTGATATGCTCAAATAAGATAACAACACTGGTGGGATTCCAAAAAGCCTGGCATAAGCAAGAGGGAGTCATAAGCAGGGCCACTGGAAAATTACGGAACATTTTACCCGAAAATGCGGGGACTTTTTGGAAAAAATTGCGGGAAAATTGTGGGGGTTCACTATACATCCCCATTGCCCCCAATAAATATTTTATTGTTTGCTGCAGCATGTATTGGTCACATAAATTGTTTAGATAAATGTATTGCCTCTTGTAAATGCTTTTGATGTGAAGAAAGGTGTGTGTTACTGAAATGCACTGCAAATTAATCATTATGTAGCATAGCTTCTAAAAATCAAGACATCTAAGTCATGCAGTGCTAACTAGATTTTATTCAGTAATTTACAGTTAGTCTATGCTGAATGCATTCTGAAACAACATATTTTGCCTGTTTCTAGATGTTAAATAATGAAGCCTGTTTAAACTACTTGCTTTGGTGCAAGAAAAAATAAACAGATAACCAGGGTGCCTAATAAAGATCTAGTAAGAAAAATGTTTATTTTGTTAAAATAACTACTCTTCTAAATCAGCACTGTAAGTACATTTTAAAATCACATGATAAAAGTATCAAATCATACCAGTAGCTTTTCATTACATCATACAATAGTTTTCAATACATGGTACTTTTGTTCTACTTGGTTTGCAGTGATTTTACTTCGGTTGCAATTATTTTGTCTATTTGAAGGTAAATGTTTAACTATACTTAACCTGTTCTGCATGTTTTCAGAAATGTTTGCTTTTTGTAGGTTTTGTATGTGAGTATACAGTTGCAGCAGACTGACATGTAAGGAATCATTGTCACCAACCCCCTCAGAAGCACATTCAAGTTTATAATCAGTAGGGCCATCCAAACTCCTCACACATTTGAATCAAAATCCTTTCAGATTGAAAGTATTTATACAAGGAAAATCTACCCTACCATTCAAAAACAAGCATTGTGGTCAAGACTTCATTTAGGTGAATGGGACACTTTGCACCTCTTCTCACACCTATTGTTTCAGTCTCTGTGTCAGCAAAAGTTCTCTAACAGTCTGCTTTCACACAGATTTTAAAAGTGTTTAAGTCTACATATGCATGACCATATGATTTTGAAACCAAAGCAGGGAAGGGAATCACATGAAAGCAGAGTCACATTTGACCCCTTCTCACCTCACACTATACTGTTTTGGTCAAATCCAAGTCTGTGTACTAAATTGTTAGCATATCTGACTAGATTTCCTTGAGAATTTAAATGTTTTTATACAATTTTAGTCAAAAATTCCATAAATGTAAGAAATTACAAGAAATTGCAGATTTTGTGCGGAGAAGGGTGAAAACTGCGGAAATTGCGGAAAAATTACGCCCGCAATTTTCCAGTGGCCCTGGTCATAAGGGATAGGTAAGGGGTGGCAGAGAAAGGACTGTAGACCTGGAGGGGTCTACAGTGTAAACAATGCAGCAGAAAATGGCAGACTGGATGGGTCACGATGTCCTTATCTGCCATCAACTTACACAGATACATAGACAGTGTCGGCAGATAAGGGCCTACGGCTCACCCAGTCTGCCCATTTGAGCTTGTAAGTTCACTTTGTTTTCCTAGAAGTCTGTTGCCCCTTACCCCTGACCTCCAGAATTCCTTATGTCTATCCCATGCATTCCTAAATCCCGTGATTGTTTCAGCCCCCGCCACTTCCTCTGGCAGGGTGTTCCACTTGTCCACCACCCATTCTGTGAAGAAATTCTTCCTCACGTTTCCTCTGAATCATCCTCCCTCCAACTTCATCCCATGCCCTCTAGTCCTGGAACATCTTTTTCACTTAAAAATAGTGTGTTCCTGCACCCTGTTACTCCCTGTAATATACTTGTATGTCTCTATCATATCCCCTCTCTCCTTCCTCTCCTCCAGGAAGTACATATTCAGTTCCTTCAACCTGTCCTCATAGGACTTGTGATGCAATCCCTGTACCATCTTTGTTGCCCTCCTCTGAACCTTCTCTACCCTGTCTATGTCCTTACATAAGTAAGGTCTCCAGAACTGTACACCGTACTTCAGTTGGGGCCTCACTAGTGTCTTGTATAGTGGAATTATGACCTCCCTTTTCCTGCTGGTGATGCCCCTGGCTATGCATCCCAGCATCCTATTCACTTTACCTGCTGCCTTGTCACACTGTTTCCCTACCTTGAGGTCATCAGAGATGATAACCCCAAGATCCCTTTCCTGCTTGGTGCATGCTATATCCTCACCCCCCCAACTGACATATTGTGCCAGGGTTTTTGTGCCCCATATGCATTATCTTGCACTTCTTTGCACTGAATCTATGTTTCCATGTGACAAGAATAAGACAGCTCACCTGATTCCAGAATGTCTTCATCCAGCAGGGCCACCCACCAAAACAGGTAAACATGCTATGCAAAAATATCATGAGAAAATCTACTGGAGTAAAGACAAATAAGTAAAACTGATAGCACACCTCTAGTCTTCACACACTGTCCCAGTGCTCCCATATTGTTTTGGCATTTTCCCTGTAACTCCAGGGTGATATTCCTGTGTTTTCCTGTAGATTACATTATTTCCTATGGAAGCTGAATTGCCCTGTTTTCCTGTATAACCAATGCAAGTCTATGGGAAGAGTTTTCCTGTAGATGCCTCCAAATCCCTGTAAAATACAGGAATCCCTGTAGATATGGGAGCCCTGCTGTCCTATGCTAACAGCCCTTCAGCAAATAATAAAAAACTACAATGTATGTTGAGCAAAGATTAAAAAGCTGTACTAAATGCAGACCAAATTAACTGCAAAATGTGAGTAATAAAACCATGTTTGATTTATTAATTTGAGTTGGGGCCTCCACCCCCCCCCATTTTAAATAAGAAAAAGCATTGGAAACTAATGAAAGAAACACTGCAACCATACCCTCACCCACAGTAACGCAAATAGCACAGCCCAGGCCCCGGTGTTCTGTTGCACTTTGTCCTCATTCCAGTGACAGGACTCCTTGGCTTCTGCAGCAGCATTTTTGGATGTCTGTGGCATGATTTATTCATTTCTGAGGCAGAATGCAGCCCTGTCATTGGTTAAAATATGATGTGATGTCACCAATGACATCACATGCTGTGCATAGAGGAGGGGCTTCAGGATAAACGCGATGGGGAAGGGAGCCGGACACTATGGAAAAACTGTACATTTGAAATAAAGCAAATTCACCAAGAATAATAAACTCTGCGGTACTACATATATTTTGCAGCATAATGCAAATTCTGCAGAATTGCAGAATTCCACAGGCCTAGAATATAGCATATTCTGCTACACTACTAACGATGGCTAGTAGTCCTTCACCAGCATCACCTTTCCTGCCTCTCTCTTATGAATATATTAGTACTTCCCTCAAAGGCATTCCCTCACTGCTGAAGACAGATTAGCACATTTTGTAAGTTTGGTTAAATATTTAAAACCTATCTGTCACTCAGTATTGCTTGAGGTACAGTAACAGGTAATAATTTACTGGCAAAACGGTGTCCACTCCTGAATACAAGGTACGAAGCAAACATCCCCACAACAGTGGAAGAGGCCAGAGGGTTTGAAAAAAGTGGTTATACCCAGGTTTCAACTTTGTACCAACAAAGAGAACCTGGGAATTTGGCTTGGTTGGTTCAGAAGTCCCAAGGGTGCTTGGTTCTGTGAGAACACAGGTGAAAGAGGGAACAGATTGGGAATAGACAGAGTTGTGCCACTCACATAACTGATGTTTTGCAGAGATCAACCACTGCAAGTGCTAGAGCATCATTTATGTTGTCCTACACTTCCTTTAAGAACCGATGGCACACTTCTAGAGCTGGATGCATATTGCCTGCAAGCAGGTCCAATTGTTTTAGTTGTGGTGTTCCTTCAAATATTGCTAGGATTCACTTCAGGATGGTTTGGGCAGATTATGTATGGATGCAGTGGAGCTGCACTGGGGAGCTGTATCCCCAGCCTCTGAAATGAAAATCCAGTCCCTGTTGGTTGAAGAGACACTGTCTACCCTGCATCATATTATTTCTAGTTGAAACTCCACATTTTATGATTGCTTACCTCCTGCAAAATTATTTGACATTGTTTGTGGTTTTATTTGCTTCCTTTCATAGTAAAATAGAAATGCATGCTAATGGAATAGTTATATCCGTACTTGTGTTGTATTGAATCCTTTATCTACTCTTACTGCATACTTCCTGAACATTAGTACTGCTCACAAATACTCCAGACACTCATGATTCAGTAGACTCCTCTCTCCCAATGCATTATGAGTGATTAAACTGCATTGGAAGTGTTCCTAAATCCAGGAAAGATGCAGTAGGAGATGATCAAGGACTGAAAATAAACATGTTTTTGTGTGGTGACACCAGCATGGTGTGCAGTCTGTTTTTCAGTTTCAAAAAGAAAAAGGAAACAGAATTAAACTTCCAGCTACATCATGGATAAACTAGCAAAATGGTTGAAAGAGTGGCAAATGGGGTTTAACACAAAGAAGTGCAAGATCATGCACATAGGGAAGAGAAACCCTGAAGCCACCTACAGGCTGGGAGGGGAGTTGCTGGTAGTCACAAGGGAAGAAACAGACTTGGGCGTCATCATCACCGATGACCTGAAATCATCCAAGCAGACCTCTAAAGCAGTAGGTAAGGCTAAAGGGATGTTGGGGTGTATTAGTAGGGGTATCACAAGTCGGAAGAATGAGGTAATAATCCCTCTTTACAAGACACTGGTTAGGCCCCATCTGGAGTACTGCATGCAGTACTGGAGACCACGCCTTCACAAGGATATTAACCAAACTGAGGCAGCCCAGAGAAGGGCAACCAAAATGGTGCAGGGACTGCATTAGAAAACATATGAGGACGGATTAACTGAACTAAATATGTATACCCTAGAGCAAAGGAGGGAGAGAGGTGATATGATTTAAACATTTAAACACCTTAAGGGCATTAACAAGGTGAAAGAGTAACATGTTTCAATATAAGAAAAATAGCAGGACAAGAGGACACAGCATGAGATTAGAGGGAGGCTGACTGAGGGCTAATGTGAAGAAGTTCTTTTTCACAGAAAGGGTGGTGGATGCATGAAACGGCCTACCTCAGGAAGTGGTGGATATGAATACAGTGCATGGCTTCAAACAGTCATGTGATAGGCATAAGGGAGCAATACAGATTAGTATGAATAGATAGACCATTGACAGAGAAAAGGCCTATGGCACATTCATAAGATAGAAAAAGAAATGGGCAGACTGGATGGGCCTTGCGGTCCTTATCTGCCGTCAAATTCTATGTTTCTATGAGTCACTTCAAGGCCTAAGGGGAATGACAGAGTCCATTTAACATCTCTTGTCTTGTGACTAAAATGAAGGGGCATGCACCAGAAAATTCTCCCCGAACTCAAAGGACACTGGAACATATAGGCTAACTGCAGGTAACAAAATGAAAGCTTGAGCATGGTGAACATAAGATTAAATATCACGAAAAAAAAGGGATTTCTGAACAACAAAGAAAGCAAGGATCGATATGGTGGTGGGGGTCAAAGAAGATTGCACTATGAAGTATATTAATTGTTTGAAACATGAACTGGTGCTTTAACAATACTTCCCAAAATTGATGGCTAAACAGTTGTGTAAATTTCTAATAATCCTTAATATCTCAATAAAGGCATGGTTATAGTTTTCAAAGTTTGTAAAACAGTTTAATTCCTCCTAAAGGGCTGGTTAATCAGCTCCTTTTGAAATTAGGGACCCGATTATTAGTTGCAGTCAGAGATGGCACAAACTGAGTGCTATCATATGATTGCTCTATTGTCCCACCCCCCACTATTGCTGTGCTTACCCACAGTCCTACATTGCCTCCAGCGAGTGTGGTGCAAAGCAAATCCCTGATCCAGATGATAGATGATGCTATCTGGAATCGTGCCCTGTGACTGCCTGTAGATATAGCTCTGTGAATCATTAGTATTTGTTTCCAGTGCATAATGCAATGCTGCACTGCAGTGCTATATCTGTGATGCCTGACCCCAACCCATCCCTGTTCTGGGCTCTCCCTGGTTTCCAGGGGCAGCTCCCTCTCATGCTGTCATATTCAAAGCACCCCCTGGTGTTTTGCAGTATCCTCTCCTATTTCTATCGTGTTCCAAGTAATTACTGGTATCCAGTGGCATCCCAAGCTAACACACTGTCAAGGCACTCAGTCACCCAGTGCCACTCCAAAGTCTCTTGATACCATTTCCATGTAATAATGCAACCCTATCACCACTGCTATAACACTGCCATTTCTGATGCAGACCCCTGTAAGCACTGATGCAGACATTATACAGATGCAAAAATCTTTGGGGGCACCAGACAAATATTTGTGCCCATGTTTGTGAATGAGAATTGGGCCCAAAGATTTTACCTCAGTAGGGCTGCTGGCTTGAGTCACAAGTTCTCATTGAACCTCTGAGAGCTAAAGATGCTGACCAGATTCCTTGGTAAAATGATTTAAATCTGAGACAGCTAGTATAGTCCAGCCTATAGACCCTAACCACAGAGTTTTGAAATCCAGCATTGGGATCAATGAGGCTGGTACTACCTGATGTTCCCTAACCCAGTCATTTTTGTCTCTTCTACATACTGTCCATCAGGGTGTACTGTTTAAATATATTAATTGCAAAAATGTATGCTAAATCATCAGTTACAATTGGACCTTAATGCCATAAAAGTAAGAAAATGTTACAGTAGGGTAAATAAAAATCCCCTGAGCCTTAGTGAATCTGTGGCATTGTGTTTCTCATGGTTATAACAATAGTCCGGTACAGCATTGGCATTACCCTTAGTTTGACACTGTCTTTCCAGGCACAGAAAAATACTCACAGACCAATGTTTGGACAGAGGGTGCCAACGTTAGGGCAATGGCAACACTGCACTGGACAAACATTTGGACCCTGAGAAACTCCATCCCACAGATTCATCAAAGCTCAGAAGAATGCTTTATTACCCCAAAGTCATATCTTCTTAATTGAATAGCATTAAGATTAAACTCTAACTGATGGTTTAACATATATTTTTGCAAAGAAGTTCCTTACTTTTTAAAAAGGAAGTTTAGTAACAAATCCGCACTAATTTGAAAGATTGTCATTCAATATGCATGTGTAGTTTAGTGAGGAGTTATGCTTGTGCAACATTGCTGATTGTCTGAAGGCGTGTGAGTGAATGTGTTGTTGGCTGTCATATATGGATACTATGGCCATTCACAGCATCTGTCTCATGGGGAACTACCACCCTGCCTGGTGCCATGAAGGCAAAGTAACCCTCTTGAGGAGTGTTCCACCCTTGAAGGGGCTGCAGGAACATAATTCCTTTAGGCTAATGGTACCTTAGGAAGGATACCAAAAGTACTGTGCAGGAGGTGGTGAACATAAACTGAGTAAAGACAGAGTGAGGGCAACTAGTGATGACTGGTAACAGACAGGCTGAATTGAACAATAACTGACAATAGTTAGGAACTGATAGCAGGCAGAGACATGATTTTAGGAAGGAGAGACAAAATGGCAAGATAAATAAGAGGCCTGCCATATAACCCCAACTCACAGTGGAAACATACTAGGGTACATGCTATACTACTATAGATATACCACATGTGGAAACTAACTAGCTTTTATGACCTTCAGCATGGAAGAGAGTAAAAAAACCTATAAGGATGAAACCTCTGGGGATGTAAGGCAGTGGTTGCCTTCCTGCCAGACTAGGGATAACGTTAGTGATGACTCAGCTGCAAGAATCTAGGACCCATTTCAAGGGGAACATTTAGAAGAAGGGCTCTCTGTATCTCTAACAAAACACCTTGGGGGTTCATGAGCCAATCTCTGTAACTAAAGGAGGTTCCCCATGAGGAAAGTCTACCCACAAGATGGGAGGAGGAGAGCAGCAACCACTGAAAGGCACTTACCTGCCCTCCACCAAGGTGAGACCTAGAGAGGAAGATGAACCCTTGAGGGGTAAGGCATAGAAGTTGCATCCTTGAGGTACTGAAACATGCATAATTGTGGGCTCTTCACCCTTGAGAGGAAGAGAAGGGGAAGTAGGTGGAGACCTGGTGATGGTGAACCTCAGGAGGCCGTAGGGAGGAATAACTTTATAAGGTACTGCTGTCATGGGCTGCACAGCTAACGAAGCTCCCATACACTTATAGGCCCCATCCTCCAGTAGCCAAGTCTTAAATGCTACATCAAGGGGTGCCGACAAGTCGATCTGCGTGGCCAATGCTTCCCCCAGAGCATAGGACATTCTCATTTGAAAGGCAGAAAGAGGATCCCGCCTGAGTCAAGGGACCCACCCTCAAGATTCAAACTTCAAGGAAGCAGAACAAGACCAGTAGTGTAGAGGGCATGGAGCCCTGAAAGCCATGCTATGGCTGTGGCTGGCATGTGTCCGACTGCAGGAGTAGTGGGAGGCCAATGGCAAAGTCTGACAGCCATGAGCATAAGGTAGAGACAAAATGTAGGCAAGGCTGAATGACTGATTGAGACATTAAAAATGAAAACTATGACATAGCAGAAGACTGAATGATACATGCCTGACTGAATGGTGAACACATGCCATCCAGTTCCATAAGGGAGGTTAGTGCTAGTTCCTGAAGCACTGCAGGCCGGGTAGGGTGTGGCAGTAGAGAAAAAACAAATGAATCTGGTGAAGAAAACAGGACCATACAGTATGAGAATTGAAAACTAGGAAGCAGCATGCTAGTGTACTGAGTAAACATATTAAAGCAACAGAACACAAATAGGAGTGGCTGCCTTGCTAGGAAGTCAGGTGAAATCAATTAAGGACTGTAGTTGAAATGAGAGATTGCAAATGACCTGGAGCAAAAGGTCAAAATGGGAAGCATGAAATAGCACTCAAAATAGAGAATGACAAAGACCAGACACTGTGAAAACTAATAAGCACACAAGAAACAAAACCTGAAAAAATCAGGAGTTACAGTACGTGAAAACATGAGTGCAGCAGAAGTAGTTGACTGAGAGAAGAAGGAAACACAAACTGCAGCCAGGAAGGCAGAAAAAAATACTGACCTAGAAAGCTACTGGAGGTACAAACCAAACAGAAAGCCCCAAACCACAATGGGAAAGCAGGAGACAAACATGGGGAGAGAGTGGGGATCAGAGCCTCTGGCCACAGCAAAGAAACAGTGGTTCCCAGTTAGGCTCGAGGAAGCTGACTTAAAAACCTCAGGAATGGGTGTGTATCTGGTAGCCCCACTGAACTACAGGCATAGCCTTTGAAATACAAGTAATTTTAATGGCAAGCAGTACCTGGTCATAGTATAACTCGCTGCCCTTTTCCCACCCTGTGCCAAACAACCATGGTAGTGCAGTGTATGCCCACATTCACCTCACCCCTGTACCATGTACAGTAGTTCCTGGTGTCCAGTGTTACACCCTGCCTCATGCAACCCTGAGCAACAACTCTCTAGGTTTCCAGTGGTAGCTCCTTCCATGACCTTGTCCAGTCAGTATACCCCTGGCATCATGGTACACACCTCTGGCACCATGCCCCATTCTAAGCATCCATGGTGTCCAGAAGCAAAATCAACCTTGTCCCATTTCAAACATCCCTGAAATCCTGTGGCTGTCTCCCCACACACAGAATTTGCCCATGTCCACATATTCCTGACATCCAGAGGCATCTGTTCCCACACTCTGCCCAATGTGTAAGAATCCCAACCTCTACTTGCCCCCCCCAAATACTGATTTTGAATGGGAGTTATGAGCCACCATTAACATGGTCATGGGGAAGGGGGGGCTTTTCTCCAAGTGTACTGTACAAATCTCTTAGTTTGGCCAAGTTATGAAAAAAGGTAAAACTGTGGGGGGAAAGTGAGTCTAAAGCAAGTAGATTTTTTTTTTCAACCACAGTTCCTGTATCAATATACAGCTTGTTTATAATGATACAAGACTTGAGTGCACCAGATAGCCAGGTAAATTAGCAGAAGGTAAGAGCTGGCTGTCATCTCAGGGTAGCAGGTATGGGGAGGGTTGGCACTATGGAACAGGAGGCTAGTGGGGGGGGCCACTGGACACTGTAACTTAGTTTTTATGGGAGACCCAGGTGAGGGTGGGGGTGTACCACTGGATAACAGTCAATCTGATAAATGTGACAACAGAGATCAGGGAAGGGAAAGGACACCAAGGAATTTGTCAAATATGCCAACAGGGATCAGGGAAGGGTGGGGAATTCAAAGGAGACATGAGTACAGCACAACTCAGGAAGTACTGGGGGTGCAGCAAGGGGCAGCCAGCCCGTATCCAACATCAAAAATTAAGGCTGGTTTGTTTGGTAGAAGTGCTGGGGCATTTGGATGTCCTCTGGCAGGTCATTTTTGTCACTTTGTAACAAAATAAAACTGGATTACTATAAGCATATAGGAGGGAGAGGATTTTCGATTGCCTGTTGGCCTCTGGTGAAGCCAGAGGCATAGCAAAATACTGGCATAAAGGACAGGGTTGGAAGTGGAAGACATCGGTGGAGATGCCTTGATGTTGGGGCATGCGCCACTCCCTTAGAAAATGGGAAAAATACCCTGCAGCACTCCCAGTAGATGGAACACCAAGCCCCGATCACCAGTGCCCCTGCCTGACCCAGTACCAGCATCCCAATGAGAACAAGAAGGACTTTGGGGGGTGCCCCTACCCCATACCCACCTGGGGGACACAACCACAGCTACATGGGGGATTGACTGCACTGGGCTCCAGGTAAGAGGACGGGGACTACAAGGCCATGGGTGTCTCCAGAAGAGTGGGAGCGGTGTGGGCAGGGGGAGTATAAAGAGCAAGTAAAAAAAAAAAAAAGAGTAGGGTTTTAGAAGCAATAAATTGCACTGTCCGAGCAGCCTGTTACTGCTTCCAAAATTCTTTCAAAATACCACTGTACCCTGTATGCAAGAGATTTCTCTAATTTACATTGGTACAGCCATGTATTTAGAGTAAAGGCACTTTAGTGCCACTCTGTCTCTTTGAATATAACAGTGGCTGTGCTAACTGGTTGTTGGCCAAACTATATCCAATTAGTGTGGCACCAGTCCTGTTAGTGCTATGCTAATTGTTTAAATATCTGGGCCTGTATGAGTTCACTGTTTCTTGAGGCAAAGGTGTAATAGAGACCCAACAAAAGACAGCCATGCCAGACAGGAAGTGGAACTCATGGCAGCAAGCAGCTTGACTACAGTGCAGGTTTACCAGCAAAAGGAGGTGACAGAGTGAACTAGTACTTGAGTGATGCTTTCAAGGACTGTCCACTCTCATCAGGGAGCTTTGAAACACATTTTCTTTAGCCATCAGGTTATGATCTACTCAAGAATTGGAAGCGTTTAGCCAGCTGAGTATTCTAAGCTAAAAAAAAACTAACTGAGATGACCCCAATAATTCTTATCTGTTATAAGCTGGCCTCTGTACTGTGAAAAGGTATAATAAATCAAGTTTGGTGGTGGTGGTAGTGTCTGACAATATCATACTGCACGAAGGCAAAAAACTCTAAGATCTCTGCTTAAACCATTGTTTCTCTAAAGGAAGGTATGGCATATGAACTTTTCTTAACTGTTTTGAGTTAAATCATTTTATTTATGCATAGCATGGTAACACTGAATGTCTGTGTGCCAGACTATGATACTGTCAGGTTATAAAACTGTAAATATGTTCATTAAGTTATGTTACAGTATATCTGCCATGTCTATTAAATTATATCACTTTTGTTTAATAAAATAAAAAATACTTGTTTGATTCTATTTTTGATGTGGACATTTTTCTTGTGTCTTCTTCCTCTAGTCCAGAAATTAATTTATACCAAGAGTAAATGCATTAGAGAGTCCTCTTGTAGCTCAGAATTAGAATAAAAAAATAAAGAATAAGTCTGAAACTTGAAATGGAACAATCCAAAGCAAGAACAAGCCTTGTGATGCAGGAACAGGGCTCAGTTATAGGACTTAGATCCATGGGACAAACAGAAATCAAAAAGTTACTGCACTCTGAGTTCTTGGACAAACTTAAGGTCCAGACCTGGTTGCCTGATGAAGGTCTTGTGACTGAAGTGTTGGGACATCTGGCCATGCTGTCTGGGATGGCAGAGTATTGAAGACC
Organism: Neoceratodus forsteri; assembly: GCA_016271365.2. Lineage (NCBI taxonomy): Eukaryota > Metazoa > Chordata > Ceratodontiformes > Ceratodontidae > Neoceratodus > Neoceratodus forsteri. The sequence continues at coordinate 1,466,724,884 of CM057450.1, read as the reverse complement.
TGCAATTTGCACTGTGTACTTTGACAATAAATCTTTTGCAATTTACTGCGTTTGAGACTGGACTTTCCATTTGTCCGAGAGTTTGAGAGTAGGTACTTTTCGACTTCTGAAGTTTGAAATACCCTAGGTAGGATATGTTTTTTATTAATGAACCATCCCTGGTAGCAAGTAACACGATTAATAATTAATCTTTAAATCATTTGGTGCACAGACAAATGTATTAATTCGGCAAAGCCTTGTTGCAACTGTTACAAGAGGCTACGTGAACTGAACTTATTTTAGGGTGACTTTTTTGAATTGTGCTTATGGGGATCTTGTATGTTATTTATAACTTCTTTTATAAAGTTATTTTCATTTTCTAAACACCAAAAGCACCCCCTTGGGTAGGCTCTAACAAACTTGGAATTTATTGTTTCAAATCCCAGCTGTTATGTAATTTTTAATGAGCAAAAAAAAAAAAAAGCACTTTTCATTTATTTTGTGCTTTGCCACTTTATGGCAAAAACAAATACTGCACCAAATTTCACCAAAATTGATAAGTCCTGGAATCCTGGACCAAAAAGAGTGCCTTCCAAATGACATAACCATATGTCAAGAGACAGCTGAGAAATATCAACCAATAGCTGGGATTTTGTAAGGAAGTGCTTGCTCCACTGTAACTATAGTGGCACTACCGTGTCATTATGACCTCTGTTTTATCCTTTGCAACTGAGAGTGTACAAACCCATCCCCAATAACCACATGACACTTATGGGCTCATTCCTGTTCTTAGGTTGACCTACTCATGAAATATGTCAGTGAGAGAAGTGATTTCCATTGCTAGTGACATTGGTTGTTCAATGGGACCTGGAGCCACCCATTTAAACCAACCAAATGAGCAAAATACAGCATGCGTGGGCCAGCACTACTATAATAAAGTGAAGAGTCAAAGCCAAACTGGGATTATACCAGCACTGCAAAGGGCAAGAACTGACAACATTATTGTATACTGTAGTCACTGCAATGCAGCTTAATGGGGGGGGGGGGGGCATAAACCTTCTGTATCTACTATACTATGTCATTATGTTTACACGGGGTTTTTCCATTATAAAACTGTTGAATTTGAGTCCTGGGATTCCATAATAAGGATGACTCAATGCCGATTCTGCATTCATTAAACACGCCGAATCCAGCATTTTGGACACTGACAAAGCAGGTCCGAAGAAGTTCAGTTCCCCTTCAGCATTTGGGCACTTTGAAGTCATGATGCAACATTTTTACAGGGAGCACACTGGGCACGTCCAAGTCGGCAAGTCACATGACCTGCAGCAACCAAACAGTGCTGCTGGAGATAAAGAACTATGTGTGCAATACACATATTGATGTTATTTCCAACTCTCTTACAGTGAAAGGACCCGCAGCAGGAAAAAGCTCCTGTTATGTGAAAAACAGTGACTTTTGAGCAGTAAATTTTAGAAATCAGAGAACAGAAAAATGGCTCCATGTTCACTGGTGTGAGCTGGGTGTGACATGGGTGCTGTTGTGAGGTGGCTAACCCCCAAATTCAATATGAACCAGACCAAGAGGGACTGTACTTCCACGGTAAAGGCTCAAGCTGTGGGTATCTGCTGCATCAAGCTACAGATTCAGAGCTGTGCTCCACAAGTCTGCTGCTTAACTTAGGAATGTCAGGACTGGTCATAACTTTCTTTAAGTAGGGCCGAGTTCCTCTGTATGAGAGGGCTAGTACCCTGTCCCTTTTTATAGAAAAAAATTTAATTCTAAATGTCTGTTATGTCCTATCATTTACCTATCCTCTCCTTTCTATATTTTGAACAATTGGTTGTGCATCCATATTACCGTGGAGCCTAGGAAGGGCCCCTCTTACAGTCTGATAACCATGCCCATCATTTGCTCCTTCTCATGTACTCTACTATCTTGCTTGTCATGCTGTCTCTTCTTTTCCTTTCCTTTTCATTTCTTTTCTGCTATCCTCTGTTGCAGTGCATGGTGAACCTCCCATGAAATGTGACTTACAGAGTCTGTAATTGTACACTTAAGGGTTACATAGAAACAGAAACATAGAATGTGACAGCAGATAAGGATCCATAGGCCCATCCAGTCTGCCGTTTTTCCCTACCTACTAAAAATCCTACTTTATCTCTGGTTTAACGTCCTCTTTTGAATCATTACGGTCCCCCTATGTCTATCACATGCAGTTTTCAATTCCCTCACTGACTGTGCTCACACCACCTCTGCTGGGAGGCTGTTCCATGCCTCTTTACCATTTCCATAAAGAAGTACTTTCTCACGTTGCCCCTTAGTCTACCCCCCCAGTCTCATGTCATGCCCTCTTGTTCTAGAGCATCTTCTTTTCTGAAAGATGCTGCCCTCCTGTACCTTATTTATTCCCTTTAAGTACTTGAAGATCTCTACCATGTCTCCCCTCTCCCTCCTCTCCTCCAGGATATACATATTGAGCTCCTCCAGCCTCACCTTGTATGACCTTTGGTGCAGGCCCAGTGCCATTTTTGTTGCCCTACTTTGAACTGCCTCTACCCTGTCTATGTCCTTTCAGAGATGCGTCCTCCAGAACTGGACATAGTACTCCAAATGAGGTCTCACCAGTGATTTGTACAGTGGCATCACCACCTCTTTTCCTCTGCTGGTGATACCTCTAGCTATGCACCCCAACATCCAGCTGGGTCTTCTTATTGCCTAGGCACATTGACCACTTTTAGGTAGTTAGATATGATCACCGCCAGATCTTTTTCCTGTTTGGACGCGGTTAATAACCCCCAACCCCACCCATCATGTAATCCTCCCTTGGGTTCCTGCACCCCCCACCCCCAAGTACATGATTTTGCACTTCGTCGCATTGAATCTTAGCTGCCAGACTCTGGACCATTACTCCAGTTTAGCTAGGTCCTTTCTCATTTTTTCCAATGAATGTGAGCTGAACTGCTCCACAGACTGTGAAAGGGGTCCCTCTCTCTCCTCCCTTACCTCTATTTAGTATACCCATGTGCCTGTCCCATACATGCTTAAAGCTCCCCAATGTTTTTGCCCCAACCACCTCTTCTGGCTCCTCCATGCATCCACGACCACTTCTGTGAAAAAGTTATTCCTCACATCCCACTTAACTTCTCTTTCAGCTTCATAGTATGCCCCAACATTCTGGTGCTCCTCAACTTGTGAAAGAGGCTCCCCTCCTGCATCTTGTTCACACCTGTGAAGTGCTTATAGGCCTTAGTCATGTACCTTCTTGCTCTCCTCTCCTCCAGGCAGTACATGATGAGCTGTCACAGCCTCTCCTCATATGGTTTCTCATTTAACACCCTAATCTTTATATAGCAGCCCTCCTCTGGAACACTTCCACCCTATCAGGGTCCTTGTTGAGGTGTAGCCTCCAGAATTGTACACAGTACTCCAGGTGGAGTCTCACTAGTGAGCAGTAGGCAAGGCAAGGCAAATTTTATTTAAAAGATGCCCAATCTCAGAGGCTCTGGACGCCGTACATAAAACCAACCGTAAAGTAAACATCAATAAATAACAATAATCATAAAAACTATAATACTAATTAAATACAATTCTGTAAATAAATAAAATAAAGATCAGGGACAAACAGTATAGCGTGTCAGAACAGGGCAATGTTTACAAAACTGGGTCAGGAAAAAGCCTGCATGAACAAGAAAGCCTTGAGGCATGCCTTGAATACCTCCACCGAGGAGGCCTCCCTTATACTGTAGATGGAGGAAGCGAATTCCACAGGACAGGGCCAGCGACATTAAAAGCTCTGTTTCCAGCAGTTTTTAATCTCATCCTGGGAATCACAAGGAGGCCCCTTGTGGAGTAATGGAGGGAGCAGGTTACAGTGACAACACTACCTCCCTTTCTCCTGCTAGAAATCCCCTCCCTATGCATCCCAACATCTAACTAGCCTTGCCTTCTGCCTTGTCGCACTGCCCTGCTACCTTGAATTCATCAAATAAGAGTACCTCAAGGGCCCTCTCTTCATTGGTAACTTTAAGTTCCTCTTGTCATCTGATACGCAGCCCCTGGGTTTCCCCTCCCCTGGTCTATGACTTTGCACTTCTTCACATTGAAACCCAGCTGCCACACCCTAGACCACTAGTTTCCCCACATCTCTTTGCATTTTTTCCACCCCCTTCTGAGTGTCCACCCTGTTGCAGATTTTTGTGTCATCCACAGTGAGACAAACCTTCCCTCCAGTTCCTCAGCAATGTCACTTGTAAAGACATCAAAGAGATCAGGACCCAGTATAGATCCCTGTGGTAGTCCACTGGTCACTCTCTCATCCTCCACGTGATTGCTATTTACCATCACCTTCTGCCTGTCTCCTGTCTTTTGGCCACTTAGATACCTTCTCCCCTACCCTCAGGTTGCTAAGTTTCTTAATCAGCCTCCTTTGTGGTACAGTGTCAAAGGTCTTATTGCAATACAGATAGGCCACATCCACTTCCTTCCCCTGATCCACCTCCCTAGTTACCTAGTCAAAGAAATCTAAGATTTGTTTGACAAGATTTGCCCCTGTGAAGCCATGTGGCCAGTTGTCCTGCAGGCCATTTGCCTCATGGTACTCTCATCAGTCTGTATTGTCAGTGCAATTTTGCCATGTGGCATAATGTCTTGCAACATTATGATCCTGTGCCAGTAACAGCAGCCACTGATACCAAAGAATCACTTGAAGAGATTGGGCTGACAGTTTATCCAAAACATCCATAGGTTGGATGCGCTGTCTACATGCGTGGCACCCTGATGGGTCATGCAGTCCCAGCACCCAAGTTTGATAATGGGGCACAAGCCCTCACTCTAAAAATCATCCTTGACCCGGCTAGGGGTCTTCTTTTCCTCACGGTCGCTTACGTTCCCCCAAGGAACCAAAACCCTGCTATTCTGTCACTCACCGACTACCTTGCAAATCTGGCACACAAAGCTGAGCAGATCATTCTTGGGGACTTCAACAACAACTGGCTTGCCAATTCAGCATGCTGCACGAGAGACATCTTCACCTCCCTTAATTTGACCCAGTTAGTCTTCCAACCTACCAGGCACAACCCCTGTAGCAGTACCAGCACCCACCTGGACATTATTCTTACCAATCGCCCCCATAAAGTCTGGGATATCAATATCCTCTCTAACAGGCTAAGTGACCACTCCCCAGTCCTCTTCTCATGGTCCTCCATCTCTAGTAAACCAGAGTCCAGAACTTTTTTCCATCGGTGCCTCCGCCCAGTTGGTTTCCAAAAACTCAAGCAATATCTCGCCAATCTGGACTGGTCCCCCATCAACCACGCTCCCAACATTGATTTGGCCTTCGATCTCTTTACGCTACTTTAACAAGGCCAGTGACCTCTTCAAACCCCTCACCAGGACTCGCAGCAAGAAACAAATGCACCATGGGTCACTGCATCCCTTCTCAAGAAGCTTAAACATAGGGACAACCTTTGGCACATTGCTGCAGAATCTGGCAAACCAGCTGACAGGAAAGCATACAGCAGCAAGCACAGTAAGTGTACATGGCGATACATAACATCAAAGCTAAGCACTACTGTTCCACCCTTGCCTCCTCCTGGGGGTCTGCCCAGAACTTCTGGGATAACATGAAAGAGCTGAATGGGAAGTCATGCCCCCCCATCCCAACTCACCATTAATGGTGCTATCATCACAGACCCTTGAGACATTGCAGACTGCCTTAATACCTTGTTTTATGACCTTAGCTCCATCCTTCCCAGCAGCTTCTTTGACCCTGTCCCCTCCCCATAGTGCCCCACCCTCCTTTGCCCACCATTGTACCTATGTACGATATCCCCACAAGAAGCCAGGCTATATCTATTAAAAGTCCTCAATGGCGGTAGTCCCAGCAATGACCAGTTGAATACCAGGCTTCTACGTCAGGTTCTGGATGTGGTACTGATCCCTCTCACTGACCTTCTCAACTGTTCTCTGTGTCTGGGTCAGCTCCCCCATGCCTGGAAAACAGCTGTCATCACACCCTTACACACAAGTGGTGATCAGTCCTCCCCCAGTAATTATTGACTGATTTCTATCCTCCCCCCACTATCTAAAGTATTAGAAAAAGTGGTAGCAGATCAGCTCATTGAATACCTGACCAAATATGAAATTATGTGCCCTGAGCACAACAGCTTCCACTCTGGCCACAGCACCACTATGGCCCTCTTGGAATTCTCTAACTTCCTGCATACTGCCCTAGACTCTTCAGTGGCGGAGCTAGAGAGGTGCTGGGGGGGCAGTCACCCTTCCTGACTCCCCCAGTGTGAGTAGTGGTGCCACACCACCATCTTTATTCACTGTTTAGTGCCCATTGTGGAGTCTGTGATTGACTAAATGCCCCCGGCTCCCAAATGCTCCCAAACCTGGCTCCGCCACTGAGACTCTGGCAGCCTTGCTGGAGCCGTGTTCATTGACTTCCAAGGCCTTTGACATGGTCTGCCATCCCCTTCTGCTCGACTCTATCCTCCAACTTGGTTTCTTTGCAGGTCCCCTCTCCTGGTTTAATAGCTACCTCTTTTCCAGATAACAGTGCATAAAAGTTCACAGCTCCTTGTCCAACTCCCAGCCTGTCTGCTGTGGAGTTCTCCAGGGCTCCATCCTGGGTGCCCTTATCTTTAGTCTCTATCTCAATGCACTCCCCAGCTCCTGTGCTGGTAGGTACTCCTTTATGCAGACGATGCAGTATTATTTGCCTCACACCCTAACCTTGCTTCCCTGCAGGCCTCTCTCCAGTACTCCTTTAACCAAGCAGAGCAGTGGTTCACTGACCACAGGTTGGTCATTAACTAAAAACATCAAAGGCTATGCTCTTCACACATCATCAAAGCAAGGCCAGAAATGCCCCCTCCAGATACTTCCCAGCACACAGCAACCCCTAGAACAAGTGTTCTCTTAAAAATACTTAGGTATCACCTTCGACTCTGCCCTCACTTTCCACTCCCACATCAGCGCCCTCTCTGCTGCCACTAACTCCTGGATCGGCCTGCTATACCGGCACACGGAAGATCTTCTCCCCAATGCCCTCCTGCTGGTCATCACCTCCTCAATCCTGTCCCTAGTGGATTATGGCCTGCCAGTATACGCAGCTGCTGACAATACTGCACTCACTAAAATCCAGCTATCCATCAACAAGGCCTGTAGGCTCCTGACCGGAGCTAATAGACACACACACATGCACACCTGTTTGCTTTACTCCACTGCCAACATACTCAACTTTGAGGAAAGACTTCACTACCAGATATGTCTTCTAACTAAAAAAACTCTCCCTGTTCTCTCCCCCCTGGGGTATTTGCCTCCCTTCACCATGCAAACCCTACTGTCTCCACACACAGTGCCTGTAGGTTACCCTTCTGTTTTCAAGAACCAGGACTTCCTTAGCTCAGCGGTCTTTCTGCTACACAGAAAAACAGATGTGCAAGAACAAGGGGACACAGTATGAAGATAGAGGGGGGGATGGCTCAGGGGCAATTTGAGGAAGTATTTTTTTCACAGAGAGGGTGGTGGATGCATGGACCCGCCTTCCTGAGGAGGTTGTGGGGTCTAAAACTGTGGGAGAATTCAAGAATGCATGGGACAGACATAAGGCAATTTTTGTGGGGGGTAGGAAGAAATAGGCTGTTGGCTAAATAGGATCTGCAGGTTATCCTGTAGGTAGGGAAATGGGCAGACTAGGTGGGCCAAGCGGTCCTTATCTACCATCAAAGTCTATGTTTCTATGTTTCTATGTTACACAGCTCCTTCATGGTTTAACTCCCTCCCTACCGATATCTCCAGCCTCACCAAAATTGTTCCCTTCAAGAGAGCACTCAGGAGCCACCTATTCTCATCTCGCGGCTAAAGATGTGCCTAACTCTGTTCCTGCTGCTTATTCCCCCCCGGTCCCTCCGCTGAGGGGCAAACTGCCAGGCTATTTTGAATCTGACAATGTCCTTGGGACTACTAATTTCTCACATCTTCTCATATCTCCACTTCTATCTCTCGAATCAATAGTTTTGCTCATCACGGGGTACATGCATAGACCTCATTTCATGTACAAACTCCATTTCTGCACAACCTGTATTTCAACCGTTCTGCACTGTTACCATTTTACAATGTATGCTATGTACTCTGCTTAACTGTATGGTGCTCATGTATCATTGCAACAATGACTCCCTCTTGTAACGCATGCCTGAAACCCTGTGACTATTAATGTCTCTTTTCATGGTATTTATGTTTTGTCTCTGTTCTCTGTGAAGAGATGCCTTTGTAAATGAGTCTGACTCAAAGGTCTGTAAATCCAATATGTACAAATAAATAAATAAATAGAAGAATAAAAAGATAGTACCAGAAAAGAAAGAAGAAGAACGGACTACAATAGATACCTACTGTACTCCTCTACCACACTGTGCAAAGCAGGAGTTCAGTCATGACATTTAGAAATATGCCTTAAGTTTCTCTGTGCAGTGCCCTGCAGGCCCTGCATGAAGTCAGAAATCATTCAGAACTTTCTATGCACAATGCCCTGTGGACTCTATGCAAAGCAAAAAAATCAGTCACAACTTTATTAGCACAGGGCCCTGTGGGGCCTGCATGAAGCAGGAGGTCAGTCATAACTTCAATTGTGCAGAACACTAGACCTGTAGTTTGAAGCAGCAGTCACATGGGACATGAACCCAGAATTGGAGCTTGGACTTAGGTCACAAGACTAGGGGCTGTGGGGGGGAATATAACGGTTGCAAAAACCTTCACTCCAGTAATGCATTAAGATAGTTTTTTCTTCAATGATGTTCCTTGCTTTTTGAGAAAATGTAGTCACAGCTGGCTTCATTTGAGGCCATATGAATCCTAACTCACTACGCTGCACAAGGAAGGATGTGCATCCGACTCCTAACTCACTTTGCTGAGGGCCGTTTGGGTCCTGTGCATAGCAGGATATGAGTCCTAACTTTTTCTGCCTAGAGTTCTTTTGGCGTTGTGCACAAGTTTCTTAATATTTTGTTTGTGTATGACTTTAATTGTAGTACAACATGCAGGCAGATGTATTTTTTTATCAGGTTCTCAGCAATTTTTTTTGTATTTTGTGTCTTTAAAAATTTTGTTCATATTGGTCGTAGAATCATTATCGCGGTCATTTTTACAGTTGCTGTGCATACACATAACAATCTCTCTTTTTTTTGTCAAGTTTGCAACTATTTTGGTCTGTTTTGTGTTGTGTATTATGAAGCAGATGTGCAGTCTGTTGTGTATGTGCTGAGTTTATGAAAGTCCATCTTGATTTTTTGAGTGAATCACAGAAATATGTTTTTCTGATTAAAATACTAACCGAAGTTTATTTTTTCAGTTAGCTAAAACATCTTTTTAGACTGTCTTCTGATGAACCATGCAACACTCAACCAATTTACTTATAGAAACATAGAAGCATAGAGAATGACAGCAGAAAAAGACCAGCGATCCAGCCAGTCTGCCTGAGTTCTAGCCCTCGCACCCCACCCCCCATTCTCCTCCCCAATTCTGATGCCCTGAGCAACCACTGTACCTTTCATTCTGTCCCAGCCATGCTCAAAACCACTAATGGTTTTTGCACCCACCACCTCGACTGACAACCAGTGCCATGGATTCACTACCCTTTCTGTAAAATAGTATTTCCTCACATCCCTCAGGACCTCCCTCCTCTTAGCTTCCACTCATGACCACATGACCGTGAGCTGATATTCAAGTTATATAGTTCCCAACAGTTCACCCTGTTAATTTGTTTTAGGAACTTGAAGGTCTCTATCATATCTCCCCTCTCCCTTCTGGTCTCCATTGAACACATGGTCAGTGCCTTGAGGCGCTCCTCATAAGACATGCCCTGCTGGCCCTGAATTATTCTTGTCACCCTGCATTGCACCTTCTAGAGCCTATCACTACCCTTCCTGAGATGACGACCCTAGAGCTGGGTACAGTACCCCAGGTGTGGCCTCACCAAGGATCTGTACAGGGTAAGTATTATCTCTCTTTTTCTGCTATCAATACCCCTTCTGATGCATCTAAGCATCCTGTTTGTCTTGCTATAAGCCTTGTTGCACTGACTTGATTGCTTTAGGCAGTTGCTGATGATAACACCAAGGTCTTGTTTCTCATCCATGGTACTAAGTCTCACCCCTTCCATCCAGTACTCTGTCCTTGGGTTCTTGTTCCCCAGGCACATCACTTTGCACTTTTTGGCATTGAATTTCAACTGCCAAACCCTTTACCACTCCTCTAGCTTTTGCAAGTCTCTGTAAATTTTTTTTATTCCCTCATCACTATCCACCCTCTCACAGAGCTTACTGTCATCTACAAAGATACACAGCCTGCCCTGGATCACCTCCCTAAGGCCACTGATGAACATGTTGAAGAGGAACAGACCCAGCACAGGTCCCTACAGAACCCCAGTTGTGACCTCCCTTTCTTCTGATTTAACCCCATTGATCACCACCCTCTGTTGACTCCCCTGTAGCCAGTTACCAACCCAATTTACTATGACCTTAGCCACACCCAAATCCATCTTCTTCAGCAAGTGTCTCTGGGGTACCAAGTTGAAAGCCTTGCTGAAGTCGAAGTAGATCAAACCCACAATGTAGCCCCTCTCCAATTCCCTCAGCATCCAGTCAAAGAAAACTATCAGGTTAGTCTGAGAGGACCTCCCTGCCACAAATCCATGCTGCTTACTGTGCTGAAGACCGTTGCTCTCCAATCAGTCCACAAGATCCTCTTTGACTAGTGACTCCCTCAGCTTTCCTACAATACAGGTGGTATTTTTTTCATAGAAACATAGAACTTGACAGCAAATAAGGGCCACCTGGCCCACCTAGCCTCCCCATTTCTCTACCTACTTGAACTCTAGATCCTAAATAATCTGCATCCTGCCCTCTCTTTCTTACTACTAGGGTTGCCTTCTGCCTATCTCATGCATTCTTAAATTTGCCTATCATTTTAGCCTCTATGACCTCTACAGGGAAGCTGTTCCATGCATCCACCACCCTATCTGTGGAAAAATACTTCCTCACATTACCCCTGAGTCTCCTCAACCTCATATTGTGACCCTTTGTTTTTGCACCCCTTGTTCTTGCACATCTTTTTTTCTGAAAGATTCTGCTCTCCTGAACCTTGTTTATGCCCCTGAGGTACTTGAATGTCTCTCTCATATCCCCTCTCTCCTCTTTTCCTCCAGGGTATACATATTGAGGTCTTTCATTCTTTCCTCATATGTTTTCTGGTGCATTCCTTTCACCACTTTTGTTGCCCTTCTCTGGACTGCCTCCATCCTGTTGACATCCTTCCGGAGATGTGGTTTCAAGATCTGAACACAGTATTCCAGATGTGGCATGACCAATTGTCTGTACAGTTGCATCACCACCTCCTGTTTTCTACTGGTGATGCCTCTCCCTATGCACTCCAGCATCCCTCTGGCCTTCCCCACCGCCCTTTTACGTTGCTTGGCTAATTTCAGGTTGTCCGTTATGATTACCCCAGGTCCCTTTCCAGTTTTGTTGTTGTTAGTATCCTCCCCATTGTGTATTTCTCTCCAGGATTCCTGTAACCCAAGTGCATGACTTTGGACTTCTTCATATTGAATTTGAGCTGCCACTCTCTTGACCACTCCTCCAACTTGGTTAGATCTCTTCTCATTCTTTCCACCCTATCTGGAGTGTCCACCCTATTGCAGATCTTGGTGTCATCTGCAAAAAAAGCTTACTTTCCCTTCCAGCCCCTCCACAATGTCACTAATAAAGACATTGCAGAGGACCGGCCCCAGCACTGAGCCCTGTGGTACCCACTGGTCACCCCCCTCTTCCAGGATTGAATGCTGTTCACCACTACCATCTGATTCCTGTTGCTCAGACAATTTCTGACACAGTTTACCACCTTGGGACCCACTCCTGGACTGCCCAACTTGTTTACTAGCCTCCTGTGTATGACAGTGTCAAATGCCTTGCTGAACTCTAGGTAGGCCATGTCCACTGCCCCTCTCTGATCCACCACCCTGGTTACCCAGTTAAAGAAATCAATCAGATTTGCTTGACAAGATCTACCTACTGTGAATCCATGTTGCCTTGTGCCCTGCTGGCCTCAAGGTATGCCACAATTCTTTCCTTTAGCATGGATTCCATTATTTTCCCCACCACTTAGGTCAAACTGAATGGCCTGCAATTTCCAGCCTTTACCTTACTCCCACTTTTGTGTAGTGGTACCACATTTGACCTCCTCCAGTCCTTTGGCACCACTCTCTCCTCCAGTGATTTGTTGAATAGGGCTGTCAGTGGTGCCCCTAGTACCTCCCTGAGTTCTTTCAGTATTCTGGAATGCATCACACCCTGCCCCATTGCCTTGTCCACTTTTAGTTTCAAGAGTTCCTTTAGGACTCTCTCCTCTCTGAATGGACTGATGTCCACCTCCCTCCCATGTGTGTTTCTGCCACCTAATTCTGGTCCCTCCCCTTCCCCTTCTTTTGTAAATACTGAGCAGAAGCATTCGTTTAGAATTTCTGCTTTTTCCAGGTATACCTGAAGAAGGTTTTGTCTCCTTCTTTTACTGATTGTGCTATTCTTTCTTCAGTTTGCACCTTTGTGCACCTGACTGCTTTCCCCACCTCCTTCTGTTTTGCCTGATACAGTTCTCTGTCTCCCACCCTCTGTGTTTCCTTGTACTTTCTGAATGCTTGTATTTTTCCCTAACCTTCCCTGCCACTTTGTTTGAAAACCATAGTGGCTTTTTCTTTCTTTTTACTTTGTTTACTTGCTTTACACAGATGCTTACTCTGTCTGTGATGGCTCCTTTAAGTTTCTCCCACTGTTCCTTTATTCCCCCTCTCCCTCCTTCTACCTTTGTGAGGATTTTCTTTAGGTATTCCCCAATTTTTTAAAAGTTGACCTTCTTGAAATCCAGGACCCTTATTTTTGTGTGGCTTGACTCTACTACGGTCTTCACCTTAAACCATACTATATGGTGATCATTGGACCCTAGATGGTTGCCCACTGACAGCAGATCTGTTATTCTGTCATCATTTGTGAGAACCAGGTTTAGTATTGCTCCTTCCCATGTGGGCTTCTCCACTAGCTGTCTGAAGCACACCCCCCCCCACAGGGCATCTAAGATGTGACTGCTCCTGTTATTGGCTGCTGCATAGGTGTTCCAGTTTACATCCAGCATGTTTAGGTCCCCCACCAGCAACACTTCCTTTTTCTCGGCCATTTTGTGGATCATTTCCACTAATACCTTGTCTATTTCTTTCCCCTGTGCTGGAGATCTGCAGAAAACACCAGTGCGGATGGTGGTGCCATTTCCCGTCTCTAAGGTGACCCTTCCTGTTTTCCCCTTAACTGAGTCACTTTGATCCCTTCCTTCATGTAGCTAGCCACCCTTCCCCCCTTTTGCCCTCCCTGTCTCTCCTATAGATTGTGTATCCCAGTATGGTAACATCCCAGTCATGGTTACCTGTGTACCATGTTTCAGTTACCCCGACAATGTCCAGGTCTTCCTCTACCATTAAGGCTGCTAGGTCTGGGATCTTGTTTCCCAGGCTGTGGGCATTTGTACACATGGCTTTCCATGTTTTGATGCCTTTGCCTGTCCCAGCTCCCTCCCCTCTTATCCCTATGCCTTCCCTCTATGTCGCCCCTCATTTGATCCCCATTTCTTTTGTTGATTTCTCAGCCCTAGTATCCTTCTGTTTCTCTACCTTAACCTGTGGGGGTCAGCAGCTGTTTTTCCTGCCCCCCTTGTCTAGTTTAAATGCTTGCCAATGAAACATTTAAACCTCTCACTAAGGATCCTGGTTCCCCCACCAGATGAATGCAGGCCATCCTCCCAGTTCAAGCCTGTATCCCTCCAGGTGGTCCCCCAGTCCCCAGTAAAGCCAAATCCCTCAGCTCTGCACCAGCTTTTCAGCCATTCATTGAATCCTCTGGTGAAGAGTACCTTAGCCTCCCCTCTGCTGTTGACAGGTAGCACTTCTGAAAAAGTTACAGTGCATGCCACCCATCTAAGACCCCTCCCCAACAACATGAACTCCCACTGCACTGCCCTCACCTCATTCCCAGCCTGATCATTTGTCCCCAGGTGGACAATGACATCTAGCTCACCCTCCCACCATGCTGCCCCATCGATCCTTTGGATTCATTTTCTATCCCTCCAAGACATGGCGCCTGGTAGGCACCTGACCTCCCTGTCACCTGGCCCCAGGTCTAACACCTTAATAATAGAGTCCCTACAAGGAGTTGCTTTCATCTCCTCTGGGGTCCCTTGACACCCCCTTGGGGGTCTCCACTGTGGAGGATCCCCACATCCACCTTGTCCCCCACTTCAAGTATCTTCACAAGACAGTCCTGCCCTGCCAGAATGGTGTAGGAGTTGTGGAGTGGAACCTCAGGCTGGATGCACTTCTGTCTTGCCTCCATCACCCTCGCTGAGCCCACCTTTGTCCAACCACCCCTCATTTCTGGCATCCTCTGAGGCAGTGGGTATGTACTCAATGGCCCCTGGGTGGGGGAGGAGGCCACCCAAACCCTAGCCAACTTGACCTGGAGATGAGCAACCTCCTCCCTCTTCCCAGAGAGGTGCTTGCACCTAAAATGTCTTTTTAGGCTGTCTTCTGAAATACCCCAGCAGTGCAATGCATGATGGGAATTATATGTGGATCACTATGAAAGAATTTAGACTGGTTCTACATTAAACAGGAGTGTACGATGCCAAATTGCCTCTTACAGAGTTTCACAGGCTGAAAACAGAAGACACAGGCACTTGTTTCATTCTTCTCAGGACTCATCAGTGTGCCTCATCTGTATCTCAGCACAGGGGAAGGAGGATCCAGCTACATGATGATCTTACAGTTTTGGGTCATGGTAAGTCAAAAATAGAAAAAAGTCTAAAAGACAAAGTGCCTCAGCATAAAAGCATTGAGACAAGGTTTACTTAGGAAGGGCACTGGCAATAAAGCCAGGTTTAATGTAATACAAAAATCACATATATCCCGGTAAATGTAAAAGATTGTGGGAAGTATATGGGAATCACTGCAAAGGAATTTAGACTGGTTCTGCATAAAGCTGGAGTGTGTGGTACCAAAAGGCCTCTCACAAAATCTACAAAGGCTGAAAAGAGAAAAAAATGGACATGTGTTTCAGTGGTTGAACCAGCACAAACTATTTCACCAGTTAAAGAACTTTAGCCAAATTTACCTGGTTCAACAGTCCCTGTTCGCAAGATCGAACTTTGGGAGGTTTGTACAGCTTTACTTCATACTTCATTGTGACCTCGCTGACTAACAACATAGAAAACATTTTGACTGCCTGAATTTTTCTACACATGACCTTAATAGTGCTTTTTTCACAGGTAAAGGAAAAACAGAGTTCAGTAATCTAGCATAACAACTGTTACAGTATAAACAACTAGATTTTCAAAGAAGGATAGTTCAACTGCCCAGCCCAGTGGTACTGGGGATATCACTTTATGAAACCAGTCTGGAGACTTGGGTTCAAATCACAAGGTGGACTCCAACGTTGGGCTTGTGGAGCCTATAATGTGTCTAGAGTGCGCTGTGGAGGCAGTGCAATCAGACTCCCCAGATGGTGGGGGGGGGGACCACTCAAAATGCCGCTTGAGCACTTCCTTTGTTGAAGGACTGAGACAAAACAGATATCATGGATGACCACGTAGCGTTAGCCTCCACCACTCTGAAGTTCAATGGCAGCAAAGGTTGTTCCATGTCAAGGAGATGAGAGAAAAAAATTAGGATGAGCAGGCAGAATTGTTATGACATTATTGCCCCCACACTAGTGGCCCATACTAAGGTCCCAGAACTTGCCTACTGGGGAAATGAAAGCTGTGGGGATGAAGCCATGAAAATGAAAGGAGGTAACATTTAAAGAAGGACCTGTGACAAAGTAGACATGTCAGAGCGGGGAGTTGGAGGATCAGGGACAGTTATGCCAGACCAACCATGGAATGAAAAAATAACTGGAAATAAATGGGGCAGCTGGGGAATAGTTCCTGTACCAGGGACAGCAGAGCTCTTAGAAATTCTGTGAGCTCCTCATTCAAATTTCCCATGGGATATTTAAACACTTTGCAAAGCACATGTCAGTCAAGAATTCTGCAATTCTGTACTGCTGATGACTCTTTTTTTATCAGTGTTTGTGGCCTAGTAGTGTTACTAGTTTCATAACATTCTTATTCAAAAATGACTGAATGTTGAAAACTGCCTTGTGCTGTGAGAATAACTGCACAAGACATGGCTAAGCAGGCTGCAGACTCCCAAAGGTGTCTGGGAGCCCTGGGTCGTCTGATTATGCTAAACAAACTAACCAAACTGTCTAGTGTGTGAATACTTTTGGACTGGGAGGTCCTTGGTTTGATGTTCAGCCAGGGCTCACCCTGTTATGACAGAAGTTTATGTAAGTGATGCAACAAAATTCTAAACTATGGTCTAGACACTTGGTTAGAAAATTAAAGAAATCTCTTTGGTTCCGGTTTGGCAACAACAGTCAGACTGAAAAGCTTTGCCATCCCAAGGACCTCCCGGAACAAATAAGCAATTGTGGTCACAACAACTTTGTCTAAATCTTTAACACTATGCACACACTGTAGTAAAATGTAAGTGCAACTTGCCTTTAGAAAAATAAGCCAAGTAACACAACCCCCCCCCCCCACCAACAATTGATTAAAACTTGACTTAAGCCATAAACATGCAAATCAGGCTTGTGCATTTATTTAAAAAAAAAACACAGTATCATTTACACTTCCAAACTCTTTGCAGTCTTAGTCTCTTTGTTACTGTCATGTTTTGCTTGCCTCCCAATGTTTTAAAAAAGCGATTTAGACCTTAAGCACAAATTCAGCCTTCAACATCTGGAATTATCTCTGCCTCTAAATGTAGCTGATCAATGGCCATTTCTTTTGAAAATAAAACCCTTTTGAACCTTGAAAGACTTCCAACGTTGAGCTCTGTCTAAGTACCACATGGGGAAATGGGCAAAAAAGCCCATTTCTCCCTCAGCGCTTGCATTAGAGGTCCTAAAGTTCAGTCTAACACAATCAATTTAATTGGTGCTAGCTCCAATGACAAATTATGCTGGTTTACACTCAAGTGTAGCTCAGATGCCACAGATGCTGGGAAAGAAGAGAGATACACCTCTTGGTCTCTACTTAAAGAGGGCAACAGTATTGGAAAAGGAGCACATTTAATTTATCACTGTCGGATCAGGTGCAAAGTTTAATTCTAACTAAAAGCATTAAACAATTAGTCCAGACAGTTCAGCCGTTTGGAAAATTCTCAGTTGCTGGAAATACATGGACTAGAGTATCAAAGGAAAAAAAAAAGACAAGGATGTGTGTTTTTTGCACTTGAAGTTACTGTATGTAAACATTTTAACCTTTGGAGAACCAACATGATATGCAAAATGATTCACAGGGAAGTTTTTTTTTTTTCAAACCTCTGTATCTGTGAACTACAGGCCAGCAAATCTAGGGGCTATCTTACCGTGCCAAAAATCCCACTTTATTTTAAATGCAGAGTTTTGCAACAATAATAAAGACATATTTTCATCTCATTGTCATATCTGGAGGAGCTTTGCTGATACAAATTGCAAATCAGATCCAAAAATATGGCAGCAAAGATGGCTATCAATTTTTATTTTTATTAATGCATTTCTTTTAAAGGCCACTGGCAAATTAAACTGTAGTTTTTTAAAGGATAGCAGAACTGGTTCAATTGGTTCAGAACCTTTCCAGACCTATTCCTTTTTCTGTAAAATCAGTATATCTGATGTATTTTTACCATTTTGGGTTAATTCTGATCCTTTTTTAAAACACTGATTTTGAAGCTCAGCACTGTATATTCCCCTAGTAGGTTTTTATCTAGAAAGAAGGCTAGCGGTGGTGATAAAAGGACTTGAAAGAAGGCTAGAGGCAGAGAAAGGACCCATTGAGCCAGGGCTACAATAAGTGATCATACCTACAGTACTCAGTGGTTTTTCACAAAGGGTACTAACTGGATACACTATATAATATTAAGTATATTTATTACAGTACCATTCCAAGTGGCTTTTAGCTTCCTTTCCCCTCACCAACCACAGTTTATGGGTTGAAAATGATGGCTAAACAGTTTTTGTACTTTAAACTAAAAGGTTATGAAAGTTCTGATAAGGCTGGGATAAGTATCAGAAATGTTCATGCCTTATCAGAACCTTTCAGAATCTGAAATGACCCAACAATCAACTTTTTGAAGGAAGGGGATTTTGTAAAGGTTTAAATATTTGTAACTTTAAAGATCAAAGAAAAGACAGAGAGTGCTGCAGCCATATTCACCTTATATCATAGCCTAGGGAGAATTCTGTTGCTCAGATTATTGCAAATTTGGTCCACAACCCACAAATTGGACTAGAAATCATCTGCAATTACAAATGGCAGTTTGCAGTAAAAAATTACTGCAAGCGTCTGATAAATCCTTAGAAAATATAACCCATTGGCTCAATATTACTAATATATAATTGCAAATATTTAATTTCAAAATGATATAGCTCTAGAGGGAAAAAGCTACAGGAATAGATAATTTCTTCAGGAGCAAAGATCCTATTTTGATGCAGATGACCTCAATAATAAATAATGGGGAGGAGAAATATGGAACTAATGTGAAATACAAACTGAACTGTGTCTAAATGTTATGTTTTGTTAAAGTTCTTCTGAAGGTGTCAGCTACTCTTTAATGGATTGCTCTGTACAGTATGTGATTGACTGCAACTGGAAAGACATGAGATGATACTTAATTGCAATGAACTTGTACTTTTTCACACTATAGACATAAATCCAACCCCTTTGGGTGTTACAATTGTTTGAGACCCAGGCTCCTCTCCCAGCTTCAACCAGACTGGTTATGGTCCTGGGGAAGAGGCGCTGATTGGCTACTACATTCTTTGACTCTCTGCTCCCTATTTTCAATGCTTTCTCCTCCCCTTTCTGCTTTAGAACATATTCAAAACTGTTTTTTACTGTTGCTGATCTAAAATAGACAATTGTAATTTAAGCGCACTGACTTGTCTGTGTTAAAACTACTGAACTGAGTTAATTACTGAATTGTTTGGTACTGCTACCCTCCTCTCTAACCTCTTTCTCTAACCCCACTGCAGTCTCTGTCTCTGTCTCTCTGTCTCTCTGTCTCTCTCTCTCTGTCTCTCTCTCTCTCTCTGTCTCTCTCTCTCTCTCTCTCATATATCAGTGTGGCTCAGTTGATAGCACATCCGCCTCTGGACCAGAAGGTTGTGGGTTCTCATCCCACACCGGGACTGGACTTGCATCTAAAAATCGCTGGCATCTGAGTGTAGTATTGGGGGGTGCTGAACTGCGAACTGCTGGGGTGTGCCGTCCTTCGGATGAGACGTTAAACTGAGATCCCTTCTGCCCATCCTGGTGTTGTCCTGGTGGGTGTCCAGGTGGAAGTAAAAGAACCCAGGGCACTCTTCGCAAAGAGAAGGGAACATTCCCAGTGTCCTGGCCAAGATTCCCCTTCCCATAAACTGGTTCATGCAATTATCCAGGCTGTGTGTGGGTGAAGATGTGCGATATGGCCACCACCACACATTCAGTCACTTCACTACCAGTCTAGCATTGCTTGTAAAGTGCTTTGGGATGTATGAAAAGCGCTATATAAATGCTGATTCTTCTTCTTCTTCTGCTTCTCTCTCTCTCTCCCTCACCCCTGTCCAGAATTTTCCAATTTAACTTCTCCCCCTGCTCATCACACATCTCCCACCTCACTTTCTCTACTGCAAACTGCTCCGCGGCCACTGCCGTCCATCTTGTCTGCCCCACCTCCCACACTCTTGCATTCTCCAACCCACTCCCCTTGCCACCCTGCTTGCCATGGCCTAATCCCTTAATTGCTTCTTTTGTTTCCTGCTTTCCCGCACCCTCCTGCTGATGGTCTGCTGCCAGCCCTCTTGGCCACTACCTCCACACTAAATTTAATCTTCTCTCTCTCCCTTCCTCTCTCTCCAGCTATTGCAACTGCCCTGATCGAGTACGGCCACCAGGGACCCGCAGCTCCTCTCTCCAACTGCTGCCCACCCCAGGAACTCCCAGATGGCCCTACCAACTGCTGCCAGTGCAGTTCTGCTCCCTAAGATTACCTGCCCTTCCCCCCCCACCCGCCATACTCGATCAATTACTTATATAACTATAGGTGACCACGTAATAAGTAGAAAAAACTATCTACTCAGTTTTCCATTAGCCCGTTCTGCTCGTCTTCCACCAGAGGGTATTTAGTCTGCTATCTCTTACTCTGACTCCTCACTCCCTCTCACTAGACCAAACTACTGTTCCATCTCAGCTTCCACCACAGGACATTTCAGTACTCCTCCTGCCATGCTCCTCACTCCCTTCTCACTCCTTAGTCCACCCAGAGACATTCATGTGATTCCCACTCCTCCAACTTCAAGGCTATTGTTTCTTATCCCCTTCTACTGCTACCTCCACCTCCTCCCTGTACCACTTTTCTCCCTTCTCACTCCTGTCTTCTCAATCCTCCTAGTATAGCTTCTGTGGTCCCCACCCCACCATCTTCAAGGCTTTCTAGCGCCACCCATACCACCTGTAACTATCTCACCCCTCTCCCTCTCACGTACTCCCGGCAATCTCTCTCTCTTAATTCCCCACTGCTTGTTTTTCTCTTCACCAATGATACTACCATCACTCTGCTTGGCGTATCATGTTGCATACCTCATTTTGTCAGTTCACCTTACCCCCTGATTTACTCTGGTGACCATCCTGTGTGTGCTACAAGTTATGACAATGGTAGCCTTGTACCTCCTTCTCAGTCTACTCCTCCTGGCTGGCTTGATTAAGTTTAACAGGCAGTTAAGATTACAGCAGTCTGTACCTTCATTACTCACACCTGGCATACATTGTCCAATGCCTGTAAACAACATCCATGATTCCTTGGAACAGGGACTTGCACCTGCTGTCTCCTCGCAGACCCAAAAGCACCAAAGTTCTCTGTTGAAATCTCTAATCCACGATTGGAGGGTTGTACCCAGGGACTCCTGCATGGCACCTACACCTAATGTCTGTCTTTTACTATTCAACTGCTTAATGGATACCCAACAAATGATCTTCACATAAATGTGAATCTGCCATTGCCTGCAAGCAACTCAAGGAATATCTGATGCATCTCATTCTACTGTTTCTACTGATTTCTGCAATATTCATCCCAACCCTGACCCTCCACTAAATTCATCATGTACAGGAACAAGACAAGGTATGATCTCACTGGCTGCCATCCTCATCTGCAGCTTGCTGGCAAAACTGGACAACCTATGTGTCTGGGTCACCCAGCATAATCCTGACATTCTCTCAGTCATAGAGATGTGGCTTTCACCCAAAATAGTGGATGCCTCCATAACCCTCCCAGGTTACACTGTCTTCAGGCATGACAGGCTTAATAAATGAGGGGGAGGATGTGCAATATTTGTAAAAGACACCTTCATGGCACATGCATTACCTATTCCAAGCTTAGAAAACAACGTACAGGTGTTACCTCTAAAGGTCCTACTTGGTGCGTATAACAAATCTCTCACTGTGGCCTCGATATACATCCCACCAAAGTACAATGTCTAGGGGTTAATCTTGGTCCTGGACAGTATTCGGCATTACCACTCCAACTCTGAAACCATCCTGATGGGTGATTTCAATGCAAACTGGTTGTTCCCCAATGCAGGCAGCTACAGGGATGCCACGTCGGCTGAACACTTTACTCAACTTGCTAACTCTCCAACCTGAACAAATTATAGAACAAGGACCAGTACCCTACTTGACTGGGTTTTCTCCAATCACCCTAAACATATAACCAATGTAACTGTCCTTCAAGACACTATTAGCAACCATTCCCCAATCATGTGCAGTTGGTCCAACAAGTTCCTTAAACCTCCTGCCCAAACAATCACATACATGACGCTACTCCGAGGGCACCTCAACCCACTCAAACAATAATTGCGTAACCTTGACTGGTCCCTGATTGATGATGCTTATGATGTAAACATGGCACTTGCCTACTTCATCCGCCAATTCAGTGCTGCCTGTGACCAACTTGCCCCCCCTTAAAACACAAAAAGGTAAGGGTGTCTGCAACTCTTGGATCACTCCAGACCTGCTGGAGCTCATGAACCATAGAGATCACCTATGACAATGTGCACGGGCAACAGGAAAGACAGGGAACATACAGAAATACAAAAGAGTCAGAAATGACTGTACATGTATGACCCATGTCCAAAACAACCAGTACTACAAGGACCAGCTTACCAAATTGTGGAAAGATGAGATGAAGTTCTAGCAAAACATTTAAGAAGTAACAGACAAGGACCCTGAGCAACCCTAACAATGCTTAACAGTGACAGAACACCATTCCTCGACCCTATAGCCATTTCCAACACTTTTAACATGGCCTTTACTGATCTCAGTGGTTTCCAAACCCCTGATTTCTTCACAGACTCCTCTTCCTCTGAGAATGACACTGATGTCAGCCAGCCGCACTCTTATCCCCCTCCCCCACTTCAAAACAATCATTGCCAACAAAGCCAGGAAATACTTCCTAAAAGTCCTTGGTAAATCCAGGTTCAGTGGAGATTTCCTGTACCTGAAGCTTATCACCATAACACTGGAGGAAATTATAACACCACTTACCAAAATTATTAATCTGTCACTAAGGCTATCACCATTCCTTAACAAGTGGAAATTAGCACTGGTGACCCCTGTTCACAAAAGTGGTGATAGGACACACCATGGGAACTACAGGCCTATCTCCATCCTCCCTCCCCTCTCAAGAGCCTTAGAACATGTTGTTGCAGACCAACTTGTTGACTACCTTGAAAAGTACCAACTGCAATGTCCCCAACAACACGTATTCAGAAAGGGTCACACCACCACCACAGCACTCACTAAATTCACGGCCTTCATGCATGAGCCCCTTGACCAAGGCTAGCTTGCCAGCGCAGCATTTTTAGATCTATCCAAGGCCTTTGATACAGTGAATCATGCTCTTCTGTTTACCCAGTTATCAAAATTAGGCCTATCCAGGGACACCTTATCCTGGTCAAATAGTTACCTTTCAGACAGCTCCCAACAGGTAAGGATCAGCATCCACCTCTCAGATAGCCACGTGGTCCTTTCTGGTGTCCCTTAAGGGTCCATTCTGGGACCCCTTCTATTCAGTATCTTCATGAACAGACTACCTAGCTCTTGCCAAGACCATTTACTGCTGTACGCTGATAATGCAGTCATTTTCACCTGCAACCATGACCCCAAAATCCTTGAGAAACAGCTTCAGCAAAGCTTCATGCAGTCAGAAGATTGGTTCCACAGACACAAACTAATACTAAACCACAAAAAGACAAAGGTTAAAAGGTTATGCATTTCTGTGGCCAGCATATCAAGTACTGATCACACGATCTAATAATCTGCAATGCTGCTGGCATTCCCCTGGAACAAGTTCAACATTTTAAATATCTCGGTATTACCCTGGACAGCACCCTCTCCTTCTCCCATCATATTGAACACGTTGCCAACACTCACATTGGGCTTCTGCACAGACACAAATGGACTCTGACCTCAGATGCACTAAAAATTGCAATCCATAGCGCCATCATGTCCACACTAGACTATGGGCTCACAACCATAAACAAAGCCTTCAGGCTCCTCCAGGAGAAGCTTGGTTCACACATACCTGTGTCATCTATACTAAGACTTCCTGGCTTCAACTAAAAGACAGAATCAAATTCCAAAACTGTCACATGGCCAAAAAAATGAACCTTAGACTGACACCTCTTGGGTTACAAAACATCCTCCACTGCCCTGGCAAGCCCAGCCATACCAGGGGTTCTGTTTACCAAATCTTCCAGGTACCCTGCTGCCGTACTTCCCAGGGACAAAGATCCTTTGCCTACCATGTACCCATCTGGCTAAACTTGCTCACTGGTGCCATCACCTCAGTCTCCAAGCTAGGCCTATTTAAACAACTTCAGCAGTACATCATCCAGCACAACATGTGTGACTGCTCCCGCTGAGTTGTTGTACTGCATGCCTCAAACACACACCAACCACAATGCATCTAGTACTTATCATCTTTTGCTCCTATCAGCACTTATACCCCACTCAATTAGCCCCTTCCATCTCCCCTCCTCTTATGCTTATTGCTCCCCTACTCCCTCTTAACCCTACACACCCTTCACCAATGCCTAGGTATCCACACATTCCCCTCCTTACCCCTGCCTCCTGCTCCTACACTTCTACCCCCCACCGTATCAATCACACTACCTCCTTCAACAAAGCCTCTGGCCACCCTGCCCTTCTTCCACTCTTCCCTCTCCACCTTATCCCTCACCCCACCCACTCCAAACCAGGTCTCTCAGCTGCATATGATTTCGTGACAAAATGATGGGCCACATGCCCTGCGATTCCCAGTCTCTTACCCTTGCTTAAATTTTCTCCTCCTCTTTTTTGTACTTGACCTGGCATACATTGTACAATGCTACTAATAATTACTGTTTGAGTCAACTCTCGTACTTGGCCTGGCATGTATTGTACAATGTCAGTAATAATTACTGTTTTAGTTTACTCTTGTACTTGGCCTGGCATACATTGCACAATGCCAGTAATAGTTACTGTTTTCGTTCACTCTTGTACTTGATCTGGCATGCATTGTACAATGCCAGTTACAGTTACTGTTTTCATTTACTCTTGTACTTGACCTGGCATACATTGTACAATGCCAGTACATAGTTACTGTTTTCATTTACTCTTGTACTTGACCTGGCATACATTGTACAATGCCAGTAAATAGTTACTGTTTTCGTTTACTCTTGTACTTGACCTGGCATACATTGTACAATGCCAGTAATAGTTACTGTTTTCGTTTACTCTTGTACTTGACCTGGCATACATTGTACAAGGCCAGTAATAGTTACTGTTTTCATTTACTCTTCTACTTGACTTGGCATATATTGTACAAGGCCAGTACATAGTTACTGTTTTCATTTACTCTTGTACTTGACCTGGCATACATTGTACAATGCCAGTAAATAGTTACTGTTTTCATTTACTCTTCTACTTGACTTGGCATATATTGTACAAGGCCAGTACATAGTTACTGTTTTCATTTACTCTTCTGCTTGACCTGGCATACATTATACAATGCCAGTAAATAGTTACTGTTTTCATTTACTCTTCTACTTGACCTGGCATACATCGTACAATGCCAGTAAATAGTTACTGTTTTCATTTACGCTTCTACTTAACGTGGCATACATTGTACAAGGCCAGTAATAGTTACTGTTTTTGTTTACGCTTCTACTTGACCTGGCATACATTGTACAATGCCAGTAATAGCTACTGTTTTCATTTACTCTTCTACTTGACCTGGCATACATTGTACAATGCCAGTAAATAGTTACTGTTTTCATTTACTCTTCTACCTGACCTGGCATACATTGTACAGTGCCAGTAATAGTTACTGTTTTCATTTACTCTTCTACTTGACCTGGCATACATTGTACAATGCCAGTACATAGTTACTGTTTTCGTTTACTCTTGTACTTGACCTGGCATACATTGTACAATGCCAGTAAATAGTTACTGTTTTCATTTACTCTTGTACTTGACCTGGCATACATTGTACAATGCCAGTAAATAGTTACTGTTTCGTCACACGCTAGGCTTGACCTGGCATACATTGTACAATGCCAGTAAATAGTTACTGTTTTCATTTACTCTTCTGCTTGAGCTGGCATACATCGTACAATGCCAGTAAATAGTTACTGTTTTCATTTACTCTTCTGCTTGACCTGGCATACATTGTACAATGCCAGTAAATAGTTACTATTTTCATTTACTCTTCTACTTGACCTGGCATACATTGTACAATGCCAGTAATAGTTACTGTTTTCATTTATGCTTCTACTTGACCTGGCATACGTTGTAGAATGCCAGTAATAGTTACTGTTTTCGTTTACTCTTGTACTTGACCTGGCACACATTGTACAATGCCAATAATAGTTTCTGTTTTCATTTACTCTTGTACTTGACCTGGCATCCATTGTACAATGCCAGTAATAGTTTCTGTTTTCATTTACTCTTGTACTTGACCTGGCATATATTTTACAATGCCAGTAAGAGTTACTGTTTTCGTTTCCTCTTGTACTTGATCTGGCATGCATTGTACAATGCCAGTAATAGGTACTGTTTTCATTTACTCTTGTACTTGACCTGGCGTACATTGTAGAATGCCAGTAATAGTTACTGTTTTTGTTTACTCTTCTACTTGACCTGGCATACATTGTACAATGCCAGTAATAGTTATTGTTTTCGTTTACGCTTGTACTTGACCTGGAGTACATTGTGCAATCCCAATAATAGTTTCTGTTTTCATTTACTCTTGTACTTGATCTGGCATGCATTGTACAATGCCAGTAATAGTTTCTGTTTTTGTTTACTCTTGTACTTGATCTGGCATGCATTCTATGATGCCAGTAATAGTTTCTATTTTTGTTTACTCTTGTACTTGGCCTGGCATGCATTGCATGATGCCAGTAATAGTATCTGTTTTCGTTTACTCTTCTATTTGACCTGGCATACATTGTACAATCCCAGTAATAGTTTCTGTTTTTGTTTACTCTTCTATTTGACCTGGCATACATTGTACAATCCCAGTAATAGTTACTGTTTTCGTTTACACTTCTACTTGACCTGGCATACATTTTACTATCCCAGTAATAGCTTTTGTTTTAGTTTACTCTTTTACGTGACCTGGCATACATTTGTAGAACGCCAGTAATTGTTACTGTTTTCATTTACTATTGTACTTGACCTAGCATACATTGTACAATGCCAGTAATAGTTACTGTTTTTGTTTGCGCTTGTACTTGACCTGGCATACATTATACAATGCCAGTAATAGTTACTGTTTTCATTTGCGCTTGTACTTGACCTGGCATACGTTGTACAATGCCAGTAATAGTTACTGTTTTTGTTTACGCTTGTACTTGACCTGGCGTACATTGTACAATGCAGTTAATAGTTACTGTTTTCGTTTGCACTTGTACTTGACCTGGCATACATTGTGCAATGCCAGTAACAGTTATTTTTTAGTTTACTCTTCTACATGACCTGGCATACATTGTAGAATGCCAGTAATAGTTACTGTTTTCATTTACTCTTGTACTTGACCTGCCATACATTGTACAATGGCAGTAATAGTTACTGTTTTTGTTTACTCTTGTACTTGACCTGGCATACTTTGTACAATGCCAGTAATTGTTTCTGCTTTCGTTTACTCTTCTAGTTGACCTGGCATACATTTTTCAATGCCAGTAATAGTTACTGTCTGAGTTCACTCTGTTCTCCACAATTTTTGTATATTCTTGATGTGTGTATTCTCTTGAGATGTGGAACCTATGTTAATGTGCCCTGGCTCATAGGTGTAAATCCAAGATCCTAATCAATAAATAAATGTGTAAAACCTGAATCCATGTGTGCCTGAAAAGCACAGTGAGAGCAATGGAGAAAAATGATGAAAAAGGTGCCTATAACTGACTCACATAAAAGCAGCTTAAATTTAATGCTGTACATGACACGCTGCTACCATTGTAGAACTCTGTCTCCACCAGCAGAAACTAGACAAGTTTCTCCTACATTTTGCTCTAGGAATAACTTTGGGTGGATTAGGGAAACTCAAATGTGAAAAAGATTGCCAAACCAAAAATTAAGTTTATTTCCATAAGCATATGCCTTCCTTATTTATGAGTGTGCCCTGTGTGTCCACCAAAGTATTTACTTCTATTCTGCCTCCTCTTGAGAGATGCAAATTGTTGGTTACACATCTGCTTTCTTTGAGGTTTAGTGTGACCCATTTAAACATGTGACCCTTCCCTGCAGTGTTGCATTCTTGACTGTTTCTATGCATCACACTCTGCTTGGGGCATTTGTTTTGTACTGTAAGACAAGCTTTATGAGACTTTATTTTACATTTTAAACAGCAGTGTTAACTAATTCTGGAGCAACTGACTTGATGTTCACCACCTCATAAACAAGTATTTGTTTGTCAATGCCAGATATTTGCCGCTGGTGTTGATGTTGTACTGATCTATGGTGCAGATCCCCATGCCAGAAGACTAATAAGGGCTGGGCTTGGGGGGCAATTACAGCATGACAGCAACAGACACTAATTGACATTTTTCTTTTTACAGTGTTTATTTAAAAAAAAAATTAAACTACAAATGAGGGTTTTCTTTATTTCAGGTGCAGACAGTGGAGGATTGGGCACTCCATTGTCAGTGGTATGAGCAGCCCCTAGAAACTCTGTGGTTTTAGATGCTCTGTGGTGTATTTTAAGGCTTACTTGGAAGATAAAGCAAAGTTCTGTTAGGTCGCCCCCCCTCCACCCCTGACTCCAAGAAAAAAATATAATTCTATGGCTGGCCTCCGATACCTAGAGACTGCAGCTGGGCCTGGCTAAGAGCAGAACCATTTCTATGATTTTACCAGGGGATCTGTTTTTTTTTTTCCCTTTAAACAGAGATCTCTGCTTTACATAACTTTCTCTCATCTAACTGCTCCTTCTTTAACTCTCCTTAACTGTCCTACTATGCCTCTGCTCCTCTCCATGACTCACATCCCCTATTAAACCTTCTTCCCCTGAGCCTGCTTCTCAGCATGCTTTTCTCTTCCTTCACCGCTTACCACCTAACTCCTATCCCTAACCTTTTTTTTCCATTACCAACTTGCCCCTGCTTAGTTTTGACTTCTGGCAGGGTTCTCAGCATCCTGGAGGGGTCTAGCACTGGGCAAGCCTCCTCCTCCTCCTCCTTCTCCTCCCCTTTTCCCTCTCTCCTTTCTACTCAACTTGTCCTCACCTAAATCTGCCCTCTGTCAGGATTCTTAGCACCCTGGTGATGTCCACTGTCATGTAAGTTTCTTCCATCCCTCCTTCTTTTTTCCTTTCCTCTTATATCCTACCTATTCCCTCTGCCAAACTTATCCTCACCTAATTCTATCCCCTGGCAGGGTCCTCTGCATCCTGGAGGGGCCCAGCACTGGGCAGTTACACTTCCTTCATTCCCCCTCCACTCTATCCTTTCTACCCAACTAGTCCTTGCCTGATTCTGTGCTCTGTCAGGATTCTCAGTATCCTGGAGTGGCCTAGTCTTAGACAAGCTTCTTCTTTCCTTCCCTCCTCTTCCCTCCTTTCCCTTCATCCTTTCTTTTCTGTCTTCCCAACTTGTCCTCATCTAGTTCTGCCCCCCTGGTAAGGTTTTCAGCATTTTGAAGGGGTCCAGCACTGGGAAATGACTCTTCCTTCCTTCCCCTTTCCCCTCCATCCTCTCTACCTAACTCCTCCTCACCTAACTCTGCTCTCTGGCGGGTTCTCAGCATCCTGAAGAGGCCTAGTCTTAGGCAAGTTTCTCCCACCCCTCCTCCTCTTCCTCCTTCCCTTTCCCATCCCCTCTGCTATCTCTATCCAACTTGTCCTTGCCTACTCCTGCCAATTATTCTAAGTCCTTGCCTTATTCTGCCACTGGCAGTGATCTCCACACTCTGAAGGGAACAGTTCCAGGTATGACTCATCCTTCCCTTCCCTATCACTTACCCCCACCTCTCTCCTGTCCCCCTCTCTACCCTGTTGCACTTAATCAAAGGAATGGTTCACTTGATCTAATAATTTGCACTTTTTGTTCTGTCTGAGGTGCTCCCAGATTGCACTAGCCCTGTGTTAACTTGCCCTTCACAACTGACTTTTTTTTTCTCACTTTTCTCTGGTAATGTTCCCCCCATCTTTATCCTCTCCTTCCCCCATCTGGTTTCCCCTGTCTACACCTCTACCCTCCTTGATGTCCCCCCACTGGACCGCATTCGTTCAATAATTGCTAAATAGTTTTCCTCTTAACCGTGATCCATTCCTGCAAGGAGTTTGCTCCAAGGCTACATTAAATTTCTGTACTATGTTCCTCAGATATGCCACTTATAATTAAATGCATATTCCACAGGTATGATATATTTAATTGCATGTTATGTCACAAATGTGACTGCATGATTATTTATGATATTTTTTTAACTGTATGTCTTGTGACAAATGTAATTGAATGTTTCATTTCTTGGACCTGTTAAATGTTAAACTGAATGTCTAATTCTTCATCCAATTGTACCCCCTTAGGTCACACCTGGAGATGAGCAACGTGTTGTTTAGTGTGCTTTCCAGGTGAAACATTTCAATAAATAAATAAATATGGAAGTCCTCCATAAGAAATTATTTAAATGTTAAGTGTTCAAATTTGCAAGTTGCTGCACTTTGAAGGGGTAAACTAAACTCCAGTTTTATAGGCAGCTATTGTTTAAAAATCAATGCCAGCCACAGTTTATTTCATTGTTTGATCTACCTTATATTAATGTGAACTGGTCACTGATTTATGACCCTAGTAGCCAAGTGACCATTAATGTACTTAAATATTCCATTTTCCACTCCATCTGCAGCCTATTACAGTATGTGTAACCTGACCAGTGTGTATGTGTGCGAGTGTGTGTCTGTGTGTGTGTAGCCAGGGAGACAGAGAGAGAGACACACACACATTAGCAAAGGGAGCAGTTTCCAGTTTCAGTTTCAATCCCTGGAATGTTACATGAAAAATAAAGCAAAGTTCTGTTACATCTCGCCACACCCCTGAATCCAAGGAACAAATATAATTCTATGGCCAGCCTCAGGTACCTAGAGACTGCAGCTGGATCTGTATAACTTGACTGTATGTGTGTGTAAAATGCTGGGGGGGGCCGAGAGGCTGAGAGGACATAATGAAATCAGCTGTAGTTACTGAAAGGGCTAATTTATGAATGTGTCTGTCAGCACATTGTTTTGAAGTCCACGCACTTTCATGCCTGAACAGTGTCATGATAAGGCTTGCTGATTATTGGTCAAGCCCCTTGTAGATTCTCCTGCATTGGACCACTGTAACACACCTCTCAAGACCCTGTACATAGCAAAATTTTTGACTTGTGCTAGCGTGCATGGCAAACATAAAAAGAAAGAGTAGGAGCCCAGCTAAATGGGTTATCTGCACTTTATAGAGGCTATGTCAGTTTAGTCTATGATGGTAATGTAGAGTATGTACAGACATCCAGAAGACATGCAGATATTATCTCTCATTTACAGTGCAAAGCCCTTTACAGTGAATCACTAACATGCTGTTGCCAACCAAGAGCTCTAGTTGCATTCCTTTTATATTTTCTATAATTGTAGATTTCTGTGGTAATAAAACAAATAGTAATCCACTACACCTGTTGTCTCTGTCACAATCTAAAGTTGTAAGGAAGCAAACAACAGAGCTTGCCCTTTAAATGCTGTGTGTACTGTATGTTGATATTTTATTGGTAAATATTTTATGCACTATTAAAAGTGTCAGAAGTACTGTAGAACTAGTAAATTCCACCTTCATTTAATTTAACTGACCCCAGCTTCACCCATTAATAGCAGTAATTAAAATTTGCTGTCTGATACTCCCAACAACTTTTGTTCATTGACTGACAGATCAGCCGATGCATACCAGTTGATTTAAGGAGACTTACTGGTTCAGCATTCAGCTTTGTCATTTGCTGGTGTGACATGTCTCTAATCAGCTGGATGCAGTGTAGTAAGCCTATCAAGCAGGACTTTTCTCACCTGGACAACCCCACAAACTCACTGAAAGAGGTGACGTCCCACTGTGAGTGACTGAAAATGTTGTCCCTAAGTACTCTCTGGCCAGCAGCCTCTAGCTAGTCTAGCCAAAAGTGCCAAAACCACATCAGAGAAGGAAGGAGCCAGCTTTTTTTGATGGAGCACCAGGAGGGAGCTAGAACCAAGCAGCAGGAGGGACATCCATAGCAGAAAGAAGCAGCAGCTGAGGGAAAGGGAGTCAGTATTCTTTTCTGGCTGAGATCCAACTTAACCACAAAAGGAGACAGCATGCTTTTCTGGTTAACAGCCAAGTTGACTGCAACTAAAGTGGGCTTCTTGAACAACAAATGGAAGGAACATTGTAAACTGAGGGGCCGTGGCAGCAAGGGGCACATAGAGCGAGTCCTATTGAAGGATAAACATGCATACTTTCTGGGTAAGGGATGTCTTTCTTTCTGTTCAATCTGTAAAGGGACACTCAGATGGCAGGTTTCAACTGGTGAATATAGCTACAGCTCTTAGTAGCCAGTGCAATTCAACTACTACTTAGGGCTCCAGCAAGACACATAGTGAGCAGTAACAAAGGGAGCAGAGATTGTGGTGGTAGGAATTTGTCACTAACTGAGTGAGCAGTTTTATTTTTCTCCAGCACAGCAACTCCTCATTGGGATCTCTCTCCAGGTCAGGGGCAAAGAGCAGAGAGGGAGACCATGTGACCAGGAGGGCTAATTAAGTATCTTACCTCTACAGGAAGTTCCACTTGTAGGAGGTCACAAAGGGAGTGTAAAAGCAGACACTTCTAATGTTGTCCTGTACAGTCGTATCCCAGTGAGTGAGTGGAACAGTGAAGGAGTGGAAAAGTTGTAAAGATAGGCATCTTAGGCATCAGCAGGTGTCAGTAGAAGGAAGCAGAGCTGTGGTGGACACTGCCGGTTGCTTAAGGTAAGTACCTATTCACGCCTGTTGTTGCATTCACTGCTGGAAAGGACAGAAGGTAACAGATACTGTAGGCCTAAACTAGGAATAGGGGCAACACCATATCTAGAGTAACAGAATAAGGGGATTTATACCAGGTACAGGGGAACACAAATAGCAAAACACAAAAAGGGAAGCTAGAAAGGGTGGAAGGTAAAAGGAAGGCCTAAAACTGAGAATAGGAGAGACGCCATATCTAGAGTAACAGTATAAGGAGATTTACACCAGGTATGGGGAACACAAGTAACAACAACAGTTCTGGAGGCCCCATCACAGAAAGGACAAAGATCGGGTGGAGGCGGTACAGAGAAGGGCGACCAAAATGGAGAATGGCCTGCATCAGAAGCCCTATGCAGAAAGACTCAAGGAATTAAATATGTACTCTCTAGAGGATAGAAGGGAAAGGGAAGACATGATAGAAACATTCAAATACCTCAACGGTATTAATAAGGTACAAGAGGGTAGCAATGTACATAGAAATAAATGCTAGAGGACAAGAGGGCATGCTATGAAGCTAGAAGGGGGGAGACTCAGAGGGGATGTGAGGAAGTACTTCTTCACAGAAAGGATGGTGGACATCGGGAACAGATTCCCAGCAGAAGTGGTGGGGACCAAAATGGTAGTGTGTTTCAAGCATGCATGGGATAGATACAAGGGGACCTTAGTAATAAGGCTGGGGAGGGTTAAGGCTGGAGATCAAGTAGGGTCTGTGGTAACACAGTAGGTAGGGAACTTTAGGGCAGTCTAGGTAGGTCAAGAAGTCCTTTTCTGCTGACAACTTCTATGTTTCTATGTTTCTAACAAACAAAACAGACTCTGGTCTCAGCCAATGTGGCTGCAGACTGATATTTTATAGGAATTAGGAGCCACCAATGGGGAAATTCTTCCCATTGACTTGCATTGGTTATATGGGAAAATTCAGCAATTAGGCTTCCATAGGAAGCAATGTCATCTACAGGAAAACATAAGGAAATAGCCCTGATATTATAGGAAAAATTCAAAGTCATCAAACAACTATGAGTGATACAGATTTTTCATATGGAACCATGGGCCACAAGCAGCCAGTAGCAGTGGCCCATCCAATGGCTCCCCCTTGGCCTTGCAGATCATCAAAGTGAGTTTGTGCTCATTAAGACCCACCTTAGCCATTATGGTTGGCAGCTTTGAGAGGGAGTTCAAAAAATGAGAGACCTCATTTTGAAGGTTTTACAATGTTTTGTACATCTTGGCCAATGCTTTCTGCAGTAGGGTAACCTCAGAAAACTCTCCTCATCTCACCCAACCTGCTGTCAACACCTGTTCTCATCACTCCTTCCTACGGCTAACTGGGCTTGCCCCCCCCAACCTTCCCTGCATCATCACATGACTTCACATCATTCTGGCTACTGCAAGCCTCATCTATCCAACCCCAACACTAATTGTTGGCCATCTTCTCCCTGACACTGGCCTGTAGTCTTCTTCCCTATTGGTTCTTGCTTGCCAAACTCTCAATAAAATCTTCATTCTTGGTTTGATTTCAGGCTAATGAGTGCTGCACAGTAGAGATCCATAACTCCTTCTGCTCCTAGCTGTCCTTGCAAATGCTGTGCTCAGTGCCTGGAGTGTTTGGTGGAGGTCTGGGAGTGAAGGATGTTTCCTGGCATTCCAACAAGGTGAAAACATGTGCTTAGTTCTGTAGCATTACATGGCAGTTGCACTGGCTGCAGTTCTCTTGTTGTAAGGCAGCCAGGAGCCAGACTGGGGCCACAATAACACCACTGGTAGTCTTTCAACTGATGGTGAAGCTGGTTTCAGGTATACTGTATGTCTGCTCTTCATTCACAGCTAACCCAGCCAGCAGACAACACTGTGTCGTCATACTTAGTTTCATCTGAATGAGCTCATTTGCACAGTGCTGCATAGCAAGGATAGTCAACACACCAAGATGGTTAATATGGAAAAACGATGGCATTGAGCCAAATGCACAGAGGCTAGTTTGATGATCTGCAAGCTAGTCAATCACTGTTGCTGAGACATGGGAGCAGTTCATAACTCATGGAGAGAAACAATTTGGCCCTAGGTTTGCTTCAAGAGCAAAAATATATATTGTTTAATGGCATTTTAGAAATGAAAAGTTTCAGTGTCATAGCTTCTAAGTTGTCCTCACATAAATCATTTTTATGTTTGCTTGCATGCATGTGTAAGAAACATAGTGCCATCATCCGAGTTTTCCAGAGGTGTGTCAGCCTCTTCCAATTCAGTCAGTGTGTTTGCAGGCACAGTCGCAGTGTGCCAGTCACTGCTCCAGCTGTCTATGACAGCTAAAAATGCAGTGGCATACAGTTGAAAGGGAGAGCTCCACTTCAGTGAGCAGAGCTCCCCACACACACACACACACACACACACACACATACGCGCAGATGCATGCACACTGCATGCTCATGCCCTTCCTCCCCACGCCAGACGTGCTTCGACGGGGTGCCTAATCCTCTGCCGGCTCCACGCCTTCAGCATCTCACAGGTGCCACACTGGGAGTCCACCCCAGCTTGGCAAAATACGATGGCCGACGGGGTGCCCAATCCCCTGGCCGGCTGCAGTACCTCCCAAAGCATCCAGGTGCCATGCTAGGAGCCCACCCCAGCGTGACAAAATGATGTTATGGCCAACGGGGGTGCCCAATCCCCTGTCGGCTCCTGCCTCCCACCAACATCCTTCCAGCTGCCACGCTGGGAGCACACCCCAGCATGGCAAACGTCCCTCACCATCTTAGGAAATAAAAAAACCTGTAAATACAAAAACTGTCCCTCGGCGCTTCTCCCTGCCCCCTCCCACAACCCGCACCCACCCACTGTGCACCCTGCCTCCCCACACCCCCCTAACCCCATACTTACCTCGGGAGCTCGGCGCGATGATCTTCGGCGGACCAGGAACACGTCTGCCGCACTCTTCAAAGCCGACCGCGAACTGACGAAATGCCGGTAAGCTGTATAATGGGATAGATAGGGTTTTTTCAACTTTATTGCATATCTCAGGCATTTTTTGGAATTTTTGCACCAAATTTTCAACATGGGGTTTTTGGGACCCCTTCTCATGAATGCTGTCACTGTCATGGCGTTACTCTGGCCCGAAGGGTGATTTTGCAGCCACTGTGCGAAATCACCTTTCTGGAATGATTAATGAAATGACTCTGCCAGTGTTCATAAGGTGGGCTCTCAAAAAGTCTATTTTGAAAATTTGGTGGAAAAATTCCTAAAAATGACTGTTTTATGAGCGTGCATTGCGCAGTTCCTACGCTGCTTGTAAGTTTCGAAATTTCAATATTTTCACTCCAGATTTTCAACATTGCCATTTTACCACACCTCCTTATGAACAGTATAGCTGTCATTTTTCACATCTCATTCAAAACGTGTTTCAGCCCATGTAGTGCACAATGGTGCAGTTGGTGGGCGAAATCGATGTACGGGACACATTAAGAAAATCACAGTGACACTGTTCATGAGCAGAGGTCTTAAAATGGCTATGTTGAAAATTTGGTGAAAAAATTCCTAAAAATGACTGTTTTACGAGCGTGCGTTGCAGAGTTCCTACGCACTCTCGTAAGTTTGCAAATTTTCAATATTTTTACTCCAGATTTTCAACATTGCCATTTTACCACACCTCCTTATGAGCAGTACAGTTGTCATTTTTCACATCTCACCCACAACGTGTTTCTGCCCATGTAGCGCACAATGGCGCAGTCTGTGTGTGAAATCAATGTATGGGACATGTTAAGAAAATCACAGTGACACTGGTCATGAGCAGAGGTGTTAAAATAGCTATATTGAAAATTTGGTGAAAAAATTCCCAAAAATGACTGTTTTAGGAGCACACGTTGTGCAGTTCCTACGCACGCTGGCAAGTTTGCGAATTTGTAATATTTGCACACCAGATTTTCAACAGTGCCATTTTACCACACTTCCTTATGAGCAGTACAGCTACCATTTTTCACATCTCACCCAAAATGTGTTTCCGCACATGTAGCGCACAATGGTACAGTCGGTGTGCGAAAACAATGTTTGGGACAGATTAAGAAAATCACAGTGACATTGGTCATGAGCAGAGGTCTTAAAATGGCTATGTTGACAATTTAGGTGACAAAACTCCATAAAATGACTGTGTTCTGGTGAGCATTGCACAGTTTCCACACACCCTCGTAAGTTCATGAATTTGTAATATTTTCAGTCCAGATTTTCACCAGTGGCATTTTTCCACACCTCCTTATGAACAGTACAGCTGTCATTTTCCACAACATGGCCGAAATGTGTTTTCACACTTTCAGCACAGAAATGCGTGGTCGCTGTGGGAAATCATTGTTCGGGACAGATAAAGAAAATCACACTGACACTGTTCATGATCGGAGGTCCCAAAATGCCTGTGTTAACAATCTGCTGTAAAAAAAACCAAACTAGATTACATTCGCGGTGTCATTTGCACGTTTCGACTACGCCGTATTTTTTAAATTTTCACAGCAGATTTTCAACATTGCTATTTATACCACCCCTATGAACAGTACCGCTGTCATTTTTCACATCCTGTTTGAATGTGTTTTTGCACCTGTGGTGCCAAATGCCATAGTCGCTGTGCAAAAGCAGTTTTCGCTAACAAACTGATATTGCCACTGTTCATGAGGTGGGGTCACAGAAAAACCATGTTGAAAATTTGGAGTGAAAATACCAATGAATGCCTGAGGCGTTAGGGTTTCTGACCATAACGCCCCACCCTGTAGAGAATGACAGGCATCAGGGGGTGTGACTTGGGATTCTTGCCTGTCATGCTCATACCATTCCACACTCACCAACACCCTGCAGCCAGTGAGAGGCATCAAGGTGTGCCTCGGACTCTTCGGGCCCAAACTTCACCCCATTCTCCTATACCACACCCATCTCGCTGTATTTCCTGATGGAATGGGGTGCGCATAAGGGCCAAAGACCCCAAGGCACACCGTGACACTTGTCAGTGTCTGCAGGGTAGGGTGTGGTGAAATGGCGTGGTCATTATGCCTGACGACCCAAAGGCACACCCCAATGCCTGTCACTCTCTGCAGGGTGGTGGTGGGGTTGGCTTCAGTTCAATACTTCGCTGCCATTCCTATTATGCAGCTCTGTAACTTCTACACTACCAATGCTAATGCCAGCAAGCAAACATTCGGCATTGACAAATGCTTGTTGTTTATGCAGAGACAGTGAAAGTTGTGGGTGAATATATATTAGTATTTCAAATGCATAATAAATAACTCCCTGGGTAAGCTATTTAAAAGAATAATTAAGCTTGAGTCCTTCTCCACATATAAAAGTCTTTCAAGTATATACAGTACCACATAATTTTGTTATGTGACTAATAAAAATGCTGACTCACTGTACTGTAACTATATATTTTAATTTTCATAAAGCCAAAATAAATATTAAAATATAAATAGGTTAATAGATGTGT
Source organism: Neoceratodus forsteri (assembly GCA_016271365.2). Classification (NCBI taxonomy): domain Eukaryota; kingdom Metazoa; phylum Chordata; order Ceratodontiformes; family Ceratodontidae; genus Neoceratodus; species Neoceratodus forsteri. The sequence continues at coordinate 1,466,686,764 of CM057450.1, read as the reverse complement.
AGTACTATTTGAGTTTAAGATAAATAACCTCAGTTGTGCACACTTCATGCATGCAATACTTCAACTCACCAAGATGCACATATAAGAGCGAGGAAATTGGGGTGAGTTTGGCAGTTTGGGGATTGACTTCTCTAGAGTTAAGCTTGATGTGGTGTCAGATGTTATGAGGCTACATGACAGAGTAGCTGCCATGTCAGGCCTTGGTCCAGCACACGCACGTGTAAGAAGCATCCCTGCTGCTCAGACATACAGTACAGTACAGTAGGTAGTCTGAGCGTGCACCTGCTGGGCATGTGCATTCTGTTGTTCATGATGGTTGTTGTGGTGATGGCAAGGACAGATAAGTTGTTGACACTTTTCATAGGTGTGCATTCAATCATGTGGAAGGGTCTAGAGAGAGGACAAATAAGTCTTAGAGAGTTTATAGATGGGAGGGTTGGATGGGTGTGACAGTGACTTACAATTTCCAGGTCCAGACTTCTGGTGACGTCAAGCTCCCAATGCCAATCTAAATCGGTAGGCTCCTGCCGTAGCCTGCAAAAACCTCGGTCTACACCACACTACAGTTAAAAATCCAGGCAGAAGCAAAGTCGGAGGTGCAATTATGTCAAAGCGCGGGGAGAAAGCCAATAAAAAAAACTCTGCGGTGCTTGATGAAGGAGGATTATCCGACACCGGCAGTGATGCATCGCAGGCCTCTTCCACCTTACGGCACAGTACAGACAAGGCCGAGCAGCCCCCCTTGACTACACTGCAGCGTCAAATGATCTTAGTCCTCTCAGAACTACGTGAATTCCGGAACAAGTTTCGAATAACTACAACGGCCCTCAGGATGGATATTGGGAAATTGGAAAAACAACAGGAGCAGTTCGAACAACACGCAACGGAATCGGACACCAGAATTGACAGATCAGAATGGGCCATAATGCAATTAAACCAAAATGTTCAGGCCTTACAAGAGCGTGCCGAAGATGCAGAGAGCCGTAGTCAATGCAACAATATTCAGATCTCGGGGATCCCGGAGGGGGAGGAGGGCAGTGATCCTCACAAATTTGTTCATCTTCTGCTGCAGCAGATTCTGGATATCCCTAAGGAGACCACCATGGAATTTGAAAGGATTCATCGCACACTTGGTCCCAGGCCCCCTCCGGAAGCCAGGCCACGCACTATGCTGGTACGCTTTCTCAGATTCCAAGAAAAGGAATTAATACTTCATATGGCATGGAAGCAGGGGCAGGTTAGTTATAAAGGCCAAAGACTGTATTTTGAGAATGACTTTGCCCCTGAGGTGATGGCCAGACACAAGGCATATATACCGGTCTTAAAGCGTTGAAAAAGGCAGGCCTACGATTCCGCACCCCTTACCCAGCAAAATTAATTGTCTTCCACTCAGATGAGCAACTCACCTACAGCTCAGCAGAGGAGGCGATTGACGGCCTCCAGAAACGAGGAGTAGAAATTCAGAAACCAGCGGGACGCCCCATGTGGGGAACTCTGGCTGCAAAGCTGTCACAGCAAGCCTGGCAGTCTGGACAACGAGAGGTTAGAAAATGCCAGGGCGCAGAGGCGATTCATAAAATTGCTGAACCCTACGAGAGCAGTCCCAGTCGAACACCTGATTGCCTTACAGACTGAACTGAATAAAGTTGGAGGCATATTGGCCCGTCTGGGGAGAACTGCAGAGAGATAGCTCCATCTTTAGGAACCAGATCACTAGTGGCTTGTGAACTCCAACTCCCAAACACTCTGGACATTTTAAGTGCTGTCACTGAACCACTCAGGCTGCCAGTTTTTGTCTACTAACCATTCCAGATAAGTCCCTATTTACTAGCTGCTAAATATCTGTAGTGTCATCATACTTTAATTCTGCTTACATTATTGTCTGCTTTGTCTAACACCACTAACACTCCTTCTGTGCAGTGCTCGGAGAATCTGAACGTAATATCCGTTGAATGGCGTGCAGAGGGGGAGAGGGTAAGAGTAAACTACGTTGGTCTGGCCCTCCCTACCTCTGTGGTGACGAATAACAGATAGTCCACTGGAAAGCTTGGTGGCATCCCCAGGGTGGCGTGGGCAGTTTAAGAGGGCAGTTACTTTTGCATGCTAAGCTGTCACTCCCTTAAACATTGGGAGTGGGTAGTGTCTCTCCATGGGGGCCGATGAGATCACATGGCGGGGGGAGGGTTCCACGGATATTTACCGAAAATCATCCTGAGGTTATGACGCTAAGCAGCAATCTGCGACTTGGCTCACTGGGGTAGGGGTGTGGGTTACGGTGATACATAAGGCAAAAGTTGGATACTGATGCTTTAATGATGCACATTGCACTTAGGAAACTCAGTGCCCAGTGAGACCAGTTGGGCACTCTTCTTCCCCACCCCATCCCTGGACTTCGGGTGGGTATTTGGCCCCTCCTCCCCCTCCCCGGATTCTAGAGTCCTCCACGGCTGGAGACGGTCATTAGGGATACCGTAATCTCTCCACCGTGAAGTATACAATCCCTGGGCAAGCAAAGCTAGTAACCTATAATGTTACTTTATGAGACAAGCTCAGAGCCGCGGACAGCAGTTGCACCGCTTATTTTCTGCCCCAAGTTTCTCCCCTCGTGACATCACACACTTTAGCATGTGGCTAACAGGCAGAAGTGTGGCTAACCAAAACCCCTTTCCCCCTATACTACATCTATCCTAGGCATTGGAAGTGCCTTGGGGTTTCTCTGTTAGGAGACATACCCCTTTTCAGTGAGGATACCTCACTGTAGAGAGCGAAGAGAGCTCTCAGGAAGTACTAGTTTGTTTTAGTTTGTAAAATTAGTTGAAGCCCTGTTGGCTCTAACGAAATTTAAATACTTTCAACCAACCTATTTACTAGCTGGAAAATATAGTTGCTATTTTTAGTTATGTGAAATTATATGTATGTTGCCAGTTTAAAGGCAACCAGTTGTCAATTGTAAAGAGTAAGGTTAAATTTTGGAAAAGTCATTGCAACAACTATGTGTTACTGAAATGTCAATTGTGTCTGCCGGGTTGCGGTGTGCCGGTTGTGGGAGGTCGGCTGGGGGCTCCTGGATCTCACGTAGCGCACTATCCTAACTCACACAACTCCCTGACATTGTGATGCAGGATGCCCTCTGAGGCTGTTATCCTGAATGGAAATGGCCTCACTTCCAATTAAGCGAACTAGAGTCCTCTCACAGCTTAAAAAATGTAAAGCCGACCTTATCTATCTGCAGGAGACTCACCTTAGCAATGAAGAACACATCAGGTTGGGGCGGCTCGCAAGGGGCGAGGTGTATAGCTCTGCTTACAGAAATGGCAGAAGAAGGGGGGTAGCAATTGTAATCCCGCACCATACTCCTTGGCAGATACAGGCTAAGTGGGTAGATCCATTTGGCTGGCTGGTGTTACTAAGGGGACGGATAGGAGAGACTGAGGTTACCCTAGCAAATGTATATTTTCCACCGGATTTACCAGTGAACGAGGTCAAGGGCCTGCTAGACAAAATCACACAATTCACTAAAGGCGTGTTGATGCTTGCAGGAGATTTTAACATTCTACCTAACCCAGAACGAGACTCATCAAGCCTTAACACACCTAGAAAAACCCCAGCAGAGGTTCTAAGCAGATTCTCAGAGGTAGGCTGACTGATACCTGGCACCACCTACACCCTTACACCAGGAATTACACGATACTCGGCAGTTCACCACACATATTCAAGAATCGATCTCTGTTACACCCAAGTAGAATATCTGGACATGGTGGCTGACTCACATATTGGGGATGTCGCCCTGTCAGATCATGCACATATAGTCACTACTTGGAAACTAGTATTACAAAGGAGATGCACACAGTGGCGACTAAACCCTTACCACTTAAAATCAAAGCAGTTTAGAGAATATCTTTCGGGTAAGTTGACTGAGATACTTGCAGATAACACTAGCCCAGAGACCACATCCAGTATGCTGTGCGATACAGTAAAAGTGGTACTAAGGGGACATCTTATCAAGTACACCTCTACACAAGTGAAATCCCCCAGACAGCATAAAGCTAGACTGGAAGAAACCCTTCATTTTTTGCAAATGGCACATAAACAAGGAGATAGCTCGGTCCTTTCACAACTTAAACAAGTCAAGCTAGACCTAGATAAGCTGGCCCAACAGCAGACAGAGATAGCCCTAACTTTCCTTCAACAACGGTATTATGAGGTTGGACCCAGAGCGGCTAGGCTATTAGCCTATCAAATCAGGAGGCAAAAGAAAGCAGCGGCTATCACTACCATTCGGCATCCAATTGATGGCAGACCCCTGCACAAACTCAGCGATATAGCAGAAGCATTCACTACATACTATTCAGCCCTCTACACCCCAGAGCGCCCGGTAACAATGGAAGCGATAAAAGATTTTTTACAGCCCCTTAATCTCCCGGGAATCACTCCAGAACAGGGAAACCAACTGATCAGGCCTATCACGATACAGGAATTGATCGGCGCCCTAACCCGGGCTAAGACCATGAAGACACCGGGGCCTGACGGCTATGGAACTGAATTTTATAAAACAGCAAAAGAACAACTCTTGCCCACCCTTCTCCGTACTTTTAATTCAGCACTGGAGGGAGACCTTCCCCCTCCCTCTTGGTCTTATGCTAATATCTCGGTCATCCCCAAGCCAGGTAAAAACCCTCAACTATGTGAGTCATATCACCCGATATTGGTCTTAAACTCTGACTACAAATTATTTATGGGGATAATTGCCCATAGATTGGAAACTGTGCTACCACAGATAGTACACAGAGACCAAGCTGGCTTTGTAGGTGGCCGAACAACTACAGACAACATCAAAAGGACATATCACATAATACATAGGATGCACTCCTGTGGTTACCCTGCGGCCCTAGTAAGCCTAGATGCAGAAAAGGCTTTCAACAGGGTTCTCTGGCCATTTCTACACTTAGTCATGGAGGGCGTGGGGCTCCCACTGTCAATGATCCAAGTGATCAAAAATATTTACTCTACCCCGAGGGCATGGATAAGAGTTTCAGGGCATCACTCAAGATGTTTTCCCTTCTATAGGGGCACCAGGCAGGGATGCCCCTTATCCCCTCTCCTATTTTCCCTCTTTATGGAACCCCTAGCACAGCTTATTAGACAATCCCAAGACCTTCGGGGGATTGAGGTTGACGGTGAAGAGCACCGCATAGCTCTCTATGCGGATGATGTCCTCCTATACCTTCATAACCCAGCGATTACCCTCCGAAAAGTTAATGAGCTACTAGTGGCCTATGGACTAGTCTCGGGCTATAAGGTTAACATCTCAAAAACCGAGATCTTGACCTTCCATTATTCACCAGATCGGGACATACGAGAACATTTTCCCTGCAAATGGGACCAGGAGAAAATAAAATACCTAGGGATAAACCTAACCATGGATCTGCAGGACTCTTACAAACAGAACTATATCCCCTTTACCAACCGCCTTAAGGATGATCTAGCTAGCTGGAATACACTCCCACTGAGTCTATCCAGAAAAATAGATGCCATCAGAATGGTAACTTTGCCCAGGGCCCCGTACCTCTTTAATAATATTACTATTAATTTACCATGCTCTGTGTTTCGGGACTGGGAGAAAGCTATCTCCCATTTCATCTGGGCGGGACGTAGGCCAAGAGTAAGATTAAAACTCCTTACCAAGCCTAGAGGCCAGGTTGGGCTTGCCCTCACAGATCTCCATTGATATTACCAAGCTGCACACCTGACACATGTTGTTGCAAGGCAGCTGAATATAGATGAGCCACACTGGGCAGACATTGAACAGGCAATCATTACTGACTCAGAGTACTACGATATACTCTACCAAAGCCATATATCCCAACAGGCAAGCCTTAACCTCACCCCAGAACTACAGCATAGAGTGACTACCTGGAAACAGATTAAGAGGCAGTTTTCGATTTCCACCTTTATACCACTAATTTGCCCAATAGCTGCTCTCCCAGATTTTCAGCCCAATAAAATGGACCATGTCTACCATCAATGGAGAAGGTATGGTTTGAAATATTTGTTCCAAATAACTACAGGAGGGGTACTGTGGTCATTCCAGGATATTCAGATAAAACACCACCTGCCAAACACACACCATTACAGATATCTACAATTAAGACACTACTACGAGGCATTACCGACGGAGGTACGAAACCCTGAGCAATAGCCTCCCCTGATCACTAAGTTGCAATCTCTGTTTGTTTCTTCAAACCAAAGCCATTTGATATCAGCTCTTTATCAAGCCCTAATGTTAAATCCCTCGGCAAATCTTGTAGATATCTGTGGGAAATGGCAGCAAGAACTGGGAGCACACATAGAGGACAAGCAATTGGAGCAGGCATGCCGCCAGGTGGCTTGTACCTCTAGTTCACACCAATGGAGAGAATTTGCATGGAAGTTCCTGGTCCGTTATTTTAAGACCCCAGAGATTACAAGTCACTACACACCAGGTCACTCTGCCTCCTGCTGGCGTAATTGTGGGGGGAAAAAAGGCTCACCTCACCCATATAATGATCACCTGCCCTAAGTTGGAACCATTCATTAGTTCGCTGCAGTCGGAACTACAAGAAATATTTGATAGACCTATTCAGTTAACTCCTCAAATATTCACACTGTTAATTCTCCCCAATGGCCTTAGAGACAGGGATACTCGCTATCTGCTAACTATTCTGCTTATGGCAGGCTAGAAGGCCATCACCAAAATGTGGTTAACTCCTAAAACACCAACATTACAGGATTGGTGGGCAATATCAAAACAGACTTATCAGCTTGAGAAGATAACTCATAGCTTAAATGGAGGAAAGATTTGGAACTAGATGGAATAGATGGCTTTTCTATATTATGTTAAAAGACTCAACCTTTGTACCATAAATAAAATTCCCCTCCCCCCATCCTCACTTAATACTGAACCAAGGTGCGTGGATCCGGGGGAGCCTCCTATGGCCGCCCAGGCATGGGTATGTAAGTTTAAATAAGACAGTGTAGTAAACATGTTACTTAACCTACGAATTTAAATTCCCAATCTTCTGTCTGATACTCAGGATTTTAATGAACAACATTCAAAGAAATGACGGTATCCCGAGTTCGGGGTCCCACTGAAACACCCAGGCCTGTTATAGACAATGAACTCTGACCTCCCTGGTATTGAGTCTTTATAATATTGAGAGCATTGTGTGTACTGTGACCAAATGGATCTCTGTAAGTACCTCTTTTTGATTACCTGTGCACCTGTTACTTGACGCAGTTGACTGTAAGTGAAAATGAAATAAAGATGATATTAACCACAATTTCCAGGCCCCTCTCAATGCTCCCAGATATTCTTCCATGGTACTTTGAACTCTTAAGCAACTTTAAATATTATTTAATTTAAAACCAATTGAAATTATTAATTTTCATGTTCAAGTAATATGGCAGAATGGTCGATTTTAACTTATGTTTTTCTACAGAAACAGTTTTAAAAAAATGAATTAATGGTCACTGGTGAAAAATCGTCAGGTAAACCAGTAAAACTTGTCCATATTACCAGTTTTTATTCAGCTTGCATGACTGCATTTCACTAACCATCTGGTGCATTAGTACTAATACATAGAAGTACACTTAAAATAAAGGATAAGTTGAAAACATGTGATGCAACTTTGACTTTTTAGATTATGTTGTCCCACAAACTTACTGTCCCTTGTAGTTCAAATATCAGTAGTTGGTTTGAAGACTAATCGAGACTGCTGTGTCACAGCTCACCAACGTTTGGAAACAAGATGACATGGTTGTCAGAGATTTGCTGGCTGAGTGACAACTGCCTGTCAGTTTTCTTCATGTTTGCAACCGAACATTGCTAATGGCCAGTACCTTGTCTGAGGTGAGAGTTGGGGAGTTTGAAGCATACACTCAAATTACTTTTTTTTTGGTTAAGCTGTGCTGAATGTAACATAATCCAAGTGTAGGTGTACTGCAGGCAGTGCTGTATGTGAATTGTGTTGTGATAGGGACTCGAGACAAGCCATACATTGTGATTTGGGGGGAGAGGGTTGACAAATCGAGTCTCTGTCATTTTTTTTTCATTGTTTTGGAGAAGCTGTGATTTTCATAGTTTCGGCAGGTAGGAACTTGGCATGGGAGGGATGTAAATACAGGAAAAAATAGGGGACAGTCTGCTATGCCAATGAAAACAGCTCTATTAGAGTTACTTCTATATAAAGCATCTGAATTTGGGAAATGACTCAGTAAACTGAGCAAAGGGCCAGTACTTTTCCTTTTTCCCTTGAAAATCACAGCTTCTCAAAACAATAAAATAATGACAGGAACTCAATGTATTTGTCAGCACTCTGTCTCCCCCAAATTCTCCACACATTGCTTGTCTTGAGTCTCTGACACAATGTAATTCACATACAGCATTGCCTACCAGTAAGCATACACTCAGATTACATTATATGTACAGAAGCCCGCTCCATGACCAGGGAGCAAGAGGAGCAGGTGGCTGTTGCTGCAGGAGGAAGCAGAGAGGGGTTTTGGGGGGGGGCTGACTACCTTGACACACCAGCTCCAGGAGGGAGCCAATCAGGGGAAAAAGAGGAGCGCCTATCCCATGGTCAGGATAGGAAACACATAGGCTCCCAGAGGAGCCAATCCACAGGAGAGGATCAAGTTTAAAGCTGAACGGTCAGATTTAAAAACCCGCCGACCACTCGCTCATTCCGCAGACGCTCACTCCATGACTAGGGAGCAAGAGGACCAGGTGGCCATTTCCACAGGAGGAAGCAGAGAGGGGTTTCAGGGTTGGGGGCTGACTACCCAGACACACCGGCTCCAAGAGGGAGCCAATCAGGAGAAAAAGAGGAGCACCTATCCCATGGTCAGGATAGGAAACACATAGGCTCCCAGAGGATCCAAGCTACAGGAGAGGAGCAAGTTTCAAGCTGAGTGGTTGGATTTAAAAAGCCACTGGCTGCTCACTCCACAGACGCTTGCTCCATGGCTAGGGAGCAAGAGGACCAGGTGACCATTGCCGTGGGAGGAAGCAGTGAGGGGGTTCAGGGTCGGGGCTGACTACCTGGACACACCAGCTCCAGGAAAGAGCCAATCAGGGGAAAAAGTGGAGCATCTATCCCATGGTCAGGATAGGAAACACGTAGGCTCCCAGTGGAGCCAATCCACAGGAGATGAGCAAGTTTTGAGCTGAGCGGTCGGATTTAAAAAGCCGCTGGTCTCTGGCTCACTCCATGACTAGGGAGCAAGATGACCAGGTGGCCATTGCGATGGGGGAAAGCAGAGAGGAATTTTGCTCCTCCCACCCTTCCAGGCCCTGACCTCTATTAAATATCCAAGGGAGCAGGAGCCTAATCCAGGGTGAATCGACAGACCAAGGTGGGATCGACGTCCTCTAGTGGGAAGAGGTGGAAAAGACAAGCAACTACCTCAGAAAAGGGCTCATCACCACTGGAGAGAATGGGTCATTGGTGAAGGGCAAGAGGGGAAGGAGCTAACAGGCAAGGGCTGATGGTGGAGCTTGATGGAAAACGTGATCACAGGGTTAGTTGTGGAGTACGAGCAGACTGGAGGGACCCAGTTTTGAGTAATAAGGTATGGTGACTTCCATTTATTAAGTTTTTGCTAGGTAATGTCATTGATCCAGGTCGTGTCTTCAGGTCAAGCCAGGGACACAGTGATCATTCTTGGGTACTTGGGTCATAGAGGATGAATTAAGTTGGGGAGGGATCTGTTTTTCTAGGAGGGATGTCTGAGCAAGACGGCAGCCGAGAGGGGGAAGGCTTTCAGGCAGCAAGGGGAAAGTAGGCAAGGGAGTCTTAGCAGTAAAGAACCTACTAACCAGTAGTAGGTACATGGTAGTGGGGGAGCTCACTTGAATGTCTAAGGAATCGGAAGGAGGATAAGGGGCTACAACTAGACATTGTGGGTAACTCAAGCGTTAGAACATAGTTGGTGAGGATAAATGGAGTGGGTTAGGGAGGGACACACCAGAGGAGGGAGCTCTACTCGAGGCATCGGGGGGCAGCATGGGGGGGTTCAGGGGAAGCAGGATGCTAGTGGAGCCAACATGGATAGAATAGCGGGATGCAGTGGATGTGGGGTGGCAGTTTGGATGAACATATTGTGGAGGTTAGGAGGGTGTCCTATCTGTAACAGGTTGAGGAGTCTGGAGGAGGAAGTGCTGTGGCTTGAGAGGGAGTTGGAGAGGATGAGGGGAGGTAGAGAGGTCGCACTCGGGGAATAATACAAGGACACCACATGGTAAGTACAGCAGCTCAAGGGAGGGGTGGGGAAGGGAGGGCAAGAACAGAACAAACAGGGGTCTAACAGTAGTGAGAGGGCTGGAGTTGGGGGGAAGGAGTCTAAGTACAGTCTGGCAGGAACTGCATAAAATAGGTTTGATGTGTTAGCAACACTGGCTGAGGAGGAGGGGGTGCATGAAAAAGGAGGAGGCAGGGTAGGGTAATCCTCAAGTGACAGGAGTCAGTTGAGGGAAGGGGGTATGGGGGAGAGAAGCATGGCTGGTGGGAAGAACAGAAACAGAAAGGCAAAGAGGGGCCTAGGAGGAGGGGTGAAATGTGGAGAATAGGGGGAGCAGAGAAGGAGAGGGGGGTCAATGGGGGAGAGACAAATTAGTGATGGGGCAGACTCTAGTATGAGGTATTTTGGGAAAGGGGTAGGAGCAGGGATCGAGGACGGGGGGGTACTAGTGCTAGATGATTCCATACTAAAAGGGATCAGATGGGGAAGCAGGGGGGAAGGCATAGCCACATATGGGTGGAGGCCATACCAGGGCTAATGGCTGACAGGGTGGGTTAGGCTGTTTTTAAGTGCACAAGGAGGGGCAGGAAGAAACCACATGTAGTGGTGCATGTGGGCACTAACAAGCTGGTGGGGGAGACTATGGAGATAGTAAGGGGGAGGTTTGAGGAACTAAGAGGGCTATGTGAGGAAGTGGGGGAGTCAGTAGCCTTCTCAGAGGTGCTCCCAGTACCCTGCATGAGTACAGGAAGGAAAGGAAGGATTGGGAAGTTCAGCACTTGGCTGAGAGAGTGGTGCCGGTCCAAGGGGTATGGGATAGTGGGTGACTGGGGCAAAACCTGGGACAATAAAGATTTATATGCAGGGGATAGGCTGCACTTGAGCAGAGAAGGGAAAAGGGTATTAAAGCAGAGGTTTGAGGGATACATAACATCAATGGTGAATTTAAACTAGGTGGGGGGTGGCGTGAGGTCAGCTGGTAGGCGGGGATCCCAGAAAGGGGGGCCGAACATGCTTACCACCCAAACTATCAGAGAGGAATTTGGGGTAGGGGCACAAGGAGGGGTTAGGAGAAGGGAAAACCAGGAAGGGGCAGAAAGGCACAGGTTGGAGGGTGGTCTTACTGAATGCGAGAAGCCTAGGTAACAAATCAGCCAAGCTTCAGGCACTCTTGGTAGTGTGAAGGGTGGACATAGCAACCATCACGGAAACGTGGGTCATCCAGTACCAGGACTGGGATATGATGATCCCAGGATACAGGATATTCAGGAAAGACAGGGCCAAGGGGAAGGGGGGGCGTGGCGATCTATGTGAGGGAAGATATAAGGTGCATGGGGGGAGGAGGGCAGGACAGAGTCCCTATGGATGCAGTTTCAAGACTCCAAAAGAAGGACATTGAGAATGGGGGTGGTGTACAGGCCACCAGCTCAGGGGGAAGATCTGGATAGGGAGTTGGCTGAGCAGATTAAAAGGGTCTGTTGGAAAGGGAACACAGTAGTGGTGGTGGACTTTAGCCTCCGCAGGGTGGACTGGAACATGCCAACCACCACGAGTATGAAGGAGCAGGCATTACTAGAGGCATTTCAGGACAGCTTCCTGGTGCAAATGGTCCGAGAGCCAACTAGGGGGAGAAGGACTCTGGACCTGGTACTAACAAATGGGGAGGCTATAATGGATCTGGCGGTGTAAGACCCCCTGGCTGGGAGTGACCACCACTCAGTGTGGTTCTCACTCAATATGGGCAGAGAAATGGGAGGTACGGGTACCAGGGTGATAGATTTTAAGGAGCAGACTTTGAAAGGATGGGGGAAATTTTGGTTGGGCATCTGGTGGGAATTCAAGTGTGCATGGATGCTGACCAAAAATGGGATATCATTAAAAGGGGACGAGCAGAGGCCGCTGAGACTTGTACCAGGAAAATCCCAGCCTCCCCCTACAAAACAGGGTACTAAATGAGAAAAAGACCAAGGTAGAAAGGTTAGTGGGGGATGCTGCAACAGAAGGTAAAGCCATCATAAAATGGAGGGCAATGAGTACCAATGCCCGTAGTCTGAGCAACAAGCTTCCTGAATTAGTGGCCTTGATGGAGGAGGAACATCTGGATATCGTGGCAGTCACAGAAACATGGTACACACAAAACCATGGCTGGGATGTAAACATACCAGGATACACTATCTACAGGAGGGACAGGGAGGGTAAAAGAGGAGGAGGAGGAGCTCTTTACATAAGGGAAGGAATCAAGGCAGCAGAACAAAAGGGTAAACAGGGAGGGGAAGAAGCACTGTGGGTAAATTTGGAGACCGGCAATGGCACCACAATATGAACAGGGGTTGTATACAGACCCCCTTCTCAGGGGGAGGAAATGGACAAGAAAATGTTAGAAAGTATACTTAGAATGGCAGAAAAAGGGGAGATATTGCTGATGGGTGATCTAAATATGCCAGATGTTAACTGGAGTGCAGTTGCAGCAGCCACTTCTAAGAGTGGGGTTATTCTAGATGCCCTACAGGGGCATGCCTTAGACAACTAGTATTGGAGCCCACTCAGAGGGAGCAATCTTAGACCTGGTTCTCTCAAATGGAGATGAAGAGAGGATCACAGATGTAGAAGTGGGTAGCCATCTGGGAACTAGCTACCATTGAACAGTATGGTTCACAATAAACACAGCAATAGAGTCAAGCCATACAAAGACAAAGGTACTGGAATTTAGGAGGGCGGACTTTGTCAAAATGGGTGAGTGCCTAAGGAATGCACTAGCAAATGGACAGGAAGGAGGGGTGGAAGAACAATGGGGAATACATAGATACATAGATACATAGACAGTGTCGGCAGATAAGGGCCTATGGCCCACCCAGTCTGCCCATTTGAGCTTGTAAGTTCAGTTTGTTTTCCTAGAAGTCTGTTGCCCAGTTACCCCTGACCTCCAGAATTCCTTTATGTCTATCCCATGCATTCTTAAATCCTGTGATTGTTTCAGCCCCCACCACTTCCTCTGGCAGGGTGTTCCACTTGTCCACCACCCGTTCTGTGAAGAAATTCTTTCTCATGTTTCCTCTGAATCGTCCTCCCTACAACTTCATCCCATGCCCTCTAGTCCTGGAACATCTTTTTCGCTTAAAAATAATGTTTTCCTGCACCCTGTTCCTCCCTGTAAGATACTTGTATGTCTCTATCATATCCCCTCTCTCCCTCCTCTCCTCCAGGGAGTACATGTTCAGTTCCTTCAACTTGTCTTCATAGCACTTGTGATGCAATAAATGCACCATCTTTGTTGCCCTCCTTTGAACCTTCTCTACCCTGTCTATGTCCTTACGTAGGTATGGTCTCCAGAACTGTACAGTGTACTCCAGGTGGGGCCTCACTAGTGTCTTGTAAGCGGAATTATGACCTCCCTTTTCCTGCTGGTGATGCCTGCCTATACATCCAGCATCCTATTTGCTTTACCTGCTGCCTTGTCACACTGTTTCCCTACTCTGAGGTCATCAGAGATGATAACCCCAAGATCCCTTTCCTGTTTGGTGCATGCTATATCCTCATCCCCCAACTGATATATTGTGCCAGGGTTTTTGTGCCCCATATGCATTATCTTGCACTTCTTTGCATTGAATTTCAACTGCCAAACCCCTGACCATTCTTCAAGTTTCTGCAGGTCCCTTCTCATTCTGTCTACACCCTCTGGTGTGTCTACTCTGTTACAGAGCTTTGTGTCATCAGCGAACAGTGAAATTCTGCCTTCTAGGTCCTGCGTAATGTCACTGATGAAGATGTTGAATAGAACCGGTCCCAGCACTGATCCCTGTGGTACCCCACTGGTCACTCTTCCCTCTGTGGAGTGACAGCCATTTACCACCACCCTCTGTGTCCTGCCACCCAGCCAGTTACCTACCCACCACACTACTGTCCTGCCCACACCCATATTCCCCAGTTTGTGTAATAGTCTTCTATGTGGCACAGTGTCAAAGGCCTTGCTGAAGTCCAGATAGGCCATGTCCACTGCCCTCCCTGATCCACCTCCCTAGTCACCCAGTCAAAAAATTCAACGAGGTTGGTCTGACATGACCTCCCCTGGTGAAACCATGCTGCCTTGGGTCCTGTAGTCCACTGACAACCAGATGTTCCACCAATCTCTCCTTCAGTAGTGCTTCCATGATCTTCCCCACTACCGAGGTGAGGCTGACTGGTCTGTAGTTTCCTCTTCCTCTTTGTTCCCACTTTTGTATAAGGGACTACATCTGCTGTCCTCCAGTCTTTGGGTACCTCCCTGTTTCCAGTGATTGGCTAAACAGGATAGCCAGAGGTTCAGCCACCACCTCTCTTAGTTCTTTAAGGACCCTGGGTGCACCCCATCTGGCCCCATTGCTTTATCAACTCTTATTACTTCCAGTTCCTTCAGGACCCTTTCTCGTGTAAAGGGACTTGTGTCCATTTCTGCACCATTCTCACCCCTTGTACTCCCTTCAGACCCATTACCCTCCTCTTCCTCAGTAAAGACTGAGCAGAAATACCTGTTCAATACGTCAGCTTTACTGTTGTCATCCTCCACGTGGCCCCCATCCTCCCCCTTCAGTCTCACTATCCCTCCCTTTGTCTTTCTTTTTTCACTTATGTACCTGTAAAAGGTTTTGTCCCCTCTACCCACTGATTTTGCAATGCGGTCATCTGTCTGAGCTTTGGCTTCCCTTACTGACCTCCCTGCCTCCCTTTGCTTCTCCTGGTACTTCTCCTTATCCCCTTCTGCCTGTGTCTTTTTGTATTGCCTGAATGCAATATTTTTGGCTTTCACTTTCTTTGCTACCTCTTTGGAAAACCATAATGGTCTCCTCTTCCTTTTCCTCTTGCTAACCTGCTTAATGCATAATTCTGTTGTTCTTGTAATCCCCATTTTAAATACTGCCCACTGTTCCTCAACCCCTGATTCCTGTCCCATTCCCCTTAATGCCTCTTTCAAGTATCTCCCCATTTTCCCAAAGTCTGCCCCCCTAAAATCCAGGATACGTATTTTTGTGTGGTTTGGTTCTGCTCTTTCTGTGATTTCAAACCACAATAACTGGTGGTCACTGTTTCCCAGGTTCTCCCCCACTGTTACCCCCATCACACTGTTCCTGTTTGTGAGCACAAGGTCCAGTATTGCCTTCTGCCGAGTTGGTTCCATGACCAGTTGCTTGAGGAAGGCACCCTGAAGGGAGTCCAGGATAAATCTGCTCCTAGTTGATGCTGCTGCTGGGATGCTCCAGTCCACGTCTGGAATATTGAAGTCTCCAACCAGTACTACCTCACCCTTGTCTGCCATCCTTTGGATGGCTAGCATCAGCTCCCTATCTGTTTCTTCCTCCTGGGTTGGTGGTCTATGGACCACACCTGTGCGGATGGCTGTCCCCATTTTCCTTTCCAGCTTAACCCACAGTATCTCTCCCCATTTTGTTCCTCCTGGATCTCTGTGGCCCTTATGTCATTTTTCACATACAGTGCCACTCCTCCTCCCTTCCTGCCTGCTCTGTCTCTTCTGAATATGTTGTAGCCAGGTATGGCCATCTCCCAGTCGTGGTTATCATTACACCAAGTTTCAGTGATGGCCACAATGTCCAGGTCTGACTGCACCATGACAGCCTCCAGATCTTCCATCTTGTTGCTAAGGCTCCTGGTACTTGCACACATGGCTTTCCATGATTTGACCTCCCTAGACTGTTTCACAGTTCTACTCCAGCCCCTTCCTTGGTTGTCATTTATCCCTGGTTCTCCTTGCTGTCTGCCCTTCTGCTGAATTTTGCCTTTTCTGCTTATCCACCTCTTGGGCACTAATCTCCATCTTTTACCCTGCATTGCAGAGATAGCCACTCCCTGGTTTATTGGTTCCACTGCTAGCTGTGTGGGGTGAGCAAGTAGGTACCCTCCTTGCTGGCCTGCCACCCCCCTTTGCTAGTTTAAATGCTTGTCAATGTAGCATTTAAACTTATCATTGAGTGCTTGATTCCTCTCCAGGATGGATGCAGCCGTCAGGCTTGAACAAACCTCCATCCCTCCAGGTGGGTCCCCAGTCACCAATGAATCCAAACCCTTCCTCACAGCACCAGTTCTTCAACCATGAGTTAAAGTTCCTGGTGCATGCCTCTCACAGGTAGTACTTCTGAGAAAGTGACAGAAGTAGCTACTTGCTTGAGACCCCTCCCCAGTTTCCTAAACTCTTCCTGAACTTCCTTTGGCTCCCCATTTGCCAGGTCATTAGTTCCTAGGTGGATAATGACATCCAGCTCGCCCTCCCATCTTGCCTTCCCAGTGATCCCCAGGATCTTCCTTCCATCCCTCCATGCCATGGCACCTGGTAGGCACCTCACCTCCCTGTCCTCCCCCTCCTGTGTCCCTAGCTGGATCCCTCTTATGATGGAGTCCCCCACCAGGATTCACTTCCTCCTCCTCTGGGGTCCACTGCTTTCCCGCTGAGGTCACCTCCTGGCTAACCTCCACATCCTTTCCTTCCACTTCTCTGGGTACTTATTTGGTTGTCCTCATTCGCCAGTGTGGCATATGAGTTCTTGAGTGGAATAGGATCTGGGATGTGCCTTTGCCTGACCGCTTAACCCTCCCTGAGCCCACTGTCATCCAAGTGCCCTCGCTCTCGGCATCCTTTGAGGCAGTTGCATTGGACTGGGTGGTCCCTGGATTGGGGTGATGGTACTCCTGACCCAGTTTACTTCCGCTCTGAGTCTGGCTACCTCCTCCCGCAGTCCAGAGAGATGCATGCAGATAGGGCAGCACCTCAGTGTCCAGAAGGTCTGCCTGAATATGGCTGCCCCACAGCCACTGCATTGCACCACTTCCCACATTATACTGCAATTCCACTACTTGTCTGCTACTGAAGCTCTCCTAGTTCCTAGAATAATAAAAACTGCCATCACAGAGGTATCAAGCCTTTGTGTAAAGCAAATAAACAAAACGAAACGAGGTAAGAAACCACTATGGTTCTCAAAGGAAGTGGCAGTGAAGGTTCAAGAGAAAAAGAAAGCATTCAGGAAGTACAAGGAATCACAGAAGGAACAGGACAGAGAACTATATCAGTTAAAGCAAAAGGAAGCTGGGAAGGCAGTCAGATCAGCGAAGGCCCAAACTGAGGAAAAGATAGCCAACTCAGTTAAGAAGGGGGATAAAACCTTTTATAGGTACATCAGGGAGCGAAGGAAGACCAAGGGAGGGATAGTGAGGCTTAAAAAAGGGAGGAAGGGTGGGCAGAGGGTGACTGTGAAAAGGCAGAGATACTAAACAAATATTTTTGCTCGGTATTTACAAAGGAAGAGGGGGAGGTACCTAAAACAAACAGTAGAAACACTCTGGATACAGAAATTGATACCAGCCCATTTACAGAAGAAAGGGTTCTGAAAGAACTCTTAAAACTGAAGGTGGACAAAGCAATGGGCCTGATGGGATTCATCCCAGAATTCTAAAAGAACTAAAGGTAGAACTAGGACACCACTGACTACCCTCTTTAACAAATCATGGAGGATGGGGTGGTACCGAGGACTGGAGGAGGGCAGATGTGATTCCCTTCACAAAGTGGGAGCAAGGCAGAAGCAGGAAACTACAGACCTGTTAGTTTAACCTCAGTGGTAGGGAAAATTATGGAATCACTTCTGAAGGAAAGAATTGTTAAATATCTAGAGGCCAGAGGGCACAGGACCCAAGGCAGCATGGATTCACAGTGGGAAGATCATGCCAGACAAATCTGATAGATTTCTTTGACTGGGTGACCAAAGTAGTTGATCAGGAGGGGCTGTGGACATGGCCTACCTAGACTTTAGCAAGGCATTTGACACAGTCCCACACAAAAGATTAATATACAAGTTAGCCAGCCTGGGAGTGGTCCCAAGATGATAGCCTGGGTAAAGAATTGGCTGGAGAATAGGACACAGAGAGTAATAGTAAATGGAGTCCACTCTGAAAAAAGGGGGTTAGTAGTGGGCAAACAGAGGGTTCAGTATTAGATCAGTCCTCTTCAATGTCTTTATAAGTGACATTGCAGAGGGACTGAAAGGAAAAGTATGTCTCTTTGCAGATGACATAAAGATCTGCAACAGAGTTGATGCACAGGGTGGGGTGGAAAGGATGAGAAGGACTTGGCAAGGTTAGAGGAATGGTCAAATGTATGGCAGCTTAGATTCAATGCTAAGAAGTGCAAGGTAATGCACCTAGGAAACAAAAACCCAGGGAAGAGTACACAGTGGGGGTGAGATACTAACAACAACAAAATGGAAAGGACCTGGGGTAGTCATATCAGATGACCTAAAGGTGGGCAAGCAATGTGAGAGGGCAGCAAGGAGGGCTGGGGGATACTGGGATGCATAGGGAGAGGCATCACCAGTAGAAAACAGGAAGTTATTATCCTCTGTACAGACAGCTGGTGAGACCCCATCTGGAGTACTGCGTGCAGTTCTGGAGACCCAATCTCTGCAAAGACATAGACAGGATGGAAGCTGTCCAGAGGAGGGCAACTAAAATGGTGCAGGGTCTGCACCGGAAGACATATGAAGAGAGACTTAAGGAGCTTAATATGTATAGCCTCGAGGAAAGGAGGGAGAGGGGGGACATGATAGAAACTTTCAAGTACCTCAAGGGAATCAACAAAGTCCAAGAGGGTAGCATCTTTAAAAAAGAGGTGTGCAAGAACAAGGGGCAATTTGAAGATAGAAGGGGGCAGCTCAGAGGTAATTTAAGGAAGTATTTTTTCACAGAGAGGGTGGTGGATGTATGGAACGGCCTTCCAGAGGAGGTTGTGGAGTCACAAACAGTGGTGGAATTCAAGCATGCATGGGACAGTCATAAGGCAATTCTAGGGGTTGGGGGTAGGAAGAAGTAGGCTGCTGGTTAACTAGGATCTGCAGCTTATCCATCAGGTAGGGAAATGGGCAGATTGGGTGGGCCAAGCCGTCCTTATCTGCCGTCAAATTCTATGTTTCTATGTTACCAAGACACAGAGCAAGAAAGGCAGGGCAAAGAAGCCAAGTTGACTGACTCGGGGGGTCATGGAAGGGGTAAGGGCCAAGAGAAAAGCATTCCAGAAATTCAAGAAATCAGGAGCACAAGGGGACAAGAAAGAGTACACAAAGCAGGTTAGGGATGTTACCAGGCTAGTCAGGGTGGCCAAAGCATCCAGGGAACTGAGACTGACACAGAGAATCAAGGAAGGGGAAAATTACTTTTTTAGATACATTGGCAAGAGAAGGAGAAACAAAGACCAGATTGTGAGGATTAAGAAAGATGGGGTGGGGGTGGGGAGACCAGGCAGAGGCACTGAATAATTACTTATGTTCTGTGTTCACGGAGGAAAAAGGGGGAAGATACCCCATGGGAGAGGTGGAGTGGGAAGGGGGGGAAAGGTGGTGACTGATATCAGAATTATAGAGGACGGGGTTCTGGAAGGACTAAGGGCACTGAGGGTGGAGAAGGCAAGGGGTCCAGATGGCATTCACCCTAAGGTCCTTAGGGAGTTAGCGGAGATCCTGGTGGGACCACTGGCAGACTTGTTCAGTACATTGCTGGACACTGGATGCATGCCACAAGACCGGAGGACGGCCCATGTGGTGCCCATTCGCAAAAGTGGCCTGAAGGATGAACCAAGCAACTACAGACAGGTGAGCCTCACCTCAATTGTGGGGAAGCTCACGGAGACAATCCTGAAGGAGAGGCTGGTGACCTTTTTTGAGGATAATAGTCTCTAAGATGGTCATTAACATGGATTTGTATCAGGCTGATCCTGCCAGAGTAACCTAGCTGGGTGGCCAGGGATCTAGACAAGGGCCATGAAGTGACTGGCCTGTATTTGGACTTCAGCAAGGCCTTTGATTCTGTGCCACATGGGAGACTGGGGGGAAAACTGGAATACATGGGGGTGGGAAAAAATGGTTAATTAGATCACCAACTGGCTGAGGGGGAGGCAGCAAATGGTAGTGGTGGGGGGGACTCTCATCACCAAGGGAAGTCATTAGTGGGATGCTGCAGGGTTCAGTACTGGGACCAGTGTTGTTTGGGATATTCATAGGCGATATCTCACATGGGGTCTGGAGTAAGATCAGTCTGTTCGCAGATGATACCAAGATGAGAGCTGTGGTAAATGACATGGAGGGGTGGAAGGGATTGCAGGAGGACCTGACCAAACTACAAGAGTGGTTGGAAACATGGCAGATGGGGTTCAATGTCAGGAAGTGCAAGGTCCCGCACTTCAGAGCTAGGAACCAGGGGAGGAAATATCAGCTGGAAGGGGTAGAGTTGGAATGCACCATGGAGGAAAAGGATCTTTGGGTGCTTATTACAGGGAGCATGAACCACTCAGCTCAGTGCAGGAAGGTGGCTGCAAAAGTAAACAAGATGCATGGGTGCATAGCGAGGGGAATCTCCTCTAGGAACAGGTAGGTGATCCTTACCTTGTATAGGTCACTGGTCAGGCCACCTGGAATACTGCTTACAGCACTGGCATCCAATCCTAAAGAAGGACATCAGATTATTGGGGGGGGTGCAGCGGAGGACAATGAGGATGATCCAGGGAATGGGGGGGAAAGTCCTATGAGGAGAGGATGGGGGAGCTGAACATGTATACCCTGGAGGAGAGGAGAGGAGGGATACCGGGAATATGATCAAAACCTTTAAATACTTAACGGGAATAAACAAGACTAATACAGAAGAGATTTTCCAGATCAAGAGGGGGAGGGACACAAGAGGGCATCGGCTGAGATTGGAGGGGGGAAGATTCAGGAGAGAAATCAGGAGACACTTTTTCACAGAAAGGGTGGTGGACAAGTGGAATACACTGCCCTGGGAAGTAGTATCCTGTAAAATGGTGGGCAGATTTAAGAAGGGGTGGGACAGAGTGGGGGGGTTGTTGGGAGGTGGGGTTGCGGGGCAGCTGCAAGTTGAAGGGCTAGCTGCACAAATGAGCAGACTCGATAGACCGTGAGGCTTCTTTCTGCTGGCATTTCATATGTTCATATACATTCAACACAACTAAAAAAAAAAAAAGTAATCCGAGTGTATGCTTCAAACTCCCTGACTCTCACCTTAGACAGGGTGCTGGCCATTTGTAATGTTCAGCGGCAAACATGAAGAAAACTGAGAGGCAGCTGTCACTCGGTAACTCACACTGTCAGAGTGCGTGCATTCCATTCATGACAGCTCTCCCTGTGCAGGCACAACAGTGTATTCTGTGATCCTGAGGGAACCTGCCACCTCGTGCAGCAGGTCTGTGAAGGGGATGCACACTCTTCACTTTGCTGAGGATGGCTTTGTAGACATCCCGCTCCTCAACAAAGTAGCACCAGAACTGGTCCAAAACATGACCAAATGCAAAACTGGCATCATAGGGAATTAAAGAACAACACAGATACACTGTTCAAGCCACATGCAATTTTATTAGAAGGCAAAAAAAAAAGCATTGCACATAGCATTTATCGTCAAGTGGAAAATGTCAGGTATAAAATGTAGTAGCTGGGTGCTTTAAAAATATTATTTTCAAAGGGTGTGATCTTTAACTTAATTGAAAAAATTTATTTTTATAACATAAGGGCAGAAAACCTGAACCTTTTCACAGAGTTTGATCATACAAGTTGTCCATTGTAAATGTTTAACTACATGATTTGTACCTTTTCAAACTGAGGACAAAGTCAAAGTGTGACTTAATCCAAAAGAATGTATTACACCAACAGTGATACTGTTATCACTCATTCTATTTCTCTTCCCTCCCTCCTTATAATAAGGCTTTGCCCAGACCTCTACTATGCTTGATTACGGAGTGTACCCCTCTCAAAAATGGGGCCGTTTTCCTTTACTCAACCCCAGAAATCAGATTTGCGATCCTGGAAGAAATTGTTTGAATAATTTCAGTACATGTGACCTGACAGGAGAAGACTGACAGCAGGGAGTTGGGCTATTTAAATTTACCCCCAGATAAATACGCTGACTTGTAGAGGAGTTGTATGACAAAGAGTCTGAACTTGAATTATAATACAGCGGTGGTAGCAGAGCAGGTATAGCCAGAGACCAGATTTTCTGCTGGAGCAGTAACAGTCTGTCAGAGTCTGAGTGTGAGACAGGCAGCAGCCTGACAACTGCCAGTGTGTTGCATTGAGTTGTTAACCCCCCTTCCTTAGGAACAGTGCTTGAGTTGTCCTGTAAAGGGATTCTCAGCCACATCCTGTCATCCCTGGGAATCTGGACCCATGAAGCAAGGGAAAACAGTCATGAAGGTGTCAGACAGTGAGGAGAAACTGAAGATTCCTATGCATAATAAAACAGCAGATAGGAGGAAGGACTCAAAGGGTTGCAGTACAGGTATGACTGGGACTGAAAAACACTACTACAGCTTGTTATACAGTAAATTCCTTCTTACCGATATCGTAACTTACATCGTGAAAATTCTTATTCTAATTTATAGTGTTTCTCCAAAAAAAAACTCTCGCGGGGGAGGGGACAGCTGAGTGATTCATGTACTGGAGTGACTGTGCTTTAAAGCCATAATTTTGTGCTTTGTTCAGAATCCGGTGACGTGGTTCCAGAGCTCCCTTCTCTCTCTCTGTGTAATAGCAAGATGTCAGCATAGTGCCACTACACAGCCGTAAAAAGAAAGGAAGGAGAGCTGTTAGTGTTCCCCCTCTCTAACAGATTCATGGCATTAACAGAGGATCCAACAAATCAGGATTCAGACACTGCCAGCACAAACACCAAGCAGCTTAAGGAAAGAATAATTATAGGAGGCTTAATAATCAGATATACTGACACCACAATCTGTAGTACAAATAAAGAAAGCACCACAGTGTCATGCTTCAAAGGAGCCAGAATAAATAATGTTAATCAAAGAATTGAAATTATTGGAACTGACAAAAAAATTAAAACAGTTGTATTACACCTAGGTACCAACAATGTGGAAAAATCACATGAGAAGGACATTTGTTATGACCTTCTAGCATTAGGAAATCACCTAAAAGCAAAAGGCTGCAGTGTTGTCATCTCAGGTATTTTGTCGGTACCCAGAGCCAATGCAGGCAAAAATCAAACAATAAACCATATAAATACAAGACTTTCTAACTGGTGCAGATAGAATGGCATAGTATGCATCAACAATTGGGGTATTTTTCACAAAAAAACACTATCTGTATGCCAAGGACGGTTTACACCTAAACAAAATAAGCATTTGTCAATGCCAAATGTTTGCTTGCTGCTATTAGCATTAGAAATGCAGGAGTTAGACAGATGCAGAATAGGAATGGCAGTGAAGTACTGAACTTCACATGAACCCCACCTCCATCCTGTAGAGACAGACAGGATTTGGGGTAAGGTTTTGGGTCATCACCCATGACGGTCAAGCCATGTCACCTCACCCTATTCTGCAGACACCAACACGTGTTGAGCTGTGCCTTAGGGTGTTTGGCTTTATGGTCACCCCATTCCATAAGGACATACATTGAAATGGGTGCAGCATAGGAGAATGGGGTGAAGTCTTGGGACGAAGAGTCCAAGGTACACCTCGATGCCTGTCAGTGGCTGGGGGGGGGTGGGATGGCTTGAGCAGTACAGTTGGCAATCCAAAGGCACAACCCGATGCCTGTCTGTCTGTACAGGGTAGGACGTTATGGTTAGAAACCATAATGCCTCAGGCATTTGTTGGTATTCGCAGTACAAATTTTGAACATGGCCTTTTTGTGACCCCACCTCATGAAAGCATTTGGGACCTCTTGTCATGAACAGTGGCAGTGTGATTTTGTCAATGTGTCCTGAAAACTGACTTTCATCAGTGACAGTGCCATTCTGCACCACATGTACGAAAACACAGATCGGGCAGGATGTAAAGAATGACAGCTGTACCATCCATAGGGAGGTATGAAGAGATGGCGATGTTGAAAATGTGTAGTGGGAATATTAAAAATGCTTGCACTTGGGGCGTGGCTTGACTCCGGACACAATGGCTGCCTAAAAAAGAATGAGCCCTATAACCCTGGGCTACTTCCGAATTTTACATCGCCATAAAACCGTCGAACAGCTTGAGATAACCAGGTAAATAAGGCTAACTACACTGGGAATTGAAAGGGATTTTCCGATCACTGTCAACTTCACTACGGACTGTAAAATCGGCAAAATACTATGGTGCAGTATAAAAATAAAGAGGCCTTGACGGATCCAGAAGCTCTGCACATTACTGAAATGTTTACAGCACTACTTAAGCAGATGGCAGATGTTACTGTCGCTTCTAACAAGACCACACTAGTGATCCAACAGCTTGAGGCACGTATAAATCGTACGGAATAAAAATCTGCCCAAAATTCTGTGGAAATAGAGAAACTCACTGCCATAATCAGGGATCAAAGCAGAGTGATACAGCAATTACAAAGTAAAATGGACAACATGGAGAATAGAAGCCACCGGAACAACCTCCGTTTCCTCGGCTTTCCTGAGGGCAAGGAACATGGCAATCCTCTAGATTTTTGATATGAGGTTCTGCCGGATCTGTTAAAGTGTGAGATTCCACCAGGGCTTACAATAGAGAGAGCCCATAGAACGCCAGCCCGACCAAGGCTGGGAAAGACCGAGGGTCATTATGGCACGATCCTGAATTTTGCTGATAAGGAATGGACTCACTGCAGGGTGCAAGAGCTTGAGGTCTATTCGGCAAGGCCATAAAATCCTAATTTTTCAGGACTATTCTAGGGAACTGGCTGCCAGACGGAAAGAATACTCAGAGGCTAGAAAACTGATGCATTCATTAAAAATCAAATTTTCACTGCGCTATCCTGGAACTATGAGGCTAGAGGTGAATGGCTCTCACATAACCTTTGGCACACCAGATAGCCTAATGCAGTACCTTCAGTCCAATCGGCCTCCCCAATCTCTACCAGAGCGAAACAATAATTATCAGATGGTAACAGAACAAAGCTGGCAGTGCAAGATGGCGAATACGGGCAAAATCACAGCGACTCCTCCTCCTAACTTTCAATTTCAAGGCTACCAACCAGCCCTTCCAGTTTAAACTCGCAAGCGCAGCAACCTGGAAGTCATCCTAGACGTGAACACCCTCAGGATAGAAACGAAGGTGCACCCCGCTCCCCGGCACATAATCCAGAAGATCTGGTAACAAGTTTTGCCATGACAAATCGCTTGTGGTCTTAGCCCCTGAGGAGTTGGAAGAAGATGCAGCTGATTCTCTGATCCAGTCAGAGGAGGAAATGATTCAGGAAAGCCAAATCTGAACTCTCAATTCAATCCCAGGCTATGGCTTCACGTCTGAACAATCTCCAGCTGTGTCGGAGGGGGCATCGCATCTTCCAGCTTCAGCTGCTGCAACTTTGATGAAAATCGGCCTCGCATGCCCCTCAGATGTGGAACTCCTACAGATGGATGAATACCGAACATGGACCTAGATAAGTGCTCTGACTTTTTCCCCTTCTCTCTTTCTCCTGATTGTTCATCATTATTTAACTGGGCAGTGACTTTTGGAATGGTGATCTGCGACTGAAAGTAATACTCGGACTCGATACTGGAATTTTCTTTTTTTTTTGTCTCTCTTTCAGTATCGCAGGCCACGGATCCCAGTTCCTGCCTAGGCAGGATATAAATGTGTAATAAAAGTGGGTCAAAGAGCAAGGGATAAGCTTGTGGGTACAGGAACTGTACTCAAACTCAAACTAGGGGGTAACGTTACATTGTCTCAGAGCCCGGTTGCATGATTTGTAATTTTACAGGTGCCCTAGGTCTTGTGTATATCCATTACGATACCCTTCGAGGTTGTAGGGCTATTCAGTACTTATTAGGATAAGCTAATTACCCAGTTCAGGCTCAGCATCCTTAAGGGCAATAGCTTTCCTAAACCTTATTAGATTTGTTTAGAAACCTCATGGTTAATTCTGGCTCTAGCGTAATAATTAGGTTTTATGGCATACGGTCAGGATGCTTATCAAATGAATGACTCTATTCTTACACCATCCCCGGGGGAACGTGTTCTGTTGGGTTCATTTCCCCCTCCCTACCCCGGGCCAGCCATGTGAATGGATCTATAGTCTACTCCCCCATAGTCTGGTAGGTGGATGGGCCTATAAGGTTTTCACCTTGGGCCCTAAAAGCTCACTCATATTACCACGCAAAGTTGCATATTTTTTTGTATATAGTTCAGGCACTTTATGCCTCTGTTTATTATTGTTGTCTCTTCTAATTTTGCAATTATTTCCTGTGGACTGCATGCTGTATAATGTATACATTTGTATATCTGTCAGGTCAACCATCACCTATCGAAGTATGAGCCTAGGAACGATGGTTGATTTATTACACCATCACTCCCTGACAACTCCTCTACATAAGGTCATCCTAGTTATCATACCTCAATGGTGGTTTGACCATGGATGAAATCACCTATGTGACATGGAATGTCAGGGGACTGAATTCTCCATCCAAACGGAAACAAGTTTTAACTCATCTAAAGTGGACTAAAGCTCAGGTGGTTCTTTTGCAAGAGACTAAATTAACCAAGCAGGATCACAGATTTCTGGTGATGGACTGGGTAGGATCAGAAATCCATGCCAGTGCTGCTACAAAAAAGAGAGGGGTAGTCATTTTATTGCATAAATCACTCCCTTGGTCCATTCAGCAGAGTAAAGCTGACCTCAGGGAAGATGGGTGATCCTTTAGTGGATACCCCACATGGGCAGCTATTAATTGCTAATATTTATGCACCAAATGAAGAGAACCCTGCCTTTTTCCTAGAACTCAGCTCTAAACTAGGGACGATGCTGAAACCAGATACACCAATTTTAGTGGGTTGGGATTTCAACCTAATGCTTTGCCCTGCATTAGATAGAAGCGGTCATGGGAGATTATCATACTTGAGGCACAGGCCATACTTAATCTTAGTTCCGATTCACTGAGGACATTTGGCTTAGTTAACCCTCAGATAGGGACTACACTTTCTATTGTGAGGTGCATGGCTCCTCCAGTAGACTTGACTTTTGGTTTATCTCCCAGTCTCTGACGAAATTAGTCTCAGCTACCAGCATTCTACCCACAGTTATTTCAGACCATGCACCGCTACGGCTGACATTAAAATGGGGTACATTTGCACCACGGACAACAGCATGGAGCCTGGACCCGCTCCTTATGCATGACCCAAAATTTAGAACTGGGCCAAAACACAAACTCAACTTTTCCTGCAAGAAAACCCCGTATCGGAGACTTCTGCCTCCACCACGTGGGAAGCATATAAAGCCACCATGAGGGGTAAAATTATAGGATATGCTTCCCATAGAAGGAGATGTAAAGAAAAAGAACTTACTCTCCTTGAAAACGAACTCGTCAAAGCTGAACAGGAGCACAAGGCCCTATCCCACCCAACACCCCACTCAGCATCCGGTCGGAAAGTTTTGCAACTCCGTATTAAACTGAACAAACTATTATCCAGGAAGGCAGACCTAGCACTCCTTAGGATACGTCATACATACTGGGAAGGGGGGGGACAAAAGTGGGAAAGTGTTAGCATATCAACTTAGAAAGCAACAAGCCCATTGCTATATAGCAGGTTTGAGAAACCCTAATACTGGCATGGTTCAAACTAGCCCCCAAAGGGTAAATGAAATCATGGCATCATATTATTCACAGCTTTATACCTCCTCCAGATCTGAAAACATCTCTGCAATTCAAGCATTTCTTCAATCTATTAAACTACCAAAATTATCTTCCTCCCATACAGATTCTCTTGAAGCCACTCTCACAACACAAGAAGTTAATGTGGCACTGATGGATCTCAAACCAGGGAAAGCACCAGGTGGCGATGGGTATCCTGTAGGGTTCCTTTAGCTAATGTCCTCAATGATCTCCCCTTTGTTGTGTCAGGTCTTTAAGGAGGCGGAAGATAAGGTCATCCTACTCAAACACTGAGAGAGGCCACTATAATTGTCCTCCTAAAAGGGGAAAGCTCCTGAAGACCTCGCTTAGCCATCACTATTTCTTTGATCAACGCCGACAGCAAGGTATATGCCAGTGTGGGCAAACAGGCTTAATCCCATACTTCCTTCTCTGATACACCCATCTCAAGTAGGATTTGTGAAAGGTAGACACAGCTCAGACCACTTGCGGACTCTTCTCAATCTCATCCACAAAGCCAAGTCTGCTTCGACCCCCACGGCTGCATTGGCCATCGATTTTGAGAAGGTGTTTGACTCTGTGGAATAGGACTACCTCCACACTGTCCTTCAGCACATAGGATTCAGCCCTCATTTTCATGCTGCTATAACAGCTCTTTACACTGCCCCCCTTGCTAAGGTACTCACCAACTCTGTATTATCTAACCCATTTCAACTTCATAGAGGCACTAGACAGGGCTGCCCCCTGTCCCCGCTGTTGTTCCTTCTAGCAGTGGAACCTATGGCGGCTGCTATCCGACAACACCCTCTCCTTGCTGGAATTGCAACGGGCCAGGTGCAACCCACCACTCTTATGTATGCTGATGACCTGATGGTTATATTGGGAGATGCCCCTAAGGCCATTCAACCGCTTCTTAGCCTTCTAGAAACTTTTTCACATATCTCTGGTCTTAGGATTAATCAGGCAAAAATGGAGATTTTGCCACTTAACTCTAAATGTCTCCCCCATTCCATGTCCCACTATGGTCTTAAATGGGCACAACACACCATCACTTACTTGGGTATTAAGGTGGGGGCTGATATTGGGAAGTGGTGGGATTACAATCTAGGTCCCTTATTAGCTAGTTGCAGATTGGATCTGGATCGCTGGACTCATCTTAATCTTACGCTAGCTGGGAAAATATTGGTTTTAAAATGTCAATTGCGCCTAAGATCCTTTACGTATTGTCCCACATCCCCTTATTTCTTCCCAAGGTGTGGATTAAAAAACTCGAAAAAAACATTGATTATTTCCTATGAGGTAATTCTAAACCTCGTTTTGGCAAAAATTTATTATGAGCGCATTGGAAATACGGCGGATGGGGCCTCCCATGGATAGAGGGCTATAAAGTAGCATATCAGACTACACAGACATTGAAATGGTTTAATCCACAGTCTGTAGAGTCGTCCCAATGGCTAACAATCGAACAAGACCTTAGTGGTTCCCCAATTGCAGCTACACTACTGTGGCCTGGATCCCCTAAGGAACTGTTGTTGCATCCCACCATAGGTCCTTCTATTAAATATTGGCGAACCCTTCATAAAAAACTAAAGGTGTCAGCCCTTCCCATACTATATTCTCCCCTATGGTCTAACCCTAATGTTTCCATAGAGAACAATTCTGTGGTATGGCCTACTTGGCAGGGGAAGGGGATTTTATTTGTAAAGGATTTATTAGCTGAAGGATCTTTGGTGGTAGACTCATTTCAACAACTTCAAAACAAATGGAAATTACAAAGTTCTGAATTTTGGAGGTATTTACAGATCAGAGACGCCCTGAAACAAAAACTAAAACAGTCAGATACTTCTAAAGACCTCCTACCACCAGTGCTTTCCTGGCTGGCCCTAAAAAAGGGAACAGCAGGTGCAATATATGCCCTATTTAGAGATACTTTGCCTAACTCCAATCAATCTTCAAGGTATAAGTGGGAGAAGGCCTTAAAAAAGCCACTCACCGAATCCCAGTGGAATCAATGTTGGAGGGTTGGGTATAAAGTGTTTTCGGATGCTAGAAGCAGACTGATTCATAATAAAATAATGCACTCGGTATACAACTCCTGTAATGCTAAAAAAAATGAACGTGCTCCCTCATGATAAATGTTGGAGATGTCAAGCACACGTAGGGGACCTTTATCATATTCTCTGGCTCTGCCCCCTGATCACAGGTGTTTGGAAAGCTGCTCTCAATGCTGCGAACCTAGTTCTGCAGTGTAACATCCCTTTTAGTCCCTCCCTTATGCTGTTGGGTCTTAAATCGGAAGTCCCCACTCTCAACCCCCATGCATTTAGGGGGCTGATGCTCCTCAGCATGCAGGGGAAGGGTTCTATTCTTAAAAACTGGAGATCCTCTATTATACCTAACATAGCGGATATTCTATCCGCCCTTACATATATTTCCGAATTAGATAGACGCTCTCACCTGATGAAAGGGTGAATGCTTCTTTACCATCATTGCTGGGCTCCATACATGGCATATCTGGCCTCCAGAGCAGGTGTTGGTTGACTTGGTGCAGTATGGTATACACATCTCTATTTTCTAATAAGACATATAGTGAATTGAGACCATATAATGCAACCTTTTTTTGCTCCCCACTACTGTCAGTATGCAATTTGTATTACTTGCTTAATGTAGAAGGACTCTGTAAATAGTTGTTATTGTTATTGCATACTGCTATAGTTAGGCTTTTTGTACATTCTCCTTATATTGTATGTTAACATATAGGAGATATGACTGGGTGGAGTTTGTTGTATCTGGCTGCATCAGGAACTGTTTTAATCATCCTTAGTTACTTTGTGGCACCATACCTTCTTATTTTCAGATGACCCCCTTGATTCGGCCATAAGAAGGTACAGCTACCGTAATACATGAAGGCTTATTCTGCAGTAGTACCTCCCCGTGGCACTGGATCCACTGACAAGAACTAAGATAGGTGGCCTTAGACATAACAGGTTGTTATACTCTCCCCATAGAACCACGTTGTAATTTAATTATTCCACAGATGCAACAATATGCTGCTTATGTTGCCTAAAACATTGATTAATGTTATCTGTATACTCTGTTTGTTTTTTCTGTTAACGAAACAATAAAAAACTTCTAACGAAAAAAAAAATAAATGCTTGCACTTCCAAGCATACGTGGATATCATGCAACGCATGCGCGTAACACAGTCATTTTATGGAGTTTCATCACCAGATTTTCAACATAGGCATTTAACGACCTGTGGTCATGAACAGTGTCACTGTGATTTTGTTACTGTGTCCTGAACACTGATTTCCCACAGCAACCACGATATTCTACACCACAACTGCAAAAACACTTTTCAACCAGGATGTGAAAAATGACAGCTGTACTGTTCATAAGGAGGTGCGGAAAAATGGCAATGTTGAAAATATGGCATGAAAATATTGCAAATGTGCGAAGTTACAAGCATGCGTGGAAACTGCGCAATGCACGCTCGTAACACAGTTAGTTTATGGACTTTTGTCACCAAATTTTCAACATTGCCATTTTAGGACCTCTGCTAATGAACAGTGTCAGTGTGATTTTCCTAATGTGTCACAAACACGGATTTCCCACAATGACTGCGCTTGTCTGCGCCGGAAGTGCAAAAACATATATGGGCCAGGATGTGAAAAATGACAGCTGTACTGTTCATAAGGAAGTGTTGGAAAATGGCAGTGTTGGCAATCTGGAGTGAAAATTTTGCAAATGTGCGAAGGTACAAGCATGCATAGAAACTGCACAACGCACGCTTGTAATACAGTCATTTTATGAACTTTTTTAACCAAATTTTCAACATAGACATGTTAGGACCTGTGCAAATGAACAGTGTCACTGTGATTTTCTTAATCTGTCCCAAACATTGATTTCACACACCAACTGCGCCATTGTGCTCTACATGCGCAGAAACACATTTTGGGTGAGATGTGCAAAATTAAAGCTGTACTGCTCATAAGCAGGTGTGGTAAAATGGCATTGTTGAACTTCTGGACTGCAAATATTAAAAATTCACGCACTAACAAGCGTGCATAGGAACTACGCAACGCACGCTGGTAAAACAGTCATTTTTAGGAATTTTTTTCACTAAATTTTCAACATAGCCATTTTAAGACCTCTGCTCATGAACAGTGTAACTGTGATTTTCTTAATCAGTCCCAACCACTGATTTTGAACACTGACTGTGCCATTGTGCGCTTCATGCGTGGGAACACATTTTGAACGAGATGTGTAAAATGACAGCTGTACTGCTCATAAGTAGGTCTGATAAAATGGCAGTGTTGAAAATCTGGAGTGCAAATGTTACAAATTCACGAACTTATGAGCGTGCGTAGGAACTGCACAATGCACGCTCGTAAAATAGTAATTTTTAGGAATTTTTTTACCAAATTTTCAACATAGCCATTGTATGATCTCTGCTTATGAACAGTGTCACTGTGATTTTCTTAATCTGTCCCAAACATTGATTTCGCACACTGACTGTGCCATTGTATGCTACATGCGTGGAAACACATTTTGGGTCAGATGTGAAAAATGACAGCTGCACTGCTCATAAGTAGGTGTGATAAAATGGCAATGTTGAAAATCTGGAGTGCAAATGTTACAAATTCGTGAACTTACGAGCGTACGTAGGAACTACGCAACGCAAGCTCGTAAAACAGTCATTTTTGGGAATTGTTTCACCAAATTTGCAACATAGGCTTTTTGAGAGCCCACCTTATGAACACTGGCACTGTCATTTCATTAGTTCAAGTTCAAGTTCAAGTTTATTGCAGGAAAACTCCATTGAGCAAGCTCATTCACAAGGAGGTCCTGTGACATAAACACTTAAAGTACAAACACAGATAGGTAATAACAGTATATACATGAAATACACGTTACATGATACAGGCTGGATATACATACAAGGGTACCACATAGGGTGACCGCAGGTGGTAAACCTTGATATGAGACAGGGAAGCGACTTATAGGTCGTGATACTGATAAATGAAACATGATGACTGGTGTGATTTGATTTAATCAAATCAAATCAAATCAAATATACAGTATTTTGGCAGCTAGAACAAACAACAGTCTACAACTGATATGGGAGGGAGGAGATTTGATAGAGTAGCGTGGAGCGTAAGCAAAGATAAAGCCAGGAGTAGAAGGGAAGGAAAGCAGTTAATATGACAAATCAATTATACCTTACCAGTGGATAAATATGGCACACATGGGGAAGGAAGAGACTTAATGACAGTTACAGGTGTCTTTTATTTTGGCTGAACTTAGCGATTTGTAGAAGTTTATTGAAACTGTGCTAGTTAGTTTCAGTACGGTTTGTAATTGGTTCCAAATGGAGGGAAGGGCATATGCAATAGCACGTTTACCAAAGGAAGTCTGTGAAATCACCCTTCAGGCCCGATTAATGCCATGACAGTGACAGAATTCAGGAGGAGGGGTCCCAAAAAACCCATGCTGAAAATTTGGTGCCAAAATTCCAAAAAATGCCTGAGATATGCAGCAAAGTTGAAAACCCCCTATTTATTACATTATACAGCTTACCGGCATTTCCTCAGTTCGTGGTCGGCTTGGAAGAGTGCAGATGTGTTCCCGGTCCACTGAAGATCGTCGCGCCGGACTCCGGAAGTAAGAATGGGGTGAGGGGGGGAGGCAGGGTGTGCAGGGGTGAGTGCGGTTGCAGGAGGGGGTGTGCAGACCATGAGGGACCATTTTTCCTTTACAGGGAAGAACAAAACAAAAAGACAACGCTGGACAGTTTTCAATTTACAGGGCATTTGGCATGCTGGGTGGTCCCAGTGTACCAAGGAACTCTTTTGGGGGCTAGCTACAGCTGACGGGGATTAGGCACCCCGCTACACACAAGACAAGGGAACATCATGCCGACGGGGGATTGGGCACTCTGCCGGCAGGCAACAAAACCGGGTTACATCATGCTGACCGGAATGGACTTCATTGGCAGATAACGAAAGAGGGTGGGGGGTTACATCTGCCGATGGGGAGTGGGCTTCCTGTCGGCTGAGTAAACAGTTTGCAGCCACTGAAGCCGGCGGGATTGGTGTCCCCATCGGGTAAAACAAAGATGGTTTGGGGGAGCACAGTGCTGAGGGGATTGGGCACCTTGGCATATGGAAGGTTGTTTAATATTGTTTGTGAACATGGCGGCAAGCCACCCGCCATGTTCACAAACAGTATTAGGCTAGCTAACATTCCGCCCTGCAATAAAGGGTCGCTCCCTCATTGCAGCACAATGACTGATGCTGTAATGACGAGGTGGCCCCTGATTGCTGCGGCGAAAATGTTACAACTTGGTGCACTTTTTGGAGACCAATGTCATTGGCACACTGTGCCTCCATTGGTCCACCAGTGCCAAGCCCCCAAATGCAGTGCCTCCCTTGGCTATAACACTGATGTGCGTCCACAACTTGCTTCTCTCCTAAGCTGTCATATCATATTTCTTGTGCATGTGCAAGCAAACATAAAAAGGGGCGGACCTGCTGGGTAAGCATATTCTTGAATATATCTAAACAAAACAGATTTAAACTGAATAGGTAGGAGCATACCTATGGTTAGTATCACCATACAAACAATAAACAAAATAAAGAATGTACAAAACAGCACTCGGGGCCCAAACCTAAAAATATAAACTGCATATTGATAAATGCAAAGAGGTTGACAAGCAAGACAAATGAGCTAGAAGCACTTAATTCAGAAAAAAATGATAGATCAGTAACTAAAACTTGGTGGAATGAGAGCTGTACCTGGGGCAAAATTAAAAAAAGGATATGTGATTTTCTATCAAGGCAGAACAGAAAGGCACGGTGGGGGAATCACTACATTAATATATTATTCAGCTGTGTATCAACATTACAGCGAGTGGGGGGGAGGTGGAATAAGCAATTTTGACTGACTGTATCTGGCCTGTTAGGTAGGAGCTAAACCAGTCTGTAATTTAGATCCTACCTAACTACATTACATTTAGGGAGGCAGTATAGTGCAGTGGTTTAAGGCTCTGAACTGCAAATCTGGTGCTATCCAGCAGATCAGACATGGGTTTGAATCCCACAGCTTCCACTTGCAGACTGCATGACCCTGAGCAAGTCACTTAACTTCCCTGTGCTCCCAGGTTACACCTCTAAAAAAGCTTTCAGCTTAGTGTGCTAGTCCCGGTTAAACAAACAAAAAAAAACAAAAACAGCCCTTAATGCAATTGATCCAAGAGCCAATCTGACTAAATACTAAATCAGGCAACCACTCAGTCATTGATTGGGCCCTAACCTCACATGTCCACAGAGTAATCGAATCAGGCCTCCTCCCAGATGCACTCAGCGACCATCATATGATCTACTTGGTCAGCAAACTTCACCACCCAAAAGCCCTGCATAAAATATTGCTTGTCTGCTCATATAAATCCCTAGATCTTACCCACCTCCTATATGACCTAGCCTGCACTGACTGGTCTCCTATTCCCTCTGCTACCACAGTTAACAAAGCCCTGGACTATTTCCAAGGCCACTTTCATAGTATCTAGAACAAGCACGCACCCTTTAAGTGCACTCGAGTATGCGGAAACCACCTCCCATGGATCACACCAGAACTGATGGCATGTATGAGAGCTCAAGACTGGGCTTGGAAGTCTCACAAAGTCTCTAAATCAAATGCTGACTGTGACAGATATAGAGCCCTCAGAAACACCTGCTCCAAGGCTACAAGGCTCGCTAAGTCCAAATACTTTAGATCCACCTTCGATGCTAACATATGTACTTCGTCAAAATTTTGGAAAGTTATTAACTCCCTCGTCTCCCCCCCTAAATCCCAAACTCCACTCCTCTATGTCAATAATGTCCTTACAGCTGCCCACCTCTCAGTTGCCACTGAATTCAACTCTTACTTTACCTCATGTGCTGCTGCTCTGCTAGCTTCTCTTGCTCCTACCCAATCGGTTGCATTTGTCTGCAATAACTCACTCCCAAACATCCTCCCTGGTGACCTCTTCTCCTTTTCTCCTTTTCTTCAGTCTCACCTCATGATACTCTAAATGCTCTCCTCACTCTCAACCCATCTAAGGGTTCCTCACCTGATGGCCTTGACTCCAGACTTCTCTTCCTCTCTGCTCATGCCATTTGTTCACCACTTTCTGCCTTACTAAACTTTTCCTTCTCACTGGCCTCTGTCCCTGACCCATGAAAGCACACTGTAGTTCTCCCACTACCCAAGGGAGGTGACTCTTCTATACCTTGGAACTATAGGCCAAAGTTCTCTCTTACCTATTCTTGCTAAGTTTCAAGAACACCTGGTCCTCTCCCAGCTCTCCTCTTACCTCTCTGACTCTGTCTTTTTCACTCCCTACCAATCTGGTTTTAGGAAAGATCACTCCTCTACCATTCCTTACTTAGGCTCACTGATTCCATACTCTCAGGTATGGACAGTGGTCTAATCACATCTTCGATCTTTCTCGACCTTGCAAAGGCTTTTGACACTGTCTCACACCCTCTCATCCTAGATAATCTGCAATCTGCTGGCCTGTCTGATTCAGCCATAGACTGGTTTAGCTCCTACCTAACAGGCCAGACACAGTCAGTCAAAATTGCTTATTCCATCTCCCCCCCCACTCCAGATTAATGCTGGTGTACCCCAAGGCTCTGTCCTTGGCCCCCTATTATTCTCCATATTTCTTAATGACCTCCCGTCAGTGTGCACCTCCTCCTCCATCCATATGTATGCTGATGATACAGTCCTTTTCTACTCTGGCCAATCACCAACTGATGTCACTTCCACACTTCAGCATGATTTTGAGAAAGTTCAGCAATGGCTAAGCTCCCATCAGCTTTTTCTCAACACCAAGAAAACAGTCTCCATGATCTTCAGCACTAGGCAGAGACTCTCTAGGCTAACTAAATTGCCCTCCTTCCACACCTATGATGGTTCTACTCTGGAGGACACATCCTCCTTTAGATATCTCAGGGTCTGGCTAGATCAGCACCTAAACTTCACTGGACACATAGACTCCATCCTGAAAAAGCTGAGCCCCAGATTAGCTGCCCTTTACAGGAACTGAAGCTGCCTACCTCTACAGGCCAGGTGGGAGATTGTCCAGAAAATGATACTACCCAACTTTGACTACTGCGACTTAGTCTACAGTGCCACACCAAAGTCATCCTTAACCAGACTGGACACCTTTTTCAGTGCTTTCTGTCATTTCACTCTGGATGTGTCTTCCTTTACCCACCACTGCGATCTATATCACTCTCTAGCTTTTCCTTCCCTGGAAAACTGCCTTCTAGCCCACTGCATAAAACTGGTCTCTAAATTCTGGTTTGATACACTTCCCCCTTATTGTGCCTCCTCACTGTCCTCCTGCCCCACTGCCCCTCTCTCCCTCAGATCCAGTGACTCCCGCACCCTAGCTATACCATGGTGCACCACCTCTATAGGCCAATCATCATTCTCCTATAGGTTCCCTAAGCTCTGGAACTCAATGCCTCATTAAATCAGGCACTGCTGCTCCCCATTCTCCATCTCAACCTCCCTCCTCAACTTTCTCTCTCCATCCTGCAGCTGCTCCTAATTTCTGGGTCTGTTCACAAAAAGGGGTTACCAAGGCACCCATCACTTTGATTAAATTATAGTACAAAAATAAAAAAAGATTTCCCTAACGCAAGTGGTGCTTTTTAAGAGTAGTTAGTAGTAGAGATAGGTAACATAATTTTTTTATAATTATATCCATAACATATATATTTTTTCAGAATTAAAGTTCATTTACTGCTGATTTTCTTGCCTCAAAATGTGATATTAAAACCAACGGGTTTTTTGTTTGCTACTGTGAACTCATTTTACTTCACAGTATTAAAACTAAAGTACTGTGTTACTCAAAACATCTTGTTTTAAGATATCCACACTGTCCTGGCCCTTTACTTTATTCCCTCTGGCTTCAGAGATGCTCAATAGTTTCCGTGATGGATGTAACGTGTGGTGTCCTCCTTTGTTACACCCATCACAGTGAACCCCACACTGACGTCCAGTCAGCTATTTAAAATTCTTGCCCTTTTCGCCATTTGATCCCCCACCTGGCACAGTGTCCTAGGTTTGCCTATGTTTGCACATCACAGGTGAGGAGTCAGTCTGGTAGCCCAGAGTGATACTTGTCTGGTGTCTGTGCCGGAAAAGCAGTTTGAGTTGGTGGCAGTATAAAAGTCACGTTTATGACTGGATCTCCCTCTTTTCCTTCACATCCAGTGAGAGTTAAAGAGCGGTGTGTTTGCCACTTCTCAGTGTTACAACCATCACGAGGTGAGTGACTAGTTACAACCATCATGGGGGACAAGTGACAATTAGCGAACTGGGCAACCGAGATCAGTCCTATAGGATCAATTGTTCACTGGTGGTATTAGTATGCAAGTTCTCTGATTTGGAGATGGGGGTCTTTTCATTTCACTGACTGAACTTGCTGGAGTTAGTGAAACACACCAAAACCTGTGGTGTGTTTGATCGCCCATCACATTCTCTCATGACTGTCTTTAGTGCAGTTAAAAATGGAGCCAGTTAGTATACATTTCAAAAGGACTCTGTCCCTGTATCATCAAGTATGTAAGCTCTGTGGTTTGGTCCTGGCCCATTTACCTGCATTTTTGTTTGTACATGTTCCCTTTTGAGAGAGATTAGTAGTGGAGATTTCCTCTGGACAGTTTTAACACACAGGCATAGGCTGCAAGGCAGCAACAATATTAAATGCTTGTTCAAGCATCTTGGTGTTTTGTTCTGGATGTCAGAGCTCTAGTGCAATAAATTTCATTGTGATGTTAACTGTGTGAGCTCCAATGCAGCAACACTGCACAGCCTACAAGGTAGAAGCTGTGAATGAACTTGGTACATCTAACAGATGGACATGGATTTGATTCCTTCAACCTCCACTTGCATGCTGTATGACTGAGCAATTCCCTAAATCCCTAAACCTCCCCTGTGCTCCCTGGTCATCACTGAAAACAAGCACTTGTGTCTATTGGGCCTTACGCGGTTACTATAGAATAAAATAATTTTTACATGTGCTATTAATTTAGTTGATGTTCTATTTTACTAGGGTATGTTTCTGTATTTTTGCTGCCAATATTTTGATGTACCTTCTGTGTCCTGTTGCATTATTTTTATTTCAGTATTGTTCACAATCTCCTTCCCTGGATCTCCTCGTAACTAAGCTGTGTAGGGGATGTAGTCATTTTGCTCGAGGTCTGGTGCAAGGGTTCATCAGACAAAGGGCTAGGTCTCCTTGTTTTGTCATTACAAGTAAGTGTGAGAGAAGCAGTGACCGAAATAAAATTTTAAGCATTCTTTGTAATTGCTGTCCACACATTTTGTATGGGGGTGGGGTTGGGGGCTTAAAGTACTATGAACTGTGAATGCTTTGTTTTTTATTTTTAATGTTGGAATAAATGTTATATAGTAATAATGTATACAGAAAAAGTGAAAACGTGTTCTGACTATGCCTGTGTAAGTATTCATATTTGGCCTTCCTGAGCACATGTGGTTTCCCTGCTGGTGGGTGGTGGTTGGGGGGGTACTCTTGGTGCCTTTGACGCTGGTCTCATTATGGCCAAATATGAATACTCACACAACCTCGATACTTCAGATTGTCCGAATCATTGGGTCTGGGTAAAATAAGAGAAGTGGTGTAGTTATGCTGTGGTTATTATGCTGTCCTGGGACCATGTCCCAGCCAGTCTTTTGACTTGGCCTGTGTGAGCATTCATATTCAGCCTTCATGAGCATCATGCGGCTTCTCTACTGGTGGGTTGTGGTTGGGGAGGTACACTTGCTGCCTTTGACACTAGTCTCATTATGGTCAACTATGAATGCTTACACAACCTTGATGTTTCTGATTGTCCGAATCATTGTGTCTGGGTAAAATAAAAAAAGTGGTGTAGTTATGCTGTGGTTATTATGCTGGCCTGGGAGTGTGTCCCAGCCAGTCTTTTGACTTGGTCTGTGTGAGCATTCATATTGAGCACCATGCAGCTTCCCTGCTAGTGGGTTGTGGTTGGGGGGTACTCTTGGTGCCTTTGATGCTGGTGGGGTACTAAACAGACTGTTAATCTAACACTTGGGAGTGCCTTATTGCAATTATAAAAATGTATGCCATGGTGATCAGGCTGTACATGACAGTGTAACAGGGATTAGTGTAAGGCTTTTGGACTCCTAACAGCCAATCAGATTGCAGCATTTCTGAAAGCCTTTTTATAATATCCCATCTTCTGTTCCATCAAATTGTCCTGAGTGTTCCATGTCTCTCACTTGATTGAAGGATCATGCGGAGTGTGCATGCTGACTCTTTCATACCGTCAAATGGCCTTGAGTGCTCTGTTCCTCTCCTGTAGAATGATCTTGAGTGGTACTCATGTAGAATAGTTTAAAGTAGTGTAATTAAAATAAACATGTTTTTGTTTAATGTAATGTCGTTTTTAAAAAGCCTTCAGTCTACATAAGTAAATCTTTTTTCTCATTAACAGTTGTGTGGTGCCATTTATTACACTAGCAGTGATGTGTGGTGTCTCTTGTTACACTCACCACGGTGTGTGATGTGTATATTGTTACACTCATCATGGTGTGTCTTGTTACAATCATCACACTAGACACCATTTTTCTTGGGAACCCTAACATTTTTTACATTAAAACATTGTGATTTTTTTCACATGCGAGTCATAATATCTTAACCTATATTACACAGTTCATCTATGGTCACCCTTTATTACATGTCCAGTGATGTGTGGTGTGTCTTGTTACACTCACCACGGTGTGTAGTGTGTATTGTTACACTCAACACAGTGTGCTTTGTTACAATCATCACACTAGACCCCATTTTTCTTGGAAACCTTAAAATTTTTTATCTTAAAACATTGTGATTTTTTCATCTATGGGTCATAGTATTTTAACCTGTATTACACAATTCATCTATGGTCGATTTGAAAATTTCACTCCCATGTAACACTTTGGTAACCCCTTTCCATGAACAGACCCTTCCCCTCTGACTCCTCAATCCTCCTAATTTCCCCTCTGGCTTCCCCATCTCCTTTCCCAGCCTAGCACTTAACGTGAGGCAAAAACAATGTACTTTATTGCACTTCCTTGTCCTCACTGTATGTATTAAGTCTGCAGTGCTGTTAATTTGCTCATCTCACATCAAATCCCAAAGATTATCTAATGCTACTAACTGATGTATTGTTTTTTTACTCTGTTGCTTCTCTGTTTTCTATTACCGTTGGAAATGTGCTGTTGATTATTGTATATATACTTTCTATAACACTGCATGGAAATGTGAAAATGTGCTTTTGATTACTGTATCCAATTTTCCCCTTCCCCCACGACGCTTTGTGAGACGAGTCATTTTATATTGTTCGGTGTGCCCTTCCTGGTGAAACTTTTCAATAAATAAATAAACATGACAGCTAAAACTGGTCAAAATATCCTCCAAAATAAAAAAAAATATTGCCCAAACTGAAATCCTGTGGCTTAAGCTAACAGATTGCACATATTCTCCTCTGTTTGTAAGATTATGTTACAGACCACTTGACTCCAAACTAGACATAACAACTGAAATGTTATTAGAAATGGAATGGGCAAATGAATCTGGTGATATCCTCTTCATGGGGGACCTAAATCTAGGTGACATAAATTGAGAAAACAACACAGCACTGTCTACTGCATGAAAGGGTCAGCTGCAGTAACTACTACTGAGTAACTACAGCTGAAACAACACATAAATAAACCTACAGGAGGACATAAAATAATAGACCTAATACTCACATTCGACATTTATCAATACAGAGAAACGCTACACTTGAGCCCCGTTATGTAATAGCAGCCATAATACTACAGTATATTCTTTTACATAATAACATGAAGCCCTAAAATAGATTGTACCACTGAGGTTTTCTTACACAACAAAGCCAACTTAAACAGCATAAATAAAGAACTTACCAACACAAATCATAGTATATTACTGGCAAAGAAGGAATTAAATGAGATGTTGGAAACCTTTAAGAAAACCTTACTAAACATCTGCACTACTGTATGCACATCCCAAAGATATAAAATACAGTAACAAATGGAAAAGGCCTACTCTTGGGCATTAACTATGGTGTGCCTCTTACTTCCTCCCAGGCAGAGCTCCGGTGATGCGAGTAGCAGTCCTCTCTGACTATCTGCAACTGAGTCTCTCTCTGTCCCCTCCCCCCCACACACCTCATAACTACTACCTCCACTGTACCCTCAGATAATAAGTAAGAAGCATCCCTCCCGAGGAGGTCTCGAGCAACACAAGTAGCAGTGTTCCCTGCTGATATGCAACTGAGTCTTTCTCACCTGTGATAACATGCCAATGAACAAAAAGAAGCTGAGCAGTGATGAGACCATCAATCTCTCTATGTCTCTCTCCTCTCTTCCCCTCCCTCACAACCACTACCTCCCCCGTACCCTCAGGTACTAGCTACAGAGCACCCCTCTCCAGGGCCCCAGTGTCTCAAGCAGCAGTGTTACCTGCCAATCTGCAACTGAGTCTCTCTCTACTTGCCTTCCTCTCACTTGACTTTGGTGACATGCTGGTGAACAAACAGCAGCTGAGCAGTGATGAGAATAGCAGTCCTCCAGGGACAAGACTGTAAGCGAGGATAGGGCACATTTCTTGCTCGGAGGGAAGAAGTAGTCAGTTGGCATTAATGGGGATTTAATCATGTGATGATGTACAGAAAAATCTGAACATAGGATAACAAAGCAAGGGGGTGTAGGCTATCTTGGGTGTGAGCAAGCAGGGAGCATACTTGAATTGCACTGGCCACTTCTAGAAAAGGGACTCAGGTTGAAAACTGAATGCATAAACTCATCCAGTCTGTCAGAGTCAGAGTGTGAGAGAGGCTGCAGCCTGGCAACTGGTAGGGTGTCATGTTGGGTTGTTTACCCATCTTCCTTGAGGACGGTGCATGACTGGTCCTGTAAAGGGATTCTCAGTTGCACCCTCTCATCCCTGGGAATCTGGATCAATGATACAAGGGGAAACAGCCATGAAGATATTGGACAGTGCAGGGAAACTGGAGGTTCCTACCCATAATAAAACAGCAGCTGGGAGGAGGAACTCAAAGAGTGGCAGTACAGGTATGACTGGGACTGAATAACACTACTATGGCTTGTTGTAAATTCCTTCTTACTGATATCATAACCTATAGAGTGATAATTCTTGTTCTAATTGATGGTCTTTCTCCAAAATAACTCATGGGGGGGGGCAGTGGAGTGATTCAAGTACTGGAGTGACTGTGCTTCAACTCCATAATTTTCTGCTTTGTTCAGAATCCAGTGACATGCTTCTGGAGCACCCTTCTCACTCAGTGTAATAGCAAGATGTCAGCATAGCTCCACTATGCAGCTGTAAAAATGGAAATCTAGGAACACTGTACCAGGGTAAGGGTACTTACAAGCATTTTCAGGACTTATGAAGTATTGAAGCTGGTAATGCTGGGAGTGCTGCAGTGCAATGGTTGTGGGGTGGCAGTTTTCAGAGACCTTTTGGACACTGCAGTGCTGTCCCATCTGTATGCACCTCTCTGGGTTGAGGGAGGAGGTCTCTAGACTCCATTCTGAGTTGGCTAGGATTCAGGGGATCACTTCCCCCCATACAAGGTCCACCAAGTCTGACATCATTACCCCAGAGGATGCCAGGGAGGAGGAATGGTTGGACTATGGTGTGCTCTGGAAGGGTGGGTGTGGTAGGTCAGAGGCACATTTCTCAACTGGTACCACTATGCAAATCCTACACCACTCTGGCAAGGTGGGATTGCCAGGAAAAGGCACCAATGGTAGTGGCCAGGGAGGATGTGGGGGTTTCTCTGGTACAGAGAGCCCAAAGGGGGAGTAAGTGAACCCTAGAGGAGGAGAAAGCAATGTCTGATGGGGGACTCGATTGTGAAGGGGACAGATTTGGGAATATGAAAGGGGGGGGAAGGAGGTTAGGTGCCTATGAGGTACCATGGCCCAGAGGAATAGGAAGGAGAGCCATAGGATGTCTAGGGCAGCAAGACAGGAGACAGATCTGGGTGTCATTGTCCACCTGGGGACTAATGGCCCAGCTAGGGATGAGGCTAGGATAGTGCAGGGTGAGTCTGAGGAGCTGGG
The DNA here is from genome assembly GCA_016271365.2 of Neoceratodus forsteri. Lineage (NCBI taxonomy): Eukaryota > Metazoa > Chordata > Ceratodontiformes > Ceratodontidae > Neoceratodus > Neoceratodus forsteri. The sequence continues at coordinate 1,466,642,700 of CM057450.1, read as the reverse complement.
GAGGGGTCTTATGTGGGTAGCTTGCTCAGTGGCTTTCACTGATGTGCTGCCTGTCTATGTGGGAGGTGAAGAGGGATCTTCATACCAAGACATTCAAGTAATGGTTGAAGGAATAGTACAGAGAAGAGGGGGTTGGCTACTTTGGGGACTGGGAATCCACCTGGAGGGATAAGGGGCATTACAAAAGGGGCATTACAGGAGTGATGGCCTGCATCTATCAAGGAGGGAAACCACAGTCCTCCACAAATGGTTTAGATGTTACTTTGATGAACACTTAAACTAGCCAAGTGGGGGGGGGTGCTGGAAGAAATCAGAGAGGCAGTAACTGCCCCCCCACCTCAAGCTGAAGTAGAAAGTAGGGAGAACCCAAAGGAAATGAAATTCCCAAGGTGGAAATTAATAAAGGAACCAGAGCAGTAAAAATGAAGGGGAATAGAAACAGAAGCATTAAAAAGAGAGGGAGGAAGGAGAGATGTCAAAAAGGAGAGATGGGGGTAACCAAGCAGAGTGGAAATGAAATCTGGAAGGCCACATATGTGAATGCTGAAAGTCTAAGAAATAAGATTCTGGACCTATGGAAATAATGATAGAGTCCAACCTGGATACTGTGGTCATTATCAAGTCATGGTATACTGAAAATCATTATTACTTGGTATTACTTATTTGGTATGAAAGAACAGAAGAAGGCCAGAGCCCATCGAGACTGTTCCCCACAATATGTGGGACATTATTTATCTATTATCTCTCAAGCAAACACCTAATTTGTTTTTAAAGACAGTGGTACTAGTTGTCTCTACCAATTCTTGTGGCAAGGTGTTCCATTCAATGGATGCTCTTATCGGAAAAAAGTTTTCCCTCTTGCTGGTTTTATAAGTTTTTACTTCAAGCTGTTTATTATGCAGTCTCGGAACATGTCTCCTTTTGGAGAGTGTTAGACCACATTTTTCCATTAGATCTGGTGAATTTATTAAATTAAAAACCATAAGCATAGTACCTCTTAATCTTCTAGTTTGAAGAGAGAAGAGACCAGTAGCTTTTAATCTGTTCTGATAATCCAAGTTTGTTAATCTTGGAATCATCTAGTTACTCTCCTTTGAACCTGTTCAAGAATTGCTATGTCTTTTTTGGTTTGATTCCAGAAAGGGAGCCATAGTCTAGATATCGGTTCTAATGTATGCCCTATACAATGGAATAAGGCATTGTTCAGTGCGATTAACAAAAGTGCATTTTATTTGCCTCAAAAGTCTGTTGGTCATGCAAGCAGTTCTAACACAGTGATCATTTGATGTAAGTTTATTATTAACATATATCCCTAAATCTTTTCACAATTTGATGAGTGAAGTGGTAGTCCATTTATATAATATATTGTTTTTGGATTATTTACACCGAAATGCACTACTAAACATTTGTCTTGATTAAACTGCATATGATTTTCATTTGCCCAAAGTGTTACTTTTTCCAAATCCTTCTTTAATGCAGAAATATTTTCTTGATTATTAACCTTGCTCCTCCCCCCAATGTAGTATTGTCTGCAAATTTAACCATGAAGTTATTTGGCCATGTTTGTAAATCACTGATAGAGAGATTTATTTATTTAGGGATTCGAATCATACCTTTGAGCTCAGAGCTCTTTTACAAAGGTTCCATGTCAAACAGTGACAATGACAGCAATAACAAACAGTTTACATACAATACTCGAATAGTAGGTCGCTAGTATACAATAAGGTTACAATGTCATTCATAGTACCAATGGTGATAGTACAGCATCAAGAGCATTCAGCTAGGGTAAAGGACAGTGTTTATATGTAGTGAAGGAGATAAAGAGGTGTGACACCTAGTGTGAGAGTCCAAGGAGCAGTCAAGAGGAGGGGAGACTGGGGAGGGGAGAGTGGGCGGCCAAAAGAAGTGGCTTTGTCTAGGAGATTGGGAGGTAGTGGTAGTAGGTTGGTTTTAAGGTTGATCCAGTGGGAGAAAAGGCATAGGGGGGAGAGGAAGACAGATGGATAGGGTGAGAGGGAAGAGTGGGGGTTAAAGGAAGGGGAAGGAGAATGTGGATGAGTGGACATTATGGGTGTTAGAGTCCTAGTGGCAGTCACAAACTGTCCAAATAAGAAGGTGTTGCCTTACGCCATTTTTGAATTGCGAGATGCATTGGGAGTTTAGAATGTGCACTGGGATTTCATTGAGCCAGATTAAACAATGTTGGTCCCAAGACTGACCCCTGTGGTACACCACTTGTCACACTACCCGAATCAGGCAAGATATCATTAATTCTGACTCTCTGAGAATGATTTGTTAACCAATTTAAAGTCCAGTTGACAATATCAAGTGACAAACCTAGATTGTGCATTTTAGTAATGAGTTTTTCATGTGAGACTTTATCGAAAGCTCTACTAAAGTCCAAAAGAATTACATCAGTAGGGATACCCACATCTAGTAGAGTACTTATATTATTGTAAAACTATATCAGATTGGTGGTGCAGGAATACTTGGGAGTAAACCCATGCTGATTTGAATCATAAATTCCTAATTTTTTACAATCTTGATCTATTAGAGACTTCATTACTCATTCCATTAATTTACCAGCCACTGAGGTCAGGCTAATTGGACGATAATTTTGCACAGAACCTCTATTGCCTTTTTTAAATATGGGAGTAACTAATTGCTGAATGCCAATCATTTGGTACAATGCTTTCTTGTAAAGATTTGTTAAAGATAATTGACAAAGGTATAGAAATATTTATAGAGGTTTCGATCAGAAACCATCGATGAATACCGTCTGGGCACGGACCACTATTTTTTTTTAGTTTTTTGATAGCCTGTATAATGTCAGTTGGATAGAACCTATGATAATCTATGTGGTGAACTTTAAATGTACTAATGGGTGATTTTTGAGAGAAGACAGAACAAAAGTACTTATTAAATAGATTAGAGGTTTCTATATCAGATAGAGAAGAGCCATTGGAATGGGACAAAATGTCCTTGATGCACCTTTTTTACTATTTATATAGGAGAAAAGAGATTTGTGATAGTCTTTTGTGTGAGCTAGTTTAAATTCTAGCTTTTTTTGCCAATTTAATAGAATTTTTTAAGTTTTTCACAGATAGTCTGTATTTATGTAATAGAGTAGTTTTAAATGGAACAGAACTATTCTTAAGTTTCCTAAAAAGTTTAATTTTTATTTTAATCTGATTTTTAATTGTCTTGTTGAACCAAGGGGGAATTGTTCCTTTATTATTAAATTTCCTCTTGGATGGAATAAAGGTATTTTCCAAATAATGTACAATGTTTTTAAAAAAGTCCCAAGCATGTTATGTTGTACAATTAAGAAGATTAGATTCCCAGTTTATGTTTTGTAAGTATTCATTGATTTTAGAAAAATTTGCTTTATTATAATTTTTTATACAGTATAACTTCCTTTGTGTTATTTTAAACTGTTGAATTTCAAAAAGAATAGATGAATGATCACTGGTCACAAGTGGATCCCAAATTTGTAAATTGCTAATTTGTTGCTCCATGTTAGTAAATAATAGATCCAAAATATTAAGACCTTGAGTGGGTTCAGTAACAAGTTGTTGCAATCCAGTACTAACTACCACATCTATTAGTCCTTTCTTGGAATAGGACTGTCCTGAGAATGAGTCCCAGTTAATATGAGGGAGGTTAAAGTCACCAAATATTACAGTATCTTGAGATTCTGAAAAATGTGTAATTTCTTTAAACATATCAGTTGTGTAATCTGAATTTGCAGATGGAGGTCGAATGGTTAGTTCATGGCCCTACCAGGCTATACCTTTTTCAGGAGGGACAGGATGGGAAAGAAAGAAGGGTGTGTGGTGCTTTATGTGAGTGAAGACATAGAAGCAACAGAGATATAGGGAATGCAAGGGGGAGCAGAGGTACTGTGGGTCAACCTAGAGATGTGGAATGGAGCCTCAGTTCACACTGGTGTGATCTTCAGACCTCCAGCACAGGAGGAGGAACTAGGTAAGGGACTGGTAGAAGTCATTAGCAAGATGGTAGAAAAGGTGGAGGTGCTTCTGGTGGGGGATGTGGATCTGCCGGATGTAGATTGGAACCTCTCAGCTGTGCAGGGACATACAGGATTCCTTCCAGGGAGCATTCCTCAGGCAAGTAGTCTGTGAACTGACTCATGGTGGGGCAATACTGGACCTGGTACTCACTAGTAGGGACAATGTTGTAGCCATCGAGGTGGGAGGCCACCTGGGGAACAGTGATTGCCATACAGTGTGGTTCGAAGTAAGTACAGATGTGAAATCAAATCACACAAGGGGGAGGGTCCTGGACTTTGAGATGGCAGAATTTTTAAAAAGATGAGTGAATGCCTCAGGGATGACCTAGTGGGGGGATAACCTGACTGGATGTGGGAACAGTTGGCAAAGCTGAAAAGGGCCATACTGAAGGCAACAAACCTCTGCATCAAGCAAGTGAGCCCCTGAAAAAGGAACTCATTTGTCTCAGTGTGCCAACCTGGTCACCAAAATTCAAATAAATAAATAAAAGCAAGGGAAAAAAGAGACTGCTATAGTTCTCAAAAGAGGTGGCAGAAAAGGTAAAGGCTACATGGGTAGCATTCAGAAGGTATAAGAAGATGCTGAGGGACGAGGATAGGAAGGTATATCATGGGAAACAGAGCAAAGAGCAGAGAGCAGTAAGGAGCACATAGGCACAAACTGAAAAGAGAATAGCCCAGGTAGTGACAAAGGGGGGCAAGACATTTTGTAGGTATGTAAGCGGAAGGAGTAAGACCGGGGTGGAAGTGTAAGATTAAAAAAGGAAGGGGGAACTGTGCAGAGGAGGACCAGGAAAAAGCAGACATCCTGAACAAATACATTTCTTCAGTATTCACAGAGGAATGAGAATGGAAGGGGCAGCAAAAACAGTAACAGGAGCATTGGAGTGAGACAGGTAGATACTACTCCATTTTCGGAGGGGAGACTCCTGAAGGAACTCACTAATCTGAAAGTGGACTAAGCAATGGGGCCAGGCATGGTGCATCTAAGGGCACTGAGGGAGCTCAGAGAGATGCACCTCTGAAGGTCCTGTTTAACAGCTCACTGGAAACAGGAGTGGTTATGGAGGATGATGTAGTCCCACTTCATAAAAGTGGTGGCAGACAGGGGGCTGGCAATAATAGGCCACTCAGCCTGACATCAGTGGTGAGAAAGTTAATGAAATCATTGCTGAATGAAAGGATTGTGGAATATCTTGAATCCAATGGGTCACAAGACCCAAAACACCATGGCTTCATGCGGGGAGGTCACATTAAATGAATCTGATAGATTTCTTTGACTGGGTGACCAAGGAATTAGATCAGGGTGGAGTGGTGGACATGGTCTACCTAGATTTTCAGTAAGGCTTTTGACACTGTTCCACGTAGGATGCTAGTAAGCAAGCTGTGTAGCTTAAGAGGGGGTCCAAAGGTGGTAAACTGGGTAAGAAACTGGTTAAGGAATGGGTGGCAGAAAATTGTAGTAAACAGAGTTCACTCTGACGAAGGGAGGGTGACTAGTGGGGTGCCTCAGGGATCAGTGCTGGGACCGGTTCTCATTCATGTCTTTATAAATTGCATTGCAAAGGAGTTGGAAGGGAAGGTCTGCCTCTTTGTGGGTGACACCAAAATCTGCAATAGTGTGAACACTTGGGGGGGGGAGGTGGAGCAGAGACTGGAGAAAACTCGAGGAGTGGTCAAAGGTATGGCAGCTGGGTTTCAATGCAAAAAAGTGCAAAGTAATGAAATTGGGGCACTGAAACGTAAGGATGGAGTACAAAAGGGGAGGCATGGTACTGAAGACCACCAAGCAAGAAAGTGACCTGGGGTTATCATATCGGATGGCCTAAAGATGGCCAGGTAGTGCGACAAGGCATCTGGGAGGGCTAATGGGATGTTGGGGTGCATAGTGAGGGGTATCACCAGCAGAAAGAGGGAGATGGTATTGCCTCTGTATCTCAATTATTACAAAGGGCTGCACTGGGACAGTGGTGCTTCAAGACAAAGGGTGAGCAGTACAAATTGAATGTTGAGTACTCATCACCTATATAAAAACACCCCAGGCTCTTGCATAGTTACTACATTTACTTAAGACATAAAAATAACAAAAATCAGGCAGCAATCAGGCAATCGGACCTGATGGCATACATCCCAGGGTACTTAAGGAGCTAAAGGTGGAACTAGCACAGCCATTAGCAGAACTGTTTAGTGAGTCTCTGAGCACAGGAGAGGTCCCAGAAGACTGGAGAAGGGCTCATGTGATCCCACTCCACAAGAGTGGTAGCAGGGAAGAGGCGGGGAGCTACAGACCAGTCAGTCTTACCTCAGTAGTGGGCAAGATTATGGAGGCACTCCTTAAGGAAAGGATAGTGCAACACCTGGAATCCATAGGGATACAGGATCCAAGACAGCATGGGTTTACAAAAGGAAGGTCCTGTCAAACTAATCTCATAGATTTCTTTGACTGGGTAACCAGAGTGGTGGACCAAGGGGGAGCAGTTGATGTCGCCTACTTTGACTTCAGCAAAGCTTTGACACTGTTCCACATAGAAGATTGATAAATAAGCTGGGTAGGCTCGGGGTGGTCAGAAGTTGGTCAACTGGGTGGCAAACTGGTTGACGGGCAGAAAACAGAGAGTGGTGGTAAATGGTATACAGTCAGAAAAGATGCAAGTCACAAGTGGGTACCTAGGATCAGTCCTGGGGCCAGTCCTCTTCAACATCTTCATTAGTGACCTTGCAGATGGACTAGAGGGTAAGGCTTGTCTGTTTGCAGATGACACCAAGATCTGCAACAGAGTAGATGATCCAGATGGGGTGGGCAGAATGAGAAGAGATCTGGATAAACTAGCAAAATGGTCAGAAGAGTGGCAACTGGGATTTAATACAAAGAAGTGCAAAATCATGCACATAGGGAAGAGAAACCCAGAAGTCACCTATAGGCTGGGAGGGGAGTTGCTAGCAGTCACAAAGGAAGGAAGAAAGAGACTTGGGCATCATCATCACTGATGACCTGAAATCATCCAAGCAGACCTCTAAAGCAGTAGGTAAGGCTAGGGGGGTGTTAGGGTGTATTAGTAAGGGTATCACAAGTCGTAAGAGGGAGGTAATAATCCCTCTTTACAAGACACTGGTTAGGCCCCATCTGGAGTACTGTGCAGTATTGGAGGCCACACCTTCACAAGGACATTAACCAAATTGAGGCAGTCCAGAGAAGGGCAACAAAATGGTGCAGGACTGCACTGGAAGACATATGAGGACAGATTACAGAGCTCAATATGTATACCCTTGAGCAAAGGAGGGAGAGAGGTGATATGATCGAGGCATTCAAACACCTTAAGGGCATTAACAAGGTGAAAGAGTCTAACATGTTTAAATATAAGAAAAATAGCAGGACAAGAGGACACAGCATGAGATTAGAGGGGGCTGATTAAGGGGAATGTGAGGAAATTTTTTCACAGAAAGGGTGGTGGATGCATGGAATGGCTTACCACAAGAAGTGGTGTATGAATACAGTGCAGGGCTTCAAACAGGCATGGGATAGGCATAAGGGAGCAATACAAATGACTATGAATAGATAGGCCACTGACAGAGCAAAGGCCGATGGCACATTTATAAGGTAGAAAAAGAAATGGGCAGACTGAATGGGCCTTGCGGTCCTTATCTGCCGTCAACTTCTATGTTTCTATGTTTCTTAGCACACGTCTGATGTGTTTCAGAACTGCTGGTTCCTTTATCAAAGACTTTTGATAAAGGAACCAGGAGTTCTGAAACGCATCAGGTGTGTGCTGCCTGATTTTTGTTATTTTTATGTCTTAAGTAAATGTAGTAACTATACAAGAGCCTGGGGTGTTTTTATATAGGTGGTGAGGGCTCAACTTCCAATTTGTAATATTGCCTCTGTATAAACCACTAGTAAGACCCCACTTAGAGTACTGTGTCCAGTTCTGAAGACCACATCTCCAGAAGGAGATAAAAAGAGTGGATGCAGTCCAGAGGAGGGTAACTAAAATGGGGCTGGGTCTACATCAGAAGCCCTATGAAGAGAGGCATAAAGACCTCAATAATTACACCCTGGAAGAGAGGAGGGGGTATATGATAGAGACCTTTAAATACATCATGTGGGTAAACAAGGTACAGGAGGAAAGTATTTTGCAGAACAAAAGGTGCCCAAGGACAAGGGGCCATGATAAGAAGCTTGAGGAGTGTAGATTCAGGAGAGATATGAGGAAGTACTTCTTCACAGAAAGAGTGGTGGATTCCTGGAACAGTCTTCCAGTGGAGGTGGTGGGGTGAAAGAATTTATGGGCTAGGCATAAGTGAATGTTAGGGAAAGGGAAGGGGGAGGGTGCATGGGCCAAAGATTAAGTAGGATCTGCGGTGATACTGTAGGTAGGTAAAATGGAGAGACTAGGTGGGCCAAGTTGTCCTTATCTGCCAGCAAATTCTATGTTTATATGTTTCTAAGTTTCAGTGAGCAAGCCTGCCACCAAAAAAAGAAATGTTTAATATTCTTCGTATGGAATGGATTTTTTTTACGTTAATAAAGTTGAAGAGTATGACAAAACAATTCTGCTTCCTATTAATTTTCACTGATCACTACAGATCCGTGAACATAGCAAATTATAATTGGCAGAGAAATTTTCTAGTTCTACATTATATTAACTTTTATGAGAAAATGAAGCAGTGAAGCATCCAGGCTCCTTTCTGCACAGAAACCTTTTCATGGCAGCATAGGCTACAAATTGCCGAACAGGAGATGTGATAGTAGATTATTCACTTCTTAATTGTTTGAACTGGTCTGACAGGTTTAATAGAATCCAGCTGATTTGCTCTCTTCACTTGCCAGGCTACTGAATACAATTCTTAGTTGCAGTCTTTATTGCTCTTATCCTCACCCTCCTTCTCCATGGCTTTCTCCTTCCCTAGGTCCCCTCACCCCTGCTGTAGGAGGGATTGCTCCCTCACTGACCACCTATACCTGTAACTTACAGTACTAGACTCCATAGCAGGTTTTCCAGTCAGGTGACAATGAAACATACTGATAAACGGTATGTCATTGCTTCAGCAAAAATTGTACAGTGATAAAATGGCTGGTCATTCTGGATCACTGCAATGGTCCCACTACAGTGAGACAGGACCCCGGCACAGCTTTTCGGGTCTTGTGGCCCCTCCCAAAAACACTTCTGTCATGGAGGTGATTATTTTAATGTCTGGGAGGCATGGGGGGGTGCTGCCTCCAGAAGAAAACACACTGGCATTACCAACGGCAAAATGCAGACCAGGATCACAGTTAGCATTTGCGCCGTTGCAGTAAAGCCAGTTGACAGGTTTGCTGTTGAACCGGCGTGGTGAAACCCTGATAAACTAATATCTAGCTGGTGGTCTGGGAAGCTAGATAAGGTTAAGGCCACACATGAGACATCAGAAGTGTGGTCTGGACCACCTAGCCAGCACATTTCAGTGTTCTCAGCTGTCAAGGAGGAGCTTAGGGATGGGGAGATCTGTTGTACCTGATCCACCCCTTTGATTACCAGGGGAAGTCATATAGTGGCAGGTATTTTAAATCCTTACCAGAGGAAATGGGCATCCCTTTAGCTTTTCAAAACTGAAGGAGTTTGATTATTTTGTGAAAAATTGCTTTGTCCTTTATTTAAAAATAACTGTAAAGCTGAAAAATACAGCTTTAAAACACTGTTTTTTTTTTTCTTAATAGGAACGAACTAAATATTTTCTATGAGAGCCACTATCACTTTCTACATCACATTACACATAAAGAGCAATGTGTTTGTTATCATGTGTGGAGTAAATTTGTTATAAAAATAGCATTACATTAGGTGGGTGAACATTTTTTTTTCAAATTCAGTAAGCTTTATTTATTTTCCACCATTTCCATCAAAAGGATGTAGGCAATGTTGTTGTACAAAAGCATACACATTGTTTGACACATATATATAGCGTAGAAACTGTCTATATGAATCTAGGAAACAGTGACAAGATGATAACAGCATGTGAATTACTGCAGACTAAGCAACCCTCCCTTCACCCCTACCCCCCCAGAAAGCTCTTCCCCCCCTCCCTGGTACACACAACTATACAAGTTAATCAAGGGAATTTAAACAAGGTCAGATAGAGTAGCAGAGAGATATGATAAGTTTAACTGCTGCTACCAATATCATATCCTCGACTAGTCTAATTAAATTGTTGATAGAGTGTGGAAGGGGGACCATACTGATTGGTAGCAATGAGGTCTATTAGTCATCTGAGCAATAACATTTTCTGTCTGTAAGGCAAAAAGAACTTTGTGGAGCCATTCTACTTGGGAGAGGACCACCTGGTCAAGCCAGTGTCTTAGTATTATCTTTTTAGCACATAGGGAGATAATGGCCATATATTTACACTGATTGCCTATCAAAATTTTATCATAATCCCCCAGAATGCAGATCTCTGGTGTAAAAGCATCTGAAAGACCCAATAAAGGGTTTAATTTAGTCTTCATTTCATTCCAAAATGGTGAGACTTTTTCACATTCCCATAATATGTGCAACAAGGTACCAAGTTGCGTCCCACACCTGGAACACAAATTGGAAGAGAGTTGTCCCATTTTGTGCAATTTGACTAGGGTATAATGTAGATCATGAATTACAAAGAATTGTAGTAGGCGGTACCTGTCCCATTTCACATCTTTGTAGAGACAAGTCCATATAATGGGCCAGGACCTCATGCCTGAGGAAGCAGGAGGTAGTGTTCTGTCCCATGAGTAGTGTAGCTGCGGGCTGGACTCTTCCAAGAAATCTCTCAGAAGATGATAGAAAAAAGAAATGAAATGTGAAACAGAAGGGGATATAGTGATAGATAATATAGGTCTTACTAGGTATTGCTCCCAGGACCCAGACCCAAAGTGATGATAGAGCATGTGTGAGAGCTGAAAGTACTTAAAATAATAAATAGGAGGCAAATTGTATTTGACACAGGCTTCCTGGAATGTCAACAACTTATGGTCCTTCAGAAGGTCGACTACCTTGAGTTTGGGAGTAAATGGCCAGAACTGCTCATTAAGAGGTTTACCACCAATTGTAAAGTTAGGGTTTTTAAGAACAGGCTGTGATACATTTCACTAAAGATATGTGGAGTGCGGCATTTAACATAGTATATATCTGAAGGGTAGTCATAATGGGTGTATGGAGCAGGTCTTTAGGAATACCCTTGGAGGGAACATATATAAGTGCACTAAGATCAAGACCCTGAAGAGAGCAAAGAGTTTTCTCAATTTGTAGCCACTGCGGGGAATATGACGGGGGGGTGGGCATAGATGGTATCTCTTTATTCCATTGTAGAAGAACCGAACATGTGACTGAATAATAGTAGAGAAGAAAGTCAGGTATTTGTAAACCACCTTTGAGTTTACTACATTGTAGCTTAAAAAGAACTCTCCTAGGTTTTTTATTGCCCCGTAGAAAGTTAGATATTATTCGGTTTACTTGTAAGAATCAGGATTTCAGGAGAAAGAGACTGGTCATTTGCAGAGGGTATAACAAGTGAGGGAGAACATTAATTTTTATTACATTTATGCACCCCCAAAGTGATAAGAGAAGTAAGGTCCAGCAGTTTAAGTCTGTTTTAATTTGAGTAAGGGTTCTGTCAAAGTTATATTGTTTCATATGTGAACTAGAAGTGGAGAGATAAATCCGAAGGTATTTCATGTTATCCTGGGCCCATTGTAGACCCAGATGAGATAGATATCTCAGAAGAGAATGTATGAATATTAAGGGGCATTACTTCCATGTTGTACACATTAAGCTTATAATTGGAAATTCTACCGAAGTCCTCAATGATAGATAAGGTGGCTTTAATTGACGCAGACGGGTAAGAAATATGAAGCAATATATCATCAGCATAGACTGATATTTTGTATTCATTAGGTCCAACAGCAATTCCTGAGACTAAAGGGGATACATTAATACAGTGAATAAGTGGTTCCAGATAGAGATCGAACAGAAAGGGGGAAAGAGGGGAGCCCTGCCTGATGCCTTGTTGCAAAATGAAGGAGTGTGACAAAAAACCATTACAAAGCACTCGAGCCATGGGGTGCGTACACAAAACTTTAATCCAGTTAATATATTGTGGAGGGAGTTTATATTTAGGAAGGAGGTAAAATAGATAATCCCAAGAGACATTATCAAAAGCCTTCTCTGCATCCAGGGAAACCAATGCAGCTAGGATTAGGGAGTCCCTGGATGCAGAGATAAAGTGTGCCAGTTTACGCATGTGATCTGAGGAGTACCTGTCTGTCACAAAAGCCACTTGATCTGGACTTATCAGACATTGCCATACTTTGGCAAGTCTATTAGCTAAAAGTTTAGCCAGTATTTTAAAATCTACATTTATCAAGGAGATGGGACAGTAATTAAAGACAAGGAGAGGATCCCTCCCAGGCTTAGGGAGAACTACTATCGTGGTTTCTGAAAGGGAGTGGTCAGACATACCGTATTCATAGAGATAGTTATATGTATCTAATAGAATTGGGGACAGTTGTTTTTTATAAGCTTTATAAAATTCTGAGGTGTAACCGTCTGGACCTGGTGTTTTGTTGGACGGCAGTGTGTCAATAACAGAACATATCTCAGAAACCAAAAGGGGAGCTTTTAGGACAGTTATCTGTTGTTCTTCCAAATACGGGAGCTGAATATTTTGTAAAAAAACAGTCTGCTACTTCTGAGCAAAAAGGGATGTTTGAACAAGAGTATAAGGTGTGATAATAGCCCCAGAAGCAGTTAAATATGTCTTGAGGAGAGGTGACCGGAAGTCCAGCAGCATTAGGAATGGAAGGTATTATCCTATTTGCAGCTTTAGTCCATAGCCAAAGGGCAAGGAGTTTGCCTGCTTTATCTCCCTGATCAAAGTAGTGAATCTTAGATCGCTGGAGGAGATGTTCGACTTTTTCAGTTAGTAAATTGTAACGGTCTCTGAGAATTTCTAGATTGGCAAGAATATCCAGAGAAGGGGAAGTAGGAAGCGACAGTTCTACTTGCCGCGTTTCTTGAAGAAGATGAGAGGTAACCTGGGGGGCAAGTTTTTTCTTAATAGTAGTCAAACAAATTATCTCACCCCTAAGCATACATTTTAGGGGTCCACAGAGCACATCCAATTTGGGCATGGTAGGGGAGTTAATATTTAGAAAGGTAGTAATAAAAGTCTGGAGATGAGACTTAAGGGTATCAGATCTGGCAGAAAATAAATGTAACCTAGGTATGATTCTAGATTTAGAATTGTTGAGAATCATGTCAGTAAATCTGCCTTTTTTTAGCAAGAAGGGAATGCAGCTTAATTAGTAGAGTCCAGCTATGAGATCCTAGAAATCTGGGTTTGGATTTCACCTCTACTGCCATGGCATACCCACTGCTTATACTCTACTATTAATGTCTGCCACACAAAATGGCAGCTTTAAGAGAGGCTGGGATAGACATAGAGAAAAGGTAAGGATCATGGGTAGGGAGGATGGGAGAAGTGGGCAGGGAGGGAAGGGACAGTAGCTCAAGGTGTGTATCCTGGAATACAAGCAGACTGGATCAACCAAATGGCTTTCTTCTGCTGGCTTCTTTGTATGTTCATATTTTCATCAAACTCCCTCAGTCCTGGTTACAAGTACTGTATTTCACTCTTTAATGTAACAGCATTCATTGCACAGTGTTGTGTTTGTTTTACATTTATGCATGTTGCATTCCAATGTATTTTGTACCTTTTCTTATGCATCTATGTTCAATGCATTTCATTGTATTTCTAACTTGTGTAGACACCTGCTCCATTCTTAAGTTATGTAATTGTGTTTGTCTGTATTCATATATGCCATCTTCATGGCCCTGGTCACGCCTGAAAATGGTCCATGGGATCAGTGCACCTACTTGGTAAACAAAAAAATAAATAAAATACCCACTGTATAAACTTAAAATTTGAATATCCTCTTTTTCCTCTTCAAACAATCACACACACACACACACACGCAATCACACACACACGCGCATGCGCACACACACACACACACACAAACATGCGCACACACACACACACACACACAAACATGCACACACACACACACATACACACATACACACACACACACTTTCATCTCATTCACCCCTCCTACGTTTGTCTTGATTTTCCTGAATCTCGTTCTATGTACAGTATCCATGTAAGCCTAAATGCCAGCTGTTCTTGGTGTATAAAGCATTTTGGTACACAGTTTGAATGAAAGGCACTCTATAAAAAACAAATCCCTTTCTTTTCCTTTATAGTAATCATAATGAGACTTTGGGATCTTCTTGACATAAAATCAGAAGAAAAAACTATCTTAATTCTTATCTCCATCGCAACCTGTACTAACTACTGTGGTTCACTATTTGTTGGCCTACCTTTACCATTTCTGTTACTATTTATGGTCTAATCCATGACCCACATTCTGATAACCATACGCACTTCTGATCATAACACATAAATCCTGGCGGGCCTGCTTTGGCTTCCAGTTGCTTCAAGAACTGAGCTTATGATTTTGTTTTTATTATGCAAAATCATGTATGAGTTGACTCTAGAGCTGGGTGAATACCATCTTCTACCATTCATGAAATGCCAGAGGATAGTATGTCTTTCTGCAGGCCTGTATATTCAAGATAGTTTGTTACCCACTCTTATGCTTCCTCCTGGGGTTCTCTAATCACTCTACTACCCAGGTTATCTAGTGATTTTGTTTCCTCTTCCTATGGGATCACTGAATAACCTGGACAGCTGAGTGGGTAGGGAATCCTTTTAAAGAGCTAGTGTACTGCTTGGAAATAATAGTAATTTTCAGATGCAGTCAGCAATCACTTCCAGTATCTGAAGTATTTTTTTCTTTTCTGTTTGTTAATTAGAAGATTTTCCACCTGGCAGTACTGGGGTGTTGTGTGGAGCAGCACTCGGTCTGGAGGAAAAAAAAGTCAGTTCTGTTCCTCCCACTACATCATCAGAAATGAGACCAAACACCTTGAGGCACCACAATCCTTGCAGCCTGAGCAGTGACTTTCACAAGCTACCAATCAAAATGCAGGAAATTGTGACATCACTAGTAACCAGGGAGAGCCAGTCCCTGCTGCTTCATGTGAAAGTGAAACCTGGCAGTGAGAAATGGTTCTCATTGGTTGCTAGTGATGTCATAGTCAGTGTGGTTTCAGTGTTGATGTAGTGGGAGGAACAGAACTGACTTTTTTTTCCTCCAGACAGAGTGCTGCTCCACACATCACCCCAGTACCTCCAGGTGGAAAATCTCCTAATTAGCAAGCAGAAAAGAATAAATACAGGAGATATAAGAAGCGATAACTGACTACATCTGAAAGTTACAATTAATTGCAGGCAGTTTCCAGGCAGTACACTAGCTCTTTAAGTTAGCAGATATTTTCGCCGCATACTTATTCATACCTGCTTATGAAGCAGGGGGCAGGCATTAGGGACCTAGAGTCCCTTCAGACCTTACACTACTATATTACTATGACCCATCAGATTTCTGGGCGTTGGAACTACGTAGTCTGCTATTATCCATCTAGGACAGAATCTATTTGAGGAAACTATCCTGATGATCTATTGTTTTACATAGGGTAATTTAACCAGATAACTTGTGTCATATGCAATCTTTTTAAATGGGTTGTAAATGAACAGGTCAGGATAATCACTTGATAATGGCACTAGCAGCAGGAGTACTAAGAGTACTTACAGTAATCTGCTATGTACACACTTGGATGGCTCCTCAGTACCTGTGTCACCTCCTTTTCTCTTTTCCCTGTCCAATGCCTGATCAGTTCCCCGTGAATGTCTTCCAACTGCTCCAACTATTCATTGCTGGATACAAGGTTTTCAGCTTTGGTGTCCCTTTCTTCTGGGCCATCATCATGTACAATTATTAACCTAGCTCTTGAGCATAATGTCCATCAATCATGTACCCTGTCCTTGGCATACTTTTCATTTATGTTGTTTATTGTGCAGCATATGAGGTACAGTATTTATATTAAAGATGTTCTATAAGCCCCTCGCTATCATATTGTATTTTTGTAGTTACAGAAAAATAATAAGCTCGAAAGGCATTCATAGTTGGTGGGTGTGTGGGGATAAAACCCTTTCAGACAGCAGTTTTTTGACTGAGTATTGTGAATAATTCAGAACATGGCTCTGTAGAAGAAATATTAGCACAAGTCCACTGAATGGCATTGAATAAGATGACATGCTTACTGAGTATTTCAAAACATACAGAATAGCACATTGTATTCAGTTATATTTAATATGAAATTGGTCATTCGCCAAAAATGTTGACCCCCCCCATGCACAGAAGAGCTGTGCCCATGTAACTCACGTTGTCTAAGCTGCAGTACAAGAGCAAATACTGGTGCATCAAATGCATCATCTGTAGCTATCTACTCTGTCCTCCTGGAGCTAATAACTCCAGCCAGTACTGAAATATGTCCTGCATATAAATCCCATACACAGATTTTTTCTAGTTCACCAATATACTATAGCAATGAGTAACTAGTCACACCTGATGCCCTTCATCTAGCGGTCTCCTTCTCGGTCCTCTCCCTTCTAGATTATGGCATGCTTATCTATAGCACTGCCAGCTCCTTGGCTTTAACTAGACTTAAGCTCTCCCTTAAGAAGGCCTGCCGCCTCATCCTGGACTGTGATCGCCTTACCCACACATGCTCCCTTTATAATGCCACTAACTGGCTAAACCTGGATAACAGAATCAGGTATCATACTTGCCTCATGGCTAAAAAAATTTCACTTGGCCTCGCCTCCCCCAGTCTCTCACCTCTAATACAACAGACCCCATCGCATCACCACACCCATAACTCCAGCAAGCAACTCCTCATAGTTCCCCGATGCCGCACCTCCCAATTCCAAAGGACCTTTAGCTACTGAGCCCCTTCCTGGGTAAATAACCTGCCTTATGCTCTCATGAACATGAATAGAATTGACCCCTACAAAGCTTACCTTAGAAACCATCTTCAGTCCTCTAATCCCTGTGATTGCCACTGAACTAATCCCTGCCCCTCCCCCCTTGTCTATGGCCTCTGGCCTGCCAAACCTTCTATCTGAAACTCTCTGAACTAGTTCCTAATGGGAGCTTAAATATGTATTGCATATAAAGACTAATTCCATGAATCTACTATTATACTAAATGTTAGCCTGTTATTGTATCACTTGTATCGTGCCTGTTTGCTTATGTACCTTTGTATTTGCTCTGTACTGTTCTCTCATGTTTTTCCTGTACTGACGTGGAACCTTTGGAAAAGGGTCTTTGACTCAAAGGTATTTTCCGAATCATCAATAAATAAATAAACAAATAAATGTGGCTCTGGTGCTCTTCTCTGGTGGTATCTGAAAGAAATCTACTAGCACACTGGCAAAAAGAAAACACCCCTCTCTGTAATGTATGCAGCCAACAGCAACTTACCCTATTAAGAGTGGCAGGGGACTTTGTAAGGGATCCTGTGACAATGGAACTTCCTAGAGAAAAATGGTAGCCAAAGCACAGAAAAATGGTTCATAGACACATGATGCAGCATACACTAGGTGTATTATATATACTCACAAGTCCTATCCTAGATCCCTACAGTCCACTGTATCAGTCAAACTGACTGTCACATAAATACAGCCCTGGGTGTCCCTCACCTTAAGTCACAGATGTATGGAACTCCAGACCAGAATCCTTATATTAGATAAACTGCCCCTTGCCCTCCAGTGCAAATGTTAGGTAATGATTCTATTCAGTCTCCTTTGGGTAAAACACATGCTGCCATCCTTTTAGTGGGGTAACATAGGTATCCCCAACCATTTTCCTGTATCTTTACATCCCACCTGCACTAGATTTTACACCTGCACTTTTAACTATGTAATAGCTATGTAAACCATACAATGCCTTATACTAAATATGCTGTATCTTGCATTGTTTGACTGTAACATGTTCACTTGTTATCTGAAGTTTGCCTTACTTAACATGACAGCATTGTAAATTAGCTCTGTTCAATGGTTTTTATCCTGAATCAAAACTGAATCAAATTGACTATATATATATATATATATATATATTTTAGTGCTACCATAGTTAGGGTCGAGTACCCCATTTAAGGTTAAATGGTGAAATTGTGCACCTTAATAACTTTGCCACTGTTCAACAGATTTGCCTGAAATTTGGCAGGCATGGGACGTAACCATAGATCTTGGGATGTGCTAACTTTTGTACCAGTCAGATATACGGCTGTGGAATTATTAAGCGACATCTTGGGGTGCATTTACGGTTTTAAGCGCATTCTTTGCTAGCAGCTATAGGTTGCACGGTTTGTGCAACCAGTCCAAAAACTTCAGGGAATGTGTGGTCAGGGTCCCCAATGTGCCTTATGAAGATTTCGTGAAAAAATATTGAACCGTTCAAAAGTTATTCAGAGAACAAGTTTCCCATTATAGTCAATGAGGAAAGTTAACAAAATATTCGACAGTGTCGCAAATGCACTTTTTAGTGTTGCAAATGACCCCAGTAGTGTTGCAAATTTGCCATTTTGTTTTCAGTTACTGATCACAG
Source organism: Neoceratodus forsteri (assembly GCA_016271365.2). Classification (NCBI taxonomy): domain Eukaryota; kingdom Metazoa; phylum Chordata; order Ceratodontiformes; family Ceratodontidae; genus Neoceratodus; species Neoceratodus forsteri. Next base: position 1,466,624,089 of record CM057450.1, on the reverse strand, counting down.
AAATGCTTGGCATTTAAAATTGGGACCATCTAGGGATATAATTCTTTTTGTGTTTACCTAGTCGAGCCCTGAGGATGCTAGCCATGTCTTTATTTTGGGGTTAAACACCCCAGAAATACGTTTTTCAAATTTCTGGGAAAAGTAGTGTCACAAAGTAGTGTCGCACCTGTGACACTGTCGCACGTTTTTGTGAAAGGTATCGCAAATCACAACACTACTTTTCACCACTATGGCCAAACTGACAGGAATTGTTTGCCACCCTCCTGCAAAAGAACAGTTTGGTCTTTTGGGCTGAAATTTGGAGAAAAGAGAGCCAACATCCCACAGCTGTGCATTCCGGTGGCTTGGTGAAATAATATTACACAGCTGCACAGTTATGGCACTCTGAATTTGATGTTTTTTTCCATAGACTAACATTACAGCATCCACCACATAACAGGAATTCTTTGCCACCTACTGCAAAATAATGGTTTGGTCTTTTGGGCTGAAATTTGGAAGGAAGAAAGCCAACATGCCACAAATGTGCCTTTTTGTGATTTGGTGAAAAAATATTACAGGGTGGCAAAGTTACTGTACTCTGAAGTTCATGTTTTTTTTCCCTAGGATAACATTACAGTGTCTGCTGTGCCTTTTGGGGCTTGTATCTCGGAAACGGTGTGAGATACGGACTTCTTATTGGAAAAATGCTTAGCCCCCAAACAGGGACTAAATCTAAAACTAGCCAGGAAAGTCATAATTCATACAAAATTGCAATTATTTTGCTACGTTGTACGGTTCCTGAGATATAAGCAATTTAGTATTCCAACTCCTCATTTTCTGCTCCGAGCCCCATTATTATGCATACATTCTTTGTACTCACTGTGTTTCTCTATGCAGCTGTTGGAGAAAACCAGGGTGTGTGTTTACGTTACTGTTACCCTTACTGTTTCAGCTTGCTTTTCCGTACCCATTTGTATTACCTTTCCCGTGTACGCCACCGTGTCCGTTACCCTTTGCGTTTTCATTTGCGCTTGTGTTTGCATTACTGTTACCATTTGCATTTCCACTTCTGTTTGTCTTTGTGTTTACATTTGCGTCACCATGTGCATTTTCATTTGCATTTGCGTCCGCCCTTCCATTTGCGTTTATGTTTGTTTTTCGTTTGGCGTCATCATTGCTCTTACCGTTACACTTTGCGTTTCCATATGCACTTGCATTCGTGTTTCCGTTTCTGTTTCCTTTGGTGTTATTTTTGCTGTTACCATAACCATTTGTGTTTCCAATTGTGGTACTGTGACTGTGTGCATTACGGTTTGCGTTTCCATACGTGCTTGCATTTGATTTCCATTTCTGTTCCCTTTGGTGTTATTGTTGCTGTTACTATTACCATTTCTGTTTAAAATGTAGTACCGTCACCGTGTGCATTACGGCTTGCATTTCTGTACGTGCTTGCATTTGTGTTTCTCTTTGCTTTGCCATTATTTTTGCTGTTACCATTATCATTTGCATTTGCAATTGTGGTACCGTGACCATGTTCGTTGCGCTTTGCTTTTCCGTATGCACTTGTGTTTGCCTTTGCGTTTCTGTTTCCTTTTCCATTATTGTTGCTGTTACAGTTACCATTTGCATTTACAATAATGGTACCATGACTGTGCGCATTACCAGTTGCGTTGTCATATGTGCTTGCGTCTCCGTTTGCGTGACTGTTTGCTTCGGCGTCAATTTCCCCTTGCGTTTCTATTAATGTTTGCTTTACCATTTACGGTTTTGTCACCATGTGCTTAACTGTTAGCGCTAGTGTCTGAGTACCAGTTACCATTACTATGTCTCATGAAATCATGTGGTGGGAGTGTGGGGCCTGAAGGGTCTGTGCTCCTACCACGACATTCCATTCACTATTTATAGTCCTTCTTCTCAAAACAAAGGGAAATTCATGGCAAAAAAATCCATTTAATACATCAGTTAGGGTTGTTCCACAGTGACAAATGTGAGGAAATTCGGTGGTAGGATTGAAAGCCCCCCTTGCACCACCCCAGCATGCCCCCCAACCGGCATCAGGGTGTGCGTTGGGGTTGTTGGTCCTAACTCTCACCCAGTCTCCTATACCTCACCTTGTTTACACATGTGATGGTGTGAGAGTTGAGGGCCGATGGACCCATTGCACACCCTGATGCGGTTGAGGCGGGCTGGGGTAGTCGGGTTCTCACCCCAACACTGAATTTCTCACTTTGTAGCTGTGAACAACCCTACTGATGATTAACAGAGTTTTTTGCCATGAATGAATATATATATATATATATATATATATATAATCATTGCAAAAACTACATAGACTTCAGGGTTGAAGAATGCAAAGTAGACAAATGCTGTAACAAAATAAAAAACATTAGGGTTTGATTTTCATACAGGTGAGGGGCCTTAGTCCCATCCCACAGCCCTAGCCACAGGACAAAACCTCTGCACTTGCAGTATTATATATTTTCAGCCAGTGCAGCTCCGGGAGATGTTATGCCTGGTCCCACCAGGAATAGCTTTTACCCACAGTTGCACCAAAAAATGGCCTGCAAGTGGCCATAAACTGTGGAGCCGGTCATAAACCAGCTGCATGTTTGAGAATACTGCAGCTGTGGGAAAAACTACAGCTCCACAAGTGGAGACCCACTTGTGCCAGTTTTTTTCCTGTAGCTGTGGACATTTATGTGACTTTGGAAATTTATGCCACTACTGTTTGGAGTCTCTGGAGTCTTTGTGAATTGGTGGTGTGGGGTTCCCTGGGGTTGTCAGTCCTCATGCTCACTCTTTCTTTCTCCTCAGCCCATAGCCTTCTGTTTGAAACACAAGGTACAGCTTCAAGCCAGTGTCTCATAGACACCTACTCTTTAGAGGTAGAGAAGTATGTCTTACCACATGTGACCAACAGAATCAGTCATAGCTTTATTCACGCAGGGCCCTGCATGATGGACTGAGGCTGGAGGTCCGAGATTAGAATATCCCATATTGTGAGCAGGGCACAATTAAGGATACATTGAAACTAAACGGGCACCGCAGGAAGGAGCGGATCAGTGGGGCCTCCACAAGGTGATCTCATTTACAGGGGCACTAATAATTTAACTTGTTATAACAAGTTAAACAAAGCACAATTAAACCATTACTTGCATTTTTTTCCTTTTTTTTCCCTTCTAATTACTCTGACTAGGTTAAAAACCCAGCAACTTATTTGGAATGGATTTCATTAACTGCAGGTACTGTGGAACAATTTTCAGAAGGACAGTCTTACAGGATTTAGGACACTGTCCTACATGCTGGACCTTTGGAGATCTTAGGTCTCAGCTCTGGGCAGCATGGGCAGAGATTGCACGCCTCAAATTTCATATTGAAGAGGAAATACATTATAAGAACCACCCGCCATTTCCCCAGCATCCAACAGAAAAACCTCGACCGCAGAGGGTAGTTGGTCCAGGAGGTTGGCAGGTGGTTAGGAGGAGCAAATCAGGTGCCCCATCACTCTCTGCTCTCCAACACATTACCTCCAAAAAACCATATAAACACTACAAACAGGTATCTGCCTCTATCTCTGAAATCAAATAAAGAGGCAGAAGACACTGCAGAGCAGGACACTGCGGCACAGGAGCTAGCACAACAATACTCACACAAATCAGGAACCAAAACTAAACAAGCACAAAGGAAACCCAAAAAACTTCTGATCATAGGAGACTCCATGATTCGGGGAGTTGATAAGCATCTCCAGCCAGGGGTGATGGTCAGATGTCTCCCAGGTACATCAGCATGGAGAGACACTGACCGCATTGCTAAAATTGTTCACAAAGCAGGAGAAAACATTGATGTCCTAGTACACATAGGGACTAATGATCTCGCCAGCCGGTCAGTTGTGGAGACCAAGGAACACCTGACTAAGCTGGGTGACAAACTATCATCTATTTCATCCGGCATCTCCTTCTCTGAGATCCTGCCAGTCTGGGAGAAGGGAGCAGATGTACGGAAGGTCAGAGAAGGGAGATAGGGAGCTAAACACGTGGCTCAAGGACTGGTGCCAGGAAAAGGACACAGATTTGTAGGGAACTGGCAACAGTTCTGGGAGCAAAAGTTCTTTAAATTTGATGGACTGCATCTGACTAAAGAGGGAGTCAGTGCATTGGGGCAGAAGTTTGACGTCTTTGCAGAATATTTAAACTAGCAAATGGGGAGAGGGGTGCAGCACCCCATACGTTGAATGGGAAGAACACCCCTCCCCCCTCAGCTAGTGGTCAAACAGGAATTCAGCGTGTTTGTCGTTCATTTGCATCACCAGGTAAGAAAAAAGGTTTGTCTCCCCATACGATGCACAGGGGTAATGCCAAACTTCACCCAACAACTAACACACCAAAATCTGGCCAATGGAAAATCATGTACACAAATGCTCACAGCCTGGGAAATAAGATCCCAGACCTGCAGGCAATAATGTCAGAGGCTAAACTGGACATAGTAGCAATTAGTGAGACGTGGTTTACCAGTAACCACACTTGGGAGACTTCAGTACCTGGCTATGTATTGTTCAGAAGAGACCGAGGTGCAAAAAGGGGGGGAGGAGTGGCCCTGTATGTTAATGAAAATATCAAAGCTACAGAAATTCAGAATACACATAAGGAGCCAGAAGAACTGTGGGTTACCCTGAAACAGGAAATGGGACAGCCATAAGAACTGGGGTTGTCTACAGGCCCCAGACCAGAGGGAGGACATAGACACATTACTGTTAGAAGATATACAAAACATGACAGCTAAAGGAGGTTCTGATAATGGGAGACTTCAACATGCCAGATACAGATTGGTCAATACCAGCAGGAACATCTGCCAGAACTAGACTCATAGTGGATTCCCTGCAGGGGGAGGGCCTCAAACAACTGGTACAGCAACCCACAAGAGACAGGGCTATCCTAGATCTAGTACTGACTAACAAAGAAGGGATCACAGATCTCCAGGTAGAAGGTCACCTGGGGGGCCAGTGACCATCACATGGTATGGTTCAATTTGGCTACTACATCTAAATCATCCCATTCCAAGGCAAAAATATGGGACTTCAGAGGAGCTGACTTTGATAAGATGGCCAACAGAGTTAAGCTAGCCCTGGCAAAAAGAAACACAGGTGAGGAGGTACAGGCAAAGTGGGCAAGCATTAAGGATACAATACTTGAAGCAACATCCCATTGTGTTAGACAGAAAAGGAAGTGCAAAAGAAGAAGGAAACCACTTTGGTTCTCAAATACAGTAGCAGAAAAGGTCAGAGCCAAAAGGCTGGCCTTCAGGAAATATAAGGGAACACAGCGGGATGAAGATAGGGAGGCATACCAAACTGCCCTAAGGGAAGCAGGTAAGGCAGTAAGGCATGCAAAGTCCCAAACTGAGGAAACACTAGCACGAACAGTAAAAGAAGGTGACAAGACTTTCTATAGATACATTAGTGAAAGGAGAAAGTCCAGAGGGGGTATTGCTAAGCTTAATGGAGAAAAGGGAGCATGTGAGGAGGAGGACCCTGTAAAGGCATCTATCCTAAACAGATACTTTTGCTCAGTATTTACTGAAGAGAAGGTAGGGCAGGGCCCACAGCTCAACATCATGGACACAGGGAGGGAGGTGAGCACTACTCCTTCACAAAAGAAAGGGTCCTACAAGAGCTTGCTAAGCTCAGGGTGGATAAGGCAATGGGACCTGATGGCATACATCCCAGGGTACTTAAGGAGCTAAAGGAGGAACTAGCAGAGCCATTAGCAGAATTGTTTAGTGAGTCTCTGAGCACAGGAGAGGTCCCAGAAGACTGGAGAAGGGCTCATGTGATCCCGCTCCACAAGAGTGGTAGCAGAGAGGAGGCGGGGAACTACAGACCAGTCAGTCTTACCTCAGTAGTGGGCAAGATTATGGAGGCACTCCTTAAGGAAAGGATAGTGCAACACCTGGAATCCATAGGGGCACAGGATCCAAGACAGCATGGGTTTACAAAGGAAGGTCCTGTCAAACTAATCTCATAGATTTCTTTGACTGGGTAACCAGAGTAGTGGACCAAGGGGGCAGTTGATGTCGCCTACCTTGACTTCAGCAAAGCTTTTGACACTGTTCCACATAGAAGATTGATAAATAAGCTAGGGTAGGCTCGGGTGGGTCAGAAGTTGGTCAACTGGGTGGCAAACTGGTTGACTGGCAGAAAACAGAGAGTGGTGGTAAATGGTATACAGTCAGAAGAGATGCAAGTCACAAGTGGGGTACCTCAGGGATCAGTCCTGGGGCCAGTCCTATTCAACATCTTCATTAGTGACCCGCAGATGGACTAGAGGGTAAGGCTTGTCTGTTTGCAGATGACACCAAGATCTGCAACAGAGTAGATGATCCAGATGGGGTGGGCAGAATGAGAAGAGATCTGGATAAACTAGCAAAATGGTCAGAAGAGTGGCAACTGGGATTTAATGCAAAGAAGTGCAAAATCATGCACATAGGGAAGAGAAACCCTGAAGCCACTTATAGGCTGGGAGGGGAGTAGCTAGCAGTCACAAAGGAAGAAAGAGACTTGGGCATCATCATCACTGATGACCTAAAATCATCCAAGCAGACCTCTAAAGCAGTAGGTAAGGCTAGGGGGGTGTTAGGGTGTATTAGTAGGGGTATCACAAGTCGTAAGAGGGAGGTAATAATCCCTCTGTACAAGACATTGGTTAGGCCCCATCTGGAGTACTGCGTGCAGTATTGGAGGCCACACCTTCACACGGACATTAACCAAATTGAGGCAGTCCAGAGAAGGGCAACCAAAATGGTGCAGGGACTGCATCAGAAGACATATGAGGACAGATTAACGGAGCTCAATATGTATACCCTTGAGCAAAGGAGGGAGAGAGGTGATATGATCGAGACATTTAAACACCTTAAGGGCATAAACAAGGTGAAAGAGTCTAACATGTTTAAATATAAGAAAAATAGCAGGACAAGAGGACACAGCATGAGATTAGAGGAGGCCGATTAAGGGGAATGTGAGGAAATTTTTCACAGAAAGGGTGGTAGATGCATGGAATAGCTTACCACAAGAAGTGGTGGCTATGAATACAGTGCAGGGCTTCAAACAGGCATGGGATAGGCATAAGGGAGCAATACAAATGACTATGAATAGATAGGTCACTGACAGAGCAAAGGCCGATGGCACATTTATAAGGTAGAAAAAGAAATGGGCAGACTGGATGGGCCTTGCGGTCCTTATCTGCCGTCAACTTCTATGTTTCTATGTTTCTATGTTTCTGTGTTTCTATTTTAAATCATGCCAACAGCAACAGTGTGGAATTTAAATATAGTGCCATAGGAATCAACACCAAAATGAACCAACACATTGAGTATTGCACCTCAAGTTTAAAAATTATCTGCTGGAAGTAACCCCATCTACAACCCCAACAGTTCTGATTTGTGCATTGGAACCAATAATATAATAAAAATATTACCCACTGTTGTTTTGACCAATGTTAAAGTATTGCTTTTTGCTCCCTCCATTTCCCTGCTCTCCAGTCCCACCCCGACAGTCAGTGTAACTGTGGCTGTACCCTTCCTACAATTATGTACCTGTCTTTGATTGTTGTACTCTACCAGTTCATGCCTGAAAATAGTCATTTCATGGCTAGTGCACCTAGCCGGTTAACAAAAACTAAATAAATAAATAAAATTAGGAGGCTAGGAAAACAGCTTCATTTTTACAAATGATGAAAATACTGCCCTCAGAAGTCATGTGGTACATGATTGCTGGGTGGCACATCCCCTCTTTCCCAGGGAGCGCAGTCCCTCACCAACATTATGGACTCCACATCCATTCTGCCCCTTGTGGGTTTCCAGGGCTTGTACTTGAATGCGCAGCTGTCTAAGGTAGCAGCCCACTAAGCTGCGGCCACATCACTGGCCTATTAAAAATATGTGTATTTGGAGGAGGCAATCATTAACTTTACAAGAACAGGGCCAAACATAACACAACCTACAACATGCAGACTTGTTTCCTGAGTTGCTGAAGCTACAGTCGGCACTGAATTAGAACAATATTAAAAACAAGCACAGCAGACCTAAAGCTGATTGCTGTACAGTACAAGTAGCACTATATCCAACATTTTTTATTTGCATAAATAACCACAATCAATCTAGATAAGCAGGCAAATAAGAAAACACTGTTTGGAGTACTGTATTACTGAAAAAACAACTGGCAAATCAGTGAGAGATAACCAAAAATTTAGTTGCTATTTCATTTATGTTAGTTCATCAGCTCATTTAGCAAATATTCACACCATTGTGGTGGATGGCACATCAGTGGCAACAGAGTAAATCACAGATAGAAAAGTGTGTACAGTATCTGGATTCTGTGAGTTTATTCATGCCTACTATATGCAGAGAATGTCAGTTTTCAATAAATTATGTGAGATACAACTAAGGCTAGATAGGAATCTTACTTTCTCATTTAGGGTTACGTTACAAGGGAAGCTTTAATTGTGACATGCTTTGTTATAATGTGCTATTTTTTATTTCGTTGTACTGACAACCGGGAAAAATAGATCAAGATTAATAGTCCTGTTTTTGACCATGTTCTGGGACAAGAAGTTACAGGCAACAGGCAATGCAAAACAATTACAGTAACACTAGTACTAATTAAAACACAGCAAGAATATTCAACAGCAAAGAAATCCTTTAACTAATTTGTTAAAAGTAATGGGGCACCATTTCCAGACACAGTCAGTGGTGCTGAATGGCTGTTGTGACTACTTAGCACCACCAGTGACTTTGGGATCCCATTGACCCATACTTGGGGGGTATTGCAGCACCTTCCTGTCTGGTTGAAATGGGCATTGGGCATTATGACCATGGAGGAAAGGGGACTGTGACAGCAGTTGCCTTGATATGCCAGTGTACAATCTACAGTTGCTATAACTGACATGGTCAAATATTTCCAGATAGTTGGTGATATTTCTAAAGAGATTCTCTGTACTGGCACTACAGTGGTACTGCAGGCTGGCAGGCAGGCAACTTCTCCAGAGATGTCATAGATATTTCAGGAAAATATCTGACCATGTCAATTGCTCCAACTGTATTATGACCCCATTGCCTTATGAACTGTTAGAAGCAGGAGGTGTGTGTGTGTTGGGGGGGAGGGGGGTGTTGTAGGGCTGTCAACAAGTACAGTGTGATTGGCAGGGTATAGACATCAGGGGGGACATTATGGAAGAGTAACCATGAGAAAAGGCTAGGGAGGTGGTACCACTGGATTACAGGGACTTTACTGGGGCAATAGAGCAAGTGAGGTTATCAATTGTCTATTAGGGAATTCGGCCACTGGGCCACAGATGAAATGAATGATGGTCCAACTTGGAGCAAAATGGTAAGGGGGAGGGAGTGGAGCGATATCAGAGTGGGATGCCCATTTACTGATTGACAGTATGCACTGCACCATATGTGTGGTGCAATGCCATGCTACAGTATGGCCTGGTCACATTCGCTAAGCAGCATTTTAACAGGTTCCAATGATATTTGCACTTTCTACCATCTGCATCAGTGATTTGTATTGTTTCACTGCTACCACCTGTCACAAGCAAATGCAATGGAAAATGCCATTTGCACCCTCAAACATCTGAATGAGTGATTTGCATTGTGTTACTACTACTACCACCTATGACAAGCAAATACCAATAGCAACTGCCCTTTGCACCCTTTAACATCTGGGACAGTGATTTGGATTGTGTTACTACCACCCCCTGTAACAAGCAAATGCCATTTGGCAAATACCAATAGCAACTGCCGTTTGCACTGTAGCATTTGGATCAGTGGTTTGAATACTGCCTCCTGTGACAGTGAGTTATTGGGTTAGACACCCAGGGTTTGCACCCTCCCTTATCCTGAAACACAGCTTTTCCTTCTGTTTCCACTTCTGTGACAAGCAACTTTCTTTGTGTACTGCACTTTCGAAAAGAGGCACAACAAGATGACAGTTTTTACACATTTTGCATCACCACCTTTAGCAACTGTGAATGGGACCCCAAACCTTCTCAAGTTTTAAGGATGATGAGAGTCCATTCCGTAGCAAAGGTGGTAAGTAAAATAAGGCTCCGTTCCCAGTTCTTGAATTAGTAGTCAATATGTAGTATAAGTGCCCTTTGTGAATGAAAAGAGTATGAGCTTCTGACTGGGTTCAAACATTCTGATAAAATCTTTTTGACAATTTTTAAAATCATATTAAATATTTAAAAAGAACTAAGTATTCAAGTGTGTAGTCATTGGGAGGAGTGGATAATGTTGTAGGTACACATCACAATGACATGTGTTCTTTGGGCATACAAACACAAATCTGTTAGTGCTATTACAAAGTAATGTCAGTCTAATAATCCCTGTTTCAACTAATCCTTAAATTTTAACACTGCCATAATCAACAAGCATTTGTCAATGTCGAATGTTGTCTTGCTGGTGTTGGCATTGGTAGTGCAGGAGTTAGAGAAATGCACAATAGGAATGGCAGTGAAGTAGTGAACTGACGCTAACCCCACCCCACCCTGCAGAGACTGACAGGCATTGGGGTGTGCCTTTGGGTCATCGGCCATAACATTCACACCATTTCACCTCACCCTACCCTGCAGACACCAACAAGTGTCGCGGTGTGCCTTTGGGTCTTCAGGCCTTATACTTACCCCATTCCATAAGGGAACACACTGAGATAGGAAGCAGTGGTATCCCGTAATAATAGCGACTAAATTATAGCGCGTGTCAAAATAGCAAGAAAATAATAGCGAAAACAACAACGGCGACTACCACTTCCTAGCGACTTTCATTAATAGCATCGATAAGAACGTTAAAATAGCAACGCGCATAACAGCGCATTCACAATTGCTCCCAATAGCCACAAGATCCTACCGTTTCCTTGCTCCTGCCATTTCCTGATGGTGCACAATACCTTCACAATAGCTACCAATGATACAGAAAAAAGAAAACACCCATGTTCCTGTGGGAGACACATTCAGATTTCATGGCACAGTAACTAGGTGGCTTGTTGCTAGTTTATGCAGTCCCTAAAGGTATTGTGTGCTGTGATTTGAAGTTCAGGCATTTTGAAAACTTGTGGTAGTAAGCACTACTAAGAGCTATTTTGACAATGGAGCTTTGTGTGAGCCTGACTATTCCTTGCAATGGGAGGTGCTATTGTATGTTTTGGAGTTTTAATCGACCGAGTTGCTTGTTTCTAGGAAGTAAGTGCTACCAAGAGGGAGAGTAGCTATTTAAAACTGAGCTTTGGGAGCAGTCCTTACAGGTATTGTGTGCTGTGATTTAAAGTTTAGGCATTTTGAAACAGGTGGTATTATGAGCTATTGAAAAGTGAGCTTTGGGAGAGCATGACTTTTCCTTGCTATGGGAGGTGCTATTTTCTGTTTCGGCATTTTAACCAGTCCCTCATTATGCGATTGCCATTATACAATCACTATAATGGTGATCGCTATTATATTGTCTCTATTTTAACAGCAGTATAGGAGAATGGGGTGAACTTTGGGGAAAGAGTCCAAGGCACACCTCGATGCCTGTCACTGGCTGCAGGATGGGGGTGGGGGTGGAATGGCATGAGCATTACAGTCAACAATCCCAAGTCATACCTAAGATGCCTGTAAGTCTCTACAGGGTGGAGTATTACAGTTGAAAACCCTAATGCCCCAGGTGTTTGTTGGTATTTTCACTCCAGATTTTCAACATGGGATTTTTGTGACCCCACCTTATGAACAATGGCACTATCAGTTCATTAGCCAAAAGGTGATTTTGCACAGCGACTGCCCCATTTGGTGCCACTGTTGTGAAAACACATTTTGGGCAGGATGTGAAAACTGACAGCTGTGCTGTTCATAGGGAGGTGTAAAAAAATGGCAATGTTGAAAATCTGAAGTGAAAATATGAAAAATTGGTGAAGTCACAAGCATGTGTAGAAACTGCACAACACACGCCTGTAACGCAATTGTTTTGGGGATTTTTTTTAACCAAATTTTCAATATAGGCATTTTGGGACCTCCGCTCATGAAAAGCAACACTGTGATTTTGTTAATGTGTCCTGAACATTGATTTCACACAGCGACCATGCCATTATGTGCCACATGTGAGAAAACACATTTTGGGCAGGATGTGAAAAATGACAGCTGTACTGTTCATAAGGAGATATGAAAAAATGGCAATGTTGAAAATCTGGAGTGAAAATATTAAAAATTGTCTAAGTTACAAGCGTGCGTGGAAACTGCGAAATGCACACTCATAACACAGTCATTTTTTTGAATTTGTTCAAATTTGTAAGATAGGCTTTTTGGGCCCCCACCTCATGAACAGTGGCACTGTTGTTTTGTTAATTGGTTCCGAAAGGTGATTCCGTGCAGTCACCAGCAAAATAACCTTTCGGGACCGAATAACGAGATGACAGTGCATGAGTTTATGAGGTGGGGTCCCAAGAACCCCATGTTGAAAATCGGGAGCCAAAATTCAAAATAAAATGGCTGAGATAGCCACTTAAGTTGACCCCCCCCCATTTATGCCATTATACAGCTTAGCATCATTTCTTCAGTTCTCGGTTTGCTTTGAAGAGTGCAGACGTGTTCCCGTTCCACCGAAGATTGAAGTGCCAACCTCCAGAGGTAAGTATGGGGTGAGGGGGGAGTGGGAAGTGCAGAGGGTGGGTGCAGGTTGGGGGAGGGGAAGCACCATGGACAACAGACTGTTTTTTTTTTCAGGTACAAAAGAAAAAAATGGACACTGCTACGTGGGACAGTTTCCTTTCTTTACAGGTGAAACAACAAATGTTGAGCACAGTGGGGTGGGCTCCTAGTGTGCCCCATGACTTTTGGGGGGCCTGATGTAGTACAGTGCAAGTACAGGTGAGCTCCCAGTGTGCCACACAATGGAGTGGGGCAGGGCCTGGGGTCAGAAACATGCCGATGTGGTCGTCTTACTGTGAGCAACAGCACACTGGGGCGGGCTCCCAGTGTGCCACACAATGTGTGGGGGTGTACCGGACATGCTGACACTGGGATTGCACCTCCAATGTCAGCTTCCTTTGGGGATTGTGTGGCGGCGGCTTCACTGCCATGTTTATTGAAATGTTTCACCAGGAAAAGCACTTTGGGAGGCATGTCATCTGTGCCGCTGCATGACGAGCTTGTCTCTGATTGCAGCGGCACTTTTCTTACAAGTTGCAGCCACTTTACACATTCTTGTGTCAGTGCTAGCATGCTGGCTTATTGGGGAATGAGGGATGCACCTATTAAAGTGTGCCCTGCATTCACCAACACTGACACTCCTCTGAAATGTGCTACTAGTACAAGATGTTGCTTGTGCATGTGTGCAAGCCAACATAAAAATTGGCAGTAGTACCTGCAGGGCAACTGTTATATATTTTCAAATATAAGACATTTGGTAAGATGATATAAGGCCCACAATTTACACGCAGTAACTTTGGCTACTTTATGTAAAGTACTATAGGAATGCCTTAAAAATAAGCCCTGCATTGGGCAACATATTCAACTCTCTGTAGTTTGTTACATTTTTTCAAGATGCTACTTTCTAAGCAGGTCAGTGTATGAGGTTGTACATGCATTTGTATGTAGTACAGTGCAAGCCGTTTTACACTGACACCTCCGTGCTATTATATTTTGTCCACCTAAGCCGTTGTCCGACATTGCCGATAGGCAGCTCGTCATTGGTTTTTGTTTTTTGCTTGTTTACTTGCTTGTGTTGTGCTTTACTGTGGTACAGTAATGGGAGTGGGGATGTGTAGGGTTGATTGAAGATCAGTGATTTGTGCTTTACTGTGACAGTGGGGGGGGAGTTGTAGATAAACATAAACAAATCGACTTTATTCAATTGTGCATTTAAAATTTTTTGCTTCATTTAAAGAAGCTATCTATGGTTGTCTGGCGAGTCGCTCTCACTGTATATTTGCTAAAGCTTCGCTCGATGCTGTGCATCAGACCCCAATCAGGCTGTATCTCTTTGCGTTGCTCCATGGCTCGCCTGAGCATTAGTAGAGCTTTTGAAACATCAGCAGCAGTTACCGGCAGGGGTTCTGGTTCGTTGCTCTCATCTTCAGCCTCACCTTCCTCCCCCTCTGATGCAGATTGACTGCTGGTATGCTGCAACTCATCTAGAACCCTTTTTATGTCATCTAATGGTGCAGCCTCTGGTTCGTTGTCATCTCCAAGATGTGCGAGGGTGGCGAAATCACTTTCTGTGAGCCCCGGCGGTGGTGGGATCAGCTCCTCCACAGAAGTATGAACCGTAGGATCATCTGTGATTTGCTCCACATAAAAACCTCCCTTAGCAAAGCAATTCACAATTGTCTCCCTAGTTACACTACCCCATGCCTTCTTTAACATCCTCACAGCATCCAATAGATTTATTCTTTTAACACAGTCGTTAGCAGTGAGCACCTCTGCATTATCAAGCTCTTCCAGCACTCTGGTCCTCATTTCACGCACATAGTGGTGCTTCATGGAATAAATCACTCCTTGATCAAGTGGTTGAATAATGGAGGTTGTGTTTGGCGGGGAAAAAATTAACTTTATATTGCGGAGATTTTGAATGTTAGGGTGCCCCTTTGCGAGACAAAGGGATTCCGGGGCGTTTAGACATCTCTCAAGAAGCACTAAGCACACAGACAGCAAAGAATCTATTGAATGGTAAGCGGCAACACTATTTAAGCGGTCAGTAATTAACTGATAAGCGTGTATCCTGCGGTGGAACGAGGCGATAATTACTTAATGCAGCGCTGTCAAGCCTAATCAGCTGTCCATGGTTGACAGCATATAATGTCCGCGTAAAATGTTAAAAACAACTAATGCAGTCCAGTAAATGAATTGGGTTTTGCAATTTTGTCCGCCTTTGCCAATAGTCCGCGTTAGCCGAGTTCGTGTTAACTGGAGTACACTGTATTGCAAAGGGATGTAGTAATTATACTGGAAATTGCAGGGAAGTACAAAACATTTGGTCTTACTTACAGTAACAGTCAAAATTTGCAAAAACATATGTTGTGCAGAATGTTTTGATTTCTATGTTTAGTCCTAATGTGTCTTTTCCTTTATTAGCTGTTAGTTTTTCCTAAATTTCCTACTAGTGTATGGCTCCTGGAAATCTCTGTATTAAGGATTGCCACCTGTCAGGTTTTTTACCTGGTGATCAGGTTTTCAGGGTCTCTATCAAGTAATCTGGTTTTGCTCTGTGCTGGTCAGGTTTTTGAGCCATTTTGAGTGCTCACATACTTTTGAAACAGATTTCGTCATACCATTTATTGTTTCAGCTACATATCCTGGGTAGAAACAAGTTCTGTTGTCAATACAACCTTCTATTTGTGAAAGTAGTCAACCTGGGAGGTGTAAAGTATGGCCATTAACAACATTAGCAGTTACTTAACCTAATCTTTTCCACTGCATCTTAAAGTGGCAAAGCAGCAAAGCTGCCCCCACCTTTTCAGTAACAGAGCCAGTTGTCATGCACTTTTCATTTGCCAGTAAACATTTTCATTTCTAACAGAATTCAGGCATTTTTAAATGTTTTCAATTATTTGTTTTTCCTCAAGAAAAAAGTATGGTCACCCCTTTGGCTTTGAAATAGTACTGTGGACATGAAAAGGAAATGGAACCAGAAAAAGATCTTAAGAATACACATTATAGGAAACAATTTCTTTATTATGTAGTATATACCATATATATTGTTGTACGCTATTTACAGTACTTCCCTTGTCTCCCCCCAGATCATATCTGTAAATAAGATTTCTTTTATCTCCGTATGTTTATCTGGTAAACCAATGTCAATAAATAAATACATAAGTAAATAACTAGGAAGAACCTAGAAAAGTAACTTTAACAGATACAGTACAGTAGAGTATCGTAACATTTTGTTGAACTGCTGCTTTAAGCATTGTCTTTTATTGATATAACAAATGGCTTTCTAGGAGGAGCAATGCATAAAGAGTCATTAAAAAGGGGTGGGGCTGGGGCGGAGCTTAGGATCTGGTTTTTGCCTCATCTAAAGGTGGCAGCCCTATGGCCTATTTGATTTTTTTATTGTGTTTCTTATTTCTTCAGTTCTATCTGTCCCACGTGGTACAGTGATGCATCCATGACCATTGATTTTAGTGGGTGGTAGCTGCTGCAGCAACAATCTGCTGTTAGAGCCTGATGTTCTTAGCTGAATTAAATAACTTTCTTTTTTAGAAATAAAGAGTTTTATTGGTTTATTTTTTCTATTTACATATAGGTTACAAGCAGTGATGTGACATGATACAGTATAACATATGCGGAGTTGTGTAATAGTAAGGAGTCTCATACAAGGGAGGACTCCAGGTATTCCGGAAGGAAGTAGAACCACCTTTCAAATGAATACATTGGGACAGGTTAATACCAAGCAAAAGGGCAACATACCTCATCAACACAGGGGGATACCTTATTCTCACTGCAACATGATGACATTGTAAGCATCCTTAAAAAGGAGAGGTACAAGAAGAAGGAAAAGGCAGAATAACAAAACAAAAGAGAAATAGAGAGATGGGGAAGGGGGGGTGCAAGGAACAGGATTCAAATACTGCCAGATAGAGAGGCCACTGTATACAGTAGGTATATAACAAGATGATAGTGGCAGGGGAAGGGTGAAGCTACTTGCTGAACATACTGCTAGTGGAACAAACACTCATAACATCACATATTTCAATATAATTGCAACATTAGGTGAAGTCTATTTCTATACATAACAACAAAGAGTATATTTGTTTTAACACTCAGAAGGAAAGGAAACCCATCACTTTTTACAGCATTATCGTAACACCTTTATATCAGATTTATACGAACATACGAAAATGCCAGAAGATTAGGCCATGAGGTCTATTGCGTCTGCTCGAGATGCTGCTCACAGCTTGATAAAGGCTGCTGCCCCCCTCCCCTCTACCTTCCATCACTCTCCTGATTTCCATTCTGAGTTATCATGGACCCTACCCTCCCTGTGTCTACCCTGCCCATGTATCTAGCCCATCCTTTCTTAAAACCTCCCACTGATTCGCTTGATACCAACTCCTCAGATAGCACATTTCAAGGCATCACCACCCTTTCCATGAGGTAATGCTTTCTCAAGTCTCTTCTATACTTCTCACCAACCAGTTTTAGGCTATGACCCCTTGTGGTCCCTTTCCCCTTCAGTCTGAACACCCCCTCTCTGTTTACTCTATTAATACCTTTCAAGTAATTAAAGGTCTTGATCACATCCCCTTTGTCCCTTCTGTCTTCCAAGGAGTACATGTTTAGTATCCTAAGCCTCTCCTCATAGGGCTTATCTCCCATTCTGAGGATCATCTTAGACACCCTCCTCTGGACCCTCTCCAGGAGCATAATGTCCTTCTTTAGGTAAGGGTGCCAGAACTGCACACAGTACTCCAAGTGTGGCCTCACCAAGGATTTGTACAGTGGCAGAATTACGTCCTCCCTTCTTGAGGTGATCCCCCTAGCAATGCACCCCAGCATTCTGTTTGCCTTAGCCACTGTTTTCCTGCATTGTCCTGAGTGATTCAATTTACCAGTGATCACTACTTCCAGATCTTTTTCTTCCTCCGAGAATGTTAACCATAGCCTCCCCCCCCAATTTGTAGCTGTACCCTGGATTCCTAGCTCCCATGTAAAGTACACTGCACTTCCTAATGTTAAAGATCAGCTGCCATGTGACTGACCACTGTTCTAGTCTTTCTAGGTCTTCCTCTGGTGTCCTCCTTCCCTCCTCAGTGTCCACCTCTGCACCTAGTTTGGAGTCATCAGCAAACAGGGTCATATTACTCCTACTCCCACCGCAATGTCTGAAATGAAAGCATTAAATAATAATATACCCAGAACCAAACCCTGAGGGACCCGGCTAATGACACTTCTGGGTGTTGATAGCTCCACCCCTACCACCACCCACTGTTGTCTGTCACTTAGCTAGTTCCCAACCCACCTCACCAACCTTTCCTCCACCCCCAAGTCACTCAGCTTGCCTAGCAGTCTCCCATGCAGCACAGTCAAATGCCTTACTGAAGTCTAGATTTAAAACATCAACCAGCCTACCACCATCCAGAGATCTTGTCACCCAATCAAAAAACTAAACCATGTTAGTCTGACAAGATCTCCCCATGGCAAAACCGTGTTGCCTGACATCCTTAAGTCCACTTACCTCCAAGAACTTCACCAGTCTTTACTTTAATATACTTTTCAATAGTTTCCCCACTTGGCCTGGTAGTCTATGGATCTGCTACAGATACTGCCCTCCGGTGTATAGCACTAGCCCTTAACAAGGCCTGTCAACTCCTCACCTTGGCCGCATGACTCATGCATACATGTGACCTATAGGAGCAGACAAACTGGCTACAACTGCCTGGCAGGATAAAGTATTAGACCTGCCTTCTTGCAATGAAGGCCTTGATAGGCCCCCTGCCCCCTGGGGTCCAGTCAATACTGTCCCCTCACTGCACCACTCACCTCACCAGGAGCTCTGCAAACCAAGCCTTCTCTGTTCCTCACTGCCAGACCTCACAAGGACAGCGATCTTTCAAAGCTAGGGCCGTAAACTGGTTCAATTCACTTCCTGTGGATATCTCCAACATCTCAAACCTTGCCACCTTTAAGTACAACCTTCGACAACATTTGGTGGCCAGTGCCAGCTGTGATTGTTTCTAGTAAATTACTCAGCACGCTCCTCTGCCTCCCATGTTTTGTATCTTGCCTCCCTCTCCCATTGCACTCCCTGATTTTCCGCTAAAACCTTACCTCTCTCAACCTCCCTTCACTTCCTCATGGCCCTTAATTTCAAAATTGCCCTTACTTGTTTTTCTTCCTTCTCTCTCTCTCTCCTCCTCACCTTCTCTTCTCTCTCCTTCCCTCTTTCTCTCTCACACATACTCGCCATCTCTCCCTCTCCCTCTCCCCCTCTCTCTCTCTCTCTCTCCCTCCCTCTCTCTTGCTCTCACTCTACCTTCCTCCCTCTCCTCCCTCCCTGCCATAAACACACAGCACTACATCACCCATATCCCTCCCTCTCTCACATAGCCCCTCATCCCATTCCCCCGAACTATGCCAGTTTCTCTTATTACTGTGTCCTCAGCCCAAACTTACTCTGTTCCTTTCTCACTCTTTGGTGCACTTATTGCCTGGCAAACCTCTCCAAGCTTATGATCTACATTAATTGGATCTCAGTCGCTTCTATAATTATTTCTCATTTGTTTCTAGACGAAGCCTCTGGCTGCTTACCCAGTGTTACCATATCTGTAAAACCTTACCTGCTACTTAACCTGAATGTTCATCGTAAAATACTGCAATGTTCTACCTGTTAATAATGTTACTTGTTTTTGTCATAATTTGTCCTGTTGTCCATGACATGGAACCTTTATAAAAGAGCCATGTTGGCTCAAAGGTGTACTCTGAAAGCCTAAATAAATAAATTGACATCAGCCTAACCGGTCTATAGTTTCCCAACTCGTCCCTTGAAGTTTGTTTGTATTAATGGCAAACATTGGCATAGAAGACATTATTGTTCATAAAACCTAAACCGGCTGGACACTACTTATAACTGTATTTGCCACTTTGCCCTTCACACCCCTCTCTCCATTCACCACTGTTCTTTCTACCATTCCCAAAACTGGCTCCCGGCTCGAGCCTGAAGCTCCTACCTGCTGGCCCAGACACTCGGGGACACTTTACATAGGTCCTCTAACTCCACTCTGTCTCTTCTGATTCAGCCCAGAACCTACTGTTGTGATCTCCACCAGTCCTCCTACCTCCAACTAGTCTGTCCTAGGATAACCACCAGTATGGGCCAAAGAGCCTTCTCTGTTGCTGTATGCTTGCTATGGAATGACCCCCCCTTCACTGTATTCCTCTGACCCCCCTCTAAATCTAAATGCCCTTCTAAAAACCCATTTCCTTTCCTCCTCTACCTGCATCTGTCCTCTGGCCACTGGCTTTGCTGTGCCTCTTACACTGACCTCCCTTACCTCCCTCCCCTGCTAGTTGCCTCTCTCACCTGCCCTGAAACTAGATTCTCTGATCACCTTCCATTATCCCTGTTGTCAGCAGCATCTCCACCTGTTAACTTATTTGCCTTGGATACTAATTTGTCCACCTCTGTATGTTAGTCTGACTGTACTGGATTCTGTATTTGCTTATATATGATTGCACTATGTACTTGCATTATTTGTCCACCTCTGTATTTTTTGTTTCTGTATTTTCTGGATGGTGGGGCTGCAACTACATTTCTTTCAAACAAATGAATTCCATGTTCCAATAATCTTTTTAAAATGTATTTTTATTGCCCCACGTTTTGCTCATATTTGTGAGCTTTTACAAAGGTCTTATTATCAGTTTCCAAAACAAACAAATATATTTCTTATTATACATTCAACTTTAGCAGTTCATTGTTTAATACCTTATAATGTAACTTACATCCATTACCTCTGATTAACACTCCTAAGTTCTTTGTATTCTTGTAATTAATGCCTGACTTTTTTTCTTAGCCTTTAATAATAAAAAGCCTAATTATTTTTTCATATACAGAATACATTGCTTTTTAATCCTTTTTAATTTAAAACATTTCACCACTGTGCCACCACTTCCCCATTGTGCTTAATTTTCTTTGTATGCAACCAGCATTACCTGCTCCTTAACTGGATTTGGCTAACCAGTTCTGGTATTTTGCTGCTTTTTAACCATCAATTGTTTCAGACTGTTATTGACATCATATTGAGCCTATAATGTATAATGTCATACTTTTAAAATGTTAAACCCTCATATTTATTTATATAAATTTTCTAGTGCCATTACTTAAGTTTTTATACCAGTTTGTTAATCTTTAATGCTCTGGCTACTTTAAATATTGTTGCTTGTTCTTGCTTTGCCAAGAAATACACAAGCAGGAGAACTCTGTTTTACATTCATAATGTTCTCACAAGCCTAGATAACAAGTGTCTCCTTTAAATCTTATTGCTTATTTTTACTTTACCTAAAAACACTAAAGCAGGAAAATGCTATATGTTTTATATTCATTGTGTTCTCAAAGCCTAGGTAACATGTGCACCTTCAATCTTTTTTTTTTGTTGTTGTTGCCTGGTTCCCCCAAAACCTCAGCCCAGCTCTGTCTACCTTACCCCCATGCCCAGGATTACCCCCTGGACAGGGTTGCTGGGAGGGCATCCCACCAACTGACACTGGATAGGCAAGACCTGGCTTACCCCCCAGGTCAGGGCCATGGGAGTGGGACACCCCATTGGACACGGGTAGGCAGTGGGAACTCCGGCAAAGCCAGCATCATGCATGGGGGCTGGCATTTTCTTCTTTTGCTACAAGGATCCCCAGAGTGGGGACATGCAATGACAACCAGCCTCTGCCCGTCCCACCTGATGTGTGGTGCCAGCCACGGCGGTACCCTCAGACTCCGCCAGAGCTCCACAATGTGCTGGACACTCAACCCCCACCCCCGGAGAAGGAGAGCAGTCCTTGGGATGCTCAATCCTTTCCCCCCTGGCTGACCCTCCAACTCCCAAGTCTGTCCCCGAACCTGGGATATCAGTGCTGCAGGTGGACGCCTTGCTGCTGTACCGGCAGGCAGGCCCTGTGCACCTTCAATCTTAAAAACCGTTTACTGTACCTGAATTTGCTTCCTTTTTCCTGGTGTTTTGCTGTAATGGCATTTTCTTTGCTGCTAAAAATCAGAACACTGCTCTGCCTTGTCCTCTTGGGCATGTTTATAGATACCGGAATGCCTCGTCACCATAGCAATGTGTGATATCATCATCACGTGACCACTGATGCTCCAAGGTTGCCACACAACTGTAAACAATGACAGGATGTCAGAGGCCACTAAGATGCTTACATACGGACCCATTTCACACTTTGGGTTGCATGGTGTGCGATTCAGGCTGTCTACATTTTATTCTATTCTTTGAACCACCACGTGGGTTTTTGAACCCTGCTGTTCCTCAAATTAGTCATTTTATGTAGATGCTGTTCTTGTGTATTGTTTAACATTTCTCTACACCTATATTACTTACACTGTTCACAAGGGGTAGTCTTTGGGGGTGGGGGTGGGGTTCTCAAAGGATGGAGGTAGGGAGGGCCCACAAGAATTGGCCCCAATTGTGGAAATATGTTTTATTAATTATTTTATTTCTGTTGTCTCCCTAGTATTTTAACACTAATTTGTAGTTATGAATCATTTCCATATTTATGTGTTATTACCTCTGCCCTTTATCATTTAATTCACTAGCAAGCTGGCCAATTAGTTTCAACATTTATCCCTATCCTATGATTCAGTACTCCCATCTGGAAAATCCACTTCATTTCTGCATTATCCAACCTTTTACCATAGTTACCACCTCTCTCTGACTGTGTTACTATCGCTAACCCCCAGAACCTTAGTGATGCTCCATTATGCCCCGCCTCCATAAAGTGTTGGGTCATCTGTGATGTCTCATCATAATTTCTAATGTCACTTTTGTGCTCTTGAATTCAGACTTTAAGGCTTCTTGTTGTTTGACCTATGTGTAATTTATCAAAGGGACACTGTAATAGATATACAACTCCCTGTGAATTGCAATTAATATGATGTTTAATGTCAAATTTCTTTCCATTGTGTGGGTGTATATAATGCTTTTTCTTGCTTGTATGGCTGCAGACTGAGCATCATCCACAAGGGACCATGCCAGGCTGCAATGGACCTAACAGCAATTGTTGGGGTTTGGTTGGTGCCTTAAATCCCTCCTTCATGACATGGGGTCGAGAGGGTCTGGAGCTTAAGGTGGACTTTTATACCTTCCTATCAAAATTTACAGAATGTTTGATTCAGGGTTTTGAAGTACTGCTGTAGAAAAGACAGTGTGAGGTTTCCCAGGACAAAAACTACTTTGGGAACAGTAATCAGTTTAAGGGAGCTTACCATCTCTCAAAGAGAGTGAGAGAGAGAGAGAGAGAGAGAGAGAATAAGATGAAGTTTCTCCCATTGCTGTGAATCCTGTTTTACTATGTCCAGTATTGGATCCAGACTGGCCTTGACTGTAGCTACCACTGCCATGTCAACAGATGTCCTGTGGGTGCTATTGAAAGGAATAAGACGTGAATAGATTGTGGGGCATGCCTTAGGAACAGGAAAAACCTGAGGGTTTTTTTTGGCATTTAACTTATAGCTCAACACCCTGAAGTATTGTTGCAGGGTGTTCAAAAGGGGTGTCACAGTGGATGCAGAGTTCAAGAGAGTGACCACAATATCATTTCCATAGAGAAGGAGTTTGTTGGCCATTTTTCTCTCTGTCAGGCCCCCAATAAGAGGGTTTAGTCTGATTTTGGCCAACAGATGTTCCATGGCCAACAGGAACAGAAATGGAGGATGGGGGTGACCTTGTCTGGTTCCCATGGAGAGGGAGAAAAAGATTGACACAAGTTTGTTGGTGAGGATTTTGTCCTGTGGGAGTAGTATAGAGGGCAAATCCAGCATAATGCGTCCTTGGAGAAGCCAAACCACTTCATGAATTCTCAGAAGAACCCCCACTGCACCCTGCTGAAGGCCTTCTCCATGTCCAATGACAGGGCAGCAGCAGGGCTTTTGGAACATCTGTGGCACCACAGTTAGTTGAACAGGTGCCAAATATTGTCATTACCAGGTGGTTGGGAACAAAACCCACTTTGTCCAGATGGATCAAGCCTGGTATCACAGAGTTTTGCTGAGTGGAAAGCACTTTGGTCAAAATTTTATTGTCAGAATTTATTGGGGAAGTTGGTAAAAACTGGGAAAATGTACTTTTACACCCCTCTTCCTTCCTACATGGAGCTCGGCAAGCAGGGTATATTTCTTTAGCCTTCTTGTTAGTGCTCCTAGTGCGTGTGTGTTTGGTGATGGGGATCGCATCTGGATTTGACAGCAACTAAAATAAAAAATGCTTTTAATGCATTTAAGAAGTTGAATTAGGAACTGGGAAATGGCACAGTTAATGGAATTCCTACAGTATTAAATGCAAAAGTTAAGATGAGAATTGTATATGCAGCTGAAATTTGAAGTTCCTCAAATGTTGCATCCCTGGAAATTATTTTAAATAGAATATTGTGTTACATTCTTTTAGTCTCAAAGGCAGTTCCCATGGAAGTTCTAAGAGCAGAGCTGAGCCAGTTCCTTCTGTCGTCATCAATCAGAGAGAGCAGCTTAATATTTACTCTGGATACCATCATCTTATCTGAAGAATGATTGCCCAGACAATGTCTGGAATAACAAATTAGTTGTGCATAAAGGGGCTTTTAATTTCCAACTATCAGAGAACATTCGCTTCCAATGGGATTGGGCAATCTACTGTATGAGATTTATATAATCCCACTCTCTCCTCCTCAAAACTCTCTCATCAGATGGCTTGTCGCTGTCTGCAACTGGTTCAGAACCTACCTGGTAGGAAGAGCTCAGTATGTTAAAATAGCTGACTCTATCTCCCCTCCACTACCCAGCTCTACTGGTGTGCCTCAAGACTCCATACTTGACCCACACTTATTCTCAATTTTTCTAAACGACTAACTTCAGTATGCAACTCATCCTCTATCCATATGTATGCTGATGACAAGGTCTTGTTCACCTCTGGCCAATCTCCCTCCGATGTGACTTCCAGACTACAGTTTGACTTTAATAATGTTCAACGCTCCAATTCCATTCACTGTGCCATTTCCCAATTTCTAATTAATCTTCTTAAATGCATTCCCCCCTCACCCTGCCTCCTTCTTCTCTTCTATCACTCCTTCCCATTTATTTTTCGACAAATGCCTCCAGCGGCATCTTCATCCTCTCCCTGTCCTCTCATCCCTGTTTCTCTGCCACCCCTGGGTGCCTGACCCTACCCATTCCTTGTGAGCACATGCATTCTAGCTGTGTTCACCATTTTACTATAGCTGTCTCTGTTAACTACCTACACTTCTCCTCCTCCTCTACACCTTACTCTTCCTACAATTGACCCCTTTCAATAGCTCTGTTGTACATTAATTGTTTACTGTTATTTTACTGTTGCTTCCTTGTTGTTTGTTATTTCTGATGTGGAACCTTGGTAAAAAGGCCTTGTCTCAAAGGTACTTGTAATCCTAGAATAAATAAATAAATAAAACACTGACTAAGCTTGCATCAACTCTTTCTCAACACCAAGAAGACAGTCTCCATGACCTCTCTGGCAGTAGGCAGAGACTCTCTAGGCTGCCCTTCCTTTCCTCCTTCCACACCCTCGATGAAACAACACTAGAGGCCACCACCTCTTTTAAATACCTGGGTGTCTGGCTAGATCAACACCTTAACTTTTCTGTACATATTGATGCCATCCTGAAAAAACTGCACCCCAAGCTCGGTGCCCTTTTCAGGAATCGTAATTCCTTACCACTACCAGATAGACTTGATATTGTTAGAAAATGATACTCCCTATTTTTGACTATTGCGACATAGTCTACAGTGCTGCTCCTAAGTCTTCCCTTACCAGGTTGGATACTCTCTTCAATACTTTCTGTCACTTTGCTCTTGATTACCCCTCCTGCACACATCACTGTACCTTGTATCATTCTCTAGCTTTCCTCTCCCTTGCATGCAAGCATCTCTCTCTCTCTCTGCATCAAGTTCACTTCTAAATTCTGGTTTGGGACTCTCCCTTCTTACCTCTCCTCCTTACTTTCTGCTCTGCCTCCTCCTTCCACCCTCTCAGATCCATGGATGCACGCACTCTAGCTATTCCTCACTGCTCTACCTCCATAGCCCAGGAAGCTTTCTCCTACTGCTGCCCAAAGATTTGGAACTCACTGCCACCTCCCATCAGATTTTCCTCTTCCCCATTTTTAATCTCCGTAGCCCTTCATCATTTCTATTTCCCTAACTGCACTTGTTCTTAGCCCCCTTCAACCCTCCAAACCCTGGTGCAATATCCTTTAGCTCTGCTTTACTTCTGTTCTCCTAACTGTACTTGTTACTAGCCCCACTTTGCAATCCTCCCAACCCTTGTGCACTATCCCCTACTCCTCTATCCCTGACTTACCTCCTGTTTTCTAACTGAACCCTTCCTCTGATTACTTCCTCACATGCTACCATCTATTATACCCCCTCATCCCCCCTCCTACAACAACCTATGGTGCCATTTTGACTCTCTTCTACCATCCACAATCTACTGGGCTATTTTGACACTCTACTGTTGTCCTTCCCCCCACTACCCCTTCCCCCCACTGATGTTCACCCTTTTTCCATTCCTAGTTTACCCCATTTTCTTTAGTCTGCCTATTCCATATGTCTCTCCTTCCCTCCAGCCACCCGCCACATTCCACTCCTCCCCCTGCCCACCTTCTCTCTCCTCCTTTTCTGCCTGGTCCTGTCCCCTCAGCAGGGTTCTGTGTCATCCTGAAGGGGTATAGATCGTGGCTCCCTCTCTTCTACCCCTCTTCCTTTCCCCAACTTTCTAATCCTGACCCCTTGCACAGTTCTGTGTATCCTGAAGGGGTATAGATGGTCTCTCTCTTTTCCCCTATCCCCCACATTCAAATCCATTGCCCGCCATCCCCTACTTCTGTATCCCTCTCCCCTCGCCTTCTGTTCCTCCACCCTCTCTTCTCTACCTCCCTGCTCCCTTTCTCTCCTCTCCCTTTCTTCCTGGTCCTGTACCCCTTGGAGGGTTCTCAGCATCCAGAAGGGGTTAGATCTTGGCTGTCCCTCTCTCTCCCTCTTCCATGCCCCACCTTCTACCTCTTGCCTGTCCACTTCCCCACTTGTCTTATAACTGCTCTCCCTTGGGTGTACAACAGCACTTTGAATCATGTGCTCAGCCTACTAGTTCTAGTACTTCAAATGTGTTATCCATCCTCTAACGTTTACCCTACTGGATCACCTGATCTTGGGTTGTTACAATGTACGTTATAGCCAAACATGGTTTTGTTTGCTCTGGCCAGTGGGTCTGGGTTATTTCTGCTTTGTAGTTGTACTACACTGTTTTGTTTTAGTAGTTGTACTTGTATTGCTCTGTTATTGCTATGTGTTTACCTGTTCTCCCAATTCTTTTACCCCCCAACCCAGGACACTTCTGGAAACAAGCTGTTTACAGCTCATGCAGTCTTTCCTAGTAAAACATTTTCCAAATAAAATAAATAAATAAAAAATATAAAACCTGGGTCGGAGATTATAAGGGAAATTCAGCTTAAGAATAGAGATATTGCAGCAAAGTAGGCCAATCTTAAATTGTATAAATGGCATAAGAACATCAAGGGTCAACATGGACTGTAATTTTATTCATACCACTTATCAAATCCATGTGATTGGAATACAATAACTAGATATAGGATGGAATTATACACAGCACATTATATAGATTTTAAGCAAAAAAGGCCAGGTGTAACTTCAGAGCTCTGTAAATGTGGGATGGTAGTGTGCAATGATTTAAAACATGTATTGCTTATATGCCCTTTATATCATTCCAGAAGAGAGTTTTGGATTGGTTGAATATTTTCTAATCTTTGCCTTTCTCCTGATCATATAGTAAATGTGTTATTTAACTCTACTGATATGACAATACTGTATCATCTGTCTAAATGTTTGCATAGTCTTCACCTATAAATGCATCCTTGATGTAAACTCGAATATTTAATACCTAACATACCTGCTTAGCTAAGGCTTTTTAAATTGTTTTCATGTAATCATAAACTGTAAGGAGGAATATAGGAAGAAAATGTCCTTTTATGCCTAAATTGCTCCTTATTCCAAAAGTTATCACCTGTTTTCTGATTATTGTTATTTTTTCTTATTCTTTTTATTTTTGAAATTTTTTGAGCTTACAGGCTGCAGCAACTTGGATGGGGGTGTAGGTAACCAGATGCGAACCCAGAAGAGCCCGGTTTCATCCTGACTTTAAACAGGATTTTCTAAGGACTTCCACCTCCTAAACACCTCCACATTTTCCTTAAAGTAAAGGTGCAAGTTTGCCATAGCAAATGGGAGTAGTAACTAGTTTATTCATTACAAATTGGGTTTACAACCTTTGAGTCAGAGACTCATTTACAAAGGCACCTCATTGCGGGGGGGGCAGATATCAAGACAGTTATTACAGTGCAGATTAAAACAGAGGATAATGTTACAGGTGCAGTAAAAGGAACATTTAACATAGATACACTTAGGTTACATAATGTAGTAGTTTGTATGTTACTTAGGTTACATAATGTTATAAAATTGTGAGTTACACTCATGGATATAGTAGGTCCTCAGAGTAGACAGTGAGTTACATCCCTGTTTGGACCTAGTAGGGAAGGAGTGGGTCTGGGAGGAAAGGCTGTCCAGTGGACATTGTCGAGCCAGGGGGCAAGGCGGTGGTACCACAGGTTACAAATAGAAGAAGGAAACTACAACAGTGGGTATTGAAGATATTGTCTCAAGGGCTGTTTTGAAGGAGCCACTTTTGCAAGTTGGAGATGCAGCTAGGGAGGGAGTTGAACCAGGTGGGGGCTCGGTAGAGGAAGGATCTCTGGGCATGAGAGGTCTTGGTTCTGGGCACCTTGAAAGTGGCCTTAAAAGAGCTAAGGGTGGTGATGGATGATGATGACTACTGTAGGGAGGTGGAGACCCTGGGGAGGAGAGTCCCAGCAGTGATTTCTTAGCGAGAAGGCAGATCTGGTAGAGCAGTCACTCCTCAAAGTTGAGCAGATTGGTGGTAGTATAGAGAAGGCAGGTGTTAGTTTGGCTGGGGGCACCAGTCAGGAGTCTACAGGCCTTACTGATGGAGAGTTGGATTTTGGACAGGTCAGTGTTGTCAGCTGTGGCATAGATGGGCAAGCCATAGTCCACGAGGGACAAGACAGAGGAGGTGATGCCAGCCTGAGGGCAACCTGAGGCAGGCAGTCCCTGTGTTGGTATAGCAGGCCAATCCAAGAGTTAATGGCAGCTGACAGGGCATTAATGTGGGTGTGGAATGAGAGGGCAGTATCGAACGTGATGCCTAGGTTCTTATATGCTTAGGTACAGTTGTTCTAGCAGGTGCAGAGTGCTGGGGATAATTAAGAGTGGGGGTATTTTTAGCTTTATTTTGGTGGTGGGAGAAGAGCATTGATTTCATTTTCTTTAGGTTAATGACCAGTCTGCGGTCACTGAACCACCTTTTGGCTTGGTTGTAAGCTTGCTGGAGGGATAATTGGAGGGAGGTGGGATTGGGATGTGAGGCAATGAGGACTGCAACATTGGCGTAGAGGAGCATTTTACTGGTACATGAGCTGAGGAGGGTGTTGAGGTAGAGACTAAAAAGTATTGGATCCAGGATGGAGCCCTGAGGGACCCCGGAGTGAATGGGAGGAGTGCTGAAGAGGGAGCTGCTGATCTTGACATGCTGGGATCTAGCAAAGAGGTAGCTAGAGAACCAGGAAATGGGACTGCCAGAGAAGCCAAGTTGATGGAGAGAGTCGAGTAGAAGGGGATGACAGACAGTGTCAAAGGCCTTGGAGAGGTCAGTGAACACTGCTCCTGCAAGGCTGCCAGAGTCGAAAGCAGCATGCAGGTATTGGGAGAATTCCAGGAGAGCTGTGGCTGTACTGTGTTCTGGGCAGAAACCATGCTGCTCTGGGCACATAATGTCATACTTGGTTAGGTATTCAGAGAGCTGGCTCAACACCACTTTTTCAAGGGCTTTAGAGAGTGGGGGGAGGATGGAGATTGGCCAGTAATTGTTGGGGGTGGACTGATCCCCACTCTTATGTATGGGTATGATTTCAACAGTTTTCTAAGAACTTGTGAACTGACCTAGGCGTAGAGACCAGTTTAGAAGGTCAGTCAGGGGGACTAGGACTTTGTCCAAGACCATGCAGAGGATCTTGGAGTCAAGGGGGTAACTGCTGGGGTTATTGCTGCCTAAGGCTTTTAGCAGGTGCAGCCTGGCTTCTTGGGGGGATAGGGTGCACAGGTAGAATGGTGGGCAATGCAGGACCGGAGGGAGAGAGGTGGGGATTGGGTCAAAGAAGCTGCTGGGGAGGACTGAGCTTAGGTCAGAGAAGGCAGTGTTAAGGCAATAGGCTATGAGGAGTGCATCTGTGGTGGAGGTGCCACTGATGGAGAGCTGAGATGAGGGGGGGTGGGACTTCCCATTTAGCTCTTTCATATTATCCCAGAAGGTCCAGGCTGAACCCCAAGTGGAAGCAAGGGTGGTCTGGTAGTGCTCTGCCTTGGCCCGCCTAATGGCCCAAGTGCACTTATTGCATTCTGCATTGTAGGCCTGTTTATCAGATGCCTTTCCAGATTCTACAGCAATGTGCCAGAGATTATTTCTGTTTTTGAGTCTCTGGAGGAGGGGTGGGGTGATCCATGGGGCATTGCATTTTTTGGAGCGGATCCTGGTGAGGGTGGTGAAAAGGTCACAAGCCTTACAGAAAGCATTTGTGAAGTGGTCAAGAGCTGAGTCAATGTCAGGGGTGCACTGGATAGGGGACCAGTCTAGCTGGGCTAGGTATTGTTTTAATTTTCTGAGGCTGCCGGAGCGTAAACGGCGGCATAGAGTGGTCTGGGACACTGGCTTCAGAGTGGAGAATGACCAGAGACAGAGGACTGGGGAGTGACTGCTAAGAGAGTCAGGGAGGACAGTGACATCCTGGATTTTGTGGGGGCAGTTAGATATAACAACATCTAGGAGAGTGCTGGTGCCAGTAGAGTGGTTGAATCTGGTGGGCTGGGTGACTAACTGGGACATATCCAGGGCAGCAAAGGAGTCCCTTATATGGGAAGCAGTGGAGGCAAGCCAGTTAACATTGAGATCACCTAGGATGACTTGCTCCACTTTGTGAGGAGAGATGTGCGATAGTCAATGAGGGACTTGACTGCTTGGTTTTGATTTCTTGGGGTACGTAGGAGACCATGAGGAAGAGAGGGTCTCGGGTGGGGTCAGGTGTGATTTTTAAGGTGAGGGCTTGGGCTCCATAATCAAGTTTAGGAGCTGGGAGTGCCTGACCTATAAGGGAGTCCCATATGAGTAGTGTGCAACCACCACCTCGTTTGCCTACTCGGTCTTCCCTGTAGATGGTATATCCAGAGAGGATGATAGTGGAGTCAGGGGTGGATTTGGAGAGCCAAGTCTCTACCAGTGCAATTATGTCAGGTTGATGTTGAACAACCCAGCACTAGAGGGCAGCAGATTTCTTTAGGAGACTGCAAATGTTTAAGGATGCAAATCGGAGGCCAGTTGCAGTACAGGGTTTAGAAGGGCTGAAAGCCATAGGTCCTGGGTTTGGGTGTACTTTACCAGATAATAATAACAGCAGCGTAATTATTCTGGTTAGTGGCTGGTGGCAATGGAGACCCTTGGGTTGACACCCAGCTGAGGACTTTACAATCAGGGTGCATGGGATAGATAAAGTGCGAAGGGTGGGAATGGCAGGAGAAAGCTGGGTCCAGGTCGGGCCTTGGAGGGCGGAAGGAGTGGGGGTGTTGGCAGGTTGGGGGTGTTGGGGGGTCACGGGTGTGCCGAGGGTGGGAGAGGGCTCAGTCACTGTGGGGTAGTCTGGGGATGAGGTGCCCAGTGTGGAGGAGAGGTGCTCCAGTCTGTGTGAGGTCTGTACCAAGAGGGTGAAGGACAGCAGACTTAGTAATGGAGTGTAGGTACCCATAGCGGCTGAGCAGTAAAGGAAGAGTGTCCAGGAGTAGTAGAGAGTAAGGAGATGTAGAGCAGCTTTGGAACGGTTGGGGGAAAACCCCTCTAGTGGGTGAAAAGAGTATAAGCTGCAAATGGGAAAAATCAGTATCAATCAGTAGAAGAGGGAAGGGGCAAAGACTGATGAATGGTGATTGACCACACAATAAGTGAAATGAGACAGGTAGGTGTCGTGAATCAGTCACTTACCATTCAAGCTGCCAAATAGTGCTGTTTTCCATGAAAAAAAACAACCTTTTATTTCTGTGCTCCTTGCTTCATTTGCATAACCCATCCCTGTTTTTCTCAGTGCTGGAACTGTGACATCATACAAGGAAACAAAGTTATTAAAGGGACAGTGTCAGTTTTTAGTTTTAGATAGACAACTCAGCTACAGTATGTACTGTACCCACAATGCCTCACTATGTAAATTAGTAAACAGGCTATTATATTTCTGTGCTCTCTGCAGAAGTAAGAGACTACATCTCTAAGTATAAAAGTCTTGCAGCAAGATATGGTATGCACAATGCATTGTTGTGAAAATAAACATACAAAAGATGATATTGTTGAGACCATTACAGAAATATGGGAGAGCATCTTACAGTAAGGAAACTGGAAAACAGGTTCTCATTTACCCACAATGCCTTATTATGGACATTTACATATTAGTGATCACCACTACCAACACACGGGACTGTACTTCTGAGTAAAGCACATTTAAGTCGACATTATAAATTACCCAGAGTTCCCTGCTTCTGTATGTGCAACAGTGCTAGCTCCCTGGTATGACATCAATCTGGGGGGTGTGGCCACACACAGAAAACTGGAAGACAAAATGCTGATAAAACAAAAAAAATGGCTATGGCAGATTTTTTTACTAAACAAATTGAAGCTTCAACATCTGAATCAGGTCTGGCAATGGCATACTATGTGTAAAAGGCATTTAGGGAACCTTGCAACTTTACTTTAATATGTATGTATATTTGATTTCATTATTCAAAAATTGTAACTGTTTTTAATGCAGAGAAGTGGACTTGGACAATTAATATGTATTTCTTCTTTTAGTGTACTTTTTTAATGACTTGAAGTCAAACAATAAATTTTGATTGATTGATAGGAAGCAGTCTCTGGTGAGTAGACACACCGAGTGAATTTTGAGTTGCTGTTGATGTCACCTCAAGGGAAGTATCCCATCAAAGTGAATATATTGCAGCTCTGAGTAAATAACATTTAACAATGGTAAACAGTTTTCTCCTCTCTGTTTAAAGGAGCTTTATCAAAAACCCAAATAGAGGGGTAGTAGATACATCTACAGCAAGTGTCTTATAGGCAACTTACATGTTTAAAGAGGTGGATTTAAGTTTTCTTATAAATAACCTGACATTGGCAGCAATGTAGCTAAATGTGTATTAAACTATGGTCAAGACAGTTAGTAACAGTGCACCTGAATGTTGTATTGAAGAGAAATTGGTGACAAATATCATGTATTGATTTATAGACTGTTCATTTTAACTGATATTTTATGTAATGCCATTCCCTGTGTCCTGCACTGTTGTATTTAAATTTGGCACTTCAATAAACAGGAATTTAGAAGAAATCCATGTCTGCATGTCATGGATCTTTAGAGATCTAGCTCTTTCCTCTGCTTCTAACAACCATTCTCACACTCTCATGCTGGCAGTAATTGCAAGGATGGTCTATGGTGCCATATCGTGTCCCACATTCTTTTAAGGGATAATCTTGTATGCCTTCTCCAAGAATACCTCTGTTGCAGTTAAGTTGAACCACATGACAGTTCCCATCCAGTCAAGGAAAAATCTCAGCAAATTATTCCCTTATATTTTTCAGTGAAGCCCACTAAGCAAAAGTGAGTGGCCCAGCTTTGGTTCTCTAAATACTTCATTCTCAGATGTAGGAGCTGATTTTCTTTACCAAGGATAGTAGATCCATAGTAGCAGTTTGGGACAGGAAGGGAAGAGAAGGGTGAGGCAGGAAGAAACTGAGGCATTCAATGCCTTGTTCATAGGGTGGTGTCAGACAGAGAGGTATAGACTTGTGGGAGACACGATGAACTTCTGGGATAGAAGGCCATTTAAGGGAGATGGCCTTTATCATATGAGGGAGTGAACAAGTGTGCTTGGGCAGAAGCATGCTGTCTAGCGGGCCATCATGTGAGCTGAAGGGAATGGAGTAGGTTGCTGGGAATTCCCAGTACGGGAGATGGGCAGGGAGAACCCAGTAGGGACTCTTCAGACACAGAAAATGGACAAGGGAGTTCTAGTGGTAGCATGGGCAGGGAACAGAAAGGGATGGAAAGAAAAGAGAGGGTGGGGAGCATGACACACCAGCTAGCAAGAGAGCAAATGGATGAAGTAGATAGACCGTGGTGGGCAGGAACTGAGGAGCAGGTAAGAAGACAGGAAATAGGGTGGGAGCGTGGAAGGCAGTCTGCCTAAATGCAAAAAGCCTGAACAACAAGATCAGTGAACTACAGGCAGTGGTGGCAAAGCCTAAGTTGAAGTTGGTAGTGGTCATAGAAACTTGGGCCTCTGGGAACAAAGATTGGGATTTAGCAGTTTCA
The DNA here is from genome assembly GCA_016271365.2 of Neoceratodus forsteri. Taxonomy (NCBI): domain Eukaryota; kingdom Metazoa; phylum Chordata; order Ceratodontiformes; family Ceratodontidae; genus Neoceratodus; species Neoceratodus forsteri. Next base: position 1,466,589,872 of record CM057450.1, on the reverse strand, counting down.
AGTTTCACTTTATGAAGGAGGGACAGATGTAAGGAAAAAAGTGGAGGAGTAGCCCTCTGTGTTGGGGAGGGAACAGAGGCTTTGAAGGATATGACCATCATGATGGAAGGGGAGAGTGGAGTCGGTTTGGGTACAGCTGACTATAGCTGTTGGAAAAAAGGGATTACACTGAGGGTGATCTATAGATGGTTGGGTCAAAAGGAAGATGGAGATAAGAAATTTGGGGAGAAAATCAGGAATGGGTAACAAAAGTGGATCTAGTGCTAGTGGGGGACATGATACTTCCAGACACTGACTGAGATGCCCCTGCAGCTAAGAACACCAGGAGTCAGGCACTGCTAGACATGATGCAAGACTGCTTATTGGTGCAGCTGATCAGGTATCTCACATGGCAGGAGATCATTCTCAACTTGGCACTTATTAACTCAGAAGTGATGGGTGAGTTGGTGCCAGGTAACCACTGGGGTATTATGACCACAGTTCCATATGATTTGATCTGGGGATGTGGAGCACTGGTTCCCCATCTAGGGCAGTTGTCCTGGACCTCAAACTGGCAGATTTAAATAAGATGTGGGAAAAGGTTAAGGGAAACCTATTTTGTGGGTACAGAGCAGATTGAGGGAGTAGAAGAAAAGTGGGGAAATATCAAAGGAGCAATTAGAAGGTGACCAACTCCTGTGCAGAAAAGGTCACCAAAAGAAACACACACAAAAGGCTGATCTGGTTCTCAAAGGAAGTAAGGGAGGCTGTGCGAGAAAGAAAAAGGGACCTTCATAAGGTAAAAGGGGAATAAGGTTGAGGAAAAATGTGAGGAATACCAGATTAGGCTAAAATAGGAGATGGTGGCAGTCAAAAGGGCAATGACAAACACAGAACTGTGGATTACTGAGGGAATGATGGCGAGAAAAGGAATTCTTTAAATATATGAGGGGAAGAATTGTTAGCTGAGGGTGGAGGGTCGTAGAAGATGAGCAGAAGCCCAGTGTCCTAAACAATTACTTCTTATCAATATTCATGGTTGAGGAAAATGGGGCTTCTACCAGAGAGTGGCATCAAGGAAGGGTAGTGGTGTAGGAAATGGGAAGGGCAATGATCATTACTGAATGAGCAAAAAAGGGCTGAAGGCCTTGATGGTGGTTCAAGCACCAGGCCAAGATGGCCTGCACTTGAGGGTACTCAGGGAACTGGCTTCAGAACCACAGTAGCAAAACCCTTGACCCAACTAATTATTTACTCACTAGAGTGGGGTTGTGTCAGGGGATTGGAGGTCTGCAGACATGGTCCCACTCCACAATGAGGGGACATGGTGATGAGGGAAAAAATAGGGTGGCTTTAAAGAGGTATAAGGAATGCAGAGGAAAGAGGACAGAGAGATCTACAAAGTAAAACAGATGGAAGCCGGAAAAGCAGTGAGGGAAGCAATAGCAGAAGGAGAAGAAAGGATAACCACAGGGGTAGCCAAAGTGGGTAGAACTTTCTTTAGGCACATAAATAAGAGGAAAGCAAGGGAAGGGATAATGAGGATAAAGATGTTGGCAGGGGTAGACTGTGTAGAAGAGGACCAAAAAAAAAGCAGACATGCTGAACAGGTACTCCTGATCATTCTTCACAGTGGGGGCAGACCAGCAGGGATCAGCAGGAACAAATGGTGGAGGTGGGCACAAGTTCATTTTCAGAGGGATGAGTCCTGAAGGGACTTGGAGCTCTGAAAGTGGACAAGGCTATGGGACTGGAAAAGATGCACCCATTTGGGTGCTAAAGGAACTCTGGGAGGTGCTAACTGCCCCACTGATGACCTTATTTAGCAGCTCACTGGAAACAGGCAGCAGCAGGGAAGCGGCTAGCAAGTGCAGGAAGCTCAATCTCACATCAGTGTTGGGGGAATTAATGGAAACCCTGTTAAAGGAAAGGTTATTAGAGTATCTTGAATACAATAGGCTACAAGACCAAAGGCAGCATGGATTCATGGGGAGAGGTCATGCCAGACAAATCTGATTGATTTCAACTGCAATGAAGCCCAAGGTAGGGGAATTGAAGAGGGATGTGAGGAAATACTTCTTCACTGCAAAAGCTGCAGATGCCTGGAAACAGATTGCCAGCAGAAGTGGTGGTGACAGAAACAGTAAAGGGCATCAAGAATGCATGGGATAGACATAGGGGAATATAAGTAAATGGGCAGGGATGAGGAAGAGTCTATGGAGATCAGTTAAGGTCTGGGGAGACTGATGAGGCTGGACCATCTGGGCATTCTAAAGCAGTCATTTTCTGCTGACAAATTCTATGGTTCTATGACACTGAGGCCTGGGTAACTACAGGTTTGTCATTCTTAACCTGATCATTGGTAAGCTAATGGAGACAACAGATAAAGAAAGTCTGGTGGCCTACTTAAATGATAAGTTGCATGACAAGAAGCAGCATGAGTTTGTGTCAGAGAGGTTGTGCACATTAAGCGCTTTGTTTTCTGTTTTGCCTGTTGGTCCGTTCTGTTCTTTTGGATACAATGAAAAAAATACAGCTTATTTATGTTCACTCGTTTGGACCTGGATTTATCCTGCAACGGGCTAAAGTGTGCTGTACATCTTTTGGCTTTTTGTGCAAGACAAACCTGCTACTGTTTTTCAACAGGGTTACTAGATCCGTAGATATAGTAAATAGCAGGTGGTAGATTTGCTCTACCTTGTCTTCAGCAAAGCCTTCAATTTGGTGCCATATGGGAGGCTGCTGAAAAAACTGGAGGATTCAGGAGTAGAGAATGATTTAATTAGGTGGGTGAGGAACTGGCTAGGGATGAGGCAACAGAGGGTGGCAGTAAACAGGGCCAAGTCTGGGACAGTGAAGTCACAAGTGGGGTGCCATAGGCAGGGCCCCATGTTTTCTTCGATTCTGCGGTTGCAGCAACTGCTACAGAAACATGGTCCTGCAGCAGAAACGAGCCTCTGCAGCAGAAACAGCATTTCTGGCACAGTATAAATGGCCATCACCACTGAAAAACCCCAACTAAATGGCTAAAATGATTGTGAGCAAGCTTAAAATGGTATTAGTGTGAGTTGTTGGCAGCTCCATTATACATCCATCCTCCCTGGGTTGCAGTAGTCAGTGGGGCCACCCTTTTCCAATCCACTGGCACTCAGCCCTGAAGCTTATGTCCATTATGGCCTTCTACAAACACTGCGAGAACTTCAGGAAGTCTATTTCATGAGAAAGAATGGTGGTTCTATTTGCCAATTGCAGAACTGTGGAATGGAAAGTAATTATTGCCGACAAAATTGGGAGGCTTTCTGGACCTTTGTGTAATGTAAAATGGTCCAGATACTTTCTAGCCTCACAGTAAATCCTTACAGTGGCAGAGAAGAAGATATGGAAGCTAAGTGACACTGACACAAATGATATCAAAGGTGCTGAACTACATGAGCAGGAGGAAGCAACTAGAGCAGCATTACAGCACACACCATCACCACCAGGCTTCAAGCAAGTGGGTGAGAGGGAGCCATTAGAGCAGCACTGTTTTGCAACCAGGCAATACTGGTATTCAATCAACTGGGCAGGCAGAGGGAGAAATTCTCAGGAGCACAGCTGTGGTAAACCAGCACTGGGCAGGTAGGAGGGAGCCATGGGACAAAACAGACTGCAGTGAAAAAATAAATAACCCTTTAATTCCCCATATCCTACATCCAATCCAAATAATGATGTCAGAACTGCTTTGCATTGCCTGTATGTCTGTCAAACTGCCCCAGGCTGCCTTTTCCTGAGCATCTGTTCTAGGTAATTAGATTTTATTTTGGGTCTCATTTGAGTTGCCAGCGAATGGAAATCCCATCACAGAATTGCTGCAGAATTGTCGCAGAATTGCTCATAGCCTGACCACAGCAAGCATGAGGTCCTGCCGCAGAATGTAGATATAGTTTGCAACAGCGAACACTGGGCCCTGGCCACAGGGATCGGTCCTGGGACCTGCCCTGTTGAATATGTTCATTAAGGACATATGGAAAGGCATTCAGGCAAGATGTGTTTGATGTGCTGATGACACAAATTTATGTGCAGGGAGACAGTGAGGAATAGATGAGGGAACTTCAGAAGGACCTAGGGAAGCTGGAAAGGTGGTCAAAGATCTGGCAGTGGAGATTCAGTGCTAAAAAGTGCAAGGTGATACACTTATGGAAAAGGAATTCATGCACGGAGCACTTGATGGAAAGGGTCAAGTTGGCCACTACAGCAGAGGAGAGGGATCTGGATGCCATCATCAATGACTCCCTCAAGAAAATCAGCCAGAGCAATAAGGCATACTATATGGCATTGAGGATGCAGGGTTTTACTGGGAGGGGTTTTGATAGCAGGAAAAGTGAAGTGACTGCCCCTTTATAGATCTTTGGTAAGGCCTCATCTGGAGTACTGTGCCCAGTACTGGAGCCCTAAACTAAGAAGGGACATAGACAGGCTGGAGTCAATATAGAAGATGGTCACCAAAATTGTTCATGGCCAGCAAGACAGATCCTGTGAAGAACAGCTGGTGTCCCTGTACATGTACTCACTGGAGTCCAGATACGAGAGGGGGGACATGACAGACACATGTTAGTTTCTGAGGAGCATAAACAAGGTATTATAGATAATCACAGGGGCACATATGGGCCTACAGCCTTTCTCTCACTCCAAAGACCTTAGTATTAGTAGTAAAGTAAACAGTGAGGACCTGTTTGCAGGGCCCTTGAGAGGGTGGGGGAGCAGGGGATAATTCCCAGGGCATAGCTCCAAGAGGGGCCCAGGCCTCCCAGCATGCTTTATGCAGGGAAGGGGCTATGAGCTGGTAGGGGCCCCAGAGTCTGAACTTTCCCTGGGGCCCAGAATTCCTCTCAAGGGGCTTGCCTGTTTGTTAGAAATAGAGAGCCAGTCACAATAGGGCACAATTGGAGGTTAGATGAGGGGTAAATTCTACTTCACTGAGTGGGTGGTGTAGCCATGGAACAAATTGCCCATGGAAGTGATGGAGAGGGTACACTGACTGGTTCAGACATGGCTGTGATAGAGTAAGAGGGCTTACAGTCAAACTGAGTGATCCAGAGGGAGCATTGTAAACAGGGGAAGAGGGGGACAAGTCCCCAGGTCACTAGACCTGAAGATGAGGTAGTATAATGTGGGCTGACTCAGTGGACAACTGGTCTCTGCAACCAACAGATTCTGTTTCTGTATTTCTGTGTTTCTATGTTGCGTCCCCATTGCTGCCATCAATGCTTCAGCCACTGTGGTCAGTGCAGTCTTCCGTTCAGCCTCGACCACTGTGGTATTGCAAGTATTAAACTTTTTATTAATATCTGTGACTTCTGATGTCAAAACCTTGAGGCTGGCATAGATAGCAAACTACTCAGCTGTGTCCTCCTGCCTGGTAGTAGCACCTGATGTCTCTGCATAGTCTCCACATGGCTAGGCCCCCTTGGGCTTGAAAAAGTCATTATTAACTGGTATTTTCATTGTTTTGCTCATTTTAGGGTCTGCTTGAAGCTCCAGATATCAACTGCCCTTTGGTATAACTTCTAAACAGAGTTTTAAGAAAAAAAAACTTCAGAGTTTCTATACTTGGAGTTTCAGAGACAGCAGTAAATGGGAACGTCCATTTGCGACTGCCTCCAGATTAGTTATAGTATACATTTAGAGATTCCCCATCCATACAAATATCCACTTTCTTTTGAATATAGCTATGCTTTTACTATTAACAAGGCAACTGGGCAAGGTGTTCAGATATTTAGAATCTGTTGGGGTGCAGTACATTTTCCTTGAATTAGTTTTGAAGTTATTTTGCTCAGTGTGTCCATTTTGGCTTCTTATATTGTGCATCGCTTTGTGAATTTTAATATTCATATCTTCCATTAGCAATTTGTTATTAAGTATGCCAAAAAAGAAGTGGTCTCCCCCTAATATATCTTCTATATAAACTGTATAGTCCAAAGTTGTTCAGTCTGGCCTTGTACTGTAACTCCTCCAATCCCCTCATCCTCCTTGTAGCCTTACTTCAAATTCTATTGAGTTTGGGCATTTCCCCTTCATTTATACCTCCCCAGAACTGAGAACAGTAGTCAGTAATTAGTCTGATACAAGATTTGTAAAGTGAGAGACGAACATTCTTGGATTTATGATTGAAATGTCTTTGAAATGTGTTAAGTAAATAGAGTTATTGAATACGTCATTAATATGCTTTTTTTGTTTTTGCTTCTGGTCCACACTGATTTTAATTCCCAGATCTTTAGAGTTACTTCCCTTTAAATTTTAAATATAGTTTTGGTTGTTTATCCCAAGTACATGACCATATATTTATCTCCATTAAAATACATGCCCCACTTGTCTGCCCACAGTGCTATGGAATCTAGATCCTCTCGGAGTTAGATGTGGTTTCACACACAGTCCACTGTACCCCCCAGTTTAGTGCTATTTTATTTATTTATTTCAAAGTTTGATAACCGGGAAAGGCATACTAAGTCAAGGCTCGTTTCCAGGTGCAACCTGGGGGAAGGGGGAGAGATATTAAGCATGCAGGTAAGCACAGTCATCAGAAGAGCAATAGTGGCAAAAACAAGTGCACAACTCAATTAGCAATAAGGCAGAGCAGCAGATATACAAGGGTTGCAAAAGAACTGGAAGGCAAACAATAAAACATGTAGGTACAAAATTGTGTAGATAAGGTTGGGTTAAATTCTGCCAACTTGAGAAAGTGGACTGAGGCAGGAGACTGGGGAACTCCATAAGTAGGAGCCTAAGCACAGAGGGAGTGAGGAGGCTGCCATGAGAAAGGGAATTGCGGAATCAGGAAGGGGGGTGACAGGTACAAGGAGGGGGAGGAGAGAGCCTCAGTAGGTGTTTAGAGAGTGGAGAGAGGGGGAAAGGTGAAGAGGATAGAGGAGCATGTTCCTCAGGGAGGGGAGCTGGTAGGAGAAGGTAGCTTGGCTGATGCTTGACCAGGGATGAGGTATTGGGAAGGTGCAGGGGTCCTTAGAATGTAGACAGTAGGGAGGAACAGGAGAGATGATAGGTAGGGGGGAAGAGAGCAAAACTAGTATTTGACCAGTATATGGGAGAATTCAAGAATGCATGGGACAGGCATAAGACAATTCTAGTGGTGGGGCAGGAGGAAGTAAGCTGTTGATTAACTAGAATCTGCAGCTTATCCGTCAGGTAGGGAAATGGGCAGACTAGGTGGGCCAAACGGTCCTTATCTGCAGTCAGATTCTATGTTGATGATGAAGGTGGCACAGTGGTATTGGCAACAAAGAGGTAGGGAGTGGAAAGGGATAAGTAGAGGGAGCAGTGGTAGGTGTGGAGAGGAGAGTTAGAGGTAAAGCAACAAAGACATTGCAGAGGGTGTCCCGTCTGGCAAGAGAGGAGGAAGGGGCAGAGCTATATACCATAAGTATAATCAAAGATTGGGAGGATCATTTTGATTTACAGTTCACGATCTATGAAGTGGAGAGTCAGACCTAGTGACAGTAAAGGACACCAAGCCTGGGGCGGAATTTGGAGTGTATGCCGTCAATGTGGACAGAGAAATATAATTTGCTATCTAGCCAAACACCAAGGTATTTGAAGGCAGGGATGGACTCCAGTTGGGTGCCTTCCAGGGTGGATAAGGCTGGGGAACGTGAGATCCTTGCTTATTTCAGGGAGGTGCCAAAGATCATGGACATGTTTTTTTGGGGTGTTAACTTTGAGCTGGTTCACCGGCCTGGTGGAGATGAGGGTTGAAGTGCTGGATGCCACATTTTGCGCCTCACCAGTGACCTGGGTTTGGTAACGTGACTTGGGTCATCGGTGGTTGGCAGGGCCAGGAGAGGATCGAGCATCCAAAGACTTCTCTCCTCTCCTGGAAGGGGAGCGGTAATGCCAGCCACTGTAGGAGCGAACCCTAGTGGTGGCTGGAGGTCCACGGCAGTGAAGACAGCATAAGGGATATGGGAGATGCCGCAGACATCCTGTGAGTGGGTGCGGGAGCATGCTATCTCATACTGGATGTCATTGCACATCTGATCTCCTGGGGCAACCAAGAAAAGGTAAATGAACTGGCACCCGGGTAGGAAATGGCCTGCTGTCCACTCACAGCCACGTTCAATGCTGGACTCGCCTGGGCACACCTCCTACCTTCTGACTTCCAGACTGCAGCTTGGACCCAATAGATAGAGTGCTGGTGGAGTTGGCAGCCCTTACCTGGGGGCTCAGATCCAGGGAGGCATGTAGCCTGCAGGAGATGGAGGAGGATTTGGAGATAGTGCACCGTAGGGCCTCAGGCAGAGTGGGATACTGAGGTGAGTGAGCAGAGCTGGAGAGAAGACTTAAGGGACCAGGGTGGGAGATAAAGAAATAATACAAAAAAAACAAAAAACTTTGAGCTTGTTGGCCTGGAACCAGTGTAGCAGATTGAAGAAGTCAGTCACTTTGGAGGGGGGCTTCAACCGCTGACGAAGAAGAACCTGATCAATAAATTACTGTCTCATCGGCATACATGTGTATATGTGATGAGACACAGGTGGAGGGGAGATCACTGAGGAATATAGAAAACAGTATGGGGCCCAGGATGGAGCCCTGGGGGACTCCAGCTAAGATAGGAAGTTGGGTGGGACAGTTTGCCACCCACCTGTACTGACTGTTGTTGGCCCATGAAGTATGAGCGGAACCATGCAACTGCCGGGGCAGAGAGGCCAGCTGAGGATAATTTATTCAGAAGGAGAGGGTGGGAGACCAAGTCAAATGCCTTTGCAAGGTCAATGAACATGGCAGCAGTGATATGTCCCTGATCCATTCCAGTAAGAATAGAGTCAGTGACATGCAGTAGAGAGGAGATGGTGGAGAGATTCTTTCTAAAGCCAGACTGGAAGGGTGAAAGGAAACTTGTTACACCAATTATTAGTAATAATTCCAAGGTACTCTACAAAGATACTAAAACATACCAGCCCCAGTACTGATCCCTGGGTGACTCCACTTGTGACATTTCTACTCTTTTGCTTGCTGAACTGGTGGTAGGTCTTCCAGAACACATATATCAGCACTGGCGGCTGGCTGTCCCAGTGTCATCTGTTTCTAATCTTACTATTCTTTACATTAAGTTACAATTCTGAAAATAGGCAAATTCAAATCTGCCACACAGCATATTCAAGCAGATCCTGTCACACCATATCACAGCACAATTAGAAAACCACTACAACAGAAAAAATGTCATTTGGGTATTTGTTTGTTTAATTGACTAACATGGCAACAGTGATGGGTATTGCTGCACTGCCAAATGGCAGATTTGAGCTTTCAATGCGTCACCGCTGTATAGTCTACACATTCTAGTTATTTACCCAACATTTTGAAGGCCAGTTCTACACACTTCAGTGCTGATGGGCTGAAGGGTATGCATGAAACTTAATGTAGTGTTTTAACTAGAACTAGTGACTCCCTCAAACAAACCAGCCAGCACATAGAGGTGCACAAAAAGGTGTGCCAAGGCATAGGGGTGTGGCATTGAGGATGCTGGGTAGTACTGGGAGAGTTTTTTATAGCAGGAAAAGGGAAATGATACTGCCCATTTATAGATCTTTGGTAAACCCTCCCCAGGAATACTGTGCCAAGTTCTGGAGCCTTGCCAAATGACATAGAATGGAGTTAGTACAGAAGAGGGTCACCAAATGTATTTAGGCCAACAAGGCAGATCCCATGAGGAACAGCTGATAGCTCTGAACATGTACTTGCTGGAGGCTAGATGCGAGCGGGGTCGGGGGGACGTGATGGAAATATACATATAAGTTTCTGAGGGGTATAAACAAGGTGAAAAGTGAAGACCAGTTTGTTAGAAATAGAAAGCCAGTCACAAGAGGGCATGATTGGAGGTTAGTTGGGGGTAAATTTAGGAGGGATGTGATGAAGTTTTATGTCACTGGTAGAAGAGCTGAAGAGATTGGTTCTTTCAGTTCAAGCAGGCTGAGTTTGGAGGCATGAGGCGATACTTGACTCTCATACTTATCAGCAATGTGGGCATCACCAGAAAAGCCATCTTGTGAGTGATTAAAGATACAATACACTAGCTCCATGTTTTGGACTGAATGTTACTATCAAAGAGTAACAATGCAGCTAATTGAGTAATTCACCATGTTTTTAAATTATTTAGTTAGAAAGTCTCTTGCTCAGACTGCACAAATTAACCCAACAGCAGTGCATCAATCTACCAAGAAGGTGAGTCAGGTCCAGGATTGGACCCTGATTGGTAGTGTGTGAGTGATCAGAGTTGAGGAAGTGCTGCCTATGGCAAATTGTTCTAGTCTGGAGAGAGTAGCACCATAGTCCACCACTACAGCAAACCCCTGTTTGCCAGAGTGCTGACTTTCTCCTATACAAGGAGGGCATGCTGTATGACTTCAGTAAGACTGTGTGGCACCAACTAGGGGTAGGAGGAAACAAGAGGCTGATAACAAGATGCCACCAGCATCCACTTATCATCCTTAACTAGAGGGGGAAAAAATGCCCCTGCCCCGATGCTGTTCATGATAGTCCCACTACTCTCAGGTCTTGCTCTGCAATCCTTCACCACACTGAATTGTCATCTGTGCCAAGGGGAAATTACATCCTAAACCCAAAGACCCTGGCATGAGGGAGGGAAATTCATGTCTCAGCTATTGGAGGTGGGAGAGTAGTGTTTGGTCTGGGTGGTCACTGTATCTGTTTTAAGGGTCAGACCATGAATGGGGACAATAGACACAAGATAGCAAAATGTAGGATGGCACTTACTGACAGAAAAGAAAACTACAGAATTCTACTCTACTAGCCTAACACCACAGGAAATAGAAGCAGATGGACTAGCACCTACTCTGAAATGATAAACTCTCATGGCTTGGATCATGGCATGGGAGGGGATCACCAGACTCACCCTCCTCCCCTCCTTCCATACCCTCTATGGTAATGTGACTGAGGATGTCTCCTTTTTAAGTACTTTGGGATCTGTTTGGACCACAGTCTCAATTTCTCAATGCATGTAGATGTCATCCATGTCAAGCTGTAACCCAAGTTTGGTGCACTGTACAGGAACAAAGGGCTTTATTCACAAATGCCTACACACCGCATAAGGGCAGCACATAGGCATTCCCATGGCTGAATGCTGTGTGATGGTCCCAGTGGAATTAACAAATGGTGCACTAGCCCCTTGCATGTGTGATCCTTGGGCAAGCCACATGACTCCATGCTGGGGGTGGGACGGGGGCATTCTGTGGTGGGGTGTTCGAGCTGCATGCATGCACTTCTGCACTTGTGTGCTGGGCTGGGGCAGGATGACTAAGGCAGGGGGGGACCCAGGCATAAGTGGTTATGTGCCCCCCACAGGGGAACGGTGATACTTGGCAGCACTGGGGTCCCCCTGCACATGGCAGCACAAGCACACTGTGCTGCTCTGGAGATCAGCAGTGTCCATATGGGCATATGCCTGTTGTTTGTTCTTGAAGGGGTATGCGCCTTCCCAGGGAATCCCACCTGTCGGCGCATGGGATCCACTGTAGGACCTGAGACAGGTATGCAGTTGGTTGCCTGCCCCCCGTGCCCCTCCCCATGCTACTGCAAGCTGTGGTGTCATGGTCCGGTGGCTGACAATTGTGAATGCTGGCTAGCATGCACGCATGCGTGGGTGCAGAGTGGTGCGGGATGTCCACGCGCATATCGCACCTCATGTGTGAATAGATCCCAAAGTGAGTATCTAACTTCATGCTCACTGAGAGATTGTCTTGAAATGATCCTCCTGATCTTTGACTATGGCAACATCATCTACGGTGCCACTCCTAATTCCACCCTTGTCAGACTGGACACCTTGTTTTACTCCTTCTGCCATTTTGTCTTGGACTGTCCCCTTCATACCCACCACTACTGTCTTTACTCCTTCTTCTCGCGCCCCTCCCTTGATGCTAGTCACCTAGCTCACTGTGCCTTCTTCATATGCAAATTCTGGCTTGGATCTCTACCTTCCTACTTTTCCTCTCTTCTCTTCTCCCCCCATCTCCTACTCCCTCCATAACACTATTTCTAATTTCCTTTCCCTCCACCCATGAGATCTTCTGCTGGTCAAGCTGCCTCCTCTTATCATTTCTCTAGGTTCTGATCCTCCCTTCCCCTGCTTATCTGTTCTGCCACTTCCTCTTTCTCCCTCAAGTCTCTTCTTTGTGACAGTACAGCTCCTTCCTGCAATTGTCCCTGACCCCTGATCTTAGCGGCCATCCTCCAGCCCTGCCCATAGTTTGCTCATGCCCTGTTGCACTGGGAGTTTGCACAGTTGATAATAATAATAATAATAATAATAATAATAATCTTTATTTATATTGCGCCTTTCAAATACCAAGGCGCATTCCAAAAAGATTAAGTACAAACAAAGTATACAAACAATAATATAAAAACTGTTAAAAACAAATACAAAACATTAGTCAAAGACACCGTATGCCCTATTCCATAAAAAGGATTTAAGAGCCTGTTTAAAGCTCCCCACGGTCGTATACTCCCTTATCCGATGTGGTAGAGAATTCCAAAGGGTTGGTGCCAGAAACATAAAAGCCCGGGCCCCTGCTGATTTCAATGTAACCCTAGGAATCTCTAGCAACCCCTTGTTGGCCGAACGGAGTGACCTCATAGGGAGGTAAGGAGTCAGGAGATCTTTCAGGTAGTCAGGGCCCAGATCATGTAGGGCTTTAAAAGTCAGTAATCCAACTTTGAAGGTGATCCGCCACTGAACTGGTAGCCAGTGCAGACCCCGCAGCACTGGAGTAATATGAGATGTTCTAGGAGTACCTGTAAGTACTCGAGCTGTGGAATTCTGCACCAGATGAAGGCGGCGGATATCAACCCCCGGAAGCCCAAGGTAAAGCGAGTTGCAATAGTCCAGGCGTGAGGTCACAAAGGCATGGATCAGAGTTGGCAGATCGCCGGACGGAACAAAGTGCTTGATTCTGGTAATGTTTCTCAGATGATAAAATGAAGATTTTACCACTGCTGACACTTGAGATCATAAAGTCAGCCCAACATCTAAGATCACCCCCAGATCTCGCACCCGTTCAGAGACTGGTAACTCAACAAGTTAGGGTTGTCTCTCTGCTTCAATTCAAGTGCAATTTTATGTACCTCAGGCTCCACATTGTTCTGTACATACTCTGCACAGAATATTGGTTTGCACATCTGTAGTGTATTGTACTTTTGCACCTTATTGTGTTTGCACTGTATTACATGGCACAGAATAGTATTGTTGCACAACGTCTGATGTATTTTTACTATTGTATTTTATTGTATTCTCCATCTCAACCCCCCCCACCCCAGGATACATCTGGAAATGAGCTGTTACCAGCTTAGTATGTCTCTACTAGTAAAACGTTTGAAATAAATAAATACACAGGCCTCTATTGATGAACATGGCTATTTATGCCTGAAATGGGCATAGTGATGGATACATGGGTGCACACTCTTGGAGGCACGCAAATCATGCATAATTCACCAATGCCCCTATGTGCAGATGATGTGGTGCATAGGGGCACTCTGGAGTGTGTGTAGCAAGGCATGGGAGGGACTGCTGGTGGCAGGAATGCCCCTTGGCCCCACCATATATGGTGAACCATGGTGTTGAAAACATGCGATCCACTGATACGCATACATGGATGTGCATGCAGAGTAGGAGGGATGAAAATGGATATGTGCCCAACACCAGTAGCAGCCAGGGGAGCCAGTCCAATAATGGCACCTCCGCCCTTGGGCAGGATAGTAGTGATGCACAGTCAACTAATGCTGGAGCAGGAGCCTACACGTGGCGGCGGCTGAGTGGAGGGAGGCATGTGTGGGCTATCATGTTCCTGGTCATCTAACTTCAGCCCCTAGTGGGTGGCCATGCTGCTGTCCAAGCTCTGAAGCAACTACAACACCCTGTATGTCAACAGCTTGTTCAAGGCACCAGTAGAGGAGGAGGTGTGGCTCTGACTGGACATACAGGTCGCTGTCAATGCCTGTGACACTGAGCCATGGACCCTCTCCACCATCAAACACAGATGATATGACCCATGTGCCACTGCCAAACATAAGGAGGCCTCAGCATGCCAGTACAGCAAGCAGACCAGTAACAGGGCCCCCCCCGGACCCTCCACAGACCTCTCACCAGTCGAAACCATTGTGCCTGAGACCCTGACTGAGGAGGTACTAGATGGGGAAGGGGAAGGAATGGACACCCTAGAACATGCCAGCCCCTTGGGGCACAGTGTATGAGCACCCAAACACCCTCCCACCGATGCTGATCAACCAGAATATGAGTACCCCCAGGATGTGCGAACACCACTGTCCCCCTCCATGGACACCACACAGTAGGAAAACGTACAAGGTAAGGTCTGCCAATGCAGACTGCAGCTCATGAACGAAGCAGCAGATGATCCCCTGTGCATGACAGGCAACCACTCCCCCCCCTCCACAGGCTCACCATATCAACTAGTAATGCTGTCCTTGGGGTATGGTATGCTGGTGGAAAGGCCCAGGGGAACATGTCCTGCGGAACAGGACATGGTACATGGTGACACAGTGTCACCATACCTGGACACTGACAATGCATCCCATGCACACCATGATGGGACACACAGGGCATGGACATGCACAGGTCTGCCCCACTGGCAACATGTCCTAGATCCCCTGGGACTGGGGGCACTGACTCAGATGCCAACCATGTCACCCACCATCCCCCATCGCAAGTAAAGGAAGTGCATGCATGGGCAACCAGCATACTCAGGAGTCACTACCATAAGTTCAGACACCTTCAGCTTGAGTGCCTACATGCCACATGGGACAACACAATGCAGGTGGCCCTGATCATGGAGGAGATGCATGGCATCTATGGCAGCTGAGTCAGATCGGGGACAAACGGCAAACCATGCATTATTTCTATGCGCCTCTACAGCCCACTGCAGAGGCCAGCACCCAGGCACATGAAGCCTGCACCCTGGCAGATGCCCACACACAGACCTCCCCTAGAGGAATGTGCCTGCCTCAGAGAGGCACCCACAGGTGCACAACAATGCAGGGCACATTCCGCCCTTGGTGCCACCTGTATCGGTGCTGCAAATGCTGGTGCCAAGCCCCTTGGCAAACACTCCTCAACCTGTATCAGTAGGATAAATAGTTCCCCCCTTGCAACAGTCCATATCAACTCCCCCAACCACTGAGTTATAGCTGACATTTGCACAGGTCACCACCACCCATGTACAGTATATGCATCCCACTGGGGGGCTGTAGGCATTGTGAATACCATGGACAGTGGACAGGACATGACCCCGCCATATGGCCCATTCATGTACCCACTTTCCTGTTAGACATGTGGCCACCCTGTATACACAGGAGTCATAGCACTATGTACCGCTATGTAACCATACCTGTCATATCCCTCTGATACACATACTGTATCATAACACAGTGCACCACCCCCGGGATTGTAGCATTCATACCCTGGTCACATCACTGTGTCAGTTCCCCATGTCTGCCCACCACCCTTGCAATGTCCACCCCCACAGGGCACAGCTAGCCCACAGTCCACCCTAACCACTGAACACACTCTACATTAGTTGATGCCATTCCTCCCTCCCAGATAGTCCACAGTCCACAATGCTGCTGAGCCTTTGCTACAAGAACATCTCCAGGAGTGACAGCATCACTGTCAGCATACTCCACATCATGTACATCCTCTGGCATGGGTATGTCCCATTGTACAGCTGTATTGTGCAGCATTGCGCATGTGATGAAAATGCAGCACACCTTCCCCTGTACCAACAGCATGGTGCCACACTTCCTGTCCAGGTAGCAGAAACACATCTACAGCATGCCAAATGTACATTCCACCACCAAATGGGTCCTACAGTGTGCCTCATTGTTCCATATCTCAGCCTCGGTAGATGGGGACAGGAAGGGTGTCAGGAGGTATGCCCACAGTGGGTATCCATTGTCATCTCTGAAGTGGAACAGAACACAGTTAGTGATGGTACACCACATCAGGGAACTGCAAACATCACCCTTCACATATGCACTCACTGATCAGCCACCCTTCACAGCCTCCATGTGTCTCAAACAGTGCCCATAGATGTGACTGGTCCAATATGTAGGCATCTTGTCAGGAGACAGGGTACTTCATCATCATATTGGTGATGGCACCGTTGGCATCTCACGTCACCTGCACATTAATGCTGTGGAACCCCTTCCTGTTGCAGTATGCCTCCTCATTCCCTGTCAGGGATGGTATGGCCATGTGTGTGCAGTCTGTGTTCCTGAGCATTTTAAGGAGTCCATGCATTGCATGGAATCCCACTTTGGTGGCCCAGATGGCCTACATGGTTGCCAGAAATGATACGTACAGGTAGATGGAGGCATGGTGGACCAGAGTGTCAGTCACCTGGTGCAGTGCATGTGACACAGTTGACTGACTCACACCTGTCACATCCCCAGCCACCTTCTGGAAGGAGCCTGCGGCATAGTATGCCAGGGTGCACAGTACCTTCTGCTCCATGGTCAGAACATAGGATGGTGCCATGGTGGGAGCGATGTCTGGCCCTATCAAATGGCAGATGTCTTGAATGTTGTCATGGTTCAGGCAGAAACAATTTAGATAATGCGTGCATGTGAGGAAAGACACCTACAGGCGTGGATAGCACAGCCGTGGCCTGTATCACATTCCATGCTCTTCTTCCTGCTGCATACATACATACGAACATATGAATGAGCCAGCAGATAATGGTGTTACGGTCTGTCTAGTCTGCTCAAGTGTGCTGTTCCTACTGTGTTTTCACAGGGAACTGCCCCTATATCCCCTTTGCCTGCCCCTGAACAGGGCTGCTTCAGCTCACCCACGGTTGGCCGGCACCCAGCCAGCCAGTGACCAAGACCAGGACACCCGCCTGCAGCCCCTTGAAAGCTGCCTGCCCCTGAACAGGGCTGCTTCAGCTCACCCACGGTCGGCCGGCACCCAGCCAGCCACCGACCAAGACCAGGACACCCGCCTGCAGCTCCTTGGAAGCTGTCTGCCCCTGAACAGGGCTGCTTCAGCTCACCCACGGTCAGCCAGCACCCAGCCAGCCACCGACCAAGACCAGGACACCCACCTGCAGCTCCTTGGAAGCTGCCTGCCCCTGAACAGGGCTGCTTCAGCTCACCCACGGTCGGCCGGCACCCAGCCAGCCACTGACCAAGACCAGGACACCCGCCTGCAGCTCCTTGGAAGGTACGGGACAGCGCAGCCAATTGGAACACGGGTGCTTCCGGCAAACCCACTCTGTTTGGACAGGACTTTTCCCCTGCTATAGACACCTGGCACTTTGTTAGATTTTCGATAGAACTAAGCACATTTCAACTGTGTTATTAGAAGTTTTTCAACTGTATTAGCTGGATTGTAATTTCTACTACTGTTTTAAAGTGCTTACACCTCTTCTGTCTGACTGCTCTTCCTGCAGCGCCCCCATCCAAGCACTCTGCCTTGGCGCCAATAAGTCTAACTACCTTTTTTTTTTTTTTTTAAGTGGCTAGTTTTCCATTAGCAGGTTATACAGACCTGCCAGTAGAGAGATTCTTGGTCTTCTACATAAATCACTGTACTCATTCGTGGGCAATATGGCCTGCATTATCATTCTACTTCTTTCCCGGTGCTGCTACAAGGGGTGGTTGTAGCTGAGGTTCCTCTGAGCTTCACTCAACTGGCTGACAACTTCCTTAGAACTGCCTGTTCGACAGCTCTGCAGCTGAAAACAGGAAGCCCTCAGTGTCTGCCATCCACCCTTCAGACTTAAGTTAGATAGACGCTGAGCACCCTATTATTACCTACGCTGCGCTGTCATACCGATAGATACCGATAGAATCCTCTGCAGAGAGCCAGCACGCCTGGGCACCCTTGATTGGTGCTGCACTGCCATAGGGGGATTGTGATTGGTACGCCCGCTTGCCTGCTTTGCTCTGATTGGGGCACCTTCTCTATAGCCTGCTACAGTGTTCCCGTCTTAATTCTGACTTCTCAGCTCTCGCTCTGACCTGAAATTTTCTCCCACCCCTATCACCCCCCTCTCCCAGGCCTCCTTTACATACACTCATGATCCGCCTCCTATATCATATTACTGCTTCATTGGCCTAGTTTCGACTGCTGCCAACCTATGATTGGTATCTGAGTGTGGCCAATAAGACTGCCCTGTGTGAATATCTCTTGAGCCCCGCCACTAACTAAACTGCTCCTGCTCTCCTTGCTCCAATTTCTGCTGTATTTTCTCATCTAGGTTTTAAGTAAATACCTAGGTGGGCAAATTACTTGCCTAGAAAATATTGCACTAATACAAATCACGAGACCACTCAGTCTGGGACCATGGCTCTCCTTATTGTGTTTTTATTGCTCCTAAGGTGCAGAGTTTTCAGCAATACAGTGCAATTTGAAGTACCTCAATGCAATTCAGTTCTCCAATGTACCTTATCAATACCTAATGTTATAACGGTCTACCGTGCAGACACTATGTCATTCTCCTCTCCCCTTTTAGCCTATTCCCCACGGTTAGCCTACACCCCCTTGCTACTGTCCTCACCTATGTCTACTCAAGCACTTACATTGATCACGATCAACTGTCATTACAGTGGTGCCACCTCTTGCGCAGCACGATATGGGTTGTCGCGAAGAAATAAAAAAGCAGTCTCCATTCTTATAAGCTCCTTAAAGAAAGTTATACTTCTGCTTCTTCTCTGCTCAGGAAATGTGGAGCTCAACCTGGCCCCCACAACTTACCTCGCTTATCGATTTTGTTGAGACCACAGGTCTCAAAATGATGATGGTCAACATTTTAAGCCTGCCTAAAAAACTTGTACAGCTGCAAGCCTGGGCTGCACATGTTAAACCTGACCTTATCATAATTACTGAGTCGTGGTTAAAAAAGACGAACACTGATCAACAAATATCACTGCAGGGCTACAATTTATTTAGAGCAGATAGAGAGTCTAGAGGCGGGGGGGGTGGTTATCTACGCCAAATCTAAGTACTTGGTCACCAATATTAGTTGCAAATCTCTAGCCAAGGAATTTGAGTTAGTTTCGCTGAGCCTTCATGTCCCCTCCTCGGAATGTATCACTATTCTAGGTGGCTATAGACCCCCGTCTGTTGGTGATGAAGTCCTTAATATTTTGAAATCTATGTTCGTAGATGCAAAAACTGAAACAATATTTCTAGGAGATCTAAATATGGACTGGCTGTCACCTAAATCACACGGCCTCAATCCCTTTGTGACGAGCTAGGTCTTGGGCAATTAATCAGTGAACCCACTAGGAACAACACTCTAAATACTGCCAACAGTTCAATTCTAGATGTGGTACTAACCACCCATCCACACAAAATATCTAATTCGGCAGTGTTTCACAACGACATGAGTGATCATGGAATTGTTGCTTGCATAAGATCTCAAATTAAGGCTCAGCCCGCAACCCATCTTTATAACAATAAGATCCTTTCTCAAATTCAGTGCAGTAAACTTCCTATCTGACCTGAGCATGATCAGATTGCAAGATCTCTACCTAGCCAAAGATGTCAACAAGGCAGCTTACATCCTTAATGACAAACTCACTACAATAATAAATAAGCATGCCCCTTTCATCAAAGTAAGGGTACAAAACAATTCCAACCCCTGGTTCACCTCGGATCTCAAGGCAGCCCTTATAGCTCGAGATAAGCTCTGGGCTAAAGCTAGACATTCCAAAGAATCTTCGGATTGGCAGGCCTTTAGAACAGCCAGGAATAACTGTGTGAAAAACTTCGGCTCTGCTAAAGCTAACTATTATATTTCTACTCTCGAACAAGCTAAAGGTAACCCTCATAAAATATGGAAGACTATCAAAGTTATAGAAGGACGGCCCATGGCCCCTCTGTCCCAACAAAGATAGTTGCAAGTGGCAAGATTGTGGAAAACAAACCCTAATCCTGGAGGAACTTAACTCCCACTTTGCCACAGCTGGATTAGCTTTTGACTCATCACCTTATGCTGGTGCTGCGGTGAGCCAGCATACCCCTCCCCACATCTAGTCCTGCAACCAGCCCCTTCCAACTGCACGAGATAACTTATAAAGAAGTAGAAGATTCTCTTCTTAACTTAGACACCAAAAAAAGCGCAGGGGACGATGGCTTGGAACCCTTTTTCCTAAGGTCAGGCTACGTCCATCTCACTGCCCCAATTCTCCACATCTTCAATCTTTCCATTACATCTGCTACTGTGCCGTCCTGCTGGAAATCAGCACATATCCTCCCTCTATTTTAAATCTGGTGACCCACGCGATGTAAACAACTATAGGCCTATCTCCATATTGCCTATCCTTTCTAAAGTTCTCGAAAAACTGATCCATATTCAGTTAAAATCTCACTTGGAAACCTTCTCTCTCATTAACCCAGCTCAATCTGGCTTCCAGGCTAATCATAGCACAATCACTGCACTAGCAAAAGTAACCAATGATTGGATCTCTGCTATACATGCTAAGAAGGTAACTGGTGCAGTCTTTTGGACCTCAGCAAAGCTTTTGATACTGTTGATCACAAACTATTAGTCAATTGCCTTGCAAAGTTGGGTGCCACATACCATACCACCCAGTGGTTCTCTAGCTACCTAACTGGAAGATTCCAAAAAGTAAAGGCGGAAGGCTTTTTTTCTGCTGCCTTGCCAGTTGCAAGAGGAGTCTCCCATGGATCTATCTTAGGCCCTATCTTGTTTTCTTTGTACATTAATGACTTAGATGCTAACATATCTAGGTCCAATCTGCACTATTTTGCAGATGATACTGTGTTGTATACTTCTGGCTCATCGTTATCTGAAGTTAAGGGAGTGCTTCAAGCGACCGCTGTGAGCATAATCTAATAAAGGCAAAGCTTCTGCTCAATGCTAAGAAGACTAAAGCGATGATATCATCCCGCAGTGCTGTCACAGGCCCCCCCAATACCCTTGCCCAAGACTTCATTGTCACCACGCTAAACGAGCCTCTGGAAGTTGTAACCAAATTTAAATATCTGGGTATCTGGATCAACAATAAATTATCTTTCAATGACCATGTCGAAGATGTCTCTAGAAGGTTAAAAGCAAGGTTAGGTTTCTTCTACAGAAATAGGCCCCTTTGCCCCCTTGAAACTCAAAACAAGCTTGTACAGGCCACTTTTCTCCCCCTACTCGACTATGGCGATGTAATCTATTCCTCCACCACTCTTGCAAATCTAAGTAAACTGGAATCCTTTATCACCGTACGTTATGGTTCATTACCAACTCCCCTTACCGTTCACACCACTGTGACTTATACGCAGCTGTTGGTTGGACATCCTTACTACTAGACGCCTGCTCCATGCAGGCTATGAACTCTTAAACTGCTCCTGCAGAAATTGCCAAGCTATCTCTCTTCCCTTATTAGTAACTCACATAGTGCATACTGCTTAAGAAAATCTGACTTTATTATGCTTGACATACCATGGACGCGACTTCCTTTGGTAAACGTATATTGCATATGCTCTTCCCTCCATTTGGAACCAATTAAAACCGTATTGAAACTAACTAGCAGTTTCAATAAACTTCTACAAATTGCTAAGTTCAGCCAAAATAAAAGACACCTGTAACTGTCATTAAGTCTCTTCCTTCCCCATGTGTGCCATATTTATCCACTGGTAAGGTATAATTGATTTGTCATATTAACTGCTTTCCATTCCGCTTCTACTCCTGGCTTTATCTATGCTTACGCTCCACTGCTACTCTATCAAATCACTCCTCCCCCCCATATTAGTTGTAGTCTGTTGTTTGTTTTAGCTGCCAAAATATACGTATTGCACAGGCCAGTTATCATGTTTCATTTATCAGTATGCAACCTGTAAGTCGCTTCCCTGCCTCATATCAATGTTTACCACCTGTGGTCACCCTATGTGGTACCCTTGTATGTATATCCAGCCTGTATCATGTAACGTGCATTTCATGTATATACTGTTATTACCTATCTGTGTTTTTACTTTAAGTGTTTATGTCACAGGACCTCCTTGTGAATGAGCTTGCTCAATGGAGTTTTCCTGCAATAAACTTGAACTTGAACTTGAACTATCTACTTGCAAATTTCCCCATCACCCTGTGCTAACCTGTCTTGAAGCTGTCTGACGTTTTTAGGGATACCACCTCCTCCAGTAACTCTTTCCACTTAACTACCACCCTCTTGTTTCCACTAAGGTTGGAGAGGTCCACAGTGCTAACTCTGTTTATACCTTTAACATACAAACATACGAAACTGCCACCAGATACAGGCCATATGGTCTATCAAGTCTGCTCGAGTGTGCAGCTAGCAACCCATTACACTGCAGCTGCCCTCCCTCCCTCCCTCCCCTTACAGTGACCCTCCCTCCTTTGTCCCATCCCCTTTTAAAACTTCCCACCAACTTACAGGATACCACCTCCAGTACGTTCCACATAGACACCACCCTTTCCATCAAAAAGTGCCTCCTCATTTCCCTCCTGAATCTTCCACCCTCCAATCTCAGTCCATTCCCCCTCATATCTGTCCCTCCCCTTAGCTAAAAATCCCACCTGTACCAGTCTTGTTTATACACTTCATATATTTAAATGTCTCAATCATATCCCTCCTATCCCTCCTCAGTGTGGCTCAGTTGGTAGCACATCTGCCTCTGGACCGTAAGGTCATGGGTTCTGGTCCCACACCAGGATTAGACTTGCATTTAAAAAAACGCTGGCATCTGAGTGCACTATTGGGGGGGTGCTGTACTGCTGGGGTGTGCCTTCCTTCAGATGAGATATTAAACTGAGGTCCCTTTTACTCATCCTGTTGCTGTCCTGGTGGGTGTCCAGGTGGAAAAAAAAGAACCCAGGGCACTCTTTACAAAGAGTAGGGGGCATTCCTGGTGTCCTGGCCAACATTCCCCTTCCCATAAATCAGTTCATGTAATTGTCCAGGCTGTGTGTGGGTGTTGATGTGAGATATGGCCACCACTACACATTCAGTCACTTCACTACCAGTTTGTAATGCGCTTTCCGATACACTGTGTTTGAAAAGCGCTGTATAAATGCTGCTTCTTCTTCTTCTTTTCTCCTCCAGGGAATACATGTTAAGTTCCCACAGCCTCTCCTCATATGGTTTATCTCCCAATCCCAGGATCATCCCTGTTGCTCTGTGCTGGACCCCCTCCTTGTAATTTAACATCTTTCTTTCAGTATGGGTGCCAGTACTGCACACAGTACTCCAGGTGTGGCCTCACCAACAACCTGTACAAACAAAGGCAGGATCACCTCCCCCCTCCTGGAGGTGATTCCTCTTTCAATACACCCTATTGACCTGTCAGCCTCAAGTCAGTGGTGGGGAAGGTAATGGAGGAATTAATCAAGGAGAGGGGGGTGGATTACCTGGAGGAGAGTGGCTTGCAGGACAGCAGACAGCATTGCTTCATGAAGGGGAAGTCTTGCCAGCAAACCTAATTGAGTTAATTGATTGGGTGACTCAGGTGATTGACTGGAGGGGGCGGTGGATGTTGCCTATCTGGACTTCAGTAATGCCTTCGACACCGTCCCTCATAGGAGGCTGGTGAGCAAGATGGAAAGCCTGGGGTTGGGTGAGAGAATAACAAGCTGTGTGGAGGCCTGACTGGCTGGAAGAACTCAGAGGTTGGTGATAAACGGGGTGCACTCCGGGACAGTGAGGGTGAAGAGTATAGTGCCACAGAGGTCAATTTTGGGGTCCACTTCTCTTCAATGTCTACATCAGTGATATTGCGGAGGGTTTGAGGGGGAGGGTGTGCCTATTTGCTGATGATATGAAAATGTGCAATAGGATGGACACCTGGGGTGGGGGTGGAGGACATTAGTAAGAACTTAAAGACACCTGAGAAATAGTCTGGGACATGGCAGCTGAAATTTAATGCCAAGAAGTGTGCTGTGATGCACTTGGGGAGTAGGAACAGAAAAGCAGGGTACACCCTGGATGGTGAGGAAATCAAAGTAGCAGGACAGGAGAGGGATCTGGGGAATCATATTCTCCTTGAACCTTAAGGTAGGAATCCAGTGTAGCAGGGCAGTGGAAAAGGCCAGTGGAATGTTGGCATACATAGGCAGGGGCATTACTAGAAGAAAGAGGGAGATAATAAGGCCACTTTACAAAACCATGGTGAGGCCACACCTGGAGTATGGGGTTCAGTTCTCGAGGCCACATCTCCGCAAAGATATAGCTATGCTGGAGAAGGTTCAGAGAAGGGCATCCAAGGTGGTGCAGTGTATGCAGGGAAAGACATACGAGCAGAGGTGTAAGGAGCTGGATCTGTATGCACTGGAGACAAGTAGAGAAAGTAGAGACATGATTGAAATGTTTAAACATGTAAAAGGGCTCAATAAAGTGGGAGAAAAGGGTTTACTTAAGCGGAAGGAGGGGGTCAGAACTAGAGAGCATAGCCTTAGACTGCAAGGAAAAAGATACAGGGGCAATGTGAGAAGGCATTTCTTCACAGAGAGGGCGGTGGGACCCTAGAACAGACCACCAGATGGAATGGTGGGGCTAAATCGGTGGAAGAATTCAAGAGGGCATGGGACAAGCATATGGGGCTGAGTATCTGGGGGGGGGAGGGGGAGGTGTATGGAAAAAAAAGGGCAGACTAGATGGGCCAGTATGGTTCTTTCCTGCTGTCAAGCTTCTATGATTCTATGATTCACCCCAGCATCTTATTGGCTTTAGCTGCTGCTTTCCTGTACTGTTCTGTGTGGTTCATTTGCCCTGTTATTACCACCCCAAGCTCTTTCTTCTCCTCTATAGTGGCTAACTGTACCCCTCTCACCTGATAACACCTCCTTGGATTCCTTGCTTCCAAGTGCATGACTTTGTACTTCTTAGCATTAAACCCCAGCTGCCATGTGTCAGACCAGTAAGCACGTTTAGCCAGATCATCCTGCAGCCCCTGCCACCCTACTTCATCATCCACCATTGCTCTGATCTTCATGTCATCTGCAAAAAGACTAATCTTGTTCTTCATGTCAAGCAAGATGACAAGCGATGAAAATGCCAAACAATACCAGGCCCAGTACTGAGCCCTGAAGTACCCCATTTGTTACAGCCCTTGGAGATCAGAGTTCCCCTTCCACCTCTACTACCCTCTGTCGTCTCCCTTGTAGCCAGTTCTTGATTCAGTTCACCATCTTTGTCCCTGTTCCCTGATATCCCAACTTGCTAATCAGCCTCCCATTTGGCACTGAATCGAATGCCTTGCTGAAGTCCAGATACGGGACATCCACTACATGGCCCTTGTCTAGTTCCCTAGTCAACTCAGTCATAATAGTCAGGTTGGTCTAGCAGGATCTGCCAGAGACAAACTCATGTTACTTTCTGTCCTGGAGACCATTACCTTCTAAAAAGGTTACCAACCTCTCCTTAAGGATTGCCTCCATTAACTTCCCCACAATGAATGTTAGGCTTACCGGTCAATAGCTGCCTGGTTCATCCTTGGGTCCGCTTTTGTGGAGGGGTACCAAATGAGCCATCCTCCAATCCTGGAGAATGCACCCTGTTCCCAGAGAGGTATTGAACAAGTCGGCCAATGGCTCTGAAAGGAGCAGCGTCAATTCATTCTGTACTCAGAGGTGTACACCGTCTGGACATGACGCCTTATCCACCCCCAATACCCTTAAACCTTCCAGTACCCTGTGATTTCCCCATCCATCACCCCCTCCTCCCAGTGCCTAACCCCCAAGGCAGTGACCCATCCTTCTCCTTAGTATATACAGAACAGAAGTATTCATGTAGTGCTTCTGCCTGCTCTGCCCCTTTCTCTGCCCACCCCCACCCTTCCTGATTCTTACTATTTGATCTTTGCAGATCCTTCTCTCCCTTATGTAGCTGAAGAAGTCCTGTTCCTCATCCCTGATGCCCTGTGCCAGCCTAAGCTCTCTGGAAGCTTTGGCTTCCCTGACTGCTCGGGTCACCTGTCTTGATTTCTTCAGGTACTCCTCTCTAACCTCCCCCCACTGGATCTCTTGAATCTTCTGAAGGCTACCCTTTCTGCCCTCACCTTTTCCAGCACCTCTCCACTTAACCAACTTGTTTTTTTTTATCTAGCCTTTTTGCTTTGTGACTTGGTACAGGAGCTAGTGGCCTCCACAAGCCCTGGCTTGATAACTTTCCATTTCTGGTTGGCATCCATGTGTGGATGGATCCTGACTAGGAGCCCAGTTACACTTTCCCCCATCCTACCAAAGTCAACTTGCCTGAAGTCCAACAGCCTGGTCCCTGTTACTACAGCCTTCCTGCCCATGTTGAATGAGAACCACACTGTGTTGTCCTCACTGCCTGCCAGCGGATCCTCTACCCCCTGCTCTCTGACAAACTCCCCATTAGACAGCACAAGGTCTAACATGTTGCCCAACCTAGTTGGCTTATTTACCATCTGTACCAATAAGTTGTCCTGGAAAGCCTCAAGGAGGACCTGCTCCCTTGTACTTGAGGTAGCTGGGGTGCTCCAGTCTACCTCTAGCAGATTGAAGTCCCCCACAATCATGGTGTTACCCTTACCGCTGACCCTTCTTACCTGCTCTGCTAGTTCTCTGTCCAATTCCTCCACTTGAGACGGTGGCCTATACACCACCCCCATCCAAAGTGTCCTGTTCCTCGAATCCTGGAATTGTATCCATAGTGCCTCTGTTCTACCCTCCTTCCCCTCCTCCCTGGCACACCTTATCCCCTCCCTCACAGAAATTGCCACCCCATCTCCTTTCCCTTTTCCCCTATTCCTGTGGTATAGCCTGTACCCTGGGATCACCAGGTCCAAGTCCTGGTATTGGGTGGCCCATGTTTCGGCGACTGCAGCTATGTCCACATCCCTCACTGCCATGAGAGCTTGCAGCTCGGCCATTTTGTTCCCCAGGCTCCTTGCATTCAGGGAGACTGCCCTCCAATTTGAGCCCTTCCTATCCTTCTCCTTCTGAACACTATTATTAACAACACTGTATGAACACTTCCCTATTCCATCTCTGCTGGTATGGGGGTAAGCCTGTTTGGCTCCCTGATCTGGAGATCTTGTTTGATATCCACCCTCTTGCTTCTCTCACATCTAGTTTAAATCCACTCGGGTCACTATGTATTCCCCCAGTCTCTGTTTTAGTACCCCAGAGCGCTCTCTGCTCAAGTGTAACCTGCTCTGGGCATATAGGGTGCTGCTATCCCAAGTTCTACCACAACCCCCCCACCAGGCCATACCCTTTGGTATGACAAAAGGCCCCCAGCCAAGTGTTAAACTCCTCTATTCTCAGTTTCCTTAAAGCCCTTGCTCTGGGTATTGGGAGTACTTCTGAGAAAGCCACCAAGCTCCCTGTTTCCTCACACAGCTTTCTCAGCTCCATGAAACTCTCCCATACCTCCTTGATCGTATTTTCCTCTAAGTCATTCATGCCCAAGTGCACCATGATATGAGGTTTCTCCCTTCCTCTTTTTGCATACTTAAGAATAAACTGTCCCACCCTACCTGCTGTCATTCCTGGCATGCATGCCACTCATATACGACTATGCTGTTCTTCCTTTACTTCACCATCTCACCTCTTTTTAATATTGAGTCTCCCAGAACTAAGACCCCACCCCTTTTTTCATGTTTTAGGACCAGCCACTTGTCATTTTCCTGGCCTCAGGCCTGAACCTTTACCCCATCATGCATATCCCGGATGCCCCCTGCCTCACCCCCCCATCCCCAGCCCCTACCCCATCCTGCCTTCCCCTCACTTTGTCCTTTATCTGACCCGACAGCCACTCCCCCATTGCACTCCCTGTTTCAGCACGATCATTCCCATCACCACTTACACCTTGCTTCCCTTTCCCCTTCTTAGCTTTTGTCCCCCTGCCCACCCTCCTAGCCATTTCCCTTTTCCCATTACCCACCATATCCCTGTCTCTTTCAACTGCCATATTGCTGCCATCTGGGTCTTTATCCCCCCCCCGCTCCGTCCACCAGTTCCTTTCCCCCCTTATCCTCCACTGTAACTAGCATTGAGAACCTATTGTTTGTCACCTCTATTCTGCCCTGAGCTTCCCCTGGCAAACTGTTATGAGACATCCATTTGCTGGCTTTCTTCCAGTCCCCGGGTTCTGTACCCATAGGTTCCTGAGGAGGTGGCAATATTGGTCCATTTACCCCTCTCCCCCCCAAAATCTAGGATGTCTGCCATTCTCTAGGGCACTCACAAGTGCCCCAGGTCCCAAATGGTTCCCACACATTGCTCTCATGCCTATCCTTAGCTCTGTCCTTAACCAACTAATCTTGTCCTTAAGCTGTTCAAGCTATCTACACACCAATCACCCCCACTCTTCATGCTACCCCTAAAAAGATAGCTGCCCACAGCAGTTGCAGCCTACTGCCCTCCCCATATCTCTACCAGACCTCCAGTTTACCTCTGTGCCCACAGCTGAAGGCTGCCTGCCCCATCCCCTAGGCCCTTCTCATCTTCTAGGTACCCAGAGGGAAGTGGAGTGCACACTTCCATCTTGAGTCTCATTTCAGTGTTATTTCAGTCCAGACTGACAAAGCACTGCTTTTCATCAGTGCACTGTTAATACACTGCATTGACTTTCTGCTACACTGTTGTACCACTGCTCAATCTTTCTTATTTTTTGATGCAGACTGTAAGAGCACTGCAAATAATTATTAGATTTTCATGCACACTTCTTTAGCACTGTATTTCCTTCACTAATTTTTGCTGCACACTGCAGTAGTACTGCTCAATCTTTATTATTTTTTGATGCAGACTGTAAGAGCACTGCAAATAATTATTAGATTTTCATGCACACTTCTTTAGCACTGTATTTCCTTCACTAATTTTTGCTGCACACTGTAGTAGTACTGGCAACACTTTATAATTGTTATCACACTTCTTTAGCACTGCATTGTTTCAGTAATCTGGTTACCCTTACTGAATTTGTCACAATTGCATTACAGTGGTATAGCAATGTCAATACTGTGGTCAGCTGAAAAATCCACAATAGTACTACCCAGTGGTACTCTGGTATCACAGTGGTAGGTGATATATAGATTTTCCTCTGTGCATTGGCAGTGCACTGGCAGAATGTTATCCCTATGGCATTTTTAACATTTTCTCTGTCTCTCACACATACACTGGTAATACAATGGTATCACGAAATTTTTAGATTTTTGTCAGCTCCCACAAATACTGGTACTCTGGTAGCACAATGGTACTGCATTATTTTGACATTTCAGTATTTGGTACCTCTCACAGCAATCCTAGACTCATGTGGTAGCACAGTGGTAACAGTATTAATCTCATTATGCTCTGTACTGGAATGCATTATTAAGATAAATTACATTATCAACCTCATGGAGAACAGCGCTCCATTCCATATTATTTGTTCACTTGTCTTTATCTTACTGGTAATGGACTGTTATTGTTCACATAGACCAGAACATTCCAAGAGCATTTGCGATCTCTAAATGAGTAAGTGACTCTCAAACAACACTTTGCACCCCAAAAACAGGGTAGGATCACAAAATGATGTCTTGAATAGCATAATTAGTGAGTCTCTGACCAGTTGGTGAATGGCTCTAAAAGATGTTGCCTCCCTAAACCAGATATTATCACCTCTGCCTCCTACCCCTGCCCCTTTGAGCTCCCACCATCAGTAATATCACACTTCGTCTGGTGTTCAGTGGTGCTGCTGTCCATTCCATACATCGAAAACTGCCAATACCTACCTGCCTACCCAGTCCCATCGCTCCCACCATTCATGGCCCCCACCATATGTTTACACACTCTCTCCACAGTGGCAATTGGCAGAGACACTCTGCTAACCTCTGTGACCAACTGAGGACAGAATGCCAGTTTTGCACTCATGTGCCTACTGTATAAACAGCTCTGTACACTTAGCACGATTGTGAACTATCATCCATTTTGTACCCGACCAAGGAGCTGAGAGGATGGTCTGTGCCAAATGTGGAAAGGTGTCAAATATATAGTAAGCCTGGGGACCAGGGTGTAGTATTTGCTGTAAGAACTAACTGGGTCATGGTGGGAACTTTGGATATACAGGGGGGCAAGGGCTTTCACTCAACACACCACTGCTCACTCTATCAGGCCCTGGGCTGGCTTCCCCATCAGCCCAACAGACCTATCTCCTGGACAGCACAGTCAATAAGGCCATCCAAAACTGAGCTACCTCTCCACAATCCCGCCTCCTTTGACCAAAAGTGTTTGTTCGAGAGCTCTGCCTCACTGCTGGCCCCATGCTTGTGTGCCCCCCTAGTCTCCACCTGTATGGGTAAATGTGCATTCTCATCTGCAGCCCTTTTTCTTTGGAACAACCTGCCCACTCCACTTAGCACCACTGACTCTCCAGGAATCTTCCACTCTCTCCTTGGATCTCACCTTCTGTCCTCCACTCCTTGCTCCTGCCCTCCCAACTTATTATCATGCCTCTACTTCCCTTCCCTCCTTTTCCTTCTTGGTCCATACCTACACTGCCATGATGCACTTTTTCCTTTACTCATCTCAGATCATGCCTAATTTGTATTACAACTTGGCTACTACTGTACCTGCTATTGTCATAAATGTTATTTATCCACTGTGCTGCAAGTTTATATATATCTTCATATAAATATCCTATATATTTTTATTACTGTCTATTGTATGCCTTATCCCAGTCTCCTTTGTACTTGCTTGTATTCCTGTGCCATCCTCAATGGCCCAGGTCATGCCTGAAAATGTTTCTCGGACCAGTGCACCTACTCGGTAAACAAATGAATAAATAAATAAATAAATGGGAACCACTGGACATCAGGGATACTAACAATCTACTGTATACCTGCAGGGTGATTGTAGGATGGGGTAGGACTGGAGAACAGGTAAATTAAGAACCTGGACCTGTGGGATAATTAGGGGAGAGGGCCCAATGGAGACTGTTTCCCAGGAGGGTGCTTTGGCGGTGTAACTCCCGGGATATGTTATGCCTGGTGCAGTAATGTGGCCTGTGCTGTGATCAGCATCAGCAACATGGCTGTCACACCAGCATGGGTTAACCCTTTCTCCACACCCTCCTGAGTGTCCACCCTATAACAGGGTTGGTGGCATCTGCAAGAAGACATACCTTCCCATTCAGTTCTTCTGCAATTTCACTTATGAAGACATTGAAGTGGCCCACTCCTAGTACTGAGACCCCCCCGCACCATGCCTTTAACCAAATGCTGAAAGCCGGTGTGGAGAGTACTGTCTTCTCCCCAGATGTATATCGGCAACCTTTTGACAAAAGTCACCATGTATGCTTGAGGACCCTCCCCCATCCCTGAAATTTCCCTGCACTACCCCTACCCTGTCCCTTGCTAGGTAATTTGTCCCCAGGTGGACAATGACATCTAGCTCCCTCTCATCTCCTGCTGTCTAATGATCCACTGTATCTGCTCTCATCCCCCCAAGCCAAAGTACCTCTCAGGTATTTCACCTCTCTCTCCTTTACCCCACCCTGCTCACAAGTCTAGCCCCCTAATTAAGTCCCCCACCAGCAGTTGCTTCCTACTCAGCTGGGGGCCTCTTCCTCCCTCCTTGTAACTGTGGAATGGTCCATGGACAGTGCTTTCCTTGGGGAAGGTTTCTCCAGGGGATGAAAGGGTGGTTCAGCTGCAGGATAGTGGTTGGCTGGGCAGGGCCCATTTCAGATGCAGGAAGAGTGGTTAGTAAACAAAGCAGGTGAGCTGGAACTCTGACAAACAAACCGGCACAGGGGCAGAAAATGCAAGCCCCATAGGAAAGAGCACAGTGAGGGCTACAATAGGTAATTTACCAGAGAAGTCACAGGTCAGGGAACTACAGCTGAAGAGAACATGGAGAACAGGCAGGCATTGGAAAATGATGCATGGGGGCAGCGGACGGACGTGCACTCATGATGGCATACATGGGAACTACAGATGCCGGGATGCCAATGCTGGGGGGTGCAAAGGCCAGCTTAGGTAGGTGGACACTGACCTGTAGGTAGAGTGCACAACACACAGGGACCCCTGCATGCTGGACAGCAGGGAAGTGTACCATGGAGCATAGCCCCGCTGCAGCACAGTAGCTGATGGGGCCCAGGACACTGTGGACACATGTGACCATGGTGCACAGCACAACCATGAAGCACTGGGACTGTGGGCAGACAGTGAAACTACAGTACCGGTACAAACCACCCACAGACAAGTAGCAGCTGCCACAGGTGTGGCCCATGGAGTGTGATGTGCAAACGAAGTGCAATCACACCTGCATGCCTGAGCTGGAACCAAAGCTGGACAGTGTAGCACAGTCCTCTGGCACAATGGAGGACAGTGTGGAAGCCATGGAGGGGCCAGGGTGCTCAACTGCAACCCCAACAACAGGGACCATCTGTGAGGTGGTACCATCCAGGAAGGGAAAGTCCAAGCTGAATTTGAATGGCTACCTCCTGGTCCATGAATGGACATGCAATGAGACAGTGTACTTTTTTTTATCATATCATATTTTTCACTAGCTGCGGCACACACTCTGGCTTGGGGCATCCAGCTGCCAGCTCCACCCACCTGGAGAGCTGGGTAGCTCAAACTGCACCCAGGAGAATCAGGAACGGCCATAATTTTTTTTTTTGAAATTTAAGTTTATTGATTTTCAATATACAAACAAGGAAAAAAAAACAAAATATTAACAAACCAAACAAAACAAACCCCCCCACCTCCCTAAACCCCAACACAGTATACAAATAAATGCAATATACATCATACCACAGAAACCATACCCCTCCCCCACAAACTCCTCACCCCCTAAAGAAAATTCCAATACCTCCCTAGAAAGCCCCCGAATTATCCACAGATCCGACCAAACATATAAGTCACAACCTGTAGACCCCATAACCCCCACCCCAAATGGGTGCACCAGCGTGAAGACCTAAAGGAAAACCTCTTAAATCTGGATATCCTTATATATTTGGAACAAATTAGCATGTCTTTCCATCACATAAGTAGCATAAAGCGACATAAAAGATCTGAAGTCAGCAACTATACACAGGTAAATACGGTATGCCATATGAGGGCAAAGGGATGGGTTGTCGGGCCTAAATATTACTTCAAACATAAAGAGTTTGTAGCTTACTCCATCTTTATAGAACAGATCCTTCCGTCTTTAAAGCTGGCAATTAAGCTCTCAGATTGGAGAAACGACATCAACTCCTTCAGCCAATCTGCATATGATAAAACCAAATAGTCCTTCCAGTGCCTTAAGACTAGTTCCTTAACCACCATGTACACTAAAGCCATATGGTATCGACATTCTACACTATGTATGTTAGAAAATTCTGCCAAAACACAGACTTCGGGACAGAAGTAACCACTAAGACCTAGAAGGGGATCCAGATTCCTTTGGATCAGAGACCACAGTGGAGCCACTTTAGGACACTCCCAGAAGATATGAATTAGATTGCCCTCCACCTGCAAGCACCTAAAACAGTCTGAACTGGAGATCATTTTATGCTGAAAGAGTTTACAGGGGTGTAATAAAGATTATTCACAATATAATACTGTATTAATCGCACCTATCCTGAGTGTGATATCTATACAAACTACGCCAAATATTTGTCCAAACGGGACAACATCAGGGAGAAGATCTACCCAGACCGAAGAGCCCTCTACCCCCTCATGTAACCCAAAGTTTAATAGGTATGAGTAAATTAGTGATATAGAGTGGGGCTGGGAAGCAAGACTCACAATACTAGATAGGAAAGGTTGCACTACCGATTGCCTGAAGGAAATACCGAATTTAGTGCTCACTAGGTGCCGGTTGGAAGACCTTAAGATTCTTTACTTGGTATACCAAATTTATTTAGAAGCTCATCTGATGTTAGCAACAAATCTTGACTAAACAACTGCTCCACTGTAGCCTCTTTAAGTTCTGGGATCCATCTTGGGGCTATTCAAGAGTTTCGATTTTAACATTAGGGTTTAACACCACTGGCTGTCCTAAGTCCAATTCATTGGAAATCTGAAAGAAATTAAGACATTGTACCCAAGCTTTAAGATTATCGCCACCACTTTATTTGGAATCAGCTGAGAAAGAGTCCTCAAGGGCAAATAGAACTAAGGCGGAGATATCCAGTCCAAGTTCAGAAAGAAAGTCCTTTCCAGCTGAAGCCAAATTGACCAGAATTGATGTACCTGTGGAGAACCACCTTCCCAACTTAGAAAGGTGGGCGCCCAGTAATACAGCTGAAGATTGGGCAGTCAGAAACCACCTCGCTCCTTAGGGAGCGAGAGAATAGCATAGAACGCCGGCCCCCTTCCCTCGCCATATAAAGTTGGAAAATAACCGATGAAGCTGCTGGAAGAAAGAAAGGGGATCCAGAGATTAGTCAGGTTCATTGGATAAAAGATCCGGGAAGTATATTAATTTTAAGAATATTAACTCGCCCTCAGAGCGAGATAGGCAGAGTTGTTCAACGTTGCAAATCCTGACTAATCAAACTCGAACTCTATCTAAATTTAGTTTTTCAGCAGGAAAGATCGGTAGAGAAATGTATGCCCAGATACTTGATAGATCTGGGGTCCATCTCATCCCGAAAGAAAGAAAGTCCTGCTTATTGACATAGTGATTTAAAGGATAAACCTCACACTTCGAAATGTTCAACTTATAACGAGAAAAGAAGCCATACTTTCCAATAATATCAAGAGCAGCCTCTAGGGATGTTACTGGGTCCATTAAATGAAGCATGACATCATCTGCATACACAGAGCAAACTAGCTCATGTTGCTGAAGCCTGATACCTCTCACCTGAGGAGACGATTTAAGTTTAATCAGCAAGGGTTCCAAAAATAAATTAAATAGCAAAGGAGAGAGAGGGCAACCTTGCCTAGTACCGGCAAAAAGATGAAAAGAAGAAGATAAAACCCCATTACAGTAGATCTTAGCAGAGGGGCAGCTATAAAGTGCCTGGATTATAGCCAAGCACTGCCAAGAAGGAAGCTGGAAACCCCATCTCTCCCATTACAGCCCAGAGAAAGGATCAATCAACCCGATCGAATGCTTTCTCAGCATCAAGAGAGATCAGGGCTATCGGACACGTTGCTGCTTGAGCGTACTGGGAGATATGTGACAGGGTTATCAAATGATCCGCCGCCGAACTCCCGGGAACAAAACTGGCTTGTTCAGGACTCAGCAGCCCCATCCATACTTTTTTGATCCTTTCAGCTAAAATCTTGGCTAATATTTTAATATCATAATTTTGAAGAGAAATGGGACGGTAATTAGCCGGGTCAGTCAAAACTTTATCTGCTTTAGGGATTAGAACAATGTAGCCTCAAACAATGCGGGGTCAAGTTCAGAAGAGATTGGTAGATAATTATATAGTTTAAGGATAGGTATCAGGTCTTCAGCAAACACTTTGTAGAAGTTTGCCGGAAAGCCATCCGGCCCCGGTGCTTTATCTGATACCAAGGAAGCAATAGTACTACTTATTTCTTCAGCCAAAATAGGCGCTAGTAAGCTCGCCTGCTGGGTCTCCGACAAACAAGGGATGTCTATTGTTCTAAGATAGTCCATAATAGCTGAACTAGGAAAAGGAGGAGAAGGGCAACTATAGAGCTCTGAGTAGTAATCTTTGAAGATACTCGCAATATCTCTAGGCGAAGGAACTACAGTACCAGCAGGAGAAGACAGAGAAGAAATAATCCTAGAACCCTCTAATGAATGCAGGCGTAAAGCCAACAATTTACCAGCCTTTTCACCGAACTCAAAATACTTTGCTTGGGTTTTTATCATGCAGTACTCAGTTTTTTCTTTTAAGAGGTCTGAGTACTCATTTTTGACTAGCAAAAGCTCCTTAAGATCCAGTGTTGAGGAAGCAGCAGAATAGCTAGCCTCTAGCTCCCTCAATTTACTCACCAGAGCCAAAGACCTCGCCATCCTAGTCCTCTTCCTAAAAGAAGCCATTTTAATAAGTTCCCCCCTAAGATAACATTTCAGCGCGCCCCAAACCATGTCAATTCTAGAGGTGGAATTCAGATTATCAGCCAGAAAAGAGGAAATCCGGGATCTGATTTCCAAACAAGTTGGCTGATCTTTTAACAGCTGTGTATTTAGTCGCCATGTTGAGTCCCGAGAATAACCAGGATCAAGAGACAATTGTATCCAGACTACAGCATGATCTGACATAATTATCGGCTCAATACCAGAAGAAAGAATGTTCGGGAAAAAGGGAGGACTGACCAAAATCATATCTAACCTTGACTTAGTTCCATGCGGTTGAGAATAGAAGGAGAAGGCACGACAGGAAGGATTAGTGAGCCTCCAGGGGTCGCCTAGACCAAACATCGAGACCAGATCCGAGAAAGCACGTTGCGCTGGGGAGGGTGGGCGTTTGTCTGGCGGTTCCCTATCTAAGGTGGGAGAAAAGGGCATGTTCCAATCCCCCCCCAGTATAAATTGGGCCAGGAGAAAGCTAGCCAATTTATTAGCCAAGGCCATGAAAAATACAGGATTACCCCAGACTGGGCCATAAACAGAACCCAATACCACCCTGTCACCATTTAAGGTACCTTTCACTAAAACAAACCTCCCTTCCGGATCTGTGACCACCTGGTCCTTAATAAACAGTACTTGCTTTTTAATAAGAACTGCAACTCCCTTACTGAAACTTGAATTCCCAGCAAGGTAAGCCTGGGAGAAGCCAGATCGGGAGAGCAGTCTGGTTTCGTCTTGGGATAAGTGTGTCTCCTGCAAAAACAGGACGTCAATGTGGAATAAGGAACAGTGGTTAAAGGCTTGTAATCTCTTAACCCGATCCCTAAGCCCCCAACATTCCACTGGCGCTTATCTTGACATTGTTCTTAGCCATTTCAAGAAAATAATAACATATATACATCCAGACAGAGGCAATATTATATATAAATGCATGGCACCCTAACAAACAACCTCACCCAGAAATGAACTATCACAGCAAACCAACAATCATGCAGTGAGTCTGGGACAACTACTACTAATCCCCAATCCCCAACTCTCATCCCCAAACCAGAAGACCCAAATTTAACAAGTAGTCGATCCTCAGAAACAAGTATTCCCTCCTCATCCCAGCTCAAGAACATCTAGCCAAGTCATAAGAATAAACCAGACCCCCCACCAACATCCCAATCCCCTCCCACAACCCATACCCCAACCAAACAAAACATAAGTATTTACAATGGGTACTGAGCCAGAATGCGCCAAAGTTATCCATTTGACCAAACGCCAGGCCCCCAACCCCTAGTGCAAACCTCCAAACCCCCAGAGCCAGGGACCAGCACCCATAGAGAAACAAAATCATGTGACCCTCCAGGAGAATGCCAACCCCGGCTACCAGGGTTGCCATCCCGAGAGCCCCAGCACCAGGGGAGGTTAGCTAACCCGCAATATATGGCTCATGATTCCACATCTAGCGAGCAAGTCCTCAAGCCTCGACCCCCACTCCAGCCACCTCCCCATAGTCTGTAACAAGTGTGAAAGGAGGAAGAGTACAGAAGAATAGGAAGAGGGACCATCAAAATAAGATATGGGTAGTAACACAACCACCCAGTTATGGTAACCCTAGTCCCAAACAAATTCAGCAGGGTACCCCAACACCACCATAAAGGCAGAGCCAGAACAAGATAGCGAGAAAGGAAAAGGAATCCTACTGGAGTCATAGCAGTCCAAGAGAAGGAAGGAATCCAGGAAGCCAGCAAAATCAAAATAAAATCGCCATGCAAGTCATTATGCAAACCGAAATCCCATCAAGAGCGTTGTTTCAAGGGGAACTAAAGGCTGAGGGACCCGTGAGGTCCGTCTCCAGAAAGTTCCTCCGGAATTATCACCGCTGAACAAAGTTCCGCGGCAGGGCAATATGAAAACGGGGGAGCGCCACCAACCGGAGCCCGCCACCACACTCATCATAGGCCGACACATCGGGAAAAAGGGGACCCAACAGAGAGAACGGAAGGACCAGAAGAACAGCAAAGGCAAGAAGAGAAGCCAGAGAGAGGAGATAACGAGAGGCAGGGCATGACACCACCAAGTAAGTCTCTTAATGAAATTTAAACAGCAGCAAAGATAATTTTGTCCCAGCTAAAATAGGGTTCAACTCTGCGATAGGGCATGCAGGAATTTCAGCCATGCGATTTAAATAAGTCCGCAGTTTAATTTCCAAATCTTTGTTAGCCGCCCCGAGAGCTGCGAAGCTTGCTGTAGCGCCATTGATCGTAACTTTCAGGATCGCTGAATACACCATTCTAAATGGGATAGAAGCTGCAATCAATTTTGTACAACTGGATGGTAGGCTGCTCTTTTCTCTGGAGTCTCCTTGGTAGGTCCTGGGTGACCCTGATTTTCTGCAACCCCACAAAATGTCTTTCAGCTCACGGGATTTTAGAAGACATGGTTCCTCTCACATAACTCAAAAATTTAACAATAATGGGACGTGGAGGGATCCTGGAGCAGGCCTGTCTCAAAGATGCGATGAGCTCGCTCTAAATGATAGGTAGGGCTAATAGGAGATGGGCCCACACTTTTGCACAGGAATTTTTGCAAAAGACCATGATGTCTGGGCCTTCCTCAGATTCAGGTATACCCATAATTAGTAGGTTATTTCGAGGTTCATTCTTCTAAATCTTCAGTTTTTGCCTGCAATTTTTTAACTTGTTGTCTGAGTTCAGTGATTCCTTTCCGCCCTAGACCTCCACGCTTTGAAGAGATTAGCCTAGTTTCCATGTCTGCGACTCTTTAGAGACGGAGGAAAGATCGCTACGTAGCGACTCTTTAATTCCCCAGCTAGGTCCTGAAGAATATCTTCAGGGAAGTAAGCTCTGAAGAAACCTGTCTTCGGATAGTGGTACAACCGGCTGCCCTTTATCCCCACTTCGATCAGCTCTGGTAGGGCCTGGTTCCTCTGCTTTGGAGGCCTCTCTGGGAAGCAGGAGGTGCATGCCTGACTGAGGCCTGCCTGTTATCTACCTCCATCTCAAGCCAGCACCCATTTATTTTAACTGCCACAGTCACCGGATAGTGGTAGGAACTTTCCCCAAACAATATTTATACAAATTAGTCAGGAAAATGAGCAGGATGGCTAGTTAAAAAGCTCAAAAAGGTGACCAGCGGGGGGAGCTCAGAATCTCAGCTGCTCTCTAGCCAGATGCCATCACGTGACCTCTCAGGAATGGTCATAATGCCATCCTGCTGGAGGGCTCCCCCTCTGCCTCTACCAGCCAGGACAGCCCCGGACCCTCCTCAACAGGACTCCACCAAAGTCCTCCGGGTAGCTCGGAGAACAGCCATCAAGCTGCAAGGTCATGCCCAGCCATTTTCCTTTGATTGGCCCCAGTAGCACGGACATGCAATGATGTCCAGGCAGAACATGACGACATCTGCCGTGCTCCCCCATCTAGTGTCACCGACACTAGTAGTGCCCCATGGCATCCCTAGGGGGGCTGCTACAGCATGTTGAAATTCCCCAGCCCACCCCAGGACTGGGAGAGCAGTCTATGGATGTTCAATCCCAGTCCTCCCCTGCTGACCCCTGACAGCCCGGACTCAAGTCCTGAACCCGGGTCACTGCCAAGGTGCAAGGTGTGGCATCCAGCGCCTCAGCCCTCAGCACCACCGGGCTGGCCTGAGACAGTGTAATGGTGCTGCCAGCACCATAAGTCCAAGTCCTGCCTCGGCCAGGCCATCACACTGCTCCTGGATGGCCAGCACCACCCCAAAGAAAAGAATGAGGACAATCATGCTCTGGAGGTGACAGATGCTCTGCAGCACAGGTGCTGGCTGGCACTCAAGTAGAGGCACACAGCACCATGGTTAGCCCTACATAGCTGCAAAGTGAGGCAACTGCGTTGACCACTGAGCTGTGGCAACAGTTGCCACGCAAGAGGGCCCTGCTGCAGACTGTGAACAGGACCCACTGCAAGGACCTCTCACCAGAACCAGTGACACTGGCTGACCTCACTATCCCCAAGCAGCTACAGACAGTGACTGGATGGCCATGGTACAGCAGGATCACCAGCAGCACCACCAACCAAGTCCTTCTACTCACCACAGAGGACAATATCAGGGACCTGGCTCAGGCACCCTTCTGGGTGATGGACGGTATGTTCAAGACTGTGCCACACTTGTTCACTTATTGTACACCATCCATGCACCCATGGGGATGGGCCCTAACAACCTCATCATGTCATTGGTGTATACACTGATGACAACAAAGAGCTTGCAATGTTACTGCACCTTGTTCCAGGAGCTGAATAAATATGCCACTATACAGTCCTGCACCCTCAAACCACCTACGATCATCACTGACTTTGAGCAGGCTGAGATCAATGCCTGTAAGATGGAATTTCCACAAGCCATAAACAAAGGTTGCCTGTTTCACTTTGGGAAGATTGTGTGGTGGAAGGTCCAGAGCTTTGGCCTTGCATCACAATACAGAAGTGACCCAGACTTCAGCCTGAAGATCCATGAACTCGTGGCCCTCGCCCATCTCCTGGCACAGGACATTGCAGCAGCATTCAGCCTCCTGAAGCCAACCATTCCACCCAATGCCACCACACTCCTCTATTGTTTTGAGCAGACACATGTGCTGGGTAGGATATAGCTGTACAGTAGGGTGGCCTACAAGTTCACAAGATAATGACCCCATGTTCCGACCTCAGTTGTGGTTGGTTGTGGATCTCAATGAGTTAGGTATACTGTGGACCCAAAGCAATGTTGAGACCTGGCACTGCCATCTCCATGCCCTGCCCAGGAAGGTGCATGGGGGTCATGATTACCGCAGAGCTCCACAGGGAACAGTAATGGACCTGTGTCACCAGGGAAGGCATTTGTTGTGGACTGCCATGGACACCACCCAAGAAGAGCTATGAGGAGTGGATAAGGATGGTACTGGCATCCAAGGACAAGCAAGCTGCTGAAGTTCCTCTGTGGCATGGCACACAACACCACCCTGTAGGGGTTTCCATGGTGACATGGCACCTGACAGTTGCACACCACAGTACACATCATGCACAGCCACCAGGTTGCCACTCGGCCCCTACTGTTCAATAAATTTCACCCCCATTTCACATGCACTCCAACCTGGTGGCAATGTCTCATCACAACACTGCTGGTATTGCCAAGCAGCCCACTGCACACTGCCACGTCTGCACTGTGTGTCGCATGTTGCACAGGCCTGACTCTGTGTGAGTCCCCCCAAAATCCTTTCAGCTGTTCATGTGTGTAAAACATTGCATAGGCCTGAAACTATGTGAGTGCTCCCCAATCCTTCCAGCTGTGCAACTGTGTGGCAACAACATTCCCACAATGGGCCCTTGTGGAACCCCCCTATAACATGCCTG
The DNA here is from genome assembly GCA_016271365.2 of Neoceratodus forsteri. NCBI lineage: Eukaryota > Metazoa > Chordata > Ceratodontiformes > Ceratodontidae > Neoceratodus > Neoceratodus forsteri. The sequence goes on along the minus strand of CM057450.1, from coordinate 1,466,548,543 downwards.
GCAGCCTTCATGCCACAGTGGGCTCCTGTGGCACAGGGCCCCCCAAACACCTCCAGACTTTTTTCTGTGTGCTTACTGCAAGCCCATAGTAGGCTAGCATGACACGGCCACATGTACACATTGCACGGTTGGTGCCATGGCATGCTGCTCTGTGTCCTGGCATCCACATGTGGTATTGCTGTGGACCATTTCCTGGTGCAGCTATCCATGCTCTTGCTGTGCCACTCTGCTGTGTGCCTGCAGTGTCATGTATGCACCGACCAACAGGTATGGTACTCCAATTCCTTCATGCATGCCCAGCTGGCTGGCTGTCAGCTGACATCATCATGCATGCAAGGATGCACGGACAGTCCACCATGCTGCCTGGGATGGCTGGTCAACACACTGGGGCATGCACAGATATTTGTTTCATCCCTGTCCCATAGCTGGTGAGACAGTCATCCTTACCGGGGGTCTGTGATCAGGTCAGTGTGACCTCAGAGGGTGCACCACATAGGGAGTGGGTGTTTTCACATCATCTGTGCTGTTCAGTAGTGGCTCAGGTCCTGGGATGGGTGGTGTAGGTCGGGATCAGGTGCTTCATGTGTTTGTGGAAAATCCACTCAACAGCAGCAAAGCATCCTGACCTCCTCTGGTCTGACAGTGTGTGAGGCATTGTCCTGGATCAGGCCACTGTGTATTGGGCTGTTGGGGCTGTTGGGTTGTTGTATGTGGGATGCAGCATGTCAGACTAGTAAGCGTTGGGATTATAAAAGGGTACCTAGCAGGGCAGAGTTTTCTATGTGCAAGGAGAGTGGTTAGTGGTGGGATGGGCAACTGGTATCTGGGCAAGAAGGATAGTCTGGGTGGGTCCAGCTGTAGAAAGAGTTGTTATCTAGGGGGTGCTGGTCCAGCTCTAAGGAGGGTGCTTTGTTTGGTGAGGCTGGGAGGTTGGTCCAGCTGCAGGAAAGGTGGTCTACTGAGGTGGGGAGGCAGGTCTAGGGGGGTTCCATCTGCAAGGGGATCTTGTCTGAGGGTAGAAAAGATGGCCTGGAGCAGCCAGCTACAGGAAGGGTGATAGTTGATGGGGAGAGGCTGGTTTGGGGCTTATAGGATGGACTAGCTGCAGGCAAGGTACACAACTTGGGAGAGGTCTATTGGGATGTTGATATGGTTGTCCAGCTGGGTGGTCATCTGGGCAGGGGGTGTTCAAGATGTGAGTGGTCATGGGGGTGCAGGTCCAAAGGGCTGTACTTGGGAACCCTCACTGTAGTCAAATACTAAATTTAGTATTAAAGCATTCATTAATTTGCCTTCAAACACTAATTTTAGTCATTTTTAATAATCTTTAATCATCGTTCAAAAATACAACCTCTAAGAATACTAAATTCTAAGAAGTATTTCAGCAGACTAGTTGTTCAAGAGTAAGTTATTGCTAAATGAAGATTAGAAATAGATCTGCAATGCTCTTAAAAGTACAATTTTTTTTTTAATACAGCTGAATCATAAATGAAGATTACAGTCAGTGGAGTAGTTTAAGGATTTAAATTAGCCAATCAAGGCTGGGTACATTACCGTGCATTTCAGTTCTACTAAGCAAGGAGACAGATAAAACAACCAGCAACATTAATGAATTTTAGAGGAGGTAAGCAATCATAAAATGTGGGGTTTTACCTTGAAATAATATGGTGCAAAAAAAGTTGGCAGTGTCCCTTTAAAAATCTATTCTAAACTACAGTTCCCATAAGTCTACTCAGTCAGAGGCCTACATTTCCCAGCTCAGTTCCTGTCTGTGTCCAGCCTGATGAAACTGCACGAGCACTCTGTGGTCTCCATTTTTGAACAACTGGGGTTTCCTACTGCTAAGATTTACATGTTAAGGTAAGGGCTTATGTTTAAAAAGTACATCTTTTTAACTCCCTGAAATGTTAAATACAGTAAGGGAATTATCACTCAGGTGTTTTTTTTTTTCTAAATGAAATGCTGTGCAGGTTTCACTATCAATGTTTTGTCTTGAAAACATTTTCTTTTCTCCGAACTCGTGGCTAAGCTTTGAAATACATGTTTTATTTTCAATCAACCCCCACCCTTAAAGTGTCTAGGATGCATTGTGCCTCTAGATTACTTGTTATTTGTGGAATTTTTGCTGATTTAGTTACTTTAAAGTAGTGGGGGTAGGGGCAGGAGAATGAACAGCAGGAAGATTGTATAATTGAGCAAATTCAGAATGCATGTTCTGTGTGTATCCATTTAGTAACCTATTTAACTATATTTACAGAGAAAATATTACAACTTTTTTAATTTGATCTGGAGTTACTTGCAGATAAAGGAAGAATTATTTACTGCAGATATTTGAGTGTGTTTGTGGGGGAACTGTTTTTTTGCATTTAATATTGGTATTTAACAGTTGCATGCGTTAATCCATTTTGTAATCTAGGGATCAGTGCATTTTTTTTACTTTTGCTGAAGACTGCATTAATTTATATTTTATGTTGTTTTTGTTGACCAGCTAAGTGCACTAGACAGATTCTTGCCTATTTTCAGGCACGACCCGGAAGGAGGGGGTTACAGATGAAAGTCAACTGACCTTGAACCAGATTAAGCTGTTGGTGGTATTTTTAGTGAATTGGGGGGGAAATCTGGCCAGGGCACCGGAGAAAATTCACCTGCTTTTTTCGAAAAGTGCCATGGGATCTTTAACATCCACCTGAACTACCACCAGAACAGGCAGATGGGACCTCGGTTTAATGTCTCATCTGAAAGACAGTGCCTCAGGAGTGCAGCCATCCCCCTCATGCTGCACTACAGCATCAGTATTGGGTTATTAACATAAGTGCCTGGTATGGGAATAGAACCCACTGCCTTCTGATCTCCCCGCCTCGGAGGCAAGTGTGCTACCTGCTAAGCCACTGACACTGCAAATGCAATATGTTAGTGTCATGTATTTATTTTTGTTAATACTACGTTGAGAAGTATGGGGTCCATGGATGAGGAAGGGTGATCAGGGGGGTCTAGGTGTAGGGAGGTTCTGCTCTGGATGGAAGGGTGTGTCCAGTTTTTGGAAAGGGTGTTCAGCTCTGGGGAGGTTACTCAACCTGCAGAGAAGAGGGGGGCTGGTCTGTGGGTGGGAATGAACACAGGGGTCCAGCTGCAGGGAGGATTGTCTGCTAGTGGAGGCTAGTCCAGGGCATGAAAGAGTGAGCCAGCAGCAGGGAGGGTGGCTGGTGGTGGTGGGGCTAGTTCAAGGTTGGAAGTGAGGTCCAGCTGTAGGGTGGGTGGTTGGATGGTGAGGCTGGTATGGGACTTCTGGTGGATCTAGTTGGTAGGTTGAGTGGTTGGGTGGGGGACTGCTGGTCCAGGGGCTTGGAGGGACAGCTTCAGATATGTGGTCTGTTAGAGTGGAGGTTTGGGGTGGTGCTCCAGTTACATGGAGGTTGTATAGAATGTAGTTGGAGGCTGGTCCAGATGTAGGGAGGGTGGCTGACTGGGTAAGCGGCTGGCCCGGAGCCTGTGTGGTGCTGTAGCTCCAGTGCTCATTATGTGAAAGGCTGGGGCTAGAAGGGTTGTCCAGCTGCATGGAGGATAGTCTGGTGCCTGGAAGGGTGATCTAGCAGAGAGGAGGGTGGTTGACTATTTTCGGGGTGGTGGGCAAGGCTAAAGATATTGATCAGCCTAGGAGGGATCCAAAGTGGTGAAATTAATTAGAAACTGGTTAACATGTGTGCCCTTCAGCTTAACAGTAGCACTATTACCTGCGGCGGAGGTGACCTTAGTTCAGGAATGAGCTCACGTCAGGGGCTCTTTGGGGAGAGAAGGAGGATCAACTGTTATAAAAGAGGCTCTCTTTTGGGGAAGGAGGACAGCCAGCTCAGCTGTAGTACTGCCAACTGAGTGACCACAAGTGCAGTGCAGGTGGGAGCAGCCCATGGGTGGGAAGACATTGACTGGTGCTGTGCCACACGTGTCTGTGCACATGTTTGTGCACCCTTGCCGCTTATGTCCTAGGGGATGGAAGAACATGTAAATGTATCCTGACTACCTAGGCAGCTGCTCCACATATTGAATTCATTCTACGGTGGAGCAAGTCCTGGCAGATGCCAGAGTGATGGTGATGTGGTAGCTGAACAGAGGGGGTGACCAGAGATGCAGGTTGGAAAACAGAGTAGTTGCTGGGGGTGGGGGTTAAGGTGTCAGAGGGTGATGGTTAATGGCACTCATTACAGTGATGGGACAGTGAGCAGCTCAGCTCAGTACTGGCGCAGATCCTCTTCAGTGTCTTCATAAGTGACATTGCAGAAAAACTGGCAAAGAAGGAAATGCCTTTTTGCAGACAATACCAAAATTTGTAGGGTGGGCACTAAGAAGGGAGCAGAGAGAATGCACATGCCTCTTGGAGAAACTCGAAAAGTGGTCAAGATTGGAGCAGTTGGGGTTCACCAACAAAGTGCAGAATCGTGCACCCAGGGTCATAGGAAACCAGGAGCCGCTTTTAGTGTTGGGGTGGTGCTGATGATCACTAAGCGGGGACCTTAGAGTTATTATGATTTGTGAGACTCACCAAGATGGCTTCGCACCATACCCATCGAGTGCTGCCAGAGGACTCAGTGATAATATGTCCCTACGCAGGTTATTGTAAAATTTGTCCTCATAAAAATATACAATGGTCCCGCGATCTCCTGTTTTTTTTTTGCACTGTTTGCCCCTCACAGCTACTGAATAAGATGATGAGACGCCGCAAGGGTGTGTGTATCTGATTATATGTACGGTGGCAAAGAGTTTATTGATTTTAACAATTAGGATACCTGGCACAGGCTGGCACTGCTCAACCATCTAGGGCCTTGTTACTTGACCGATGCTCACGCTTTCATTGCCAGGTGGCCACTAGATCATTTAAAATCATTAGAAAAGCTGCCGCCCATTACAGATGAAGAAGAGCACCCCGCCTCACTGCGCATCTGGGTCATCCTGCTACTGGAGCATGGGAGCTGAGCTGGGGCGAGCAGTAACTGGGAAGTCCTTGGGACCTGGTTTGTATATTTTATGAGGGACAGAACTTTTTAATGGCTTAAAATTTTTATATTAACTCCTTGGTCCCGGCAGCAAGGCACCGATGGATATGGTGAGGCCGACTCAGTTACCTTGGTGAGTCTCTTTAAAGCCAAGGGGTCAGTGTGACAAAGCAGTGGGTAGGGGCTTAGGAGGATGCTGGGCTGCAGAAGGGGTATCTTCAGCAGGAGGAGGGAGGTGATGGTGTCGCAAGTAATCCCTTATTAGTGAGATCTGACTTAGAGTACTGTGTCCAGGTTTGGAGGCTGCACCTTGGAAAGGCCATAGGGTGGAGGCAGTATAAAGGGCAACTAAAACTGTACATGGGCTGTGGCAAAAGCCCTGTGAGGAGACTGGGATCTCAACATATAAACCCTGAAAGAGAGGGGACATGATGGAGACCCACAAGTACCTTACAAGGATGAACAGGGTGCTGGAGGCTCCTCAGACTAGGAAAAGGACCATGGGGCATGTGATGAAGCTTATGGTGGGGGTAAGATGGATGTGAGGAATTACTACTTCACTGAAAGGGTAGTAGACACCTGGAACAGACTGACAGCATTATAGTGTTGGAGGTCAGGAGTGAAAAATGGTGGGGTTGGGGGGCTTAAAACATGTGTGGTATTTAGACATAGGGAAATATCAGGAAATAAGCAGGGAAGAGGGAGGGCCATAAGGGCCACAAGAGACCATTTAGAGTTTGCAGAGAAGGACTTCACAGGAGCCTATGGTTGCAGTTGTAGTGAGGTCTTGAAACCAGAGCAGAAGTGTGACCTAGAGTGAGGGCTCATCAGCAGTGGGGTTTGCGAGCATGCAGTTTAAGGAAAAAAATTTCTGACAGTTTCTATGTGCTGGGGGAGCTCTGCTGGTCAGTTGTAGGAGTTTGGGAAACCAGAGTGGAAGAGTAAGAGTGAGGGCTTATCAGTTTTTGAGGAAGCAGTAAAAAAAAAAGTCTGTTTTGTATATCGAGAGGTGTGGCGAGGACACGGCAGCAGCATGCAGAGAGTGTGACAGCTGGAGCGCAGCTTGGAGCAGCCAGTTGAAAAAGGTTTGGTAAAAAAGCACAAAACTAAACCTGTTAAACAGAAACAAATGATCACTGTGTGATAGTGGGAAGAACGGGGAGAAGTATGACTAAATGGCAGGTGGCGTGGCTGAGGGACGGGCAACCTGGAAGAAACAAAACTAAAAGCAAGATACCAGTAAGCAGTGCCAAACAACGGGGATGAGGGATGGGGATGTGTGATGCAGTCCACTATGCACATTAATCGAGGATGACGTAATAACTATATGTATAAATGTAAGATTCTGCATGTATACACGTACATGCTCAGATAAAAATGGATTTATCACACTCCATTTATGTCCACCCATATTGCATACATTTACTTAATATTTATAACCCATCAGGGATCTTTCTCTTTACTGCTCTGTGTTTTTAATTGTGAGCTGTCCTGGACCTTATGCTGTTCTTTTCCTCCCCCAAATCCTTTTGTTAGCCCCTAGTACTTTGGCATTAGCTGCTGTGCAACTCTATTGTATGCAGTGCTTGCTGCTTTCATGGGCCCCTCAGGAAGCCCACTGATTTTCCCTGTTTGCCTCCCATCCACAGCTACTTTTAAGTCAATTTCAGGCATTGCCCCTTCAGCTGCACTGTGGATTTTCCTTTGTGGCCCTTATCTTGTGCATTTGCTCTCCCAGTCCCTTTCTACCAGGCCTCCTCAGGGCATCTACAGTCTGCCACCATGTGGCTTCAGGTAAAGCTCCTGCCACCTACTGCTGGCGCCCACCTCAAGACCTCTCCCTTCCCGTGGGGCTCTTCTACATGCTGCTTTGTGGATGATGGGTAAGGAGGCATATTGCTCTAGCCTCCCCTCCCAAAAATATCCCATCTTCATTCCCACACATGGGCAGGCTGCAGCCTGAACTCTGTGGGCTGAATCATAGACACATAGACCTTGATGGCAGATAGGACTGCTTGGCCCACTCAGTCGGCCCATTTCCCTACCTAGTGGATAGCTGCAGATCCTAGTTATCAACAGCTGACTTCCTCCACCCACCAATAGAATTGGTTCTATGTCTGTCCCATGTATTTTTGGTCCCCACTATTTTTGACCCACAACCTCCTCAGGAAGGCCATTCCATGCATTCACCACCTCTCTGTGAAAAATACTTCCTCATGTTGCCCTAGAGCCGTCCCTCTATCTTCAAATGTTGCCCCTTGTTCTGCAGATTTCTTTTATGAAAGATGCTACTCTCTTGGACTTTGTTGATTCCTTGATGTGCTTGACATTTTCATCCTGTCCCCTGCGCCTTTTCCTCAAGGGCATACATATTCAGCTCATCTCTCTTTGTATGGCTTCTGGTGCAGACCCTTCACTATTTTAGTTGCCCTCCTCTGGGCTGGCAGTTGAAAGTGCCTGCCATTACTGTCACTGTAGTTCAGTAGCACTAAACTGGCTGCCTAGCAACAGCCGCAGCACTTCTGGTCAGCAGTTTTCTGAGCAGCCTCCTGCCTGCTACATACCGTCTGGGCCCAAGGACACCCCCCCCCCCACACACACACACACTAGGTTCCAGGGAAAGATAATATAAAAAGAGAAAAAATTGCCACTGTCCATGAGGGAGTGACCCATTATATCACCAGCATACCTTTCAAACCACTGGCCTCCTGGGACAACTCAAAGACTCCTGAACCACCAGTGTCCCCTTTTTTAAATAATATAGGTGCCACTATCCCAAATTCATTCCCACCTGCCCATCTGGACTACTACTTAAATTTATTGGCTACCTGCAGGTCACCTAGGGGCACTAAGGGGGGTTTTTGCCGAGTCCCAAATACCACTTTTTTGTCTGTTCTTAGCTCTCTGCATTTTTTATTCCATCTCTAGTTTCCTTACTTTGACCTAGTTTGTCTTTTCCTCTAAAACTCCTCTTCCTTTACTCCTGTGCTATATACCCTTTTTGTATCTCTCTACTGTTGCTAATATAACTTCCCCATACTGATCTATTTTTCCCTTTATTTCTACAGTTCTGGCCAAACATACTAATCAGATAAGTATCTTTGTTTAATTCTAACACTCTAATCTCAGCTCTAGCACCTCTGACCCTTTGTGTCCCTTCAACCTTCTCTGTTCTTCCCTTTCAGGTCCTACCAGAATACCCCAAACCAAGGACACCCCAACTAGGGAATCCCCTACTCTGGTGGAGCAGGTAAGTCCTAATTACTCAACTGCCTTAGAATCATAGAAATCTGGTGACAGAAAAGGACCATTTTGGCCAATTGAGTCTGTCCCTTACCCCCCCCCCCAACCAGTCATCATCTTTGTCAAGAGACACCCCACTCTGCCCACTGGTAAGCTCCTGGTGTCTGTCCCATGCCCCCTTAAATACTTTCACCATTTTTGTGCATACCACCTCTTCCGGTAGTCTGTTCCAGGACTCCACCACCTTCTCAGTGATGTAATGCCCCCTCACATTGCCCCTAAACCTTCCTTCTTCTAATCTTGGTTTATGATCCCTAGTTCTAGCACTTATTTTTCTTGCAAATAAGCTTCCCACTCTCACCTTACTAGTATCCAGCGGGTACAGATCTGATTCCCTCCACCTCTCCTCATAGGGCTTCCTATGCATAGCATGCATCATCTTGGTTGCCCTTGTCTGAACCCTTTCAATCCTGTCTTATGTCCTTGTGTAGGTGAGGCCTCCATAACTAAACCCCATACTCCAGGTGAGGCCTCACCATGGATTTATAAAGGCGCATCAGCAACTCCCTCTTTCTGTTTTATAACCCTCCCTTTGCCCACCATTGTGCTGCACTGGTTCTCCGCCTTAAGGATATCTGAAATTATAATACCCAGATCTCTTCCCCTGCTGAGTTTTTCCTTACCCCCTCCCCTCCTCGTGTGTAAATGGTTTGCAGGTTATTACACCCATGTGCATTACTGTACACTTTTGGGCATTAAATTTCAGCTGCCAAGTTTCCAACTACCTCTCCAGAATCTTTAGGCCCTCCCTCACTGCCTCCACCTCCTCTACCAGGGTGTCTACCCTATTGCAGACCTTCATATCCTCTACAAATAGGCACACCTTCCCCTGCAGTTCCTCTGCTATATCTAACATACTAAAAGCCAGCAGAATAGACCTGATCGTCTGTTGTGTCTGCTCGATAGCCAGCCTCCTAATGGGTGCTTTCTTTCCCACCCAGCCCCAGAGAGGGTCATCCTCTGCTTCAGTTTACCCTTGTACCTGTCCCACTCCCTCTTGAAGCCCTCCACTGTGCCCTCCTCCACCAGACTCCTGGACAGTACATTCCAGGGCTCTGCCACCCTCTCAATGAAGTAATGTCTCCTGCATTCCCCCCCCCGTAATTTCCCCCCTCTAGCTTCCACTCATGTCACCTGGTTATTCCCCACCTTCTTTAGTCTGAACATCTCTTTTTACATATTTGAAGACCCCTATCATGTCCCTCCTGTCTCGCCTCTCCTCCAGCGAGTACAGCCCAAGCTCTTCCAGCCTTTCATCATAGGGCCTTCCTCACATGCTCTGAAGCATCCTGGTTGCCCTCCTCTGGACACTCTCCAGCAGTGTTATGTCCTTCTTGAGGTGAGGTCTCCAGAACTGCATGCAGTACTTGAGATGTGGTCTGACCAAGGCATTATACAGAGGGAGGATCACCTCTCTCCTCCTGGATGTAATCCCCCTGGCTATGCAGTATCCGGTTTGCTTTGGCCACGGTTCTTCTGCAATTTTCAGTGTTATTCATTTTGACGTCTACCACCACCCTAGATCCCTCTCACTCATTGTGGCTTGCAGTATGACCCCCCCCAGGTGTATACATGGCCCGGGTTTCTGACCCTCTGGTGCAGCCCCCTACATTTCCCTGCATTAAACCTCAGTCCCCACCCCACCCCTCCAGGGTATCCAGGTCCCTCTGAACTGTCTCTCTCACTTCGTCCCTCTCCGCCAATGCCCCCAGTTTTAAGTCATCCACAAAGAGACTCATCCTACTCTTAACCGCCCTCCCCATATCCAAGACATAGGCATTGAACAGGAGTGGCCCCAGTACCGAACCTTGGGGGACCCCACTGGTGACCTTCTTGGGGGAGGAGACTACCCACCACTACCCTCTGTATTTGCCCTGTTAGCCAATTTTCTACCCATCTGAGCAACTGTCCTCTCATCCCATCCCCCCCAATCTGAGCAACTGTCCTCTCACCCCACCCTCCAGCTTTATTAGCAGCCCATTTTGGGGTACCGAATCAAACGCCTTACTGAAATCCAGGTATAGGACGTCCTCCGGTCTATGCCAGTCCAGGGTCCCAGTCATAAAAATCTATGGGGTTAGTCTAACATGATCTCCCCGGGATGAAACCATACTGTTTGTTATCCAGTTACCCCAACCTTTCCAGCTGCCTCCTGATCCTATCCTTGATAATGCCCTCCATTACTTTGCCCACCACAGACATTAGGCTGACAGGCCTATAATTCCCCATCTCCTCTTTAGACCCCCCCATTTGTGGATAGGCACCACATGAGCCACCCTCCAGTCTTGAAGCACCCATCCTGTCAGCAGAGAGGTGTTAAAGAGTGCTGCTAGCTCATCCGCCAATTCCTTCATAACACTCAGATGCAGCCTATCCGGCCCCGGTGCCTTATCAGTTTTTAGTGTCCGAAGGGCCTCCCTCACCCTTTCCACTGTAATTTCTCCCTCTCAACCCACCCCCTCATTTAACCACCCATCCCCTTCTAGACTTGGCCCAGCCTGAACCCCAACTTCTTTCAGTCCTCTAGACTCCATCTGACCTCTCGACTCTGCTGGCTCCCCTTCCCTCCCATTGGGCTGGAGGGAATCCCTACCTCCCCCTGTAAATATCAAGGCAAAGTACTCATTTAACACCTCTGCCTGATTCCCCCCGCCTCCTGAGTCCATCCCTCCTCAGTCCTAATCATGCTGATCTGTGCCCTCCCTTTTCTCTTCTCCCTTGTGTATCTATAGAATCCCTTTTCCTCCCTCCGGATATCCCTAGCCAGGTTTTGCTCCCTCCACCACTGTGGTGACCCTTCTAGCCATCAACTCATACCCCTGTCCCTATCCACCCTAGAGCACTTAAAACATGCATAGGCAGCCTTTTTATCCCTCACAGCCTCCTGCACCTCCCTGGTCCACCAGCATGGCTTGTTGGCTCTACCATGCTTACGCCTTTCCTTTGTACAGGAGTTAGTAGTCTCCTGCACCCCCTTCTTAATGGCCTCCCACAAGCTGCCAGCATCCATGTCCGTCCTAATCTTGTCCAAGCTCCCCTGTAGAATCTTGCTCATGCCCACGAAGTCCGCCCCCCTGAAGTCCACTACAACTGTATTAGAATGGTTATCCTGCCCCCCCAGATACAGCAGAAACCAGACTGTAGTGTGGTCACCACCTGCCAGTGGGCTGCACACCTCCAGGCCCTTTATCTGGTCACTGTCTGCTAGGACAACATCCAGTATCCGCTTCTCCCTAGTAGGTTCCCCCACCTGCTGGACCAGGAAGGCATCCTGGAACACATCCACCAGTCTCTGTTCCCTGGCCACAGAGGATGCCATAGTGTCCCAGTCTGTCCCCGGCATATTAAGGTCACCCATGATCACCACCATACCCATTCCACGGACACAGTGCCCCTTGATGTTCTCAACTAGTTTGTCCTCTAGGGCCTCTTCCATCGTTGGGGGGTCTGTACACCACCCCTATTTTCAATCTTTTACCTCCCCTCATTTGTAGGGTTACCCAGATCTCCTCCACACCCCACTACAGCCTCCTCCACTTCACTTACCACTATGTCATTTTTGACTATCAGTGCTACACCCCCTCCTCTCTCTCTCTCCTCTATCCTTCCTGAATATTTTGTAGCCCACCAAATTTAGGTCCCAATCATTTTTCTGAGTGGCCCATGTCTCAATAATTGCTGCCACATCCACTGATCCCTCAACCAGCATCACCTGTAGCTTGGGCATTTTGTTGCCCATGCTCCTAGCATTGATCAGGGCCGTCCTCCACCCCGACCCCTCTCCCTTCTCCAGTCGTCTCAGCCCTGAGCAGTCCCTACATGCCCTTTCTTGTACAGCTCTGGATGGATTTACATCACAGTCACCTGCCTTCTTTTCATGCCCTAGACCTGGACCCTCGAGCAGCCTTCCTGGAGCCACTCTTTTACTTAACCCCCCCCTTTACAAGTTTAAACTCCACCTCTCAACTATGAATCCAGCAAGTTTTAGTTTCAAGATCTCCTTCCCCTCCAAGTTGAGGTGAAGCCTATCCCTGGCATATAACCCCTTGTCCTCCCATGTATCCCCCAGTCCCCCACCAGCCCATACCTTTCTGCCCTGCGTCAGTCCCTGAGCCACTGGTTCACACCTCTAAGTTTATGTTTGGTCTCCCCGGACGCCCTAGGTACTGGCAGAATCTCAAAAAAGGAGATTGCGCTTCCTATAGAGTGGTAAACCCTGGCCAGTTCCCGGAATCTCGCCTGGATTTCTAGTTCACTGTTTTCCTCTAAGTCAGTTGTTCCCAGATGTTTTAGGAAGTCTGGGGATTCCCTGCATTCCAATGCTTTCGAGTATAGCTGGAATTTGGCCTTGTGTACGGATAGGCCTGGGATACATTTAGCCTTGACTGGGCTGCTTTTTCCCTTCCCTGCCCCCTCCCACTGGATGCCCCAGGTCATGGAGTCACCCAGCAGGATCACCTTCACCCCCCCACTTTACTGGCCTGTTTGATTCCGTCCAGGCTCTTCCTTCTGTCATCAACCCTCAGCTTACTTCTCTTGCCCCCCTCAACCTAGGGATCACAAGCCTGTGGTTGCCCTACCACGCTCATTCTTCTACCTGTAGCTCCCAGCTTGCTCCCTCGCCCCCTCAACCTCCTGGGTGGCACAGATTGCCCCCCCAGATCTCCCCAGACTCTCTTTCTGGGCTGGTATCCTCAGATTCCCCACCCAGGCTCCTTTCTACTGCTTCCCTCCTTGCCTCCCCTCCCCCAAGTTCTGCATCCTTCACCCCATCTGCTGTGTTTCTCCCTACCCCCCATCTTTCCCCTCCTCTCCACCTTATCTGATTTCTCCCACCCTGAAGCTGGCCTATCTAGAGTACTCCTTATCTTTGGCTGACTTCCCTAACCTGGATGCTTGCCGACCCTAGTCCTCCCTCCCTCCCTCCCTCCTCCCACCCTGGCTTCACTCTGCACTCCCCATCCTCCCCTCCTCCCTCCCACCTAGGCTAATGTCTCTCTCCCCCCTTCCCTTCTGTGGCTCTGGCTCTCTCTCCTGCCCCATTCCTCCCCAGCTTACTGACCAAACCCTCTCTGTCTGCCTGCTCCCCTCCTCCCGGCAGCCTCTCCACCTCATCTCCTGGATATAGCAGGGTGATTCAATTAGTAAGTGTGATGCTTGCCCCCGACTTGCTCTCTCCTGTCCCCCCTACTTCTGGTCAGCCACCTCCTTACGAAGTGATTTCCATACATTGCTTGTTTTGTGCCTCACCCCTCCTGAGTAACCATATGATCCTTGTCCACCTGTTCCCTGGGTTATGCCATATTGGCCTCGTCTACTCTCATGAGGTCCTTTCCACACCTTTCCTCCCCACCCCTCCCACCTTCCAGCTGCCTTCTGATCCCCTCTACTTCCTCCCTAAGATCTGCCAACTGAAAACACACTGGGCACCCTCTGAACCTCCATGCCCAATTTAATATTATTGCCGCCCCGCACCCTGTACACCCAATCACTCAGAAAAGCCCCAGAATGCCTGTCCCGACCCCTTCCAGTGACAAGCCCCGGTCCAGAAAGAACAGCTCTCCTCCCCTGATTGCAACTGGGCTAATCGTTGCTATAGATATTAAAAAAGGATGGGTCCCAGCACCGACCCCTGGGGCACATCACTCCCACCCTGGAATGCACTCCATTTGCCTTACCACCACCCTCTGGTTTCAGTCTTTCAACCAGTTCTCCACCCACCTTGTTATTTTCTGTCCCACCCATAAGCCTTCCTGCTCATTTACCAGCCTTCTATGTGGCAAAGTGTCAAAGGCCTTGCTGAAATCTGGGTAGACCACATCCTCCCCTATCCACCTTCCTTGTTACCCAGTCAAAAAACTCAGTTAAGTTTTTTGGGCACAACCTCTCTCCCATAAAACCAAACTGCCTTGGGTCCTGGAGGCAGTATAGCACATTGGGTAAAGGCTATGAGCTACAGATCTGGAAACCTGGGTTTGAATCCAACAGCCGTCTAAGTGCATACTGTGTGATCCTGAGCAAGTTACTTAACTTTCTTGTGCTCCAGGTTGCATCTGGAAACAAGCTTCAGCTTAGTGTGCTACTCCTGGTTAAACAGTGTTCCCTTCCCCCACTTCCCCTGTAGACCATTGACAACCAGGTGTTCCACTATTGTTTCCTTCAGCAGTATTTCCATTACTTTTCCCACTGTTGTGGTCAGGCTGACCAGTATGTAGTTCCTGCATCCTCCCTGTTCCCACTTTTGTATAGTGGGACCACATCAGCCCTCCTCCAATCCCAGGGCATGTCACCAGTTTACAAAGACAGTGTGAACAGGGTAGTCGGAGGCCCTACTAACACCTCCCTTAGCTCCCTCAGTGTCCAGGGGTGCATCTATCTTACCCATAACCTTATTGCTGCCAGTTCCATGAGGATCCTTTCTTTTGCAAAGGAACCTGTGTCCTGTTCTGTGATCTCTCCATCCTTATTACTTTATGCTGGCCCATTTCCTGCCCCCACCTTTGTAAAAACCGAACAGAAGTATTTGTTCAGTATTTCTGCTTTCTGGTGGTCATCTTTTACCATCCCTCCCTCCATCCACCCTTTTCAGACACTCAATATCTCCCCTTGCCTTCCTTTTCTCCCTGATGTACCTGCATGTAAAAGGTTTTGTCCCTCTTTACCACAATATCCACTGGCTGGCTTGTGTCAAGGGTCCCACACAAGTGTGGGTCTGGTGCCAATGTGCACTTTGCATGTGGAGCCATTTTGGTTTGCCTGCTGTGTGCTGTAGTGTAGTGGATTATGATGAACTAGTTTGCTTGATTCTGTACTGACCGCTTCATTTGCAGCAGATCCTGGAGTCCTTTGCGGTGGGAGATTGTCCTACAGTGCATGTTAAGAGTTTATATAAGGTCTCATCTTTTGTTTCCTGGCCCCACTGTACTCCCTGGGCTAAGTTCTGTCACAGACTGACTTATCCCCTGGAGAAGAGCAGAAGTGGAAAACATCTAATCAGAAATTGTGGAAGCTCAATTGTGCACTGCAGGCTATTGAAACTTCTATTGCTTGTTGCTCTGGTGCCAGCTGCAGGGAGTTCTGGGACTGGTTGTGGCTGCGGATATCTGCCTAGAGATGGTCACAGTTGGCCTGCTGCGGTGTGCTATACTGCAATGGAGTGGTCATTGGAAATTCCAAATTGTTTAGGGGGGAAGTTAGAGGAAGGATTAGGAAGTACTTCTTTACTGAGGGGGTGGTGGACAACTGGAATGGGCTGCTGAGGAAAATGGTGGGAGGGTTCACAAGGGCATGGGATAAGCACAGAGGGCAACTGGCATGGGGGGGACTACAGAAAAGGCCTAGTGGATAGCTAGGCAAACTGGGCAGACTAGGTGGGCTTTCGGTCCCTTTCTGCTGTCACATACCTATGTTCCTATGTATTCTACAGGCAGATTGGGAAAAGGGAGGGGGCATCCACTACACCACCAGGGAAGCATTCATTGTGCCTTGAATATCTGTCCCTTGGTGTCTTTATCCTGCCCTGTGTTGGTTGATGTGTGGAGCAACATGACCTCCTACCCCCAAAAAAGATTAGTTCAAGGGGCACAGGGGTAAGGAGTCTTCCTCCTTCCCCCAACCATGACATCCCCTGAGTGACCGAGTCCATTCTAAAAGCCAGGTTGATGGTGTGGTACAGGTCTAGTATCCCCCCCCAACCCACTTTTTTATTTTAACCTCTACAGAGCCTTCCCAACTGACCTAGCTGATCAGTAATTTTATTTTTCATACTGACCCATTTTCCCTTTTATATCTACAGGTCTGGCAGGACATTGACCAGGAGTTGGAGGACACTGACCATATGTATCAGATAAGTATTGTTTTTTTGTTTACCCTACATTGTTTGTCATATAGTAGTTCATAATGAGCTGCAGATCCTTTGTGAGCCCATTGCTGTTCTTGTTTTACAGGTACGAATGGCTGCTGTGGGAGACACTGGGTTGGAGTTGTACCTTGTGCTTTAGAAAGGAGGCTATGGGCTGGGGGTATGGGATGGGCATTAAGGTTGGGAACTCCAGGGGAACACCACACAACCAATTTGCCAAGACTCATGAGGCTCAAACCCTGTTTTTCGTTTTCTTGCTTTGTGCGCTTTGCATTCTAATGCCTGCATTAATGTAGTGTTTTTATTTTGCAACAGGTACTGTCTCATATATATGTGTGTGTGTGTGTGTGTGTATGTATGTATGTGCAATAGATAAACCACTGTAGGGTGTGCGGTCACATTCAGATATACGCACGCCTTGGTGTGCGTTGTTACACATGAGCCGCAGGCCGAGTGCATCAACCACCCAAGTCGTGCGTATATCATTGCACGACCGCACACCCCACAGTGGGTTATCTGTCTTATAAAATGGCTAAATTGTTTTGGAGGGGAGTAAAAGTGCAGGTATGTGGTCACACTCTGATATACGCACAGTCACCTAATGGTGTTTGTCCAATGTGATTGATAATCCCATTATAGATATAATACACACACACACACACTTCACTCAGAACAGCCCCTTGATACCGAAAATCATTTTTCTCACCTTGCATGTGCTTCCAATCCGAAGAGGCTCTCTTCTCCTTTTGAAGATAAACCTGGATATACTGGTGAGGCCCTGCATATCAGGGAGGCTCCCATACCATTTTCTGTAGACCAGAATCATCCATTTTTCACAAATCCATTTTCTGCAAACCAGAACCATTGGTGGTCATTCCTTTAACTAAATGTCCACCCCTTCCTTGTGATTTTGAGTAAAACATGGGGTAACAGACTTTAGTACCTCCTATAGACATAGCCCCCAAGATCTCCATCTTTGGAATTCGCAGATGAATTTCTCACTCAGGAACCCTTAAGCAAAGCTTCCTTTGCTGAGGTTGTAGATGCTTGCAGATGAATACTTGTGTTTTTGTTGTATTTTATGTGACGCCATCTTTAATGCAGCCTAATACACTGAAATAGAACTGCAGCACTGCTGACAGGAGTTCTGCTAAAATCACACTGCACACTGAAGTGCACTACAGGTGTTGATGCAGTGCTAATTAACATAATTTGCACACACTGAAAAAATATCCATGTTATTCTGTAACACACTGTCTTCCTCACTGATACCCATCTATAGGTAATGTATTTTCTTTTTTACTTTTTCCTTCGAATCTCATGGATGATCAGGTCAATTTAGAGGATGCACCTGGCTGTGCTATCCACCAATCCCAATGCAGTACCTCCCAAATAAATGTGGATGAGCCTGGGGTGGGAAGGATGGGGAGGATGGGTTGGGCCAACTCCACTGTCTCCAGAGAATCAATTAGCCCCTTTTACAATAGTACATCTCAGCCCCATCCCTCACCGATACAGAGCTTGTTTTGGTCCCCAGCACTGAGGACTCACAGAATGACTTCACAAAATGCAGAGCTCATCCCTTTACCACCACAGAGCTTCACAATGCCCTTTTACACATTTGCTGACCTAAATACAGAGCACTCCCCCTTAGGACCATCCAGCATCAGCTCTCAATATTCCCCACCACAGTATGCAACAAAAATAAATGAATACTTCCCTGCTCCTCCCCAGCCCGCACCATTCGGCTTCTCCTCTGACTGCACAAAAAACTACAATGATGGCTCCTTAAATACCATGGTCTCTGGCCATCTGATAGGCCCCTCCAAGTCATGTGGTGCAGCAGCTTTCCCTGTCCAGTCCCTTCTTCTGTGGCCTGCCACCCTCCTCCCGGTTCCCTCACAGTGCAGTTTACTTTTAATTTAAACAGACATCCAGCCTCAACAGCAGCTCTCAATATTCCCCAGCATAGTATGCTGCAAAAACAAAGGAGTACTTCCCTGCTCCTGCCCAGCCCACTCCATTCAGCTTCTCCTCTGACTGCACAAAAAATGACAATAATGGTGCCTTAAATACCACGAACTCTAGCTGTCTGAAAGGTCCCTCTGAGTCACGTGGTATGCTGGCTTCCCCCATCCAGTCCCTCCCTCTGTGGCTTACCGCCTCCTTCCTGATCCCCCAATCCCCCCACAACATAGTTTACTTTTAATTTATATAAATTAAGCAAATGTTATTGAACTTCAAAATGACAAAGTACAATACTGAACAAATACAAAAATCCCAGAACAATAACTAAATAATAATAAAGAAATAACCCCCCAAATAGCCATACCACACAAACATCCCTCCTCTGCTATGGAGCAGGAGATCCCCACAAAAAAAAAAAGCAGCAGGAGGCCAGAATCTAAATATAAAAAAAAAATAGAGAAAAAGAAAATGGCAATTGACAAACGTAACAGCTGTCCGAAAAAGTCCGCTAGATGAATTATGGTATTCTGCTAAGGGAAGTTTCTTGTGTATATAAATGACAAAAAAGAGAAAAAAACGATGAAAGAAAAGATGAAAGAGAAGTGGGAATGTGAGAACAAAAATATGTCTTAAACAAGCATTTGTCAATGCCGAATATTTGCTTGCTGGTATTAGCATTGGAAATGCAGGAGTTAGACAGATGCAGAATAGGAATGCCAGTGAAGTATTGAACTTCACGCCAACCCCACCTCCATCTGTAGAGACAAACAGGCATTGGGGTAAGTATTTGGGTCATTGCCCATGACGTTCATGCTATGTCACCTCACCCTATTCTGCAGACATTGACACGTGTTGAGGTATGCCTTGGGGTGTTTGGCTTTACAGTCACCCAATTCCACAAGGACATATGCTGAAATGGGTGCAGCATAGGAGAATGGGGTGAACTTTGGGGCCAAAGAGTCCAAGGTACACCTCGATGCCTGTCACTGGCTGGGGGTGAGGGTGGGATGGCATAAGCAGTACAGTCAGCAATCCAAAGGCACACCCCGATGCCTGTCTGTCTGTACAGGGTGGGATGTTATGGTTAGAAACCCTAATGCCCCAGGCGTTTGCTGGAATTTGCACTACAAATTTCAACATGGCCTTTTTGTGACCCCACCTCATAAAAGCATTTGGGACCTCTTCTCATGAAGAGTGGCAGTGCGATTTTGGCACTGTGTCCCGAACTTTGAGTTCCAACAGTGACCGTGCCATTCTGCGCCACGAGTACGAAAACACAGATCAGGCAGGACATAAAGAATGAAAGCTGTACCATCCATAGGGAGTTGTGAAGAAATGGCAATGTTGAAAATCTGTAGTGGGAATATTAAAAATGCTTGCACTTCCAAGCATACGTGGAAACTGCGCAACGCATGCGTGTAACACAGTCATTTTATGGACTTTCGTCATCAAATTTTCAACATAGGCATTTTAGGACCTCTGCTCATGAACAGTGTCACTGTGATTTCCTTAATGTGTCTCAAATACTGATTTCCCACAGTGACTGCACTATTCTACACCGGAAGTGTGAAAACACATTTTGGCCAGGATGTGAAAAATGACAGCTGTACTGTTCATAAGGAGGTGTGGAAGACTGGCAATGTTGAAAATCTGGAGTGAAAATATTGTAAATTCGTGAAGTTACGAGAGTGCATAGCAACTGCGCAATGCACGCTTGTAAAACAGTCATTTTTTGAATTTTTTCCACCAAATTTGCAACATAGACTTTTTAAGATTCCACCTCATGAACACTGGCACTGTTGTTTTGTTAATCGGTCCCAAAAGGTGATTCTGTGCAGTGACTGCGAAATCACCTTTCAGGACCGAATAATGCCATGACAGTGGCTGACTTCATGAGGAGGGACCAATAACCTATGTTAAAATTTGAGCCAAAATTCCCCAAAATGCCTGAGATACGCACCAAAGTTGAAAAAACCCTATTTATGCCATTCTACAGCTTACTGGCATTTCTTCACTTCGCGGTCAGCTTTGAAGAGTGCAGACGTGTTTCTGGTCCACCGAAGATCATCATGCTGAACTCTGGAGGTAAGTATGGGGTGAGGAGGGGTGTGGGGAAGCAGGGTGTGCAGAAGGTGGGCACGGGTTGGGGGAGAGGTCACTGAACTCAACGAGGGACCGTTTTTGTTTTACAGGTTAAAAAATATATACATCGTGGGATGTTTTTTTTTTTTAACAGGGACATTTGTCACACTGGGGTGGGCTCCCTGCATGCCACCCTAGTGTTTTTTGGGGAGCTGTAGCCGATGGGGATTGGGCACTCCTGTCGGCACATACTGAGGGGACAAGAGCCGAGGGGATTGGGCACCCCCTTTGCAGCATAAACAAATTTTTTTGGGGGACATTATGCTGATGGGGATTGGGCTCCCCTGTTGGCAAATTAAACTGGGAAGGGGGACTGAAGCCGATGGAGATTGGGCCCCCCATCGGCAAACAAAGGCTGTTTTTGGGGGGGCACATGGTGCCAAGGGAGATTGGACACCCCCTCGGCACTGGGGGTTGTGTAATATTGTTTGTGAGCATGGTGGCTTCTTGCCACTGTGTTCACAAACAATATTACACTAGGTAAGGTACTGCCCTGCAATGACGGGTTGTACCCTCATTGCAGCGGAATGGCTGACGCTGCAATGATGAGGCGGCCCCTGATTGCTGCGGTGAAAACGTTACAACTTGGTGGCACTTTTGGAAGCCAGTGTCATCAGCACACTGTGCCTCCATTGGTCCACCAGTGCCAAGCCCCCAAATGCAATGCCTCCGTTGGCTGCCACAGAGATGTGCCTCCACAACCCGCTTCTCTCCTAAGCTGCAGCATAATGTTTCTTGCGCATGCTCACAAGCAAACATAAAAAAGAAAAATAATGAAATAAGAAAATTTAAAATTAGTCAATTACTTTAGAGGTGCAACATCAGCCATGGCAGTCAATAAGTTTACTTTTAATTTAACCAAACATCCAGCCTCAGCAGCAGCTTTCAATATTCCCCACCACAGTATGCTGCAAAAACAAAGGAGTACTTTCCTGCTCCTCCCGGCCTGCTCCATGTTCAGCTTCTCCAACTGCTCAAAAAACTACAATGATGGTGCCTTAAATCTTTGGCCATCTGATTGGTCCCTCCAGGTCATGTGGTGCACCAGCTTTCCCCATCCAGTCCTTCCCTCTGCGGCCGAGCACCCTCCTCCCAATCCCACAACCTTCCCCCAACGTAATTTACTTTTAATTTAAACAAACATCAAGCCTCAGAGTCAAGTACTTGAAGGTCTCAGTCATGTTCCCCCTCTCTCTTCTGTCCTCAAGAGAGTACATGTTGAGCCCCCTGAGGCTCTCCTCATAGGTGTTGTCTTGTTGGCCCTGGATCATTGTGGTTACCCTTCTCTGAACCATTTCCAGTGAGTTGATATCCTTCTTTAGATTAGGACTCCAGTATTGCATCCCGTACTCTAGGTGCTGTCTCACTAGAGACCTGTACAGCTGCAGAATGACCTCTGCCTTCCTGCTGGTATTTACCATGTCTATACAGCCCAGCATTCAATTTGCTTTGGCTGCAGCTTTCTTGCAGTGTGTCGAGTGTTTCATGTCACTTGTGGTAATTTACACCCAGGTTCTTTTCTTCCTCTGACAAGGTTACCTGCAATCCAGCCAACCAGTATTTGGTCCCTGGGTTTTACCCCCAAGTGCATAACTTTAGATTTTTTAGAATTGAACCTCATTTGCCAAATGTCAGACCACTTCTCTAACCTAGCCAGGTCTTCCTTGAGTTCCTCTTCCATGTCTACCCTAACACAGAACTTTGTGTCATCCGTGAACAGGCATATCATACCCCTGATCCCATCTATGATTTCATGAATATGTTAAACAACACTAAATGAAACATAGAGCCCTGTGGGACCCCATTGGTCATAGGCTTAGCTTCTGAGAACTCTCCTCAGACTACCACCTTCTGGTTTCTGTTCTGCAGCCAACTTCTGACCGACTCAACAAGCTTATCCTCTACCCCCAGGTCTTCTAGCTTCCTGAACAGTCTCCTGTGTGGTACAGAGTCAAAGCCCTTGCTGAAGTCCTGATACAAAACATCAGCCACTTGGGTCTTGTCCATTGTCCTGGTGACCCAGTCAAAGAAGTCAATGACATTAATTTGGCAGGACTTCCCCAACAAAAATCCATGCTACTATACCTCACATCCTTGAGCCCATTATTCTCCAGAAAGCTCACCAATCTCTCTTTCGAGATGGTCTCCATCAGCTTGCCCCTGCTGAGGTCAGGCTGACTGGTCTGTAGTTTTCTGGCTCATCCTTCAGCTCACTTTTATAGAATGGAACTACATGTGCAGTTCTCCAATCCTGGGGCATGATTCCTGATTTCAGAGAGGTGTTCAATGGATTTGCCAAGGGATCTACCAGAGTCTCTGCCAGTTTCCATAGGACCCTTGGGTGCTCTCCATCTAGCCCTGGGGATTTATCCACCTTCAGGGCCCTTAGGCCCTTAAGTACCCCATCAGTGTGAATCACACCATCCGTGACTCCTCCCCACCTCCTCTTCCCTTGTGCCACTGGTCCATCCCTCTTTCTAATAAAGGTTGAACAGAAGTACTTTTTAAGTGCCTCCTATTTCTCTTCACTACCCTCTGCCAAACCACCCTCATTTTTCTGTTGATTGCGTGCATCCGCAAGAAACATGTTGTGGCAGCTTGCTGCAGAGGCAGGTTGTGGAGGCACAGCACTGTTGTGGCCACTGCCCCCACAGCCTTTGAGGCTTGGCCCCATTCCCCAATGTCATGGCATGCTGTTGCTGACGCTAGTTCAGCCAGCATGCCACAACCTTGAAATGTTTCAGCCGTTGCAATCAGGGGCTGCCTCATCATTGCAGTGTCATCTGCTGCAATGAGGGAGTGACCCGTCATTGCAGGGCTCCCTTGCATTCCCCGACGGGCAGCTCAGTCCCCCTCGGTTTGTGTTGTTTGTTGAGGGGGAGCCCAATTCCCCTCAGCATCATGTCCCCTGTTTCTTTGCTGATGGGGGGCGCCCAATCCCCCTCGGCATCATGTCCCCTGTTTCTTTGCCGACAGGGGGTGCCCAATCCCCGTCGGCATGTCCCCCCTAGTTCTTGTGTGCTGAGGGGGTGCCCAATCCCCCTCAGCTCATGAGCCCTCCCACCAGTATGTGCCAATGGGGTGCCCAATCCCCATCAGCTACAGCCCCCCCACCCCAAGACACACAGGTGGCACACTGGGAGCCCACCCCAGCGTGCCAAAAGTACCTGGTAAAATGGAAAACCGTCCACTACGTCTATTTTTTTTAACCTTGAAAAGAAGAAAACGGTCTCTCACCGTCTGTGTCCCCTCCCCCAACCAGTGCCCTCCCACTGGGTACCCCACCTCCTCATACCCCCTTCACCCCATACTTAGCTCCAGAGCTCGGCGCAACAATCTTCGTTGGACCGGGAACATGTCTGCATTCTTCAAAGCCGACTGCGAACTGAGGAAATGCCGCTAAGCTGTATAATGGCACAAATAGGGGTTTTTCAAATCTGGTACATATCTCAGGCCTTTTTTGGAATTTTGTCACCAGATTTTCAACATTGGGTTTTTTGGACCCCTCCTCATGAATTCAGCCACTGTCATGGCGTTATTCGGCCCGGAAAGGTGATTTTGTGGTCACTGCGCGGAATCACCTTTTGGGACCAATTAACAAAATGACAGTGCCAGTGTTCATGAGGTGGGCTCTCAAAAAGCCTATGTCGCAAATTTGGTGGAAAAATTTTTAAAAATGCCTATTTTACGAGCGTGCATTGCACAGTTGCTACGCACACTTGTAACTTTGCAAATTTGCAATATTTTCTTGCCAGATTTTCAACATTGGCATTTCTTCACACATCCTTACGAACAGTACAGCTGTCATTTTTCCCATCCTGGCCAAAATGTGTTTTCACATTTCCAGCACAGAATAGCGGGGTCGCTGTGGGAAATCAATGTCCGGGACAGATTAAGAAAATGACAGTGACACTGTTCATGAGCAACAGTCCTAAAATGCCTATGTTGAAAATTTGGTGATGATAGCTCATCCCATGACTGTGTTACAAGTGTGCATTGTGCAGTTTCCATGCACCCTTGTACAGTAACTTTGCAGATTTGTAATATTGTCACACCAGATTTTCAACATTGGCATTTTTTCACACCTCCTTATGAGCAGTACAGCTGTCATTTTTCACATCCTGACCGAAATGTGTTTTCGCACTTCAGGCGCAGAATGGCGCTATCGCTGCGGGAAATCAGTGTTAGATACAGATTAAGAAAATGACAGTGATGCTGTTCATGAGCAGAGGTCCTAAAATCCCTATGTTGAAAATTTGGTGGCGAAAGTCCATAAAATGACTGTGTTACAAGCGTGTGTTGAACTGCATCCATGCACCCTTGTAACTTCGCAAATCTGTAATATTTTCATGCCACATTTTCAACACTGGCATTTTTTCACACCTCTTTATGAACAGTACAGCTGTCATTTTTCACATCCTGGCAAAATATGGTTTTGCACTCCTGCTGCAGAATAGCATGGTCGCTGTGGGAAATCAGTGTTTGGGACAGATTAAGATTGAGCGAGTGAGAGAGGGGAGTGAAAGAGCTCAACTGGAATCTGTCGGGACTGCTGTGGATTTTTTTGTGAGCAGAAAAAAGGTGCCAACACAGGAGCCCAGTACAAAAGGGCAGCCTGCAGCGCTGGGAGAAACAGAATGAGAGAGCGAGGGAGGGAGGGAGAGTGAGCCAACTCAACAAAGCTCTGTCGTGACTGCTGCAGATTTCTTTGTGGGCATAAAAAGGCATCAATGCAGGGGCCCAGTACAAAAGTGCAGCCTGCAGCACTGGGAGAAACAGTAGAAGCGAGTGAGAGAGGGGGGGACTGAGCGAGCTCAACGGAGCTCTATCAGGACTGTTGTGGATTTCTTTGTGGGCAGAAAAAGGTGCCAATGCAGGTAGGAGTCCAGTACAAAGGGCAGCCTGCAGCGCCGGAAGAAGCGGAATGAGCATGTGAGAGGGGGTGAGCGAGCTCAATGGAGCTCTGTTGGGACTACTGCAGATTTCTTTGTGGGCAGAAAAAGGCACCAATGGAGGCAAGAGCCCAGTACAAAAGAGCAGCCTGCAGTGCCAGGAGAAACAGAATGAGCGAGTGAGAGAAGGGGAATGAGAGGCCTCAACGGGGCATTGTCGGGACAGCCGTTATCTTCTTTGTGGGGAGAAAAAGGTGCCAACACAGGCAGGAGCCCAGTACAAAGGGTGTCCTGCAGGCGCAGTGAAAGACAGAGCGAGTGAGTGAGAGGCGTGGTGAGCTCAATGGAGCTGTGTGGGACTGTTTCAGTTCTTTGTGGGCAGAAAAACGCAGGCAGGAGCCCAGTACAAAAGGGCAGCTTGCAGCATCGGGAGAAATAGAACGAGCAAGTGAGAGAGGGGGAGTGAGCAAGCTCAATGGAGCTCTGTTGGGACTGCTGTGGATTTCTTTGTGGGCCAAAAAAGGTGCCAATGCAAGCAGTAGCCCAGTACAGAAGGGCCTGCAGTGTCAGGAGAAATAGAATGAGTGGATGAGAGGGGGGAGTGAACAAGCTCAATGGAGCTCTGCTGGGACTTTACACTTGCCCACCCTCCCCCACAGGGTCCTCTATGGTCTTCTATTACAGTAGAGTCTCTGGAGTGGAGACAAAGCAATGATTGGATGCTTTAGGATTGCTGTAATAATACAGATTTACTTCTTCTGTTTCTTTCTCTAACTGAGCTAAGTACTGAGCTATACTGTTATGATTGCTGTAATAATACATATTTATTTGTTCTGTTTATTTCTCTAACTGAACTGAGTAATATTTGGAGTGCAATAGGATTTCTAACTGGGCTAAGTGAAACTATATGAGAGCTGAGAACAAAAAGTATGGTAGCTGAGGGGTGAAAAACGGATAAGCAGGCTTTAGGATTTCTACAGTAGTACCGTGTCTAATGGATGACATTTGAGCCGGAATTACCCCCGTCGGCAAGGGGTCAGTATGGAGACTGGTGTGGGGGGGGACAAGAATTTGAGTAAATAGGGGTCTAACAGTTGTAGTAGGGTACAGCACCTGGGAGTAAGAGCCCTTAACATAAGATGGGGGCCAAAATGGGTCAGGTGTCACATGTCACTAGGGCAGGCATCGTTGGAAGGGTGGAGGGGTGTACAGGGTGTGGGTATACCATGATCCTGGACTGGGCTTGGAGGATGGGGGGTGTATGGTCTGTAGATGACTGGCTAGTTTGAGGGAGGAACCATGGAGGTTAGGGAGGAGTGCAAGTGGCAGGGCAGATAAGTATGATAGGCATCTTGAGGAGGGGAATAGGGGATGGCAAAGGGGGACAGAGGAAGAATAACTAGGGACTGACCCCAGTATCAGAGGCACTAGCAGGAAAGAGTGGAGAAGGAAGGGGGTGCTCGAGGTGAGAGCGGGGCTGCCTCCTGATGGGGGAAGAAGACACCACGAGGAGTACCAGGGGAGAGAGCAGATGTCTGCGGGTAGGGAGGCACCAGGGGTGGCACAGAGGGGAACAAGTAGAAGGGGGGGAACCAATAGGGGGTAGAGATGTAGGACAGGTATCAATTATGAATAGATTCAAACCTCTACTATGGGACAGAGAGGGGGAGCAGGAACATACTGAATGGGGGAGGACAAGCACGGCATGAGAGGGATGGCAACAGCTAGGGGAAGAGATAGCGAGGACAAAAGGGTAGAAATGGGCTAGTAAGGAAGGAGGGGGTGGTGACTGAAGGAGAGAAAGCTATGGGAAGGGGGTAGGATGGGAGGGGCATCGCTATCAGTGTAAAAGGGAATGGGGGCTATAAATTGACAACAGCGGGGTTAGGAGAAGGGTTGGAAATCAGCAGAGGAGGAGGGGAGGTCAACAGGGGAAGCCCAGTGGGAAGTAGTCAGGCTGGGAAGGGGTTCAAGGGGGATGGGAGGAATAAGGCAGAGAAAAGGGGTGAGGCAGAAGTAGGGGGTACAGATATAGAAGTCACAGAGGGTGCAGTTGGCAGGGAAAAGGGACAGGGAAGAACGAATACTGGGGTGGTGGAAGATGCATTAGAAGGGAAAGTGGATAAGGGGCGGGGGGTACTCGTCCTGGGGGATTCTATACTGAAATGGGTGAGATGGGGTGGAAAGGGGGAAAGGCACAGCCATATTTGGATTGAAGCTGTCCCCAGGTTGAGTGCAGG
This sequence comes from Neoceratodus forsteri, assembly GCA_016271365.2. Lineage (NCBI taxonomy): Eukaryota > Metazoa > Chordata > Ceratodontiformes > Ceratodontidae > Neoceratodus > Neoceratodus forsteri. Next base: position 1,466,521,149 of record CM057450.1, on the reverse strand, counting down.
ACGTGCAGGGCAGGCACTGCTCAAGCATGCAGCAAGTGGCAGGAAGAAACCTCATTTGCTGTTGCATGTTGGTACAAATGACTTGGGGGACACTGTGGAAGTAGTGAGGGGGAGGTTTGAGTACTTGGGCAGGCAGTGTAAAGGGGTGGAGAAGTTGGTGGCATTCTTGGAGGTACTGCCAGTACCAGAGCCCCCCCAAACACACACATACACACTCCCCGAAAAGCTGCTTAAAAGCCTGCAATTCATTCAAATCAATTTCATTTACTTATTTACTTGGGTTCAATGCCAACGAGTGTAAAATCATGTACCTAGGGCACAGGAACCCCGATGCTGGGTATACGATGGGGGGAGGTACTGATACTCACTAGACATGAAAGGGTCCTTGAAGTTATTGTATCAGAGGACCTCAAGATGGCAGTACAATGTGACAAGGCTATGGGCAGGGCAAAATGGACATCTCCAGTAGGAGGACGAGGGATGATGTGCTGCCATTGTATCACTCCCTGGTATACCCCCAACTGGACTACTGTGTCCAGTTTTACAGTCCACACTTCACAAAGGACATAAGGTCGAGGTTTTCCAGAGGACGGCAACTAAAATGGTTCAGAATTTTCACAGGAATCCCTTCAAGAAAAGGCTGAAGAATCTCAGCATGTACACTCCGGAGGAGAGGAGGCCGAGAGGTGATATGATCAAGACCTACAAAGTACCTCACAGGGGTAAAGAGGGTACAGTTAGGGAGTTTCCTTCAAATGAGGATGAGCACCCAAACCAGGGTACATACAGTGAAGCTCGAGGGAAGGGAGGCATTCAGGATAGATGTGAAGAAATATTTCTTTACTGAAAGGGTGGAAGATGCCTTGAACAGACTGCCAGGAGAAGTGGTGGAAGCTAAAATGGTAGGGGGGCATTAAGCATGCATGGGATAAACATAGGGGTATATTATAGAAAGGAGAAGAAGGGGGTCAACGGAGATCAATAGGGCCATGGAAGTGGAGTACATTCAAGTTCATTGCAGGAAAACTCTATTAAGCAAGTTCATTCACAAGGACGTCCTGATGGACGCAGGCAGAATAAGACATGCACTAACACATACAGGCAGGAGTTACACGTAGGTAGAGAACATTTAGCCAGACTGGATGATCCTTCTCTGCTGACAAATTCTATGTTACTATTGCATCATGTGTTAATTCAGGTGCAGTGTTTATTTCAAGTTGGGCCTACCATACATCCACATGTAAAGGTACAGTAACTCACTGAATTAGATGCAGCCCACTTACAGTGCAATAAACAGAACCCCAGTGCTTCAAAAAGCCTTTACTCTTCATAAGGCTGCTTAAAGAGCTGGAGTTCTATTTGCAGTGTCCACACCAGTATGCTGATCTTAAAATCCACACCGCTTCTGAATGAGTACTTGATTCTTGCTCACTCCATTTCTTCCCCACTTTGACACCTGCTTGTCCTGAGTTACTTTTGGGCTGGCAACACCTCACCTGTGTTGGAAGATGACCAATAAGCGGCAATGCAAGACATCAGACTTCACAGACTGTGAAGGCAGCTGCTGATGGACACACATAAGGCAATTCTACTGGGGGGGGGGTAGGAGGAAGGAAACTGTTGATTAACTAGAATCTGCAGCTTATCCATCAGGTAGGGAAATTGGCAGACTAGGTGGCCCAAGTGGTCCTTATGTGCCGGCAACTTGTATGTTTCTATGTTTCTCACCCACCATCTTGGCAAGAAGAAGGCTGAAGTTGTGGCCACTGATGACTGTTGGGGTGTGGGGATGGGGGGACCAAAGCGGACAGACATAAGGAGATAAAATCATAATAAAAATTGTGAGACCTTCACCAGCTTTCCAAAACACTTACCAGTAAAAGAAAACTCTATGAAGTTTTTTCAAATGGTAACACAATCTGGTGAACACTGTCTGCCATCTGACACTAGGCATCAACCAGCATAAAATTGCCTAAAGAAGTTCAAGTTCAAGTTTATTGCAGGAAAACTCCATTGAGCAAGCTCATTCACAAGGAGGTCCTGTGACATAAACACTTAAAGTACCAACACAGATAGGTAATAACAGTATATACATGAAATGCACGTTACATGATACAGGCTGGATATACATACAAGGGTACCACATAGGGTGACCGCAGGTAGTAAACATTGATATGAGACAGGGAAGTGACTTACAGGTTGCATACTGATAAATGAAACATGATGACTGGTGTGTGCAATACATATACAGTATTTTGGCAGCTAGAACAAACAACAGTCTACAACTGATATGGGGGGAGGAGTGATTTGATAGAGTAGCAGTGGAGCGTAAGCAAAGATAAAGCCAGGAGTAGAAGGGGAAGGGAAAGCAGTTAATATGACAAATCAATTATACCTTACCAGTGGATAAATATGGCACACATGGGGAAGGAAGAGACTTAATGACAGTTACAGGTGTCTTTTATTTTGGCTGAACTTAGCGATTTGTAGAAGTTTATTGAAACTGTGCTAGTTAGTTTCAGTATGGTTTGTAATTGGTTCCAAATGGAGGGAAGGGCATATGCAATAGCACGTTTACCAAAGGAAGTCCACGTCCTTGGTATGTCAAGCATAATAAAGTCAGATTTTCTTAGCAGTATGCACTATGTGAGATACTAATAAGGAAGAGAGATAGCTTGGCAATTTCTGCAGGAGCAGTTTAAGAGTCCATAGCCCAGCATGGAGCAGGTGTCTAGTAGTAAGGGATGTCAACCAACAGCTGCGTATAAGTCACAGTGGTGCAAGCAGTAGAGGTTGGTAATGAACCGTAGCATACGGTGATAAAGGATGTCAGTTTACTTAGATTTGCAAGAGTGGTGGAGGAATAGATTACTTCGCCATATAGTCGAGTGGGAGAAAAGTGGCCTGTACAAGCTTATTTCGAGTTTCAAGGGGAAAAGGGCCTATTTCTGTAGAAGAACCTAACCTTGCTTTTAACCTTCTAGAGACATCTTGATGTGGTCACTGAAAGATAATTTATTGTCGATCCAGATACCTAGATATTTAAATTTGGTTACAACTTCCAGAGGCTCGTTTAGCGTGGTGACAATGAAGTCTTGGGCAAGGGTATTGGGGGGGCCTGAGACAGCACTGCAGGAGAATATCATCGCTTTAGTCTTCTTAGCATTGAGCAGAAGCTTTGCCTTTATTAGATTATGCTCAAGTTGTGCGAAGTCCGCTTGAAGCACTCCCTTGAGTTCAGATAACGATAAGCCAGAAGTATACAACACAGTATCATCTGCAAAAATGTGCAGATTGGACGTAGATATGTTAGCATCTAAGTCATCGTTGTACAGAGAAAACAAGATAGGGCCTAAGATGGATCCTTGGGGGACTCCTCTTGCAACTGGCAAGGCAGCAGAAAAAAAGCCTTCCGCCTTTACTTTTTGGAATCTTCCAGTTAGGTAGCTAGAGAACCACTGGGTGGTATGGTATGTGGCACCCAACTTTGCAAGGCAATTGACTAATAGTTTGTGATCAACAGTATCAAAAGCTTTGCTGAGGTCCAAAAAGACTGCACCAGTTACCTTCTTAGCATGTATAGCACAGATCCAATCATTGGTTACTTTTGCTAGTGCAGTGACTGTGCTATGATTAGCCCGGAAGCCAGATTGAGCTGGGTTAATGAGAGAGAAGGTTTCCAAGTGAGATTTTAACTGAATATGGATCAGTTTTTCTAGAATTTTAGAAAGGATAGGCAATATGGAGATAGGCCTATAGTTGTTTACATCACATGGGTCACCAGATTTAAATAGAGGAGGATATGTGCTGATTTCCAGCAGGACGGCACAGCAGCAGATGTAATGGAAAGATTGAAGATGTGGAGAATTGGGGCAGTGAGATGGGCATAGCCTGACCTTAGGAAAAAGGGTTCCAAGCCATCGTCCCCTGCGCTTTTTTGGTGTCTAAGTTAAGAAGAGAATCTTCTACTTCTTTATAAGTTATCTCGACAGTTGGAAGGGGCTGGGTGCAGGACTAGATGTGGCGGGAGGGGTATGCTGGCTCACCGCAGCACCAGCATAAGGTGACGAGTCAAAAGCTAATCCAGCTGTGGCAAAGTGGGAGTTAAGTTCCTCCAGGATTAGGGACTTGTTTTCCACAATCTTGCCACTTGCAACTATCTTTGTTGGGACAGAGGGGGCCATGGGCCGTCCTTCTATAGCTTTGATAGTCTTCCATATTTTATGAGGGTTACCTTTAGCTTGTTCGAGAGTAGAAATATAATAGTTAGCTTTAGCAGAGCGAAGTTTTTTCACACAGTTATTCCTGGCTGTTCTAAAGGCCTGCCAATCCGAAGATTCTTTGGAATGTCTAGCTTTAGCCCAGAGCTTGGGGCAAGCTTTTCCCCAAGAAGGCAGTGTGGTCATGTGGTTACTGAGACACTGGCGATTACAGATTTATAAGAACAAAAGAATATCACACAGAAGCTAGCACATATGCCTATAGCAGCTGTCTCCTGCTTCTCAGTGTTCTATTTGTACACTTGATGTACTTGAATGTTTCTATCATATCGCCTCTTTCCCTCCTGTCTTCCAGTGAGTACATATTGAGGTCCCTTAATTTCTCCTCATAAGTCTTGTGTTGCAAGCTCTGTACCATCTCAGTCACCCTTCTCTGGACCATCTCCAGCCTGTTAATATCCTTATGAAGATGCGACCTCCAGAACTGCATGCAGTACTCCATGTGAAGCCTGACTATGGTTTTATATAATGGCATCGCTACCTCCCTCCTTATGCTGGTGCTACCCCTGCCTATGCACCCCAGCATGTCAGTGGCCCTCCCAGCTGCCTTACCACTTTGACATTTTCAGGTCATCTGAAATAAGAACCCTCAGGTCCCTTTCCTCCTTTGTGACTGTCACCAAATCCCCCCATTCTGTGCCTTTCCCCAGGGTTTCTGTGTCCCAGATCCAGACATTTGCACTTTCTTGAATTATAGTTCAGTTGCCAGCTTCCTCAAACCATTTCTCAACCTTCCCCAGGTCCCTCCTCATTTTCTCCACCCCCTCTGGTGTATCCACTGTGTTACAGATCTTGGTGTCATCTGCAAACAGGCAGACCTTTCCCTTTACCCCTTCTGCAATGTCACTAATGAAGACATTGAACAGGACTGGCCCCAGGACCAATCGCTGTGGCACTCCACTGGTCACCCCCTCTCCCTAGACTGCGCCCCATTTACCACCACTCTCTGCCTCCTGTCTCTTACCCAGTTTCTAACCCACTTTACCACCCTTTCCCCCATGCCTACCCTACTCAGCTAGTTTATCAGCCTCCTATGTGGGACAGTGTCAAATGCTTTGCTTACATCAGAGTAAGCGTTGTCCACTGCCTCACCCTGATTTTCTTCCTTTGTCACCCAAAGAGATCAACCAGATTTGTCTGCCATGACCTCCCCACTGTGAATCCATGTTGCCTATGGCCCTGGGCTCCAATGGCTTCTACATGACCCACTATCCTTTCTTTAACCAATGTCTCCATGATCTTCCCCACTACTGAAGTAAGGCTGACCAGCCTATAGTTCTCTGCCTCCTCCCTACTGCTGGATTTGTATAGAGGGATCACATGTGCCCTCCTCCAATTCTCTGGTACCACCCCTCTGTTGAATGACTCAGTGAACATGGCTGCCACAGGTACTGCTATTTCCCTTCACAGTTCTTTTCATATCCTTGAGTGTATGCCATCTGGTCCCATCACTTTGTCCACCTTCAATTTACTCACCTTCTGCAGGATTCTTTTGCCTGTGAATGGACTACTGTCCACCTCTTCACGCCTCTGCAACTGCTGTACTGCTGTGGTCCTTGCCCCTCCCCCTCTTCTGTGAATACTGACTAGAAAGACACAGTGGATGTGGGGGGGGGGGGCACATGACAGTTCTTAGGCATGGTACTTTCACTTCCAAATACCTAAGCAGCACATATAAGCAATCAACATTCGGCATTGACAAATGTTTGTTTAATCTGATTACTTCATCCTTTATGTTCCTTTTCTCCCTTATATATTGGAAAAAACCTTCTCCCTTGTTTTTACTCTACCGTGCTAGTTGTACTTCCCTTGTAGCCTTTGCCACCTTAACTGCTGTGCTCACCTCCCTTGATTTAGCAGAGTAATCCACCCTATCCTCCTTCTGAGTACATTTGTACTCTAGAAGGCTGCCCTCTTGTGACCTACAGCTTTTTCTACCTCCTTGCCAAACCAGCTAGGCTTTTTAACCTTAGTGTTCTTACTTTTGATTTTGGTGCACTCAATGGTGGCATCCATCAGTCCCTCCTTTATTATTGCCCATTTCTAGTGCACATCCAGCTTCCTTCTGATCCCAGCAAGGTGTCTTACTAGAATTTCTCCCATCCTACCAAAGTCAGCTCTCTTAAAGTCCAAAATGCTTGCCCTGCAGTTCATCCTCCAGCATTAGTATGTGTAAGAGGAAAGAGAAGCACATCATGCATGATTTGGAGGCATTGCCCTCTTAGTCAAGTTAGGATTCTATGATCTGCCTATGGTCTGAGGCAGGGAGGTATAGCCCATTTATGTACCCATGCTATGATGCCATGGCCCATGGGCTGCTCCTTGACATGTCCATGTTCGAGTGTGCGATCTACAAAAGGGGTGAGGCATGCACAACTCTAGGGTGTTGGTGTTTCTGCTGGCCTTTTCAGTCAGTGTGCACTGGTCATGGAGGGTTCAAGCTGGAGCGATGTACCTGTAGGTGGTGTGGCAGCTGATGGTCTTGTGAGACAGCATCCGACATGTTCCTGGGGGCCTAGGCTGCCCTGTAACCTCATTCAGGCTAGCATGGTGACCTATCAGGACAACATGGGTCAGCTGTGGAACATCACATGGCCGCCACTGGTGAGCATTGTGGTTGGGGGTGAGGTGTAAGCGTATATGCAGTACTGTTATGCGGACATATATTTGCCTTCTATACCATGCAAGGGATTGATGGAAGGCCAGCAAGGCAGTCATTGTAGTTGAAGGAGAGCATGGGGCCAGTGTTGTTATTGTGGCACACAGATGGGCCTATTCACTGATGTGGCAACTGGATGGCCCATGGAGGAAGGACCATGCCTACCAGGATGACTAGCTCATACTATGGAGGATTCATGAGCCATCACCAGTAAGTGTATGCATGCATGCCATGGGGAGTATGGCCACAGACAGCGTTGCCATGCCAGGGGGAAATGGCAGCAGGGGATGGGACACCATGAGTGGCACATGTCACCATAGTATAGTGGGGCATGTCATTTACGTATGTTGTCCCTTCATGGGGCACTGGATCTCTGTGCATTGCAGACCTTCCTCTGTTGTCTCATCTGATCACCCTGCTGTAACAGGGATTTGTTGCCTGCTGGGCATGACATGCAAGGGCATGGTACTGGTGCTGTGTCCCCTATCTGTGCCATCTCAGGTATTGCGAGGGCCAGAGGGGCAGTGGCAGCTGGGGATGGGACACCATGAGTGGCACATGTCACCTTGGGGCATGTTGGTTGTGTATGTGTCTCCTTCATAGGGGATGGGGGATTGGGTCTCTGGGCATGGCAGACCTTCCTCTGTCATCACTTCTGACTGCCCTGCTGTAACAAGGATGTGCTGCCTGCTGGACGTGACATGCAGGGGTATGGTACTGGTGCTATGTCCCTTATCTGTGCCAGTGTAGACATTCTGAGGCTCTTCCTGAGGATAGTGGATCCATTTGGGATGAACCACATCACCCTGCCATCCTCAAGTCTATCCAGAGCCAGCTGTACAGAGTCCAATGACATTGTTATTCATGGGGAGGATGTGGTGTAGGCCACCATTCCAGGGCTCCACTGGACATGCCATGTTTGCTTTGTTGCCGACAGGGTGCAGCTGTTTGTTGGGCAAGTATTGAGGACACTGTATTAGATGCCCCACTGAAGGTCTGGAGGCATCTTGTGGCAGTGGGATGCATGCTACCATTTATCAGGCCATGTACGGTTACCCATACTGACTGTGGCTGTGATCTGACGGTGACTGTCACGGGGACATCAGTGCCCTGTCACCATAGAGGGTGCTGTGTGGTATATACATTGATGGTGGTTGTCATGCATTAGTCTCAGGCATATGCATATGCATATGGTGTGTCTTTGGAATAAATGACATGCACTACACCATGCGGTGTCTGCGTGGTCTGTGTGATCCTTTTATGTGTTGCATGTGCTGCTTGTGTGCTGGTTCACTGGTGGGCATCACTGGCATGGTGACTGGAGTAGGGTACATGCACTGGCTACAGGTGGGTGTCTGGAAATGCTCCTGGTGCAAGGGCATACACAGTGATTCTACATGGGACTGTTTGTGTACCTGGTTGTGGGGCTGTTGTAAGGGCATGTCAGATATATTGGGACAGGGTACCTGTGTTTGGACACAAACTGTTGCCCCTGTGTGTGTGACACAGGATGCTCCCTGTTATGTGGAATTGGGTGCTAATGCATGTCCTGCAGTTGGGTGGTGCATGAGTGGGGCACTGTGGGTCCAGGGGGCCATGCTCAGGGTCATTCTGTGTGTCAGCAGTGGTGGGGCCCATTTCAGGTAAGGGGGTGTACAGAGATTGGCAAATGGCAGGGAATGGCATCACATGGTTGGACCATGGAAAGGTGGGGTGGGATAACCTCTGTTAGGTATGCATCCTACTATGGTGTGACCTATGCTCCTGGCACTGTTATTTAATGTCCCTGGCATGGTATTCTTGTGGGTGCCAGTATCTGTGGCACCACCCCAATGGACAGGTCCTGTATGCCTTTAGTTACACATCCCTCAGTACACAGTGTTTATAGGATGCATGTATTGGAGGTCAGACATGGTTGTATTGCATGTTCTGGTCTATCCCTGTGTGGTTGGGTGCATAATTGGGTTTATGGTAGGGGTTTCCCTGGTGTAAATGTGCTGCAGACTACACACACATCTTCTTAGTGTAAATAGATTGGTACATCTGCATTACACTGGATGTGCAGTGTGCAGCTGTCCAACACACACCCATGTGGATCCTCCCTGGGTTCTGCACACTCTGTGCTTAGGCACATTGCATGACCTGGCTATGCATCCTTCTCAGATGTAACGTGTGCATGATTCATGCATACAGCCCTCTGTGAGCCACTTACATAGTACGTAGTGTGCTACGTACATTGCTGAAAAGAAGCCTATAATGGTTTCCTGCTATCCCAAGAGTCTATGTAGTTCACTATCTTTTACTTTTTTGGCCACACAAGGATTCAAAAGAAGCATGTTGTGCTTCTATGCTGGTTACTTGGGTTCAAGACCAGACTCAAGAGCTGGAATCAGGTGACTGGAGATGTGGAAAGTCCTGAAGATCACAATCTGGCCCATTCTGGGGAAGGAGGACATGAGTCTCCTGGCGTATTGATGCCATGTTTTGGATTCAAGAGCCTGTTATGTTATGAATGGAGCATCCACTCTATTGCTGCACTGTGTGAGACCACTAGAGGCACCTTTGATGTTGGGAGGTGGGAGAGCACAAGCAGTGGGGAAAACTGGAAAATTGGTGACTGCCTATAGGGCAGTTCCTGGTCACACTCAGATCCTGCAGTCACACTACCACTCCCACAGCATTCTGTGCCTTGATATTGTGGTTTGCCTTCCTGGTAAGAGTGAGAGAAGTATGCCAGAACCATATTTGGTTTTGCATTGACTTGGGGCCTGAAAATTTGGTTCAGCTTTATAAATTGAGCCAAAGCAATTCAGCCCCCAATGCAATCATTGATAAAGGGTAAAACAGACTACAAGTAGGGGGAAAGCCTTAAGGTCACAAATGAATATTAATTACTATTGGTTACTTGTGACAGGAGGCATTTGTAGCCACTGCCGGTGACTGGTGTGTTCATGGCAGTGTATATTTTTGGTATGTGTTTTTATGTTGATTGAAATGAATTGACAAGACAGCTACTGTCTTCTGGCAGCCAAACTTACAGCCAACAAACTACAAGTCATGAGACTGAGGAACAGATTCAGATTACTTTATTCAGAGCATATAGTTAAAAACTTTTCCAGCAATAAATACATATTTCCAAATATCATACCATAAAATAAATCCATATGGTTTCATTCCAATGTAAATATTCACAATGTGTTACAAGAATAATTTTCTATTGCTTATTCCAGTTTCCCTTATGCATGAATATTACTTCAATATACAGTACTTAAACTCTCTAATAGCTTCAATTAAATTTTTCCCAATGAATCACTTCCTCTCCCTTCTATCAAGGGCCCCAAACATCATCACTTTAATTTTATTTATATATTTTGTGAAGTTTAGTTCTGAACTTTTCTGAAAAAAGGACATTTAGTTCTCTTTGTAGGCCTAAAACAGTTTGGGAAAGAAAGATCAGGTCATCAACATATAAAAGTATACGTATTTCAGTATGGCATAGTGTTGGAGAGAATGTATCTGTTGTATCTATTTATTTGACTGTCTCCTCTATATAAATAGAAAAGAGGAGGGGGGCCAACAAGCAATCTTGTTTGACCCCTTGATCACAAGTAGGCACTGGGTTGGGTCAGAATAGCGTTGACAAAGAATGCCATCAATTTTGTTTTGCAGGGGCTCTGCTCCCTGCACTCCCTAGATTGAAGAATTCTCATTCGGGGGGGGGGGGGATCATGGGGAAAGCTAAAATTCATGTGGCCATGGAATACTGTTTCCATGGCCCCATTTAAAAAATTCTAAGTCCTGAGTACACAAAAAAGTTGGAGATCAGGATTAGAACCCTGATCTCCAATGCCACTGAGAGAGCTGCTTGATGCCCCAGCCCTCCATGCCACAGGAGCAGCTCAGCCAGCCTTCTGGATCCTGGTGCCCTTGTGTGCCATAAGCACCATGGACAACGACCAGGGGAGCACTTACTGAAAGCGTTGTACATCCCCTCTCACTGTCCATGTTAGCGCTAGAGGGACTAGCTCTCTCTTGACTGGTGCTGTTCCTGTAGCACTAATCTAACCAGGTACCCCAGTGGCCTAGGCTCAGTTCCCTTCTCCAGAATGATCTTCCATAGCAGCTCTCAGTTAATAGTACCAAAAGCTGCTTCGTATTCAATGTATGCTACATATAGCCTTCCTTTTTTACATTTTACGTACAGCATTTTTCAATCAGAAAGTTAGGGACAAAATAATTGATCTGTTGTAGATCGATTGTGCCTGAAGCCTGCTTGTGCTTTTGAAACTAGACTGAATTCAAAAATCCAGATCTCCATTCTATACAGGATACATCTTATATAATGTTTTAAACTGAATCTGATTCTGACTCTGACTTACAAAATTGCATATCTGTGCATGCCCTTTACTAACGACTCATTTGGTGTTGATGTTGGGGTTGCTGTCCTTTGATGGTTAGCTGGATGATGTAATGAGTCTTATTTAATCGGTAATGACTTGGTGTGAGCTGGGCATCTCATTTGATCATATTGAGCTGGTTGGTAATGACATTCTAAAAGTTGCATGTTTTCAGGAGTACATGAGGTAATGGTATGTGTCATAGTACTTGTGTTACCAGCACAGCTGGGAATGGTGAGCCAAACAGGGTGCTAACAGTGCCAGTTCAGGGAAACTTGCTAGCAGACGGTGTAGGAGTGGGAATATCAGTAGATGTGACTTGTTAGGTCTGATAGATGACAACCTGCAAAATGTTTGCCAAGGGAATTGTTTCTATAATCATTACGTATTGTTCTCATGTGTTTCTGAATACTTTTATTCAGCTGTCTTTGGGGTAGGGACACAAGGTAGCACAGTCAAAAAAACATCTGGCATGCAATTGATGAACTGTCTGATTTGCATAGTTTTATTACCCCTGGAATCTTTAACATATTTCCCAGTTGTCCATATTTACACACTGAAGTTTTGACACTTAAAACATCCCTCTGGTTTAACCAGCCACTGGTCCTTCAGTTGTTGTCTCATGTGGTGACTATGCACTACCAAGTTCCCCATGATATGGTCTCCCCTGAATGTTACTTTTGGTTTTGGACCCACTATTGGGCCAACAGCAGGGTCCCCATCAGTACCCCCCAATTTTCATTAATAACCTACATAATCGTTTTAACCTTATGATTGTACACAGTCACTAAGCTGATAGGTTCCTTTCCACTGGAGGTATCACACCTTTTAGGAACAAGCAACTCTGCATCATCCAGTTGTGTCTTTGCATCATTCAAGCACATAATATCCTCACTCCCTAAATCATTGGCTAACCTCTTTACAGTAGCTTGCTTCTCAACACTCCTAGGGGAGGAGCAGTTGCATTTGAGCCTTATAAATTGTTTGAGTGCTATATCTCCATACCAAACAATTAGGGGGGCATTACCACTTCATAGCTGATGTTCATCCATGGTAAGTAGAGTTTGAGAAAAGCTAAGAATTCAGTATTGTCAGGATCTAGCCTGGAACGATGTACTAAGGCAATATCACCAGCTGTGCTGAATCATCTTTCCAAAGTGACCAATGTCAGAGGGCATTCGAGAATATACAAAGTCAACATAAAGAGGACAGGAAATTATTTCTAACCAGCAGCTGTTTGTAAAACTCTTATTCTCAGAAATGATATGCAGTCACCTACATTTTCAATATGTAACTGTACTTGGATAAAAAGTGATATAAAAAGCTTTATTTTGCATCATGTTATTTTTATGGGCAGCATTCTGTTTCAGTTCTCTTCATGGAACCAATAATTTGGAGTATTGACTATGTCATGGTTTGTGCACAGAACTCTAAACAGGATTCTGATAGGTCATCAGCTCATAATCAGCATTCTGTACACAAATTGTGACATAGTAAAAACTCCACATAAGTGATTCCATGAAGTGAACTGTAACAGAAAGCTGCCCATAAAAACTCAACAATGCAAACTACAGTTTTACCAGTCCCTTTTTATTTAGGTATAGTTAAATATGGATACTTTAGGAGAATGCATATCATTTCTGAGAAATTTCCTGTCCCCTTTAAACAATGCAGGCCAAATAACTTTCCTGTCTTGCCAGAGATTGGTATAATTACATTGGTTAGACAGTGGCTCTACTATATAAGCTTCTATCAGCTACTCTGGTGGAAAGTATGTGCCTTCCTCCATAATATCTGTATAGTGCTATTAGTCAGTATAAAAAGCTCCTAGATTTCCTTTGTTGTCTCTAGAGTATCACAATCCAAGTATATTCCATGTTTTCATACTAATGCCTGCCACTGGAAGCATGCAGAGTCAACAGAGGAGGAGCAGCAGTACGAGCAACAGCAGATTGATTCTTGGTTGTTGCTTTACATTGTCTGAGCTGTTCCACTGGCAATGTATGAAATAGTTTCTGCTTGATATAGTCAATGCATCCAGAGGAATGCGTTTATATCTGCCATCCACTTAGTGTTGCCATGCCAAATTGTATGCCTGATCTAATTGTTTTAAATCTGTTTGCAAATTTTGTCAGAAACGTTTATTTATTTAGCTTTTGTTAACCAGGTAGGTACACTGGGCAATACACTGCCTATTTTCAGGAATGACCCGAGAGAGTACAGGAAATGCAGGTACAAATACATTGAAATGCAGGTACAGATTACATTGGATACAGAAAGTGCAGGTACAGAATGAATAATAACTACACTGAAATGCAGGCACAGTTACGTGGGACAGTACAGTACAAATACAGTCAGCTTACAGAGTCAGCACAGATGTTGCATGCGCTAAGTTACACCATTTAGCCAAAGAGGCTGAGCAGGTGCAACACTTACAATGGAGACATTGCAGACACTGGTTAAATAAATACAGTTATGGGAGGGGGGCCCCCTCCTCACAAACAATGTGGTAGGTTGAGTGGATTGGCATAAGGGCAGAGTGAAGGTATGGGGGTCATGGAGGCATGAGACAGGAACAAGCCAAGGCAAGTTTCAGGTGGTCCCAAAGGGAGGACCTGAGGTGGCCCTGGGAGGGGGAGGAATGGATCCAGTCAGGAAGAAAGTTCCAGAGTCTGGGGGCAGTTGAGATGAAGTCTCTGCCACCCATTTGAATGCAAATGGCCAGTATCTTAAGAAGTGCAGTGCCCAGGGACCTAAGGGAGTACCGGGCGCTGGTGCCATAAGTTCAGCCAGCCCTGGGGGGGTGCCAGTCTGTATAAGTTAACCCGTGAAGCACCCCAGGACAAAGTCCAAGTAGTGAGATGGGGAGAGCCAGTTCAGCCTACTATACATATCACAGTGATGGGTGAGGCGGGGGCCGCTAGGGCAAAAGTGACAAATGTTATTGTATGAAACAGATCATCTGGAGAGGTGAACTTTAGAGGTGTGGGCAAACAGCAGGCAACCATAGGCAAGGCAGGGGAGGGGAGGAACACCCCCCGCACCAGAGCCAATCAGGTGGCAGGGGTAAGGTTACTCTTTGCCCTGTATACCAATCCCAATTTACAGTGGACTGTTTTGCAAATGTTCTGGATATGAAGTCCTAGGTCAAGCTGAGAGTCAAGAGACACGCACAGGTATTTGATGGTGGTAGCAATGGGGATCGGAGCACCATCACGTCCAGCGACAAGCAGAGGGGCACAGGAAGCCTTGATCTTGGTCCGGGACCCAAACAGCATGGCCTGGGTTTTTGTGAGGTTAAGAAGCAGCTTATGGGACTCAATCCAGGATTGGATGCTCTTGAAGTTCTCACTCAATTTACAATTATATCCGCGAGGTCACGAGAGTGAGTGAGGAGGACCAGATCATCTGCATACAGGGTTGAGCTGCAGTGGGCAGTGACTGAGGGTAGATCATTAATGAAGATAGAGAAGAGCAGGGGGCCAAGGACTGAGTCCTGTGGGACACCAAAGGTGACAGGCGTGGTCTCCGAGAGCACCCTGTTGAATTTGACCAGTTGATGCCTGCCGTGTAAATAGTTAGAGAACCACCATAGGACCTGGGAGGATGTACTAAGTGCCCCCAGTTGGGCACAGAGGAGGGTGTGATCCACAAGGTCGAAGGCCTTGGAGAGGTCAACAACGAAGGCCCCCATGAGCTTATCCTGGTCCATCGCAGATCTTGTCCAAGAGGTGATTGGGACAAGGGCAGAGGAGGTACTAGTAGGGCCCCAAAGGTATTGATAAAGTGGTCAGCAGCAGAGGAAGGGTCACGTGCATGCCATGCTCCTGATCAGTCAGTAGAGCAGAGATCAGCCTGGAATGAGTCAGGGTCAAACTTGGAGAAGTCCCTGACCTGTATGATTTTGTGGGGAATTTTTTGGGTGACAGTCTTCCATACACAGAACACTGGGGAGTAATCAGAGATGGAGTCAGAGAGGACACCTGATAAGGTAACTCTCTCAGGCCTATTGAATAGAATCCAGTCTAGTAGGGAAATGGACCCACTGGTGGCTGACCACCTTGAAGGTTCCTTAATGAGCTGAGTCAGCGATAAGCCTACCAACAAAGGGTCATATGACTCGGTGTTACCACCGAACCAGTTTAGATTCAGGTCGCCCAGAATCAAGAGTTCATTAACCCCAGCCACAGCATCTGTGGCATCCGGTAGTGAGGACAGCCCCAGTATACCCCCAGTGGGAGGATTGTATGTAAACACTATGTGTAGCTTCTTAGTGTTACCCAACAACAGCACTGCATGAAGGTGCTCACAGGGAGACTGGAGAGGCTGTTGGGAGGGTAGCACCATTAGGTTGAGATGACTCCTGAAGTAGACCAGAATGCCATCCCCCCTTTTCTTTCCTGGCCTGTCTGCCCTGACTAGGTCATATCCAGGAAGCTCACAAGCGGTGTCCAGGGTAGTGGGCTTCAGCCAGGTTTCGGTGATCCGAAAGACATCTGGCTTGTGTCGATGGGCCCAGACAAGGAGTTCCGCCATGTTGGGCAGGAGGCTACGTATGTTCAGATGCACTATTTTTAGTCCTTTGTGTGACTCCCACCCAAGTGGTGCTGGAGTAGTCTGGTAGAGGGGACCTGGGTTGGACTCAATGTCCTCTGCCAGAGCCAGGGACAGTAGCTCTAGCCATAGGAGATGTCTGAGATGTCTAAAGCATTTGTGACAGCTTCTAGCAGGTGCTTTCCACCCTCGCCGCTTGACCAAAGTGACAGGGCCAAGGACACACCCTAGAGCGTGACAGTCAATGGCCGGGGGAGGCAGGCCAGCCCTGACAATGAGGTTGGAAAAGATGAAGTCTGTTTCCAGGTGCTGGCCAGTCAGTAGCCTGGATCTTCCTTTGGGGGAGGAACTCCCACCCGGGGGCCAGGGTCTGGTGAGCAGCATGGTGAGGCAGATTAGAAAGATGGTCAGGGCCCTGTATCAGCAAGGATTTAGAGACCCCATGGTAAGGTGGCCGTGGCAGTGCACAATCGTCCTACTTATAATTGACTGGTTCCTAGTGGAATACCAGTGATGGACAGAGCAATGAAGTGGACTGCTTAAAACAGCAACTAAGGCAGCGCCTGGGTTGCTCGGAGAATAGGCGGGCATGATGGCATGGATGGGGGTGGGCACAATTGTGTGAGAACAGGAGTAGACTCTGAAAGGGGGCTAGAACAATCGTGTAGTTACACAGGGAGCCCCACTGATGGGGTCAATATAGGTACAACCTCAGATCCGATTAAATAGGCCAGCACTGAGATTCCTCAGCTGTGATCTATAAGGTTTCAACAGAAAATCAGTTAGGCAAGTTCAGAGATCCTCACAGCAAACTACTATAGAGGATAGACGTAAGTGCAGGGACCTTGCGCTTGTCATATGGCCCAGCGTAAGTAGGTCAGAGGATACCCCAGTCAAGACCAGGGGTGTGAGATACAGTGATGTACTGGGTGGTGCTATGGGGAAGGAGGAGTGGCCAATGACTATTTAATGGGAGGAGAGAATGGGCTGGTGGGAGGGCAATTTCTTCCGGACTAAGGGACAGTGGTTCAAAAATGGTACCAGATGTAAATAGCTGACAGACCCAAGCTGAGGAAACCCAGCACCAACGCACAGTCAATTCCAAGTAAGTTCATGAAAATGCTTCCTGCAGCAGTCAGAGTTCCTGCCGCAAATTGTGGTTCCTTTGTCTGTGTGGGCGATGAGGTCCGGTTTCAGCCCACGAAGCTAGGTCTAAAGCGAGTGGTCTTGGGGGAGGCATGGCAGCAAGCAGTGCCTCGACCTCAGGCAGCTTTGGTGATCTTCCCATTCCTGGGGAGGTGCCCACTTGCAGCAGGAGCTCCCTCTCCTCCTCACACATCAGCTCCAACAAGGTTCTGGTGAGCCACAAGGCTCCCGGGCAACCCTCTATGAGGACTAGGGCAAGGCTGCATCACACACGGTGGACCCAATCAGGACTAAGGGACAGTGATTCAAAAAAGGTGCCAGTTGTAAATCACTGACAGTCCCAGGCTGAGGAAACTCAGCACCAATGCACAGTCAATTCCAAGTAAGTTCACGAAAATGCTTCCTGCAGCAGTTGGAGTTTCTGCCGCAAATTGTGGTTCCTTTATCTGTGTGGGCGATGAGGTCCAATTTCAGCCCACGAAGCTAGGTCTAAAGCAAGTGGTCTTGGGGGAAGCACAGCAGCAAGCAGTGCCTTGACCCCAGGCAGCTTTGGCAATCTTCCCGTTCCTGGGGAGAAGTGCCCACTTGCAGTGGGAGCTCCCTCTGCTCCCCACACAGCAGCTCCAACAAGGTTCTAGTGAGTCACGAGGCTCCTGGGCAAGCCTCTATGAGGACTATGGCAAGGCTGCATCATGCATGGTGGACCCAATCAGGACTAAGGGACAGCGATTCAAAAAAGGTGCCAGATGTAAATTGCAGACAGTCCCAGGCTGAGGAAACCCCGCACCAACGCACAGTCAATTCCAAGTAAGTTCATGAAAATGCTTCCTGCAGAAGTCGGAGTTCCTGCTGTAAATTGTGGTTCCTTTGTCTGTGTGGGCGATGAGGTACGATTTCAGCCCACGGAGCAAGGTCTAAAGCAAGTGGTCTTGGGAGAGGCATGGCAGCAAGTGGCGCCTCGACCCCAGGCAGCTCTGGTGATCTTTCTGTTCCTGGGGGGGAGGTGCCCACTTGCAGCGGGAGCTCCCTCTCCTCCCCATGGAGCAGCTCCAACAAGGTTCTTCAACATCTTTGCTACTTACTTAAAGAGTATTCCATTCTACTTCTAATGTTGTTGAAATGACCTAGATGAACTAGCAGTGTCACCAACATTTCCTCCACCAGCACCATCATCATCATTACTGTCATTCTCACCACTGAAACCAGTGCCACTGCCTTGGCAACCACCACCGCCACCAACCTTGCTTTGTTGGGTTGCTGTAGAAGATCTAAAATAACTGAGTGCATGTCATTTAAGTAGGCTCACCATTGAAAGGACCCCACTAAGAGCACTGACATCTTTGGTTGCCTGCTAATAATGTCTCAGAAGTGGAACAAGCTTTTGCAGAACACTGCACTGTACCCTGAACAGATATCCCCAACAGGCCACATCACTGAATTCCAGCTTTCTTTTGCACCAGTTTCTCTACTATATATATGTGAAGCAGTAGTAATAAAAAGCTTTAGTTTTTCTCATGACAGAACTATTAGGACTTAAAAAGGCCCTATTTTCAAAGTTGTCCTGCTATATAAAACATTTGCATGAAAGAAATCACAACTACAAAATACTAACAACAGTTATTCGACAATATTAAAATTAATGCAAAAATTAATCATTGCTGATTTTAAGAATGAAAGTAATTACAAATGTCAAACATCTTTGTAGGTAATGCTTCTTTAAAACTAGCTTAAGTAGGTTCATTGCAAGTTTTAGGAACTAAGGATTTACAAACCTTTGACACATTAAATTTGGTCATTATTTATTCAGATTTGGTATGCACTGTATGAAAAGCATTCTGATTTGTTGCAACACTGTTATTTAAGTAAAGCTGTGGAATATCTTGCTTCTACTGGTACTGATGGAGGAGCACAGTGCATGTGTTAGGTTTTTCCCTTTTTGTTGTGCATGTGTGTCATGCACATGGCACCTCTAGATTCAGTGCAAGTACTAAGCAGGAGCACAGCCAAAATCCTCAACATGTATGGCATTCAACATATTACTCCCACTGTCCATTATGAATATTCTCATCTTCAGAATGGGAGGATATGTAAGCAATAAGATAGGATGGGGTATGCATGGAACAGATTTTACCACACGCTCAGGGACGTAGTGAGGCATAAGGCCACAAGCCGAGTGTCTTTAGCTCCTGGAAGTGTGGTAAAATCTGTTCCATGCACAAACCCAGAGTGTCTTATTGTGCTTATAAAATGGTATTTATTTTTAAAATATTTTTATGACAGTGAATAAAACTGTTTACATATGTAAAAACAGATATATTGAGCTTAACTGTGGGTCAAATAGTCCTTCTGCCTGCTACACAGTGATGTCAGATTTGTTAACGTAAGGCTTTTGTCCTTGTTTGAGAACCATAGTTCTAGTTTGCTTGTAGCCCCCTGCCCACCATACTACACATGTAAAAGACACAACCACCAATTGGTCATTTACTACTGACAAGATGAAAGTCTTTCTTTTCAGTTTATGTGATCTAGTTCTTCATTCCAACACAGGCAAGATGCAAGTTTTATTTTCTGTTTATGTGACCGAGCTGTTACAGCAGTTGTGAAATTACAGTGAACGCTTGGTTTGGGGGGTGGAGCACATGTGAAAGCCTGAAGAAACTGTGTGAAATCCTCAAGAAATGGAGACTACAAAAAAGGTCCCCAGGAAAGGAAAAATGGTAGGAGGAACTGTCTTTGATTATTCAAACACCTACTGAGACGGGAGCCTTGCCTAAACAGCATCGGGGTTTGATGGAGGAGACGCGCTAGGGCAGAAGCAATGCGATCAGCAGCAGAAATCTCGGAAACATTTTGAAAATAACATTTTAAACAACATTTCACACTGGCAGATAATTGGGGGGGGGTGTCTTTTTTATAAAAGTGCCAACTATGCTTACTGTTAGCACTGTATACACTGATGGTTTTGTCCTCACTACCAGGTATAGAAACATAGAAATTGCAGGCAGATAAGGACCATGTGATCCATCCAGTCTGCCCATTGTTTCCGGCCCCATACTTAGCTTTCTTCATACTGCTTGACTGCTTGAATATCCTGCACTGTCTGTCCCATGCTCTCTTGAATTCATCCACTGTCTTTACCCCCACCATCCTGTCAGGCTGGCTATTCCAAGGTTTGACCACATGTTCCATGAAGAAGAACTTCCTCATGTTGGTCCTGAACCTCCCCCCTTTAAGGTGAAGGTCATGCCTTCTTGTTCCATAATAATCCTTGACCTGAAACTGGTCCTGCACCTGGACCTTGTTTTTCTCTTCAGGTATTTAAATGTCTCTATCATGTCATCCCGATTTCTGCACTGCTCTAGGAAGTATAAGTTGAATTCACTTAGTTTTGCCTTGTATGATTTTTGATGCAAGCCCTGCACTATTTTTGTCACTCTTCTCTGTACCGTCTCTTTTCTATCTATGTCCCTCTTCAGGTGTGGCCTCCAGAACTGGATGCAGTATTCCATAGGAAGCCTCACCAGGGCATACAGAGGCACAATCACTTCTTGCCTCCTGCTTGCGATGCTCCTCCCAGTGAATCCCAGGATGCCACTAGCCTTTGGTGCTGCCTTCTCACATTGTTTGCTGACCCTCAGGTCATCTGAGATGATAACTCCCAGGTCGCGCTCAAGCCTAGTAGCTGCCAGCTAATCCCCTCCCACTAAGTGCGTTTTCCCTGTGTCACACTTTCCTAGATGCATGACCTTGCATTTTTTTGTATTAAATCTCAATTGCCAGTTTTTTGACCACTCCTCCAGCTTTCAGTGATTGGATTCCATGCATTAATGCTCCTCTGGTGTGTCAACTTTGTTGCCAATTTTGGTGTCATCTGCAAACAGACACACTTTCCCCTCTAGTCCATAAGCAATGTTGCTGATAAATACGATGAAAAGGACTGACCCCAGAACTGAGCCCTGCGGCATCCCACTAGTAACCATACCCTCTTCTGACAGTGTGCCATTAACTAAAACTCTTTGTATTCTCCCATTCAACCAGTTTAAAACCCAGCATGTTACTTTTTGCCCAACTCTCATGCTCTCCAGTTTTTTGACCAGTCTCCTGTGTGGAACGAAGTCAAAGGCCTTACTGAAGTCCAGGTATACCAAATCCACGCCCCCCCCCCAATCTACTGCTTTGGAGACCCAATCAAACAAGTCTACTAGGTTAGTCTGGAAGGACCTCTCTGCCATGAAACCATGTTATTTTGTGTCAAACTGAGCCGTCTCCTCTAAGAAAGCTACTATCCTTTCCTTCAACAGGGACTCCACCAGTTTTCCCACGACTGAAGTGAGGCTAACTGGTATGTAGTTACGAGGTTCTTCCTTGCTCCTGCTCTTATGGAGCGGCACCATTGTCGCCCTTTTCCAGTCCTCAGGAATCTCCCCGCTCATCAACAATTTGTTGAAGAGTATTGCCAAGGAGGCTGCTAGTTCCCTTCCAAGTTCTTTCAGTATTCTTGGGTTTATCCCATCCGGCCCCATTGCTTTCTCTTCACTCAACTTTTTGAGTTCTTCGAGGATCCTTTCCTCTGTGGACCCTTTCCTCTGTGAAGCAACTCATGTCTCTTCCCCCAGACAGAAAAACAATGGTGACATTTCAAACATCGAACGTTCTAACTGCATACTGATTAAGTTTGTGCAGTGTGGTCCTACTATTACGTACTTGTTTTCACCTGTGCAGTGAACAGATTAAATGCACAGGCAAAAACCAATCAAATCACTGGATTTTTTCTCCCCATTTTACAAATCCAGTTATCTTGCACTAATTGGATGAACTACAGAATGTTTCCCCCCCTGTACTTCCCCTCCATGACCAATGCATTAAGCATGGGTCTTCCTCTATCAGGGTTCCTCTGTGAGGCTGTCTGCTTAAAAATAATTCCCACAGATATTAATGGTGGTAGAGGTGCATTGGGAATGGTGGTGTGCTGATTGATACTGATGCAACCCAATGGGCAGTCAGAATTGGGAAGCTCTGGTTTGTGCTACTTCTCCAGATATCACTAGTGAAATGCACATAACCCCCCCCCTTTGTCTTTTCAGAAGTGTCACCATATGTATTCATATTGACTTGTACTATACATACTAGAGAGAAAACACCTGGAAAATGGGAAGCATGGTGGAAAGATGTGCTCATGCAGGCTGAAGATCATGGGCCATCATCTCCCCAATTGCTTAAGTGAGTCAGACAGAGGTTGAGTGAATTGTTGACAGTTTAGGGCAGGCATGTAGTAATTTGGGCCGTGCACAGTAGATTGTTTTCTTTGTGGTGGTTGGAGCGATATTTTTAGAGAAGCACCAGTACCTGGTGAGGCATCAGTTTGGGGCTGTGGATGCCCGTACTGGGTCAAAATGTCATGCCAACAATGCCGCAGGGCAAAACCATGCAATAGTAACAGCACGAGTCCCTGAGTTGCCTCCCCCAAAGGAAATTATCTCAATGGGGGGTTCGGGGGGTTCAGTGGGTGGAACCCCCTGCAGAACACAAATATTCCATGGTATTCTTTTTTTGGTCACTGTTTTAACAGCGAGGTATAGTGCCGCACTGTTTTGGTATGTGACAACATGATCCTGTGCCGTGGATGCCATGTTGACTGCATTCCTAGAACAAATCAACTTATCCCACCACCCATGTCCCCATTTCCGTGCTGCTAGCTCATGTAACCTAAATGGGGACTAGGACTCAATATGAGAATTAGGAAAATGCCATGTTCATCCTTTAGATGATCAGCCAGAACTCTGGTTCCTAATATCTGAGTGGACTGACCCTGGCTAATCTTTCTGTCATACAGATGACAACATGCTCTTAGCGGATTTGTGGGATCTTCAGGAAAATACTCTCAGACCACAAAATATCTCTTTGCTTTCTAGTTACATGACTGGCCTTCTGAGGTTCTTTTGGAATAGTAGTGCAGTGACTGTATGACAATTTCATTTTTTCTGGCATGGTTGAATGATGTGGCTGGGCTGGATGCCTTGGAAGGTAGTACTGGCAGCAGCTGCACTACGGTTACAATGAGGATCGTCTAGTACATGGAGAATGTGCCTAGGCTTTAAATCTTCCTACATAACCAATTTGCTTTTTGCTTTTCTCTTCTGCATTTTTTTTAATTTGGCCATCTCTTCTCGAGATGGGCTCCACTCCTCTGTATCACAGTCATCATCAGAGATTGGTGGCATAATGGACAGCACACTTTCAGACTCCTCTTCTTCATCTTCATTCTTCTCCTCTCCTGCATGTGTTTTCTCATCACCTGTTTCATACTCTCCTGCTGCTTCTTCCTCCTCTTTGACTTCCTTCACTTCCTCCTGCCCCCTCAGTCTTGGTCTCATGTAATTTTTTAATTTTCCCCTGCCCTTTTGTCACCTCTTCCACATGTACTTCTGCTTCCTCCTCCTCTTCAACCTCAATCTTAAGCCCATATCCCCCACTCTTTGACAGCTCTATTTCCATAGTCCCTTCACGGACATGCTCCTCACACAATAAGCTGATTAGATGGTCATGCTACTGGTTTGCTTTTACAAAATTCTGGGTTTGAGATACCGCACCCTACCTTAAACAATTCCATTTTTTTTCTCAGATGACTAGATGAAAATAGTATCAGTGTCACACCCAGACTCACTGTCACAGTCTTCAGGCAATGGCTTTTCAGCATCACTTGGCTATGGTTCTGCTACTGATGCCTGTTTGTATGACTGAGGCAGAAGGGGGAATCACATCCTCTCTCACAGTGAACAGGTAAATGCCCATGTCCACTGCATACAGGTGACAGTGGTGGTGCTGGTGCCAATGTCACTGGCAGATGGTATTGTGTTGCTCATACAAAATGAATGGGAGAGGGATTGCCTTTACAGAATGAGGTGGATCTCCTATATAACCACAGGTAGGAGACCTCAAAGAATATGCTTCTGGTTTGCCAGGGTGCTTTCATCACCAGATGCACTGGACAACTGAGACTGTCTGAGAGAGCTGCTGCTGCTGCCAGTGGGCATGGAACCAATTGACTTCTGGGGACTAATGAACTTTGGTTTCTTTGGATGGGCTATCACACATCAAGACCTAATCCTTCTCTCAGACATAGCACCTGCAAAGATAGATAGATAGATAGATGTGGATTTCCTACACCATCAGCACTCAGTTAAAAAAAATCTGTCAAATAAACCTTTCACAAATTCTACTGCACCTCTCCCAACCTGCTAAATTCATTTAGCGTACTCCTGCTGCAGGGTCTGCAGCTGTCAATGCAGGCCTACACTTCCTCTCCTCTCCTCTCCTCTCCTCTGATCAAAAGTCATCCTTTTTCACATAAAAAGAGCTTCACCAGTAGCCATATCCTTCTGCTGTGACACAGAGAGAGAGAGAGAGAGAAAGAGATGGATATGGCACTGAAATACTATATGCACAACATAAGGAATTCTCAATCTCTAGCATCGCTGAGTGGCTGCTGCAGGTCAAGTTGCCTGCCAATGCAGCATTAGCACTACTGCTTGTGTTGCTGAAGACCCAAGAGGTTAGGAATGAGCCCAAGGCATCAGTGGGCTGGCTGGGGCATATAGGATTGAATATCTCCCAGACTGTTCTCCTTTTCCAGAGAGGGTGGGCTGCATGTTCTGCAATCACCTGACTTCTAGCAGTAAGGGAGCCTGGAACTGCAAAAAAGAGAGGGCAGGGGAGTGGTTGGCACCTATGCACCATGTGTCTGAGCATGCATGGTGGCATAATGATGTCATTTCACATTCACGCCTCTGGAAAACAGAAAACAAAACCTCCCTTCAGTGGTGTAGCATGGCACTAGGGGCTCCTACATCTCCTGCTAAATGAATCCCAGAATGGCCAGCCAAGTCTCTGGAGATCTCAGTGTCTCCCTCTCACTCCTAAGGGGGATCCCCACCATGGGGGGAGTGGAAGCCATGGGCCAAAATCTGAGCAGGTAGGCCTGGAAGGATGGGGGCTTGGGGTGGGGATGTTGCACAAAGGCAGATATAGTGTACATCTTGCAAATCTGAAAGAAGCATAAGTAGAATAAAAAAAAAAAACTTGGACATGCTCAGAATATCTTCCCTGTAAAAACTGCTGCTGTGTCATGATGTCAAAGTACCAAAGGGAAACCAACTTCCTTTGAACCTGTTTTCACAGTGTCCAAAATATTGAGTTTCAGTATCTGCATCAGCTCATCCTTAACCCCTGGTGACTCCCCACAGAGAGAAGCCATGGGGGATTTTGAAGCAGTGCATTCTGGGTGACAGGGTCAGAAGGTCTCCCTAGAGGAAACAAGCCAAGTGTAGGGCATGTTGTCAGTCTAATAAAAAAACTACTGTATATAGAAAAAAATTCACTTTTAAAAAATAAATACATTTTATAAAATTCACAACACTTTCCATAGTGCATCTGTTTTATTTTTAGGAGTGATATTTAATGAGCTACACACAGACCCATTATGTTTCACCCCTCTGCTGCCCCAGTTAATCATGTGCCCCTTAAAACATCATCTTGCAGATGGAACTAGTCCCTCCGCCTCCTTTAAACAAACCAGACTGGCAGGTGTGGGGGGTGGGGGGCTTCACAGTGAATCACTTAGTTATTGTTTGGTAGTAACCATCACCATAGAACATGGATCAAGTACACTAGATCTTTAAAAATGAATAATATAAGATGGAGAAAGAAAACTTGGTGATATTTCTTGGAGAAGTAATTAACTATGAAAACGTCAAGTGTCTGCCCTTTGTGGTTAATTTCTTTGAGCGAATAGCCAAGCACCTGGGTATATAGGCTGTGAATAAAGAGATCATATTTTTTAATATTTTCTCATCTCACAGGATATCCTTTGTGTTATAGTAATTGCGTCATGAGAGAGCATCTGCCCCTCACTTTAGTGAATGAGCAGGACCAAAAAGGTACAAAGGCTTTTATCACAAGAGGGAGCACCAGAGTTCCTTCTTCATTAAAAGTTGCATTCTAAAATGGTTATTGAACCACACAGAAGAGATCGTACTCATACAGAGAGCATATAGGGTACTCTGTTGCAAAAATGCTAGGCAATTACATTTGTTTGAAATGAGGGATGCTTAAAGGATGTTATGAACAGCTAACAACATTTCTATAAAAATATATCATTTCTGGTAGATGACTGTTTAAATGGTCAGGATTCTGCTCATGTAACTTTGCTCTCCTCTCTTAAAGGAGAAAGGAAGTTACAGCTTGAGTCATCACTTTCTTGTGTGTGTACACATTTGATGGCTAGACAGTTGAAAATACAACACCAGGCAAACAGCAAGACCACCAATCCTCAGTGCAAGTGCTTCTATAATTCAAACTGAAGCTAATTCAGTGAGAGGATCAGTGGTCTTACTGGTTAGCCAGTGCTAAATGTTTTGTAAAAGTAATATTTAGCTCATTTTCAAAAGCACTATTAGTTGTAGGGTTGGGTTACTGGCAGCTGGGTGCAGGGGGAATTATGTATTTTAACATTACCTCAAAATGGAAAATTAACAGAGTAATGGAGACAACAACACATTTGTAATTTTTTCTTAAACCACGTACTGTAGAAAACAAAGGGTGGGAAACCAAGTACAATTCAGCTAAGTTTCCATCTAGTGATTCTGATGACATCAGGGACCTTTCAAGCTTACTCATTAAGTCCCTATGATGTCATCAGAACCCCTTAATGGAAACATAGTATTGTTATACATGGTTGCCATCCATTATTCTCTAAGTGAAATGGTGTGCAGTTTCTTTTTTTTTTGGTGCCTCCCTGCCCAACTACTCCTTCAGGCCACTGATGGCCCCCTCCTGGCCCGGTCTTCCCCCTCTTGCCATCTGCTGCTGACCCCAGTTCCATGTCCCCAGACATGCCCAGCATATCCCATCGCTGGGGCCCCCCAGGTAGGGGCAGTGAGGGGAGACTGTGCTTCAATCTGGATCCAGGGCACGGGGCTACAGGAGCAGCCTTTGCAAGACATTCCACTGGGGCTTCATCATGGAAGGGACCCATTGACCATCATCTGGTCAACAGGGTGGCCATTTTCCATTTCTGGCCCTCATCCCACCCCCCTCCCAATGCAGCCATGCCCATGGCATCCTGGCCCACATTGTGCATCTCCACTACTGGCCACCAGGAGCTACCCTACAGCAAAGCAGGCTTTGCATGCACCTCCCCAGGGAAGACATTGTCCAACAGACGCTCCTAATCCTCCCTGCCAGTCTCCACTCCTGTCATCCTGGGCTCGGGCATAAACTGTGTCACCAGCATGCCAGGCGATCCATCAATGCCTGATGTCATGGAGCCAGGCCAGTGTGCACAGTTTTAAAACATGACAAATTATGTATGTGGTTTTATATTTAGTTTAATTTTTATATACCAAGCATCTCATTAATACATTGTATATCAGACAAGTTTAATATTATCTCAGATGGCCTTTTTTCTCTGTTCACTAGATTTTTGGAGGAGGGATAAGCGTGCACATATATGGGCTTTGCCAGGTGTTTGGATTCCCCTGACCCTACTGGTTAATATTGTGGACATATCTGTGGGGCATGTTATATGCTACATTAGCCAGTTCCAACATGAGGCTGAGTTTGAACTACTCCAGAAGCAGGATAACTCAGACATCATTTTATAAATATACAGTACATACCTCTGTGCCTCAGTGCAAATGATAAGGAATTGTCTTAAAATATAACAGCCTTGGTGAAAAGGGACTGGGGCAATGGTTTCATGAAAAGCAAGTTGGCAGTCAAAGCAGGTTTTAAAAAAAAGCACCACCCTATACATACTCCTGAATTGCAATGCATCATGGATAATATATGTAAATTACCTTGAAGAAATGCAGAGCCTGATCCACAAACATCCTCAAAGACCTCCACAAGTGAAACAGCCAGCAACAGCTATGGAGTGCCCCTTCTGCATGTGTGGAAGTCAGTGCAGCAGAGAAAAGCAGAGATGTGCAATGCACAAGTGCCCTCCATCATGCACTGCCTGTACAGCTACAGGGTTGTCAGGTAGTGTGGGGTTTGTGTTCTGACTGACCCTCAGTGCAATATTCATGATGCAGAGGGACAGGGAAGGGCACAGAGGCTATTTTATTTTATTTTTTTTATTTTATTGATTTCTGGGATTACAACCTTTGAGCTACAAGCTCATTTACAAAGGTTCCACGTCAGGAAGAAAATGTGAACATACAATAGTAAAACACAAGGTTACAATGAGCATTAAACAATAGTAAAACACAGGGTTACAATGAGCATTAAACAACTGACATAGTACATGGGATAGGGATTGTGCCTTAGCACACAGGCAAAGTTAGAGCTGCAGCAGAAATAACTCGAGAGAGGGGGGGAGGAAGGAGGGAGGTTCAAGAGTGAAGGGAAGAGGGGAATGGGAGGTGTTCATCTTGTGGAAACCACTGGCTAGGGTTCACCTTGTCAGGAAAAGGTGGGGAGTGGAAGGACAGGAGGTAGTGAGATAGGTAGGGCATGGATCCCTGGGGAAAAGGGGGTGGGACTGGGGCTGAGGTCAGGGGAAAGGGGTTGGTGGAGGATGGTAGGAGTGGAAATATCAGATTGGATGATTGCTAAGTGCGCATTGGAGGGTAGCCAGAATTTTAAACCAGGTGGGTTGGTCAGGTAGGGCAGGTGCATTTCCCTTGGCTGGACAGGTGGGATCTAAGTGCAGATTTGAACAAGCCAATTTTGCTAAGAGTGGCTAGTTCTGGAGGGAGTGAGGTAAGCCAAAGCGGGGCCCGGTATTTAAAGGATCACTGACCTTGGGTGGTGTGACGGTAGGGGTTCTTGATAGAGATCTTATTGGATGTCCTTGTTGGTGCAACCTGGTGTATGACGGAGCTGGACCCCAGAGGCAGTAGGCCCAGAGTTGATTTTTGGCAAGGAGGCAGGTTTGATAGCAGGCCCTTTCATTCAGATTTAGCCAATCGGTTTGCTGGTAGAGGTGGCAGGTATGGATCTGGCGTGGGGCTCCAAGTGCAAGTCTGCAGGCTTTGTTGAGCATGGTGGCAAGTCACCTGAGGGTGCAGTCAGAGGCTGTACTGTAGATAGCAAGGCCATAATCAATGGTTGAGAAGACCGAGCTGGTTATGGCAAGCTGGAGGGCTTTATCAGTGAGGCAGCAACAGTGCTTATATAGCAGGCTGAGCTTGCTGTTAGCTGTAGTGGCCAAATGATTAAAATGTGCGACATATGAGAGGGAGCTGTCAAGGGTGAGGCCCAGGTATTTGAATTTAGGGACCATTTCATTGGCAATCTTTTGTAGATTCTGGATGTTCAAGGTTGCAGCCCTGTGGCGGCTGTGCACAGGGGCAAAGAGCATGGTCTTCGTCTTTTTATGATTGACTAGGAGTTTAGCTTTGTTAAACCAGTCTTCACCACTGTAAAAGTCCTGTTGAAGATGCTGCTTCAGTGCGATAGGGTAAGAATGACTGGAGCAGATCACCGCATCATCAGAGTAGAGAAGGATATTTTGTTGACAAGCTGGTGGTAGGTTGTTTAGAAAGAGGCTAAAGAGGAGGGGGCCCAGGATGGATCCTTGGGGGACTACAATGGACACTTAGAGGGGGTCAGAGAGTACATTGCATATTTTTACCTGCTGAACATGTCCAGAGAGGTAGCTCCGGAACCAGCACAGTGAGTCAGAGGAGAGCCCAATTACCTCTAATTGGGCCAGGAGAAGGTCGTGGATGACCATATCAAAGGCCTTGGTGAGGTCGATAAAGGTTGACCCTACCAAGTGCTTCTGGTCAAAGGTGCTGTGAATGTAACCTGTGAACTTGAGAAGCATTGTGGTAGTGCTGTGGTGTTGATGGGAGCCATGCTGCTGCTGGCAATGTAGTCGGTATTTGTCAAGGTGTGCCACCAGCTGATCGTAGACTATATGCTTGAGGGCTTTTGAGTTAGGTGGTAGGATTGAAATTGGGTGGTAATTGGCATGGTCAGACTTAATGCCTGCTTTATGGACTGGGGTTACTATTGCGGCTTTGCAGAGTTTTGGAAAGGTACCTGTGGTGAGGGACAGATTTATGATGCAGGTCAGTGGGGTTAGCAGTTCATCAAGGGAAAAAGAGATTAATTTTAGATCGAGGCCCTCGGAGCTGTGCCTGGACTTCCAAAGGACTTTGGAGAGATATTTTTTACCTTACCTTTAGGTAGTACTCTGAGGTAGAAGGGGGGGGGCTTGGAGCATTGTGGTGCAACTTTGGGGGCTGGGCTGGTTGGTACTGGCTTGGTCTTAGAAACTGGGAAGGGGGCACTGTACTGAGGTCAGTTATGGCTTTGTTGAAGATGTCTGTGATGGATCTGGGGTCTTGTGTAAGGGATCCATTGTGGCTCAGCATTGCAGGTGCTGAGGTATCCCATTTCCCAAGGATTGTATTAATGCTATCCCAGAAGCGCCGGCTGTCCCCCCAGGTGGAGTTAAGCTCGAGTCTGTGGA
Source organism: Neoceratodus forsteri (assembly GCA_016271365.2). NCBI lineage: Eukaryota > Metazoa > Chordata > Ceratodontiformes > Ceratodontidae > Neoceratodus > Neoceratodus forsteri. The sequence goes on along the minus strand of CM057450.1, from coordinate 1,466,490,630 downwards.
AGTTAGCTGTAGCCTGATGGATTGCGATGGTGCATTTATTCTGTGCAGCCTTGTAGTTTTGCATATCCTGGTTAGAGAGAGAGTATTTTGGTACTTATACCGTAGGAGGTCCCTGGAGCTCATCAGGGAAGGAGGTGAGGGGTCATCCACGTTTTTTGTGAGCCACTGATTTTCCTTGTAGATAAGGGGGCAAATATATCGTAAGCAGTATTGAAGCTAGCTACAAATTTACTCAGAGCTGTGTCAATGTCTTTGGCAATTAGGATAGATGCCCAGCTCAGTTGCAGGAGGTGTTGCTTAAAGAGCCCTAACATGGCCTTTTTTAGTATGCAGGATGTTACCAACTACGTGGGTGGTTTAGGGGCCTTGTTGGACCAGGCGAAGATGATGGGAGAATAGTCACTTAGGGAGTATGGGAACACTTTTAGGCTGGAGATACGTTCTGGGTGGTTAGTACCAAGGTACTGGTGCCTGATCTGTAGTTTGTATGGGTGGGTTGTTCCACGAGCTGAAGGAAGTTGATTGAGGAGACCACATTCTTATATGTGGCAGAGTCCAGGGGGACCTCTGTAATACTGTCTGTATGCTTCCTTGACCAGCTGCTCTAAACATGTTGGGCCCCAAATGGTCCCCCCAAGATAGTGTCCCAACCCTCCAAACCAGCATGTAGGGCTGGGAGGCACAGCACCCATTTCTATTCTGAATTTAAAATAAGTTTTGGTCATATGGGGATATGGCAGTCCGTGGAAAATTGGCATAGCTCACAATCTCCTGCTTGACATGAGCAGAGCATCTACTCTGCAGTTGAGGCAGGCTCCTATTGGAAGCCCTCTGTCCAGCCCAGCTCCACACCTGGGCCACCCCTGCTTCCACATGGATCTCTGTACTCCTGGATCAGGGTAGCCAGGGGCTCTGAATTCTCCTGAGTGCAGAAGTGTTCATGTGCATGGAGCTCCACCTCCCATATAAGCATGAACCGTGCATATGGCAAGCTTACATGGATTGGTCTTCTAGTTCAGCTGGCCATTAAGGAAGACGATAAAGTGCACATGACTTCCCAAACAATGTGCAAAGGCTGAAACTGCATGCCACAGATGTTTTCATTAATGTGGTATAGCAAGTTTTTCTTAACCCAGTCAAGGCAGACATTGAGTGAGCGATAACAGTTTGAATAGGGTGTGTATAACAGACTGGACTATTTATTTGCATTCAATACTGAGAGACCAACTGCAGTCCATGCGCACTGGTCTCAGGTTGCACCCAAGAGGCAGAAGAGAATTCATTGCACTGTGACAAAAAAAAAAAAAAAGACTTTAATTAGCCAGACTTGTACAGTTATTGTTTCCTGGAGCATGGAGACTCCATTACATTGTACCTGTGACAATAGTATGCTGGAAAGCACCTGTTGCCTGCCTTTCACATTTGCATTATCAGCTCCAGAATAATATGGTATTGAGCCAGGCACTGCTTTCTTTGTTTCACCAGTTTTCTATCAGCAGCAGTTGTTTATAAAGAATCAAGTCTTAAAAACTATAAGGCAAGAAAACTTGGGTTAGCTGATGATTGGCAACTAATCCAGCATGACTATAGACTTTATTCTTCTGCCAAACACCCCAAAGGCAAAGTTCCATAAAAAATCACTAGCAAGCCCTAACCTTGTAGCGTATAGTTTTTGCTAAAAACATATATTAATAATATTCTATTAAGCGGGCGTAGATGAAGAAGGCCAAGGAAAGAGTAAGCAATAAGAGCGCAAGCAAGGTCAGTGTTCTTTGCCCGAGGACTGCAAAATCAATAACAGCTGGTCAATAACTGCTTTATTACTGCACTATCACTCCGAGCAAAATCATTTTTAAATTAGGAATATATTTTGCAAAACTGAATTAACAATATTGAATATTTTGCTCTTTGATACGAGTGGCCTGCACAATCAAATCATTAAATAAGGAAAATGCTTCCTAGTCCAGCTTTCGGAGCTTCTCTTGGAAATTGGGGGATGAGATCACTATTCAAACATCTATTTAAATTAACATTGAACTTTGCACTGAAGAATGAACGAAGATGTATTCATATTTTTACAGTACTTTCAAATAGATTGAGAGCAACTGTACTTGAGCAGCCAGGATCATCATGATACTCCAAAATGAGTGTCAGAAGTAAACCTTTGAAAGTAAGTCCTTTATTATTTATGAACTCTTGCCATTTTTTCATCAGTATGCTGAGCTGCCTCTGTCCTGTTCTTTGACTTTTGAATTTCTGCTTTTCTTCCCCATTTTCTTTTTCCTGTACTGCTGTCACACAGCTTCCTGCCCCATGGACGTCCAGTTTGAATGCACAACTTTATACTGTGTGACTGCATGTGATACAGTAGACTGTTTAAATACTTATTTAGTATGAAAGATAATACTGGTGCCGCACAGTGTTTGTTAATTCAAATGCAATATTGATGATCATATTAGGATCACAGAATGAATGTCCTTCAATGAGGTAGTGTAGTGCTGTGGTTAGGGCAGAGACTTGTGAGCCAGAAGACAGAGAAGACCCAGCTTCAGTTCCCAATAGCAGCATGCATACAGTACTGTGTGGCCCTAAACCAGTCAGTTAACCCTCTCAATGCTTTATACAATTTCTCTGTATGAATAGGGAAAAAGTAGGACCCACTAAAAATGATATTTCGCATCTCAGCTAGGTAAATATATTTAAAAAAAAAATGCAGATATGCTGGCCTGGTGGCACTGAGGGATGAGGCGCTGGCCTCCACACCTCACTCCATGCTGGCGACCAGTGTTTGGGAATGAGCACAGGTCACCAGGGGTCGGCTGGGGAGGAAAAGGATCAAGTGTCCGAAAGACTGCTCTCCTTCTCTGGGGAGGGGAGTCCACTGCAGTTGGTGCGTGGTTGCCTCCTGGCAGAGGCTGAAAGACTGCACGGTCATTGCGCTCAGGGGTGGAGCTGAGGGTAGACGTCTGGAGGGAGCACGTTCGGACACATGCACACCCCCTCCAGTGACATCATTGCACGTCCTCAGTTCTGAGGGGGCGAACAATGGGCACCCAGTTGAGTGGCTTGATGGCCATCTGCGAGCTTCGCCCAGTGGCTGGACACCCAGGCTGGATCCATGTTCCGTGGGGAGTCTGCGGAGCTCCCTGTGGCCCTGCTGCAGAGGGTACAACTGCAGGGACAAATGGGTGCCTGGGACCAACCAGGGACAAGGGGAGCAGACTGAAGGTGGCCAGGAAAAAGGAGAGAAAGTAGTAGCCAAAAAAATAAACAAAATGCAGATAACAGCTGCAGCTCCACGCACCATTTCAACATATGTAGCCAGATGGTTATTGAGGTTTTTGATAATGTAACTCCCAGGTCTAAATTTAGATTGTACTTTGCCTCTAGGTCTGAATGCAGACTTGTAGATATCACTTTCTAACCAAAATAAACTCGGGGACAGCCCTAAACCAGCTCAGTGTCTGTGTTAGGCAACTTCTTGACAGTGTGAAAATCTGCCCTTTGTAGAAAGTGGAATTTAGTTTCCTTTTGTGAAACTATCTTAACTGAAGAATTCATATGGAACACGTTAATTCGGCAAAAAGAGTTATACACCAGCAGACTGGAAGGTGAGAGCAATGAGGCAATTTGAAAAGTGAATTTGAAAAGTTTATGTATTTCTTAACCCCTCCCCAATAAGGTGTGTTTACTACAGATAGCCAAGCCAACATGCAAAATGTCATTTAAAGTCATTCCTGCTCCCACACAGTTTTGCAGCTCTGAGAAGTGAGCTACATGGTGGTCAGCTGACATGACCTGGTTATTCAGTAAGCCAAACACTGCACTGATGGGGATGTGAACCAGGATCCCGTGGATCCTAGGTCTCTGCTGTAACTGCCAAACCAAACTGCCTCTCACTTTGTTTGTTCCATGCAGCATCTACTACAGTCCTGTTTGCTGTGCCACCACATGGCTAGCTGTTTCTGCAACAGCACAAGTTTCCCACGTCAGGGTTACTGGCTTGATTTAATGTTGTACAACAGGCAGGAAGATAAGGCTGGTCATATCTCTGGGAAGACCGCTTGTTAGTGTAAGAAAGTGCTAGGGCGGAAAGCATGTTCAATTTTCACAGCCACAGCCTTTGTTTCAAAACAGCCATGGCTTGTCTGCTTATCTTTCAGTCTCTCTTTTTTCTTCCTTCTGAGGGCATACCAATAGAAATGAATGTGGTGTAGCAGGTTAATATGGGAAAACAACTTGAAATGCAGTGCCCTTTTGGGGCCTTGAGGTCATACTGTTGAGACACTTCATTCCATTGGCATTACTTCAGCTTGTGCAAGAGGTCACCACTCCCAGTGCAGCCCAGGTCAAAGACTCTTATTATCAGCAGAGCCAAGCCTTTACTGTTTGTGACTCAGAGCAGGTGTTTGCTGTGAACTGCCAGGTGTTGACGGAAATCTGACCTTGTGGAAGGATTGATAACCTGCCCTCCTCACATGACTTCTGCTTCTTTGACTGGTCGGTTTATATGCCTGGCAGTAACCCATACTGTTCAGGAAACCTGAAGAAACACCAGTTGTGTACCAGTTTCTGCCTTGCTAATTTCTGATAGGAACTTAAAGTGCATCCTTCCCTTTTGAAAAACTGACCACCACTTCCTCTCAATATTTAGACAGGGCCCAGCTTATATAGACAGATATAGCTTAGCTGCATCTCTGTTCTCTTTGTTTGTCATTTCTAGATAAATTTGCATGGAAACCAGATCCTTGCCTGCTAGAGTTCCTCTGTTTCTGCTGCTTAAACCTTTGCTGAAGTCACAGTCCTCTGTTTGTGACATCACATTCTGTCACTCGGGGTGATAATGATATCAGAAATGGAGAACTATGAGTTCAGCAAAGGATTAAGCAGCAGGATAAGCTCAACTCTAGGGGAGAAGGATCCTGTTTCCATGCAAATAAACCTAGTAGTGAAGAATAACAGGAATGCAGAAATACAAAACACTTTCAAATATAAACTGAATGATATCAAAAGAATATGTTTTCCTAAGTTTCCCCCAACTGACAAATTCCTTTAATTTAAAACATTTTGTTTCTTGTAGTTACACACTTCTCCAAAGCTGGGTATTGCAGTCTTCATCGATGTAATTCTTATTAGTTTGCCTTACTTGTACTCTTTTTAAGGCATTTGGAAGACTATTTAAATAATATATTAATAGTTGGGAAGTTGGTGCTTGCCAGTTGGGAACTTGGAGTGCATATTTAGCCACCAGATCAATTCCTGAGCCTTGCAGTTGTTCAGTATGGTAGGGCCTGAGCCTGTAGAAAAGTTACATCTATCCTATTGGCCTGTATGTGCAAGGCCATATTAAAAGTTTTTTGAGGTTCTCAGGGACTAATGTTCAGATACAGTAGGTGGTAATCACTTCAAAGAATGACTATTTATTTATTTATTTTATTTAAAAGTTTTACCAGGAAGGCATACTCAGCAGCCTACAGCTTGATTCCAGATGCGTCCTGGGGGTTGGGAAGCAAGGGAGATAACACAGAGCATAATATCTCAGAGAAATGCATGATTACAAAACACAATATGTACCGAATGGGAGTGGGGAGCAGGGGAGTCAATGCAGAGTATAAATATATCAGTAATGCATGAGTACAAGGCATGATATGTACAGAAGTACAGCCGGATAATTTGATACAGGCAGTCTGTTACATCATGGAAAGAAATACTCGTAGGATACAGTCAGGTAAAAGAGCCGGGGGGGAGGCAACACAGAATATAACACAGCATGTGCACATCTGCTAACAGGAGTAGGTACAATGCATATACATCAGGAATATGGTTACAACAATGACCATCAAAAGTGTACAGCTGGGATATAGCCTGGAGGAGTGAGATAGCCAGCTAACTGCTGGACCATAGCTGCACTCTGACAGTGGGGTCAGCCGCTGTTTACTAGTCGCAATTTTGAGTTACCAGCCATCTAAGAGCATGCACAGGAGATGCAGAAGTGGGCTTTGAGGAGGGAGTTTAGTTGGTGGGCAGAGCTGGTTTGCCGAATGGCCAGTGGTAGGGAATTCCACAGTTTAGGCATGTGATAGGAGAAAGTTGCCTGTCCTGCACTGGTGGCCATATGCGGGATCTCAGGGAGTGTCAAAATTTTGGAGGGAGTGTGAAGGTGGGGGGGGGGGTGAGAACAGGGCATCAGAGAGTTACGGGGGCATGGACTGTGTCCAGTACTTGGCCATGAGCTTGGTGCAGTGAGACAATCTCCTATCCTGCAGTGAGTGGAGGTGCAAATTCTGGCAGAGGTTGCAGTGGTGTGTGCTGGGAGGACAGTCAATGGCAAAATGACAGAAGGAGTGGAAAAGGTTGTCCAGTCTGGTTAGGGTAGTCTTGGGAGCTGCACAATAAACTACGTCCCCATAATTAAAGATAGGGAGGATAATTTCCTGCACAATCTCCTGTCGGGCCAGTAGTGGGATGCACCTGCGGTTACGGTACAGTGCCCCAAGCTTGGGGTGCAGCTTCTTGTGGAGTGCATCAACATGTACAGAAAAAGCAAGGTGTTGGTCGAGTCAAACCCCAAGGTAACTAAAAGAGGAGGAGCAAGCCTCCAGCTTTGTCCCATCCAGGGTGTGGATGGTGGGTAGGGAGGGGAGCCAAGATAGTCTCTGCCTTGTGCCAAAGTTCATGGAGATTGTTTTCTTGGCATTCAGGAATAGTTGACTTGAGTGAAATCATAGCTGGACGTCGTTGAAGCCTAGCTGTAGACTGGATTCTACATCAGAGGGAGAAGGGCCTGAAGTATACAAGATTGTGTTGTCTGCATACATGTGAATGGATGTATATGGGCAGGCCGCAGGTAGGTCATTTAGAAAAATGAAGAATAGTGTGGCTCTAGGACTGAGCCTTGGGGGATCCCAGATGAGATGGGGAGAGGGGAGGAGATGGAGTTACCAATCCTGACGGATTAGCCAAGACTAGAGTCACAGGGTCACCAGGTAAGTTTCCAAGGTCCTCATTGATTTAAATATTATTTGGAACTCTAGAAAATATTTTATGTATGTATGTATGTCTTTATTTAGTTTTTCTTGACTGGGGAAGGAGGGATGGACAATTCTTCCTATGGGAGGTATACAGATGCAAACTGACATACTGAACCAGGTTAAACTGTTTTATAGTGAAAATATATGTTATATGAGATGAAAACACTCTTCTTTTTATACTGACCCTATTAATTTAATAGGGCTGTTTGGTTTTAGTGCCACTGTGTACATAAATTACCATAATAATACCAATGGTATTCCATCAAGGGACACCTTACGCTATAGTCTTTGAAGGGTTCTACTGTATCTTACAAGCAGCAGGTAATTTGAAATACCTGGGTGTAATTCTGGCTCATTCTCTGACCTACAGGGCTCACCATGACAACCTCATGGTTCAAGTAAACAGGAACATTTGGTCATTATTCAGATGTAAGGGTTGTTAACCAGTGAGATGCACTCTGCATCAAACACTGGGCAGTCTTCAGATGCCTCTCTGACAGTGAATGAATCCTGTCTGCAATTAAGAGATGAAAATGATCTGCACTCGGACGTTTCTTTTAAAACACAAGCTGTATTTATTCATGTACAGAATATTCACCATTCAACTGAATTTGAATTCAAGGAAAGGGATTTTCCAAAAAGGCTGGACACAGAAGCAAATGCATGCCATGCCTGCATCCATCCATCCACTTATGTCTAGGCAGCCTTTCTGCTAGTTTCACAAGTTGCATCTGTTTATAACCAAAGTCAAAATTTTGGCATAAAACGGGTGCAATTGCGGCTGTTGTCCAGTATGATCGTATTTGTGCCTGTGTTTGGATGCATAATTTGGATACTGTTAGGCCATCTAATAGATAGTCTAACAGGTTTGGATGTATTTCTGCTTTGGAAATAGTAGCAGATGCATCTTGGACAGAGCACTGTTTTGGGTGCAGGCTAAAAATTCCCCTTTTTCATCACTTTGTGTGCGACAGGGAAATTCTCAGCTTACGACCTGAAAAATGGCTCCTCTTGCTAAACTTCACACCAATAGACTTCCAGTTCTGCCCTCCTCCCATGCAGTTGTAAGGCAGCTCGATTCTAACCCAGCAGCATCAAAAACTGATATTTTTCCCATATTTCCCATGGACAAACATACTGCAAACAATAGCCAACAACCGTGCAGCCGAGATGCCACTGAAACTCAAACCAAAGGACTTAGTGACCCCATCAGATGGGACCCGATTGCAGGGACATCTGTGCCTACAGCAGGCCAGCCTCTACCACCCCCAAGCAGGCCAGCCTCTCGTGCGATGAAGAAGGGGAGGAAAATTATACTATCACATCCAAAAAGCTCTTTTGAGCTCAGAAAGTTGCGGAACTCAATGGAAAAAATGGAGAATGTGATCAGTGACACAGCTAAGGGGCTCACTGAAGTCATCGAACAGACTGCCTATCTCAAGGAGGGCCTGGCTGATGCTTTAAGGACCCTCAAGCAACATCCCACAGCACTGCACTTTCTCTGCTGCAGGGAGTGGGTGGTTGTGGAGAAACTGGATGATCTTGAGCTCTGCTCCTGGTGTGAAAATGCCCACATTCATAGATTGCCAAAATGGGTCCTCACTGGACTCGTTTCTGAGGGAACTCCACTTGTGGCTGGCAGAAGAGCCATTGAAAGCTGTCAGGACACACCAAGCCCTTGGGTCCCCACCCTACAGATCCAAAGGCCAGGCTATGCTCAATAGTTTTAAGGTTCTTGAATTATCACACTAAAATGAAAGTGTTGTAGCTGGTTTGGGGCAAAAAGGACCTAATATTTGTGGACACAACTCTATGTTGAGCAAGACTTCGTGCTTTTCTCCTTGGTGAAACATTCTGTGCTGCTCAAAATCCGCTATCACCTGGCTCAACAAAACACCAAAATAGAACTGGATACTACTCTTCAGTGGATGACAATATTCCAGACTTTGTCAGAATTTCTATCTCTGTCTCTGTGTTTATGAAAGCAAGTGTATAATTATGCACTATAATATGCTGTCAGGATCGTTAATATGTTCAGTGTGAAAATAATGTCTGTATGAACCTGAGCTCTTTGTTAAATAAAGTATACAAAAAAAATGCAAATATTTGCTGAAGCGCAATTTGAAATCCACACACAGGAGAGAGCCCATTTTTTTCAGATCCTTGCAGAAGTCAAGCCCCTGCTTAAAAACTGGGTGTGCTGGAGGACCGGTTTGCTGCACTGTATCTTGCACTTAAGGCCCTCCTGGACATCAGGGCATGGCACACAGTTCTGAATGCCAAGAAACACAACCACCAGTGTCTCGGAGAGTCACCCTAGCCAGTGGAGTGCAGCCTCTGAAATGCAGGCTTTGTGCAGCAGCCTGGCACATCTACCTGAGCAGTGATTACGGGAGAGCTATGATACCTGTCTACTGAACTGTTTCAGGGACAATAAAAAAGGCTAGAGGGCTCTATTGACCAAATTGTGAGAATTGTCTGGTAAGCCATGTGACACGGTGGAGTTCTGTCCTCTCCCCATAAAGGAGGGAGACGGGGGGTGGGGTTAAAATGGCAGAACAAGGAGTATTGCCGTATGGACTTCAGGGGAAACTCTTAGTTTAATTCAGTAGCCCATTGCATGACCGTATGACTATTATGGTTCCAGCTGGGGCTGTACTTAAGAAAGGATGATGGTATTGCAATGTGAAGTTACCACAGAGGTGGGAGGAGAGAAGGGGAGACAACTGATTTTAACAAATATGACTGCTTCTGAGGGTAGGACTCACTTTACTTGACTGTAGCTGGCAGACAGCAGTGGAGAGGTGGGGGATGTTCCAAATGGAATGGGGGGGTTCTTGCAGGGGTGACCTGCTGGATACAGCCGTTCATCTCGAAATGCTGCCGAGAATGCCTGGACTATCCAGCTTGTGTTTCTGACACTGGAAGCAGGGCTCAAGAGCAGTAACTCCTCTGATGTTAGTTATTCACTGTCTTCTTCCTTCCCTTGCAGGTGGGTAACTCTCTGGGGCTAGGAGTCCCACCCCAATGGCTCCACCAATGGGAATACAACTGGTTGAGAAGGGGAGAGGGCTCTGCAGTGAGGTGGACTGCCCATGGGATGGAAGGAAACAAAGAATGGTGGTGGTTGGGGGTGGCAGACATGGATTTGGCCTGGAGGCAATGTACTCAATTTAAATGGGGTAGCACTCTTCCCTTGTGAGAGGAGAAGCAACAGCCCTTGGTACCCAAGACAGTTGTGATGGGGCCTCCTGTTCACCTAGTAAAGGGTAAATGTTGTCTGAGAGCTGACTGGGTGATGGTGCAGAACCATGGCAGGGAGCAGCCTGATGGTCATGGACTCCCATGGAATGCCATGCCTCATGACCCCATAAGCTAAAGACATACCGCTGGCAGGTAAGGTGGCCTCTATCAGTCTCTGAAGATCTCTCAAGCCAGCAGACACAGCTGGTGTAATACCTTCCTTCCTCAACTGTGGCCACTGATAAGGGGAACCTGCTACCCAGGCCTTTGAACCCCACATAAACTCCTAGATTCTGTATCCCACAGAATGCCATGCCCATTGACATGGGGGGGCTCAGATTCTGGGGGGGAGGGGGGTCTTGCAGCCACAAATGAGCTGATTCAAGTGGGGGTGTTGTGGTGAGGAGTCTGCCAGGGCTGGATGCTGCCCTCCACATGAAAGAGGTGCTAGGGGATTACCTGTGATATGGCAAGAATTTTTTTCACCCAGTGAGAGGTGGACAGTTATATTTGAGCTGTCTGGAGGTGTTAGTAGGAGGGAAGCTCATGCCGTGTCAGCTAGACACACAGCTAGTGACTCACTGATGACACTTGGAGGCTCACACAAGATCTATGCAGCCTGACAGGTGGATTAGCAACCTGTTGAAATTTAGCTTCCCAGTGAAGGAAGCTCATTTAGTTCATATTTCAGTTACTGTTGTTTTTTGTTAGGTGGTTGGGTGCTGTGTGGGTAGAATGGGGGGAGACCCTGGCGGAGGGGGCTACCCTGAGTGTAAATTTATACAGTGGCTCAGGGTAATTAACTCTGATCTTTACCATCCCCCTCCTATTCCACCCCTTCCCCCCACTGTGTTACATAGATATGTAGACAGTGTCGGCAGATAAGGGCCTATGGCCTACCCAGTCTGCCCATTTGAGCTTGTAAGTTTATGTTTTCCTAGGTCTGTTGCCCCTTAACCCTGACCTCCAGAATTCCTTTATGTCTATCCCATGCATTCTTAAATCCCATGATTGTTTCAGCCCCCACCACTTCCTCTGGCAGGGTGTTCCACTTGTCCACCACCTGTTCTGTGAAGAAATTCTTCCTCATGGTTCCTCTGAATTGTCCTCCCTGCAACTTCATCCCATGCCCTCTAGTCCTGGAACATCTTTTTTGCTTAAAAATAGTGTCTTCCTGCACCTAGTTCCTTCCTGTAAGATACTTGTATGTCTCTGTCATATCCCCTTTCTCCCTCCTCTCCACCAGGGAGTACATATTCAATTCCTTCAACCTGTCCTCATAGAACTTGTGATGCAATCCATGTACCATCTTTGTTGCCCTCCTCTGAACCTTCTCTACCCTGTCTATGTCCTTACGTAAGTAAGGTCTCCAGAACTGTACACCGTACTCCAGATGGGGCCTCACTAGTGTCTTGTATAGAGGAATTATGACCTCCCTTTTCCTGCTGGTGATGCCCCTGCCTATGAATCCCAGCATCCTATTTGCTTTACCTGCTGCCTTGTCACACTGTTTCCCTACGTTGAGGTCATCAGAGATGATAACCCAAAGATCCCTTTCCTGCTTGGTGCATGCTATATCCTCACCCCCCAACTGATATATTGTGCCAGGGTTTTTGTGTCCCATATGCATTATCTTGCACTTCTTTGCATTGAATTTCAATTGCCAAACCCCTGACCATTCTTCAAGTTTCTGCAGGTCCCTTCTCATTCTGTCTACACCCTCTGGTGTGTCTACTCTGTTACAGAGCTTTGTGTTATCAGCAAACAGGGAAATTCTGCCTTCTAGGTCCTGCACAATGTCACTGATGAAGATGTTGAATAGGACCGGTCCCAGCACTGATCCTTGTGGTACCCCACTGACAACTCTTCCCTCTGTGGAGTGACAGCCATTTACCACCCCTCTCTGTTTCCTGCTGCCCAGCCAGTTACCTACCCACTGCACTACTGTCCTGCCCACACCCATATTCCCCAGTTTGTGTAATAGTCTTCTGTGTGGCACAGTGTTTGCTTGCAGGGCCTTGCTGAAGTCCAGATAGGCCATGTCCACTGCCCTCCCTGATCTGCCTCCCTAGTCACCCAGTCAAAAAATTCAACGAGATTGGTCTGACATGACCTCCCCCTGGTGAAACCATGCTGCCTTGGGTCCTGTAGTCCATTGACAACCAGATGTTCCAGCAATCTCTCCTTCGGTAGTGCTTCCATGATCTTCCCCACTACCGAGATGAGTCTGACTGGTCTGTAGTTCCCCGCTTCCTCTTTGTTCCCACTTTTTTATAAGGGGACTGCATCTGCTGTTCTCCAGTCTTTGGGTACGTCCCCTCTTTCCAGTGATCGGCTAAACAGGATTGCCAGAGGTTCAGCCACCACCTCTCTTAGCTCTTTAAGGACCCTGGGGTGCACCCCATCTGGCCCCATTGCTTAATCAACTCATTACTTCCAGTTCCTTCAGGACCCTTTCTTGTGTAAAGGGACTTGTGTCCATTTCTGCACCATTCCAACCCCTTGTACTCCCTTCAGACCCATTACCCTCCTCTTCCTCAGTAAAGACTGAGCAGATATACCTGTTCAATATGTCAGCTTTACTGTTGTCATCTTCACGTCCCCATCCTCCCCTTCAGTCTCACCATCCCTCCCTTTGCCTTTCTTTTTCACTTATGCACCTGAAAGGTTTGTCCTCTACCCACTAATTTTGCAATGTGCTCTTCTATCTGAGCTTTGGCTTCCCTTACTGACATCCCTGCCTCCTTTGCTTCTCCTGGTACTTCTCCCTATCCCCTTCTGCCTGTGTCTTTTTGTATTGCCTGAATGCAGTCTTTTTGGCTTTCACTTTCTCCGATACCTCCTTGGAAAACCATAATGGCCTCCTCTTCCTTTTCCCCTTGCTAACCTGCTTAATGCATAATTCTGTTGTTCTTGTAATCCCCATTTTAAATACTGCCCACTGTTCCTCAACCCCTGATTCCTGCCCCATTCCCCGTAAAGCCTCTTTCAAACATCTCCCCATGTTCCCCTCATCCTCCACCCCCTCCATGACCCTGTATCCCCTCCTTCTGGCTCCCTCCTGCTTCCCTCCCTCTTTACTTCTTTTGGTTATCCTGTGTATGCTAATGACTCTAAACACTTTTGTAAATTATATCCTGTAAATTATTATTTTACCCTGCACTTTTGTTCTCTCATGCCTGTTAATAAGTTCCTGTGTATAAGATATTACTCAGCCTTTATGTATGATGTATACCGTAAATTGTTTCTCTCATATCTTTGTAATGTCATCTACAACTGGACATTTGTGAAAACTGGCATTTTTGCTCAAATACTCTCCAGTATAAAATAAAAATTGATTGACTGATTGATTAAAATTGATAGTCATTTCTACTGTGATATATGTTAGTATTATTATAAGTGTGGAAAAGAAAACGACTTCCTTAGTCTTGCCTTAGGGTGATGAAATAGTCTATGCAGTAATGAACTGTTTTATTCGTAACTTCTGTAACATTGCTTAGGAGATCACTGTACATTAAATTTTGCTCAACTGGCTGTTTGTCAACTATTCCTGATTTCATAAAAAACGTAAACTTGAGGGTAGTTTTATGTCATACAATGCACAGGGCCTGAACAGTCTGATTAAGAGGACTAGAATTCTCCAGGAGCTGATATGTGTGGGATCCATGGTGGCACTCCTGCAGGAAACCCACATAACCCATAATGAACATGTGAAGCTCAGATGCTCCTTGGTGGGGGCAGTGTTTTCTTTGTCATATTCAGCTTACCAACATAGAATGGGGGTGGCATTATTAGTACACTTCTCTTGCCCTTTAGTGGTTGGCATGTGATGGAAGACCTAGTGGGGGAGATTCATTTGTGTAACGGGCACTCTTTGCATGGTGCCATGCACCCTAGTATGCTTCTACACCCTCAACCAGGAGTGTGAGAATCTTACCTTCCTGCAGGACACATTGGTGGCATGGGCACCCACCCCAACACATCTCTCACTGGTGGGAGGTAATATTAATGGAGTCTTGCAGCCCTATTTGGACTGTTCAGGGCAGATGGGCCTGAAGGTCTCAAGGGTGGGTGCATGGCTCTGGAGACTTGCTAAGGAGCTAGGCCTAATGAAGACATGTTACCACCTGCACCCGATGATGTGAGACTACACATGCTGTTCACCTCCCCACAATGTATACTCATGCACTAACTTCTTTTTGGGCACATGCAGATGAGAGATAAATGATCCGGAGCATAACAGTCTCGGACATGCACCAGTGGTCCTGAACTTGGTAGTACTGTATCCTCAGTACAGAAATCAAGCAGCTGGAGACTTAACATCTCTCTTCTCAGTGACTTGACATACCTCCGGTTAGTCTAGGGCTGCATAGTGAAGTACAAGGCTCAGAACCCCGAGGCAACCCCTCAGAGGCTATGTGGTGGAACAGTCTTGAGGTGGTAATCACAGGCCGTACCATTAGCTTTCCAGCCACTAAGAAATGAGAGCAGATAAGGGACCAGTTGGCTTTAGAGCAACAGTTATTCGATCTGAAGACAGAGCACAAGATAATGCTGGATGAGCAAGTGAAGCAACAGCTTGAGAAATGCCATGCAGACTTACACAGCTTGCTGGAGGTGAAGATAGAAGGTACCTTATTCTACTCCTGGCAATGTTTTTATGAGTCTGGTAACCAGGCAGGCAAATTGATAGCCTGGCAGCTGTGCCAGGAAGCAACGAGCTGAACGGTCCTCTGGCTTTGCAAACCAGGACTCCCAAGCACTTTCAAAACAGACCCAATGGGGATTACCTGAATATTTATGAACATACGAAAATGCTGGCAGATGCAGGCCTTTATGGTCTATCGAGTTTGCTCTAATGTGCAGGGAGCCCCTCAACTTGCAGCTGCCCCACCTGCAGGGACTTCTACAAGAAACTGTATACCTGAGAGACTGTTGAAGGCTTCCAAGATGAACTGTATGCCTTTCATAATAGGTTGAAGGTCAACCATCTCACAGAGGAAGCCAAAGCGGTTCTGGGTTCCTCAATTAGCCAGACAGAGGTTCTCACAGGTATTGGCAATCTGGAAATGGGCAAATCAGCAAGCTCAGAAGGACTGGCCTCTGAGTTTTTCAAAGCCTTTTCAGAGCTTCTGGTGTCATCTATTAAGGCAGTCTTTGGGGCACTTCAGGAGGGTTAGTGCCCAAATCTCAGTTATTCCGAAACTGAGCAAGGACCCTGCAGTCTGCAGATCCTACTGGTCTATCTCTCTCTCCTCAATGTAGACCTTAAATAATTTATCTTGATTGTGGCATACAGGCTACAGCAGTGTATGGGACCCCCTGGTCCATCTGTATCAGACGGGTTTCATCAATTATATTACCGATAATATAAGGCACCTACTGAATATCATCTCCTGGCAATGCCAGCATCCAGAGTTTGCCATCATGGTCCTTATGGACACTGAAACAGCTTTTGACTGGGTGGACTGGGTATTCCTGCATCACATGTTGGAGGAGATGGAGGTGGGGGCGGCTGTTTTTTAGGAGTGTGCAAACTCTGCACGCCTCACCACAACCATTGGTAAAGGTAAATGGTATTCAGTTGGACTGGTTCTTCCTGACATGGGGAATGAGACTGGGGTGTCCCCAATCCCCTCTTGCCTCTGTTATTAGTGCTCTGTACAGAGCCTCTTTCAGACGTGGTCCGGAAGAATCCAGAGGTCAGGTGGGTCCAAATTGGGGACAAGAAGCATAAAATCTCTTTGTGTGCTGATGACTTCCTGTTCCTCTCCAGAAGCTGGAATCATATAGCAAAATATCCAGCTACAAAATGAACTTTGACAAGCTGGAAGTACTAAAACTATGGGGCATCTGACCAGTGACATTCCAAGTCTCTTCCCCTTTAAGTGGGCACCTTGCAACATGATATGGTACTCAGGGCTTTGCCTTACATCAACCATTTCTGAAATATTCAGATTGAAATATGAAAATTCATAGGGCGATGTTGTGGCGGACATGGCCAGGTGGATCTTGCTCCTTCTCAGCCTTGGTGGGAGGGTGGCTGTGGTGAACTTGAATATTCTCCTGAAGCTTCTGTTCCTGTTCCAGGACCTACCTTTACAAAGAGTGGAGTGCTTCTGGAAGCATCTTCAGAAGTGCATCCTGTAGTTTATCTGGGCAGGTGGCCAGCATAGGATCAATATGAGACTCTTGGTTCTTCCCTGGAAAAAAGGGAGTTCTAGCCCCTCTCAACTTCTGCAGATACTACTTAGCTGCACTGATCACCCCAGTCATTAGCTGGACCAAGCAAAAATGGCACACAGACTGGTTAGAGACAGAGGTACAGCAACCTCTCCCATACCACTCTTCTCTCTTCCACACATCACTCTCACAGTCAGACTCTGTCCAGAAATCCCAGGACAAAGCATACACTGCATATGTTACACAAAGCTCAGGTTCTTGCACACTCCCCTAATGAAGTAGGGCCATTGACCAGATGTATAGGGGATCCAAACGTTATCCCCCCCCCATACTGATCAGAGCTTCTGGAGGTGGAACAAAATAGGCCTCACTAGGTATTGGAATTTGGTTTGCGACAGGACCTGCGTGTCTTTTGGTGAATTACAGCAGAAATTTGGTCTCCCAACCCAAGACCACTATAGGTACCTGCAGTTGCAACATTTCTTAACATCAAACAACCTGGTGTGCCAGGTGGGTAGAGAAATGTCCCCTCTGGAAAGCTTTCTGTACTGGGGGCTATGCTGGCTGGTAGCAGAGGTACAGTCCGGAGATCATACCAAACCTTCCTGGGTAACACACCCAGAGTTTCACCAGTTCCACATGGAATTGGAGGCAGATGCCCAAGTAGATATACAGTGCTAGTCAAACAAAAGTACACCAGTACCGTGCACCAAGCGTCATTGCATGGTAGTGGTATACATGTTATTCAGTGGGCACTGTGCTTGCACACCACTCGGTATACAGCACTACTGCTAAACTTTTACGTGATTACCACTGTACCAGAGGAGATGTGGGCATCACTATGGGCTAAAGGTTAGAAAGTATCCTCCTCCCCCAGGTAGTGGGAGTTCAGTGGAAGTTCCTTACCCGGTTCTTCCTCATCCCGACAATCACATGCCACTTTTAGGGTGAAGGTTCCAAGCCCTGTTTGAGACAATGTGGGGGGGTTGGTTCCCATTTTCATATCTGTTTGGGACCACTCCATCCTTCTGCCATGCTGTGACCAAGTTCATGTAAGGCTGGAGCCCAGTGGAGGAGAGATATCCCCATCATAATATTCAACACTTGGTTCTGGGATGTCCCATTCAATGAGTTGGGGACAATGCCTTGCAGAGACTCTTTCAAGTTCTCTGGAATGTAGCTGTGCAGGGGGTCATGGTGTGCTGGCTTCAGGTGACTCCGACCACTCTGGTGGTCTGGGAAACTAGGGCATCTGAAATGAGCAAAATGGAGCACATCACTGCTGCCTTGCAGTTGACTCTTGAGAAATACAACTTATTTTGGGGGTAGATGGGAGGTCCTGTATGTCTTCCTGGAGGAGATTGGAGAGGACAAGCTATAGATGGTACAGAAAGACTGACAAGTCCAGGGACCAGGGGACATTATTCTACTGACTGCCACCCCTGGAGATCCACTCAAACTTCTCCTGCCCTCCCAGCTGATATCCCAGATCATTTGCAGTAGATCACAGATCCACCATGAGCATGCATAGCACCCACCATTCATTATAAACTGTTACCTGCTGATTCTTCCAAGTAGGAGACTTTTGTTACACTGTAGTGTTGAACTGTTATGGTATGAGTCCTGAATGACACCACAGATATGGGCATTGACAGCTCATGACACTGGATATTGTACCTCAGATGTGCAAGAAACTAAAAATGTAACACTCCAAATGTAGCTAACAGTTGCCTGATTTGAATGTTTGCAGTACTACAATCTGTATCAATTGTTTTGTCTTTGTGAATGTCTGTATTTTCAACTGTTGCCGCCAAGGCTGAGTTTAAAAAGAAGCTGGGCACCCAGGATTTTGGGGTGCCAGAAAAGATATCTAGGGGCCAACTATGAAAAAACAAACACCAGAATCGAGTTAAATTAGTTCATTTTTTTTAATATATCATTTTTTTATCTACTGTATTTTCTATGTATTTAGTGTAAAAGAAAAATGGCACCATCACAACTCAAACCTTTGTAGCATGACCTGAAAAGCACTAATTTTGCAAAAGATAAATGCTTGAGAAAGGTACATTTATCTTTCATATCATAGTATTATCCTAAAATGCTACTGAGCATACTTAGAAAAAAACTTAAAATCCTTATAACTCTGGAACCGATTACAAATGTTTCACAAAACTACATTGGTACAGCCCCTTCTACCCTGCAAGTTTCAGAAAAAAAAAATTGTATCATTCAGGCTGAATGTGACAATTAAAAAATCATGTAAAAAATATAGGAAAAAAATAGACATTATTGTAAAAATGGCACATCTGGATCTCAGAAAGTGCATCCGTGACCATGAAAAAACATTTCATGTCTTGAGAACTTGCCTCCTGGACAATGCCTAACAAATTTGGAGCAATTTCATCTAACACCGCCAAAGTTATTGAAGTGCAAAGTTAGGAGTTCAACATTGGACACTGTACTCAACCCTAACTATTCTGGTGCTACCATACCAATATTATAGTGGTGTGGTAGCACCACTATAGTTAGGGTTGAGAAGGCTGTTTAATGTTAAACCCCTAACTTTGCACTATAGTAACTTCACCCCGTTCAATGAATTTGCACAAAATTTTGCACATCCAGTTTCTGGGCAAGGACTCTTGATGTGCATATTTTTGTTCTGGTTGGATGTGCAGATTCCAAGATCCAGCTAGTGAAAGAAGTGAACAAATCTGGGGTTTTCTTTGTTGTTTTTCTGTTATTGATTATTGTCCAGATGGTTTGGAATTTTGATCTGCAATTTTCAGGACTTGGCCCGGAGTGGTGCCTTTTGTTGGTTTGGTGAAAAAGTATTAATCCATTCCAGAGTTATAAGGATATGAATTTTCAGCACTGAGCATGCTCAGTGTGCTCCATTGGATAGCTATTTCATACAAAAAAAAAACATGGCCATATGAAAAAGAAATCTGTTTCATATGGGGTAATCCTGATTCATGAGAAAAATTTTTTTATTTTATGGCCAGCATCTTGTTTCTGTTTTTTTTTAATTTTAAAACCCATAAAAATCATATCATGAGGACACCAACACATGTAGCTTGCTAATCAGGACCCTATTAGCTGGATTCTGCAGTTATTTTGGGGGGAAAAATAACCCAGAATTTTTTTAGCACATTTTTAGAATCTTTTTTTTTTTTTTATGAGAGGATTTCCTTTTTTCATATGGCCATATGAAACAGGAATAGGGCCATACCAAAAAAAGATTGTCTTCATTCAAAAAAAGAATATGGATTTTGTTTTTTTTCACATTCTTTTCTTGTATGAAAGAATATTTTCCCATGAGAATGAAACAGTCTCATTAAAAAGGACTCCTTCATATGAAAAAAAAAATTGGCCTTAGTTTTTTTGCATTCTTTTTTTCAAATGAATGTTTCCTTTTTCATGAGAATAATAATCTCATGAAAAAGGATTCCTTCAAATAAAAAGAGAATTTGGGCTTAGTTTTTTTTTTTCTACTTTTCAACTTTAACAAGTCCAACACTGTCACTATTTGCAGCGAGGGACAATCTATATATCAAAAGAAAGGTCTTAATGAGTACTACACCACTACCACATAATACCCCTCCAAAGATTTCGGGGCTCTATAAAAACCCATAACTATTAAAACATGACAATTCTCATAGGATGGCATTGCAAGTTTACCAAGCCATAACTCCATCACTCTGTGGAACTAAGGGACAATCTATGTATAAAAATTGTCTTAATGAGTATTACAGCTGTAACATATAATACCCTTAAAAAAGTTTGGGGCCATATAAAGAAGCCACAAAAAAAAAAAGAAAATTCCCATAGGATAACATTGCAACTGTAACAAGTCATAACTCAGTCACTCTGTGATATTAAAAGAGAATGTATGTATCAAAAAAAGATATCAGTGAATACTAAAACACTAACATATAATACCCCCAAAAAATTTAGGGGCCATATTAAAAAAATATAAAAATTAAAACATGAAAATTCCCATAGGATGACATTGCAACTTTAACAAGCCATAAGTCCATCAATAACTGGAGTTAAGGAACAATGTAAATCCAAAAACACCGTCAATGAATAGTACAATACTAACACATAATCTCCCACTAAGCATTCATGGGGTATGCCCTACAACCCAACATTACCTAGGATTTTCACCATGGTGCCAAATCCACAATGAAAGTATGGTCATCATCAAAAGTGCACCAAAGGTGTATCTCATCTTCCACTATGACCATAGCAAATTTCAGAGCAAACTGGCAAAAAATATGCTGACATATAGGTAACAAAATTAAAGCCACATTTTCTCTCATATACAATGAACCTCTGACAGTTAACAGGGACATTATTTGGTGCAGTCAGCAGGGATAAAGGATTTGTATATACATCTTTCCATATTAGCAGATTATTACAGATTTCCTCTATGAGATGAGTGCTCCAACCTATAGCTGGGTATCACTACAAGTGTATTTTCCTTTTGGTTTATGAGTTAACTGTATGCCCTAGACTTGTCTGCTAGGGCTATGTCCTATACATCCAGAAAATTCTGTTATCCTTTTTACCTTAACTATAGCTAGAAAAAAGAGGACAAGTGTCTACGCCCGAGTATCCTTCCTTATAGGGCGGGATCTCAAAAAAGCCGCAGCATGTCCTTGCTGTTTACCATAGCACTGTTTGGTGGGACAGTATAAATATGGATCAGGTAGGCCTTCCACATCAGGACAAATTTCTCTGTGGCCATGTTTACATAATGAGTAATTCTAGACATGGCTACTGCAGCCTCCATGGCCCTCTCCTATTCTATTGTTGAAGGGATGTCAGTAGTTCTCCACCTGCAAAGGAGTAGCTTTTTCACTTCGATAAATGCAACTAATAGGCATTGTCTCTGGGATGTGGATAGTTGCACTGGGGTGTGTTCATACCCAGTAGAATTAGGATGGGTGTCCTTGGAATTTGGGCTTTGAGTATGTCTGTGCACAGGTCCAAGAACTTTTGCCAGTAGACACGCACTTGGAGGCAGTATAGCGCAGTGGTCTAAGGCTCTGAGCTGCAAATCTGGTGACATCTAGCAGACCAGACCTGGGTTTGAATCCCACAGCTTCCACTTACATACTGTGTGACCCTGAGCAAGTCACTTAATCTCCGTGTGCTCCCAGGTCGCTCCTGTAAAAAAGCTTTCAGCTTAGTGTGCTATACCTGGTTAAACAACAACTAAAAAAAAACAAAAACTTGTGGACACTCCCACAGGATGTGAAGGAGATTGGCCTTAGGGGCCTGGCATCTCCAGCAATTATCATGGCTCATGATATCCTTTTTCCCCAGGGCTACTGGGGTGTGGTACCACTGATGTAATATTTTGTGTTGGATGAGCAAGCTCCTTTGGTCCAGGCCAGGTTTTTGCAATATATACCAGCTGCTGGCCCAGCTCTCCTCTGAAATTGAGACCTTTAGCATGTTTTCCCACTTTTGTTTGGGACTAAGGGATGAGTCAGGGTCTGCGTCCCTTAGGGATTTGTAGATAAGGCCCACCAGGCCCTTTCTGGTAGCTGCCCATAGCTGAATTGGCACCTGCTTGGCTCTGCCTTGTGATGCCTGGACACAGGTGATGCACTCACATTTGTCCTTTCTTGTTTGACCATACAGGCTTCTTAGCTGGAGGTACCTCCAAAAATCACAGTTTGGCAGGCCATATTTGTGCTGTAGAGCCTGGAAGGTCTCGATGCCTTTTTGGTCTGGGGTAAGTATGTCCCTCCACTGTGCTATCCTTTTGTTTCCAGGTGTTCCAGTCAATTGGTTTTGACTCTATACAACACACTGGGTTGAGCCATATATGGCCATGGATACCTAAGTTAGTACATTGCTTGGTTATGGACCCCACTTTGGCCCACGCTCTATGTGTAGCCTGATGGTCAGCCACTTGCTCAGGCCCTTGAGGCAGGTTTGTCCCAGAAACACAGTCAGGTGAGCCTTCCACATAAATGCAGATTCTATCTGGATCTATGCCGGGGGGTCTTTCCCATTCAGAACAGCTGGCAGATCTTAGCAGTTATAAAAGCATGATGATAGTGTAAGAAATGTGGTACTCCCAACCCTCCTTTGGATCAGTGTGCCTGCAACTTGGCCCTGCTGTATCTAGGGCATTGCCCTTCCCATAAAATATTTCCTATCAGTTTGTCTAGTTTTTGAAACCATTTGGATGGAATTGGGATTGGGATTGGGATTGGCAGGTGGGCTTGCAGGTGAAATATTTTGGGCACTATAAGCATTTTAATTGAACTGACCTTGCCCGCAAGGGAAAGGTGTAGGTGTCACCACCTGACTATATCTAGCTGCAGTTTTTGTATCCTCGATTGTAAATGATCAGTTACCACATTGTAGAGGTTTGGGGAAATATTTATACCTAGGTATTAATATGTTTTGGCATTCAGGCCAGGCCTGAGCCTATTATTTAGGCTTTGGAGGTTTGGGGATTCAACGGGAGGACTTCTGATTTCTTTAAGTTGATATGTAGTCCTGAAATGTCTGCAAATTTTTAAAGGAGAGTAATTAAGTTTGATGTGCCTGCTGCTGCATCCTCCATAAGGACTAGGCAGTCATTGGTATAATGCTTGGTGCTGTATATATATCCCCCCTATTTGTATGACCCTTATACCTACATGCTGCCTGATGGCCACAGCCAGTGGCTGTATTGCAATGACTAACAGTGGAGGAGATGGGGGCAACCTTGTCTTGTGCCTCTGTGCAATGCAAAGAGGGATGACAGGTTGTTGTTGGTGAGTAGGCGTGCCATGGAGCCACTGTATAGGGTTTGGATCAGCCAGAAACCTCCTCCTGGAAGTTGAGATGCTGCATTACCACATGCAAGTAATCCCACTCGACGGATTCCAATGCCTTCTCAAAGTCTATTGCTACCGCGTGGCTGGGGTGGGTAAATCTTGTGCCTTCTGTATGATGGAGATTAGAGACCTCAGGTGGTCTGAGCTGACCCTCCCCTTTACAAAGCCAACTTGAGATGGGTGAATTATATCTGGGAGGATAGTTTCCAATCTGTGGGCCAATATTTTTGCTATAATTTTCATGTCTGAGTTAATCAGGGATATAGGCCTATAGCTGGTCAGTTCCAGCAGATTCTTGCCCTCCTTTGGCAAAACTGTGATGATGGCTTCCATCAGGGTGCTGGGGAGGATTATGTTCCAATGAGATTCATTGATCATGGCTAGTATATGACTTGTAATTTCGTTTTGTATCACTCGATAGAAATCTATTGAGAAACCATCCCCACCTGGTGCTTTATGGGGGTGCCATCCCTCTAATTGCTTGGCTTACCTCCTTGGCTGTAATCAGGGTCTCCAGGAAGCTTTTCCATTTCTCAGTGATTCTGGGCAGATCAAGATGCCCAATAAAAGCTGAGAATTTCTCAGTTGTTATTGCTGTTTGGGAGGAGTATCTACATTTCCTGTGGCAAAGCAGGAAGGGTCGGATTAGTGGGGCATCCACAAGGTGAGCTCATTTACAGGGGCATTAGTAATTTAATTTGTTATACAAGTTATACAAAAACAAAACACAAAATCAAACTATTACTTGTATTTTCTTCCTTCTAATTACTCTGACCAGGTTATAAACCCAGCAACTTATCTGGAATGGATATAATTAACTGCAGGTACTGTGGAACACTTTTCAGAATGACAGTCTTACAGGATTTAGAACACTGTCCTACATGCTGGGCCATTGGAGATCTCAGGGCTCAGCTCTGGGTAGCATGGGCAGAGACTGTGTGCCTCAAATTTCATATTGAAGAGGAAATACATTATAAGAACCACCTACCATTTCCCCAACATCCAACAGAAGAACCTCGACCGCAGAGGGTAGTTGGTCCAGGAGGTTGGCAGGTGGTTAGGAGGGGCAACCGGGTGTCTCATCACTCTGTGCTCTCCAACATATTACCTCCAAAAACCATATAAACACAACAAACAGGTATCTGCCTCTATCTCTGAAATCAAAAAAAGGTGCAGAGGACACTGCAGAGCAGGACACTGCAGCACAGGAGCTAGCACAACAAAACTAGCCCAAATCAGGAACCAAAACAAAAAAAGCAAAAAGGAAATCCAAAAACCTTCTGATCATAGGAGACTCCATGATTCCGGGAGTTGATACCCATCTCCAGCCAGGGGTAATGGTCGGATGT
This sequence comes from Neoceratodus forsteri, assembly GCA_016271365.2. Lineage (NCBI taxonomy): Eukaryota > Metazoa > Chordata > Ceratodontiformes > Ceratodontidae > Neoceratodus > Neoceratodus forsteri. Next base: position 1,466,465,979 of record CM057450.1, on the reverse strand, counting down.
CTCCCAGGTATATCAGCGTGGAGAGACACTGACCACATTGCTAAAATTGTTCAGAAAGCAGGAGAAAACATTGACATCCTGGTACACATAGGGACTAATCATCTCGCCAACCGGTCATTTGTGGAAACCAAGGAACACCTGACCAGGCTGGGTGACAAACTATCATCCATTTCATCCTACATCTCCTTCTCTGAGATCCTGCCAGTCTGGGAGAGGGGGAACAGATGGACAGAAGGTCAGAGAAGGGGAGACAGGGGAGCTAAATGTGTGGCTCAAGGGCTGGTGCCAGGAAAAAGGACACAGATTTGTAGGGAACTGGCAACAGTTCTGGGAGCGAAAGTTCTTTAAATTTGATGGCCTGCATCTGACTAAGGAGGAGTCAGTGCATTGGCAGAAGTTTGATGTCTTTGCAGAATATTTAAACTAGAAAATGGGAGAGGGGTGCAGCACTCCATATTTGAATGGAAGAACACCCCCCCTCAGCTAATGAGTCAAACAGGGATTCAACATGTTTGCAGTTCATTTGCATCACCAGGTAAGAAAAAGGTCCAAGTCTCCCATCGATACACAGGGGAAATGCCAAACCTCACCCAACAACTAACACACCGAAATCTGGCCAATGGAAAATTATGTACACAAATGCTCACAGCCTGGGAAATAAGATCCCAGACCTGCAGGCAATAATATCAGAGGCTAAACTGGACATAGTAGCAATTAGTGAGATGTGGCTTACCAGTAACAACACTTGAGAGACTTCAGTACCTGGCTATGTACTGTTCAGAAGAGACCGAGGTGCAACAAGGGGGGGTGGAGTGGCCCTTTATGTCAATGAAAATATCAAAGCTACAGAAATTCAGAATACACATAAGGAGCCAGAAGAACTATGGGTCACCCTGGAAACAGGAAATGGGACAGCCATAAGAGCTCGAGTTGTGTACAGGCCCCCAGAGCAGGGGGAGGACATAGACACATTACTGTTAGAAGATGTACAAAACATGACAGCTAAAGGGGAGGTTCTGATAATGGGAGACTTCAACATGCCGGATGCAGAATGGTCAATAACAGCAGGAACATCTGCCAGAACTAGACACATGGTGGATTCCCTGCAGGGGGAGGGCCTCAAACAACTGGTACAACAACCCACAAGAGACAGAGCTATCCTAGATCTAGTACTGACTAACAGGGAAGGGATCACAGATCTCCGGGTAGAAGGTCACATGGAGGCCAGTGACCATCACATGGTATGGTTCAGTTTGGCCACTACATCTAAATCATCTCATTCCAGGGCAAAAATATGGGACTTCAGAGGAGCTGACTTTAATGAGATGGCCAACAGAGTTAAGCTAGCCCTGGCAAAAAGAAATACAGATGAAGGGGTACAGACAAAGTGGGCAAGCATTAAGGATGCAATACTTGAAGCAACATCCCATTGTGTTATAGAGAAAAGGAAGTGCAAAAGAAGAAGGAAGCCACATTGGTTCTCAAAAACAGTAGCAGAAAAGGTCAAAGCCAAAAGGCTGGCCTTCAGGAGATATAAGGGAACACAGCGGGATGAAGATAGGGAGGCATACCAAACTGCCCTAAGGGAAGCAGGGAAGGCAGTAAGGCAGGCAAAGTCCCAAACTGAGGAAACACTAGTGCAAACAGTAAAAGAAGGTGACAAGACTTTCTATAGATACATTAGTGAAAGGAGAAAGTCCAGAGGGGGTATTGCTAAGTTCAAAGAAAAAAAAGGGGGCATGTGAGGAGGAGGACCCTGTAAAAGCATCTGTCCTAAATAGATACTTTTGCTCAGTATTTACTGATAAGAAGGTAGGGTAGGTTCCACAGCTCAGCACCATGGACACAAGGAGGAGGGAGGGAGGTAGGGAGGTGAGCACTACTCCCTTCACAAATGAAAGAGTCCTACAAGAGGTCTCTTAGCTCAGGGTGGACAAGGCAATGTGACCTGATGGCATACATCCCAGGATACTTAAGAAGCTAAGGGTGTAACTGGCAGAGCCATTAGCAGAACTGTTTAGTGAGTCTCTGAGCACAGGAGAGGTTCCAGAAGACTGGAGAATGGCTCATGTGATCCCGCTCCACAAGAGTGGTAGCAGGGAGGAGGTAGGGAACTACAGACCAATCAGTCTTACCTCAGTAGTAGGCAAGATTATGGAGGCACTCCTTAAGGAAAGGATAGTGCAACACCTGGAATCTATAGGGGCACAGGATCCAAGACAGTATGGGTTTACAAGAGGAAGGTCCTGTCAAACTAATCTCATAAATTTCTTTGACTGGGTAATCAGAGTGGTGGACCAAGGGAGAGCAGTTGATGTCGCCTACCATGACTTCAGCAAAGCTTTCGACACTGTTCCACATAGAAGATTGATAAATAAGCTGGGTAGACTCAGGGTGGGTCAGAAGTTGGTCAACTGGGTGGCAAACTGGTTGATGGGCAGAAAACAGAGAGTAGTGGTAAATGGTATACCATCAGAAGAGATGCAAGTCACAAGTGGGGTACCTCAGGGATCAGTCCTGGGGCCAGTCCTCTTCAATATCTTCATTAGTGACATTGCAGATGGACTAGAGGGTAAGGCTTGTCTGTTTGCAGATGACACCAAGATCTGCAACAGGGTAGATGATCCAGATTGGGTGGGCAGAATGAGAAGAGTTCTGGATAAACTAGCAAAATGGTTTGAAGAGTGGCAACTGGATTTCATGCAAAGAAGTGCAAGATCATGCACATAGGAAGAGAAACCTGAAGCCACCTATAGGCTGGGAGGGAGTTTCTGGCAGTCACAAGGAAGAAAGAGACTTGGGCATCATCATCATCAATGACCTGAAATCATCCAAGCAGACCTCCTAAAGCAGTAGGTAAGGCTAGAATGTTAGGGTGTATTATGGTGAGGATATCATAAGTCGTAAGAGGGAGGTAATAATCCCTCTTTACAAGACACTGGTTAGGCTCATCTGGAGTACTGCATGCAGTACTGGAGGCCACACCTTCACAAGGACATTAACCAAATTGAGGCAATCCAGAGAAGGGCAACCAAAATGGTGCAGGGACTGCATCAGAAGACATATGAGGACAGATAAATGGAGCTCAATATGTATACCCTTGAGCAAAGGAGGGAGAGAGGTGATATGATCGAAACATTCAAATACCTTAAGGGCATTAACAAGGTGAGAGTCTAACATGTTTAAATCTGAGAAAAATAGCAGGACAAGAGGACACAGCATGAGATTAGAGGGAGGTGAATAAGAGGGAAAGTGAGGAAATTCTTTTTCACAGAAAGGGTGGTAGATGCATGGAAAGGCTTACCTCAGGAAGTGGTGGCTATGAATACGGTGCAGGGGTTCAAACAGGCAATGGATAGGCATAAGGGAGCAATACAGATGAGTATGAATAGATAGGCCACTGACAGATCAAAGGCCGATGGCACATTTATAAGGTATAAAAAGAAATGGGCAGACTGGATGGGCCTTGCAGTCCTTATCTGCCATCAACTTCTATGCTTCTAAGTACAACCTGGTGTAAAACTGTTTCATGACCTCATTTACTACCCTTGGGTCCATGTACCCTTGGCCCTTTCCATCATTCAGTTTAGGGATATAACTCTCTGCCTGCTGTTTTCACAGTCTGTACGAGTCTGTACAATAGTATCTTGCCCATTCTTTCCCCTAGTGTCCCGTACCTGTGTTTTAATCTGCTGAGTTGCAACTCTGCTTTCCTAGTCACCATAATGTTTAAACTGGTGCGAATGGACCTAGGTTCCGCCAGTAGGGTGTTACTAGTTAGTTGGTTCGGATTACTTTTATATACTCTCTCCTTCTCTTTGAGCTTCCCCTCTAGCAGTTTGTACTCTTTTTCCCTTTGCTTCCTGCTGTGGTTAGAATAGCTGATTATTTGACCCTTTAGTGGCTTTGAATGCTTCTCATATTGTAGATACAGATGTTTCCCCCGGGGGTTGTTCGCAAAGTAATTGTTGGCTTCTGTTTTTAACCATTCTTGGAATTACGCCTCTTTAATTAGCAGGGAATCAAGCCATCAGGTCTGGGACCTTGCCAGGTAAGTGTCTAAGTTGGCTGATAACAGCACTGGGGCATAGTCTGAGATGAACAAGGTTGCAATCTCCATGTTGGATGTGATGGATGTAATGTTGGGGGAGGTGAGACAAAAGTCCAGGCAGATGGCCATGTTTCTGGACTCAGAAGTATGTGTAGTTCCTATCCATTGGATGCTGTGCTCTGCAAATATCTGAGAGTTGGTGCAACTTTATTAAGCTTTGTAGGGTACCGTGGGACCTGGTGTGTGGTTCTGGTCTATCATTTGAGTGCTCCAGACAGAAATCCATGACCAGGTTATAGTCTCCCCTACCATGATATCTGAGGAGTCTGACCCCATGTCCAGGAGCACCTGGGAGACATTATGGAAAAGCTCTGGAGCATCCACATTAGGGGCATAGATGTTTACTAGAGTAAGGGGGCCCTTGGGGTGTCAAATTTAACCACTAGCCATCTCTCTTCCGTATCCCCCCACTGGACCTTGATTATCCATTTTATTGATTTGTGCAATAAAATGGATACATCACGCTTGGATTTGGTTGCTGAGCTATGGGTCTCCCATCCTACCCCTTCTCTAGCTAGTTTACATGCCTCCTTCTGCATCATCTTCATTTCTTGGAGGCAGGCTATATGTGTGTTCATTTTTTTTAGATGGATCAAGACCTTTTTCCTCTTTATTGGGGAACTGAGGCCCCTTACATTCCAGGAGATGGGGTTCATTTGGGTGGGGTACGCCATTTATCAGAGATATAGATTGTAATAATCCTCGTATAGAGTTTGCTTTCTCTATGCTGGGCCTCCAGTATTTTATCAGATTTCTTACTGGCCTGCTTTGAGTAGTTCGGTCATGCCTAGAGCGTCCTGCTATTCAGCAGCTTCCACCATTTCCTGTTACTTGTCTCTGTACCTCTAAAGCAAAATCTCCCTGCATGTGCCTAATGATTACTTGCTTTCTCCTTTTGTCTCTTACATAATCTTTTAAACAATCATTTAAGAGTTCAAAACATCTGGAACATACATCTCCAGTTTCAACTTTATAATACTGTGTCAGCTTTGAACAGGTATAATACATCAACAAAAAAACCTGTGTTGTAGTCCTTCCTCAGGGACCTTCATTCCTTCGGACAGTGGGGTAATGCTCTGGGGCAGGAGAGGGTATCTTAGCCTTCCAATGTCCAGTTGCCCCTGTGCTGGGGAATAGTCAAAGCTCTACCTTTAGTTGAACTCCTATCTCCTTTTAATTTGTTTCCTCTAGAAAATTGCTTGCACTCCTGACTCTGTGTTCTTTCAGAAATTCAGGGATTGCTCTGTGGGAGCATGTGTCTTGTCCAGAGCACAAGCCCTTAGTTATCTCTAGAGATGCAGTGAATTATTAATCCACCCGCAAAGTGGATGCAAAGTGGGCAGTTCGCATCTGTGGAGCACAACTCGAAGTGGACCCTGTAAAGTGCTCACTTTGCGTTATTATTATTATTACCACTTTGCATTGCCATTATGCCTTAACATGAAGTAAGGCGAAGTGAGAAGAAAATAGGCACATCACATGGCTTGCAGTACTGTAAGTCACATGTTTTAGCCAGGCAGGAAGGAAGTGAGTCAGAGAAGTAGTTTCACTTTCTTCTTTGCATTTGTGGAGGGAGAAAGCAGTTGTGAGAGGAGAGGCGTATGCTTGCCTTTCATTGCTTTTCATTGCCAGAACCCAGAACAAAACAAACAGCTTTTTTAAAAGCTATTTTATTTAGTTTTTGTATTGTATCAGTGTTTTTTATTAATGAATTTTTTTGTATAAGTTTTGTTTTGTGTGTGTGACTGACTGTGTGTGTGTGTGTGTGAGTGTGTGTCCACTGTCTGTGTATTTTTGTCATCCCGTGGACTTCAGGAAGATGGAGGGTCATGTAGGAGAAGATGAGTCGCTGGCCCATGGGTGTGGTAGGAGGGGGGGTGCGGACCTGTGGGTGCGGGGCGGTCATGTGATGTTGGACCACTCCAGACTCTTGGCCGGTGTTGCTTCCCCCATTGAAGCAACAGGAGCAGCAGCAGCAGCACCAGTACCACTGGTAGCTGCTGCGTGTCCACCTTCTCTGCCACTACCACCACCACCACTACCACCATTACCACCACCACCACTATCAGCAGCTATTGGGGCTCCAGCAGCACCCCCTTCACCACCTCCACAGCCACAGGAGGTGGCCCCAGAAATTGTAGGTGGTGGTGGGACTAGTGCCCGATGTGTGAGGACTGTGTCTGGTCCCCCTCGCAGCTCCCCAGTGTGGGAGTTTTTTAATTGTGTGGGGGGAGACAGCACAGTGGTGGAGTGCCATGTGTGTGTGGTGAGCTGGTGCACTGTGGCCCCCTGGGACACATCTAGGGACCGGTGGCCAGCGCACCCACATGCTGAACCACCACAGGGCAGAGTGGCAGGGTGCCACGGAAGGGGCCAGGCGTCCACCTGCTGGCCCTTCTGTGGCAGTGGCCGAGGGTACTGCTGGGGTTGGAGACATGCCTGGCAGCAGTCACCACTGCAGCAGGAGGAGGAGGAGGAGGGCTACTACAGCATCTGCTCCTCCACCACCACCACCACCACAGCCACCAGCACCACCCTGTCCACCACCAGCCCCACTATCTGGATTCACCACTGCAGTGGACCCCGCCACAGTCCCTGCAACCCAGCTTGACATCGGCCTGGTGTGGGCTGTGCTCGAGGAAAATAATGAGCGGTTCAGTGCTTTGGAGCAGCAGGTTAACAGAGTGGAAACACAGCAGCAGCAAATACTTTCAATGCTGCACCTGCTGCTGGACCACCACAGCATCCCATGACCATAGTAAGTGAGGGGATTGTTTTCTGCCCCTCACCCCCACCCCCACCCCTGACCCCACCTCACTAGTGTGTTGTAATTCTTTTGTTTGTTTTTTGTTTGTTATTGTTTAATCATACACATTTTCCCTTCCAGAGGAATCTTTCTTGCACCACATAGTGCAATACATTTTAGTGAAAACCACCCATAATTTCATTACAGTGTGTCCCGTGACAGTGGAATTCCCATTCTGAAAATCTGCCCACATTCTGCCTCCCTTCTCAGCAATGTTAGGACGTGATGGCAGGGACAGTGCATGTGCATGCTCCTTACAGTGAATATCCGATTGTCCGGCAGGTTTCCGAATGTTTCTTTATGTTATAATGCTCAGTTTGTGGTGAAATGTGTGGCCATGCTTCCAGTAAGAAGAGTCTTGTTAGTGGAAACATCCCACATTTCACCACAAAGTGAACCTTATAACATAAGGAAACATTGGGATAGCTGCCAGACATTCACTATAGTGGAGCATGCACCTGCGCTCCCCCTGGCATTACATCCTAATGTTGCTGAGAAAGGGTGGCAGAATGTGGGTGGCATTTCTGATTGGTAATTCCTCCGTCACGTGACTCACTGTAATGAAATTATGGGTGGTTTTCACAGAAATATATTGCACTCTGTGGAGCAAGAAATATTCCGGTGGTAGTAATGCCCTGCATATTAGTTTATGTGCCTCACCATAACTATGTAATGTGGTGAATGTATGTAAAGCAGCAGCGCTACAGTATGTTGATAACTCTGACCTATATTTTTTTAATGCTATGTTACAACTTATTTTACTTACATCCTGACTGATTGGAATGATATGAGAATTTCCAGTAGTTGAGTCTTCTGTACTATCTTTTTTCATGTGTGAAATAATGAAAGGAACATTCCTTTAAAATTGGTGCTGATCAGGTCTTTGTCATTGTTTTCCTCTGCTTTTCTCCATCACATCAAGTAGTTGTTATATATCACTTCTGTTGTTATCAGATATGCATCAGGCTGTGTTTTATGACACCAAGGAACAATAGTTATTGAAAAGCAGCTGCAAATAAATACAAAGCTGGTCCGAACAATATTAGAAGACGTGTTCATTTTTTTCATACTTGAAAAAAAGTAGTCAAGTAAGTAAAGCAGACATAAATTGTGAAAAGAATCGTATCATTCAAGTCACGACTCAGAGGTAAGTAGTGGTGGCTGTGGCAATGTAAAGTAGCATAAAAAAATACAGTTCAGAACTGTGAGGACATTCTTGCAATGCTGCTTTAATTGTAAAAATGTCAGTATGACATCATGAGCTCACAGCAACAGTCACAGAACATACAAAAGTGGCACAAAGTTCACAGATTACACAGCGAAATGAGATTGTTTCAGCACATACAAAGTCCCCCAGAATTAATGGCGCACTCAGTCATGGGCACAAAAGTGGCTCAGAGTCCCCAGATTTTTTTCTGCAGGCCCAAAATGCATCCTCCTTGTGTGCAGAAAATTGACAAGCAGTAACGAAGTGAAATGGGATTGTTTCAGCACATACAAAGTCTCCCAGAATTAATGGCGCACTCAGTCATGTGCACAAAAGTGGCACAGAGTCCCCAGATTTTTTCTGCAGGCCCAAAATGCATCCTCCTTGTGTGCAGAAAATTCACAAGTGGTTACACAGTAAAATGAAACTGTTTCAGCACATACAAAGTCCCCCAGAATTAATGACACACTCAGTCATATGCACAAAAGTGGCACAGAGTCCCCAGATTTTTTCTGCAGGCCTGCAAAGTACCCCATAATTTATTGCGCAGTCACTCGTGCTCAGTGCCCCAGAATAAAATGATGACCGTGAGCAAACTGTTGCTGGTCCAATGTGTGCTGCGATTCAAGCAAATGCAATGTGATCATCTCAACTGGATGGAAGGGTGTCCTTTGTACACTAATAGTAGCCTTGGTGGGTTGATATATATAGATATATATTTCTGTATTTTGTAGGTGAGGGGGGTTGACATGGACATGTACTCATGGTATTGTGCTGTATCACAGGTCACAGATACTCTTGGTGTGCACATTCCAGTGCTCGATTAGAACTTTTTGGTAGAAATTTCCAATGGAAAACTGTCAAGCACATGATGGTAAGAATTTTTTTTTTTTGAGTGGGGGGAAGCATATTTGCAGGTTTGTCTGTAATGGTTTCTTATTTTCTCACTTCTTCACAGATTTCATCTGCATCCTTCTCGAGTCTGTTTGTTATTAATGGTCATGGTCATCTAATGAAATGACTTCTGTGTGTTGCATGTGTGCCCCAGCCTGGGGGTGCCTGATGTTGAAGAATTTGTTTGGATAAGGCCACTTTGTCTGAACAACAAATAATCTGGAAGTTTCCTAAAAAAAGAAATGAATGACTTATTACAACTTAATTGTTATGTGTCCCTTCCTGGTTCTCAAATCTCAATCCCTAAAGTCAAGTTACATTTCAAAGACACATCTTGTCAACTAACACAACCTGTGTGCAATATTTGCTGCAGTCTTTACAAAACAATGAAATGGATGAAATAAAATCTCCATACTTACCAGAATGGATTTCACATGGATATTACATCAGTTCCTCTCTGTATGGTACAGCTACAGTATCATTCCCAATGAGTTCTAGTGATGGAGCCTTTTTTTGTTACCCTGTAAAAGAAACAAAAGCAGTGTACTGTATGTGTTTTACCATTGTGGCTCTGAAAAGCTACAGAAAACAAAACACACAACTAAAGGAAATGAAGCAACATAACAAACATGAGTACACATACTCACTTTATGGTTTAAATATTAAGAAGCTTTCTGTCTCTGGCTGAAGGATGTGGTGGTCCGGACAGACTCATGGTGGTAGTGGTGGCAGTGCATAACATAAGTCCCGGTGGTGGTGGTCCATGGGGGGCAGACAGACTTATTGTGGCAGACTTGGATAACATCAGTCCCAGTGGTGGTGGTCTGTGGGGAGCAGACAGACTCATGGTGGTAGACTTGGATAACATCAGTCCTGGTGGTGGTTGTGGTCCGGGGGGGCAGACAGACTCATGGTGGCAGTGGTGGCAGTGCATAACATCAGTCCCGGTGGTGTTGGTCTGTGGGGGGCAGACAGACTCATGGTGGCAGACTTGGATAACATCAATCCCAGTGGTGGTGGTCCGGAGGCGGCAAACAGACTCATGGTGGCAGACTTGGATGACATCAGTCCCGGTGGTGGTGGTCTAGGAGGGGCAGACAGACTCATGATGGCAGACTTGGATGACATCAGTCCTGGTGGTGGTGCTCCGGGGGGGCAGAAAGACTCATTGTGGCAGACTTGGATAAGATCAGTCCCGGTGGTGGTGCTCCGGGGTGCAGAGAGACTCATTGTGGCAGACTTGGATTAGATCAGTCCCAGTGGTGGTGGTCCAGGGGGCAGAGAGACTCATGGTGGCAGACTTGGATAACATCAGTCTCAGTGGTGGTGTCTGGGGGGGCAGACAAACTCATGGTGGCAGTGGTGGCAGTAGATAACATCAGTCCCGGTGGTGGTAGTCCAGGGGGCAGACAGACTCATGGTGGCATTGGTGACAGTGGATAACATCAGTCCTGGTGGCGGTGGTCTGGGGGGGCACTCATGGTGGCAGACTTGGATAACATCAGTCTCAGTGGTGGTGATCTGGTGGAAGCAGACAGACTCATGGTAGCAGTGGTGGCAGTGGATAACATCAGTCCTGGTGGTGGTGGTCCGGGGGGGCAGACAGACTCATGGTGGCAGTGGTGGCAGTGGATAACATCTGTCCCGGTGGTGGTGGTCTGGGGGGGGCACACCGCCTTTTAAATACTGCAGTTAAAACCTGCCAACATTAACCACATCATCATCCTCATCAAGAAAACTGCCCTCACAGTCATCGATGTCTGAAGTCTGACCATTGGGAAATTCTTTCTCCATTGTGTCATCATCTACGTCAGTGGTGTCCCATTTCAGGCAGCCAGTGCCAGTGCCACCAGAATGGTCCATTTCCACATCAGCAAGACCACCAAGACTAGGCCGGGGTACGAATAACAACGTTGCAGTCTGTGCTGGTATGTGCCTCTCATTCATTTTAATGAATGTTAGCAAACTAACATTTGCAGGAGCCAGGTTTGTCCGACGATCCCTGACTATTGCACCTGCTGAGCTGAATACCCTCTCAACACTTACACTGGAGGGTGGGCATGTGAGGTACTTCAGTGCCACTGCAGTCAGCTCTGGCCATTCACTGACCTTTCTACTCCAGTACAAAAGAGGGTCTTCACTTATTGTCAGATGCCTGTTTTCAGACAAATATAACTCAACTATTTTCTGTGCCGCACTAAGTCCAATTGTTGATATGTCATCCTGTTCTCTCGAATCATTTATTTCACAAATACCCACTTGGGACAAAGCCTCCCAAAGCGGGTTGACACCAGCCACTTTGGATGACAGACCACCTGGAACTGCAGTCCCCTTCCCCTTGCGGGATATGCTTGATGGTCCTTCAGGTACACCTTCAGATGGATTATGCTGCTGAGGTTTGCTGACCTTGGCACATGACTTCTGTGCCCCAAGAACCAAGTGCACCAGTTGACTACTGATATTTTTCACTTGTTAAGTCCCTCCCTCCAGTACTAATGCAATTCCATGTTTGTATCGTGGGTCCAGCATTTTTGCTATGGCAAAGTTGTCACTACGCTGAATGCTCACTACGTGACGATTCTGGTTGAATACTGTCAGCATGTGTTGCAGCAACATACTGCTACCACCATCTCCGGCAACATCAAGGCTATGCTGTACATTCACCAATGTTGGCCTCAGCACCCGCAGCAGTGGAATTGATTGGCTAATGGAGGAAGACTCACTACTCACTGCCTGTGTGGCATGTTCAAAAGGCTGCAAAATTTTTATCACAGAGTCTATGAGGCGCCACTGTTCAGTCATGATAGACATGGAGGCCCTGAACTGTCACGGCTAGTGTGCATAACAAGATATTCTGAGATGGCTTTGTATTGTTCATACAACCTCTCTACCATGTATAACATGGAGTTCCATTGGGTGACAACTTCCAGGTTCAAGCGGTGCTGAGGCAGGCTGTTTTGTATCTGCAACTGCCACAGCTGGTCACGGGTCTTTCCAGATCTTGAAAAGTGAGAGCAGATATGTCGTGCAATGGTCAGCATTTCCTTTATATCAGGGTGCTGCAGAAACTCCTGAACCACAAGATTTAAACAGTGGGTCATGCATGGAACACGAAAAAACACACCATTAGTGATGCATTTCACCACATTTGACCCATTGTCACTTGCTATGAACCCAGCTCTCAGGGACAGAGGGTTTAGCCATCTGTCAATTTCAGTGAGTACCATGTCCAACGTGTTCTCACCAGTGTGTGAACAGGTCACACTGCACATAGCAATCGTTGCATGCTGTCGAATTCCAGGAAGATTGCTATTGTGACAATCCACCTTACTGCACTGATTATTCACACTACCAACATCACAAACAACCCCCGGCACCTGCATCTAGTGTGCAGTTATACACAGATATGAACTTCCCTCTGTTTTGCCACTTGTCCACATATCCATACTCGAATGGATGACTGGAGGAGGAGGAATGTTGAAGATCATGTCTTACTAAGTCGGACACAGTGTGGAACAACTCGGGGACAGCATGGGTAGAAAAGTGTATCCTGGATGGGACTTTCCATTTTGGAAAGGCATGTGCAGCAAACCGCAGGACCCCAGAATTCTCCACAAAAGAGAAAGGCAGAAGATCAATTGCCAGCATTTCCACTACAGCAGCATTGAGTTCACATGACACTGTATGATTCGGGGTACTTCAGCTTATGCACAAAAACACTCTGTAACATTGGCTGACTTAAACATTTTACACGTGGTGTGTTGTTGATCACAAATGGTTGTGCTTTGTGATGAATGGCATTGGCAGGGCATGGAGTGTGGACATTTGATGAAGACGGTTGCACAGGTGATGATGACAAACCCAGAAATGATGTTATTTTGCCAGATTTGCTAACCGAGGTTGATGTACCACTTGCACTAGACATACTGCATTCACCACCATCACCACAAAAACTGCTGCTCTCACCAGCACTGGACAACATTTCAAAGTCATTATGGTCCTCCACCTCATCATGCCTGTAGTAATCCTCTGCTCTTATTACCGCACTACTGCACACGTTTAATTTCCTACTGAGCTTAATAGTCATGGAAGGGGATAACATGCTGGCTATGGTTGCCGGTGACACAGGTGAACGCCCCACTGTGGTATTAGCTGCCAGCTTGTGCTGGGTCCACAGAGCCAAGTGCCTATTCTTAAGATGCGTATGCTGTCCTGCTGTTCCCAGATAGCTCCCCTTTTTACCTTGACTCACACGCATATGGCAAACCTGGCAGATTGCAACTGAATCATCATCATTTGCATCCTGAACAAAAAAAATCCCAAACAAGGGAGTGTGATGCTTTGCTTTTAACATGTCCATGATGATGTGACTTATTTAAGTCTGTTATTTTAAGCACTGAAGTGGGGGGGGGCACGTGATGTTTCTGGCACTGCACACCTGGACTGCAACTGACCACCATGACTACCTATCATATTGATTACTGGGTCATCATCATCATCAACTAAAAGTGGTAGATCATAAGTTTTTACGGGGGGAGGAATTCAGACACAGCCACTTTTAATTTATTTTCTCTGGTTCCCAACTGGGGTCAATTACATCATCATCATATTCATCAGCATCACACACATCCACATCTTCTGCTTGGATGCTAGCATGTGGACTGCATGTTTCAACAACAGCATCATCATCATCATCATCATCATCATCATCACATTCATCATCAGCATCTACACCACCATCACCTGATATTTTTTCACCACACTGTGAATCACTGCATGGAAAATGCTTGACGTTAAATGCCATGGTGGACGGAATATCACATTGTATGCTATTGTTGACATGATCATCAGAATCCTCAGGTTCAGTTACTGGGATGTTACTGGGAAGTATGACATCATCTACACTGCCACTCACTTGCACTGCTTTACACTCAATAGTTTTGGAAATGGTATACTGGTCGGAATTAGAACTTGATGCAACAATACTAATACTACCTCCACCACCACTAACACCAGTAACACTAACACCACCGGCTGGGAAAACATCATCTCTTCCAACTATGAGTGAAGCTACTGATTGGGCTGTAAAAAACATTGCGGGAGAAATACTTTTCCTCACATCAGCAATGACTTATCGCCTGCTGCATAATACCATCACGCAGACCATCTTACTGCTAACATTGCCATGGCAAGAAACAGCTTTCCTTGCATGTCTTTTTGCAGGCGTTTTGGAGGATCAACCACAAATATTATTACCAAATTCAGATTTTGATGCATTCACTTTCTGATTGGAGGGACACCGGCTGGATGTGAAGCCGAATAAACAACTGTGGCTTCAGCAACAGATAAGAGACTACTCTGAGACTGTCACGGAATTAAAACAACTTCAGTAACCGGTGGTGCTGATGAGGTCACAAAAATAGTCCAGTCAGTAAAAAATACCTTTTGAACGTGGGGGTGGGGGGGAGCACTGAATACAAACAGTGCTGATTTTTACAGCACTATAAGCATCAAAACTAAGAACAGATACCACAATCGCAGTACAAAATTAGGCAGCAGCAGTGGATAGCAGGTTCACACTGCTGCGCTTAGTTGCAATTACACAAGTATGTGTCACAATAAAAGGTGTATTTGATGCATGCAACACTGCACACACACTCACACACAATACAGAACAGTTTGTGTACAATGCTGAATGAGAAATGCGACGCAAATGCAAAAGTTCAGTACTATGCTATGTTACGTATTGTAAATTTGTAATTTAAACAACCTGACCTTATGAACTGCTGCACCACATCCACACAACAAATAGCAAGAAAATTTCTACTATTACTGACAGTATTACTACGTGCATATTAACACAGTCAGTTATATAATAAAAATATAACCAAGAAATCACTATTTCTCCAACTTAAATCTACCTACACCACAGATATGCCCCTCCCCCAAAGCACACTTTCACTGTCTTTCACCACACACACACACTCAATGTTGTAAATTAACATTCAAAATCAACACACAAACAAAAATGCTCAATGATATGAGCACTGGAGGGTTTCCTACAATTGATGAACTAAAGTTGGATCCCAAAAAAACCCAAAAATGTTTTTTGAACAGCTTTTACAAGATTCCTATCACAGACAGCTATCAGAGCACACCATCTCCTACTCCTTCCTACTCATACTACCCCGAACTGAGGCTGTGCAGATCAATATAGTGACCTGAAATCCCATGAATCACTGCAAAATTTGCCTTTGGAGCTCAATAACAAGGTGAAGTGAGGCGAAGTGCACTGTCAGAAATGCACTTCACCTTAAAATTGGCAGAGTAGTGGCCTGGGGAAGTACTCTGCTTCATGTTGCAGAGCACTCCACAAATGCGCCTTTGCTCTGTGAATCGCTTCATGGAGTGGATTGAGTTCACTTCACCACCACTACTTATCTCATGTGGGTGTGTGTTCATGCTGCCTGTCACCTGGGGCTAGTCAATCTATTCTGCTATCGGTGGTTCCTGGGGCTGTTTGAAATTTGCCATCCCGTTGGGGATGGGTGGGTGCTCCCTCCTACCATACTTCTCCTCCTTGAAGAGGTGGCCCCTTGTCTGCCTCATGTACTCTGAGGGATTATGTAGCCAGGATGCATCTTTCCCTTGCCTCTGTGCATGTCATGTATGTGCTTGTGTAAGCAGAGTTGTCAATCTGGGTCATCTTGAGCAGAAGCTGTCTCTTTGCAGGTGTCCCTCCCTCTGGGAGGGGGGGTATGCGAAGGGGTCCTGGGCTCCTGTATATCTTAACCTAACCAGGCTAACGAGTATGGTGACTCTCTGTATGGTCAGTCCTCCCCTGGCTCATGGGCAGCCCTTGGTCCTCTAGCTTGCACTGACTTTCCTGTCTGCTGGGTTTCTTGTATAGTGCCCTTTACTTCAGTATGACCTTCCCAGTAGCACACACCCTTCCTGTCTTGGCCCCCTTATCCCATCTATTGTGTATTTATCCATTCTACTCTGATGCCCTATGTCACCAGGGGATCCATCATAATTATATTTTTGCAGACCTCGTTTCAGCCACCAGGATGGCTGTGCAAGATCTTCTTTAACTTTTAACTTGTAACCAGTGTTAACTTTTTCTTTTTAACAAACTGCCTGCCATTCACAACACAGATGCAGGGATTAAACCTTTTTCATAACACACACTCAGAGGGGATGGCAGCTTGATATGCAGGCTGCGTCCTGTGCCCTCTCTAAATTACAAACTACCTGAAATGTCCAAAGGGAACATACATTTTAATCTGCTTGTGTGGTGTGTCGGGGGGGGGGGGGGTGGCCCTATGCAGGATTGATCACCAAGTCTCCCTCTCACAGATAGGAGCAAGATAAACAGAAGGTAAAAGCCCTAAAACTTGTTTACTCAGTTTCTCTGGTACCCCACCCTGAACCAAAATTGCACCACCTTATGTCAGCATTTTGGGTCCTTTGTTCAGGTATCTTCAGTTGCCGCTGTTTCTTCCTCTGCTGATTGAAGTGTTGGGGTCTCCTGGAGAGCTTGCAGACAGTTCGGTTTTCCCATAGAGACCCATAGTCTGGTCCGAACAGCTGGGAGTCCAGTCCAGTAGCACTTTGGCCAAGAGGTTTGGTGACAGCTGCTGACACTTTTTCTTCAGGTGGGAAAGGCAGAGCAGCATGGGACATGGCTCTTAGTGGATCAAATCTATTGCTTGTCTTCACTGGTGTGTTGTAGATTGAGCTGCTGCTTACTTTAGATGTTGCCTCTGATCTCCGCCGACTTCCTGATCGTACCTTAGGTGGAGGGCCAGTCGGGAGAACATTTGCCTTGCCCCTTTTCTTCTAGTGACCCCTGTCTACCTGCTGCCAAGTGTTATTCTGGGGTTGGATGGTGCCTTTCTTTGAAGATTCCCCTGACTTCTGGCTGTGTCAAATCCATCAACTGGGCCTCCTGCCCTCGTGGTTTCAACAGAGGCTGAGCAGTTGTGGTGTTTTCAAAGTTCAGCTGCCTGAAGTAGCTAAGCTCTGTGGGCTTGCCCAAGTTATTCAGTGGCTGTCACCCTTGTGGTGAGCTCCACTAGATTTTTATCTGTTTTTGCAGTTTCCAACTTGAGGTCCGTTGTGTCTTGCAAAATACGAGTGAGCATCTGATTCATGTGAGCCATATCTGGCAGGTACTGAGTGGCTTGCATATCTCTGCTGTTTTAATTTATTTTGCCTGCCATTGTGCCAGTTCTTGCCTTTGCCCCAGGAAAATACCCAGTTTCAGGGGCCCATCTGTGTGCAGTACCTCTGTGCCTCATGATGGGCAGTCTTTTTTAAGTCCCAGAGCTGATCTTCATCCTTTAATTGTGAGAAAGCTATCTGGTTATAGCTGACAGTTCCCTCTACCTCTAGTGCCACTTATTTGCTGTTTTGATCTGCAGTTCTGGATGGATGCTCAAAATTCCTCCCACAGCTTTTCCTCTCAGTAACTCAAGCTGCCACCATGTTTACTGGCAGGCTCCACCCCTCCTTCCAGTTAAGAGGGACATTTAATATATTTTTCCTTTGAAGTGAGCCCCACAAAAAACAATTACAACCAAGTACATACACTACTTTTTTGGAGGCATGGAAGTGCATGGCAAGGAGGGTCCTGTGCTTCTGGGACCTGTGTGAATGAGGATACGATTCTACTATCTGAAAAAGTAAGGATATTCTTTGCAAAAAACTGCATTAATGCATCAGTTGGGGTTTGAATTAAACCAACAAAAGTAGGGAAATGTGGCGTTAGGGTTTCCAACCCTAACTCCCCACTCCCACCCCCAAAGCAGGATAAGGAAAAAACATTATGACATTTGCTACACTGACTCTTGGTGAATCAGGGATGGGGTCTTCCTTGGGGTTCCCAACTTTAATGCTCACACCATTTCATGACTAAATAACGTGGCATGTGATACATTTTCTTCAGGCAGGGCCTACAGGATCTTGGCAATATTTGGGGAGACACAGTTCTGTATGTTTGAAGGCTATATCACAATGGAGTGAGTGTTAGGGTTGAGAACCCCAAGGAAGATCCAACCGCTGATTTTCCAAGCATCAGAGCAGTGAAATCGTAATGTTTTTTCCTTTTCCTGCTTTGGAATGGTGAGTTAGGGTTGGAAACCCTAACACCACATTTCCCTACTTTTATCAGTTTAATCTGATCCCTAACTGATGCAATAACACAGTTTTTTTGCAAGCAGTAATTTATATCTATATCTATGTATGTGTGTATATATGTATATTTGCCTGGGTAAGCCTGCTTTTTTGTCCAGGACCACACTCTTGGGGCTCTGATTGGCTGCTGAACTGCTGAGCTTCAGCCTGATTGTGTACTGCTTTTACAGCTTTTGCAAGGATTGGACACTTTGATTTCCTTTACTAGCATGGCTTTTTCCTAACCTCTGCTTTGTTTCTGTGCTCCCTAACTTTGCTATATTTCTGTATTTTTGTCCAGCCCACCCACCACGATCCTAGCCTCTATTAAATGCTCTTTATACTGAGCAAACCCCTTCCCCATTTTTTGCTATTGGTCATCACTTCGGGCAGCCTTCTCTTAAAGGAACCCCTCTCTCCTACCACTTTCAACCCTCGTAGCTAGCTCCCCCTTGTTACTCAATCCCACACCTAATCTTAGGCCTTTTCACCAGCTTTGTAAGCTTCTATAAGTTCAATGGCACCTATGGAAGCCGCCCTTTCTTTCAGCTGCATTTTCCCGTTATTCAACACTACCATCAAAGTAGCAGCAGTTCCTCTGCACCATGATCCATCCAACTACCAGGATCTATCCCAGTCAGTGGTTAATCAAAATAGAACTTTGGCTCATACAATGGGCACTGATCCCACCACATTTAGTATGCCTTTTCCTCATTCCCTGTCTACCATCTATAATAAAAAGCCTCTCCTCCTGCCAGTAAAAATGGCATTATATGCACTGTCTCTCACCTGTCACCTCACTATCCCCAGTAAAATGTCCCAAAAAATTTTACATGCCAAGTGTCATAATACACGCATATTCAAAATGATTACAAGTCACCTTAGAAAACTACTAGTTCTTCTCTTACTTTGTTCAAGGAATGATGAACTAAATCCTGGCCAACCCTCTGCTCTAGATGCCCCATCAGACCTCTCACATCTTAAGGGCATCAGCTTTCTGCATCTGAATGTCTGTAGCTTACTTAAGAAACTTGACATGATCCAAGCTTGGGCACTATATGTGTCACCAGACATCTTTACGATCTCGAAGACTTGGCTTACGAACACATCTCTGGACAAAACCATTAATATTCCTGGATATAGTGTTTTTAGGTGTGACACATTTACCAGGGGTGGGCGGGTTGCAATTTACATCAAGAGCAAATTCATAATTACAGTTATTGATCGAACCTCTATTTCAAAATAATTTGAATGCCTTGCCCTAAAGTTATCACTATCACTTGAAGTGGCCTTCTTAATAACTGTATGCTACAGGCTGCCCTCTGCTGGGCTTGGCATATTACCTCACCTTCATGACCTGCTAGAAAAAGCAAGTTCTGAATGCATAATAATGGGTGACTTCAATCTTAACTGAAAGGACGAGTGTTCCAAAAAACTTAAAGAGTTCTGTGACAGGCATGGGCTAATACAGATTACTCCTGAGGTCACCCACCCCAACAGGAAAAACCTGGACTGTAGCACTCTACTGGATCTTATGCTTGTTAACAAGCCATATAATATCACCCATGCGGGGGTCTTTCATAATCACCTAAGTGACAACTGTACTACAGCTTGCATTAGGCGGTCTCCTCATCTAAGTTCATCTTCTACTTTCAAGCTAAAAAGATGTCCGAAAAATTTCTGCCAGACTGCCTTTTTGGCTGAACTTGGCAATATTATATGGTAGGATTTCCATCTGGCCCCTTTTATCACAGAGGCGTACACCATTATTCATAGCCTAATATTGGGTATGATAGATTAACATGCCCCGATTAAGAAGATCAAGACTAGGAAAAGTTCACCCGACTGGTTCTCTCCTTCCTTAAAGAAAGCCCTCAGGGATAGAGATGTACTGTGGAAAAGGGCAAGGAAGTCAAAGTTAGATGCTGATTGACTTGCTTTTCAAGTAGCAAGAAACACTTCCACTAAACTAGTTAGGACAGAAAAAGCCTGTTACTTCCAAGCAGCCCTTGAAGAAAATAAAAATCATTCTGCCAAGTTTTGGAACATCCTCACAGAGGTTGAGGGTCATTTACATACCTCTCCCTTGCCTGCCAAGATAATGTTTGGAGACACTACATATACAGATAGGGCAGACATCCTGGAACAACTCAAGAATCATTTTGCCACAGTAGGCCTTGCATTTGATGTCCTCCCTGTCAGTAAGCTAAGCTCACACAGTGATGTTAGAGATGGCATATGCTCCAGCACTGACTCCAAACTGAGATCCTCCTCCTCCTCCTTCAGTTTTCCCCCAGTAGCCTTTAAGCAAGTGGAGGATCTCTTACTGTCACTGGATACTAAAAAGAATGCTAGTGCAGACCACCTATAACCATTCTTTCTGAAAACAGGTTGTTCTTATGTGACTGCCCCCATTACCCATTTATTCAATACCTCATTGGCACAAGGCATGATATCGCCGCTTTGGAAAATCGCACACATTATTCCACTCCTCAAGTCAGGTGACCATAGCGATCTGAATAATTTCTGGCCAATATCTCTGCTTCCTATTCTTTTAAAACTCCTGGAAAAAATTGTTAATGCCCAGCTTAGAGAGTGCCTCAAAACTGAAATCCTCCTAAACCCAGTCCAGTCAGGTTTTAGACCCAAACACAGTACTGTATCCACCCTAGCTAAAGTGTCTATGGACTGGCAAAATGCTTTGGACCCAAAAAAACATGTGTATGTGCTCTTCCTAGACCTTAGCAAGGCCTTTGATACTGCGGACCATAGCCTTCAGTTGGACGGCTTGAGTAACCTTGGCTTAGATAGCACTGCCATAGAATGGTTTAAATACTATCTCACTAAAAGAATGCAACAAATTAAAGCCCCAGGAGACCTCTCCCTGCTAAAAAATCTTACCTTGGGGTGTACCGCAAGGCTCCATTCTGGGTCCTATACTCTTTGCAATCTACATTAACAATATTGATTCACACATACGTACAGCAAACGTACATTTATTCCTAGACGATGCAGTCCTTTACACCACTAATTCTACACTGGAACTAGATCACAAGGAACTACAGCATGATTTTGTCACCCTTCAGTATAACCTCCTAAAGCTTAAGCTTCTTCTTAATGCCAAAAATACGAAAGCCGTGATCATGTCACCACATGCCTCCACAGCCCCAGTAACATCAAGTAGCCTTCAGATCTACACCTTACTCGGTGAATCATTGGAAATTGTGAATTATTTCAAATACCTGGGATTCTGGCCGGACAACAGGCTCAACTTTATGGTTCATCTGAATGAACTAACAAAAAAATTGAGACAACGCCTAGGCGTATTCTTCCACATTAGCCACCTTCTTACAGTAGAAGCCAGAAAGAGATTAGTCCAAAGAACTTTTTTACTGGTACTTGACTATGCTCACTTTCTTTACAGCCACTGTCCTAACTCAGTGCTAAGTAAACTTGACACCCTATATCATCACTCCTTGAGGTTTATCCTGAATGCACCCTTATGCACCCACCACTGCCTTCTGTATGCAGCATTGGACTGGTCTTCCCTTATGTTAAGGAGGAAAAGAAATGCTCTTTTCTGGTTCTACAGGGCACTAACCGATAAACTGCCAACCCATATCTCTAGTCTATATGAGCACAACAAGGGGTCGTATGGTTTGAGATGTTTCACATTAATCACTTTTAATGTACCTAGGATAAAGTTGTGGCATGGTTCAGCTGCTATTAAATTCTCTCTCCCCTCCCTGTGGAATGCTATGCCACCCTAAGGATCACTACAATTCTGGGTCCCTCCACTTTCAAACCTCTGATCGCAGGTTGTCTGAGGGAATTCTGTAACTGTTACAGGTGACCTCTTGTAGACCACTGGTTGCTCTTTGGCTCCTTACAACCTTAACCTTGTCCATTGCAGTGCTAGCACTTTTCATCAACTGCTAATTGTTCTGGCTATAGTAGCTATCCCTTCCCCTCTTGCTCCTCCTTCCACTCCCAGTTACCTTTCCTTTGATTACTTTTTTATGTGGTTGTTTGAGCACGGTGGCTTGGGGTTGTTGTATGTCTCTCCTCTAGAATGCCCACCAGAGGCCTTTCTAGATCTAATTACTATGGCGTGCAAATGTACTAGACTACTCTAGATTTGATTTAGCATGTTTTACTAAAGACACTATATTTGATGTAAAAAAATTTTATGCCTATTGTTGTTTGTATTATTATAGTGGCATGGTAGTGCCACTTGAGTTAGGGTTGGGTCACCCCATTTAAGGTTAAATCTGAAATTCTTCAGCTTAATAACTTTGCCACCGTATTTCAAAATTGCCTGAAATTTGGCATGCACAGTCTGGTACCATAGGTCTCTGAACTTGCCAAGTTTCATTATGGTTGAATGCATGGTTGCGGAGCTACAGAGTGCCAAAAAAACACACAAATTACACATTTTTTGCATTCTTTGCTCGCACCTACAGGTAGCACAGTTTGCATGACCAGTCCAAAACCTTCAGGGAACATGCAGCCATGGTCCCAATGTGCCTTTCAAAGATTTCATGAAAAAAATATTAAACGGTTCAAAAGTTATTCAAAAAACGCGTTTCCCATTATAGTCAATGGGAAAAGTTAAAATATGCGAAAGTGTTGCGAATGCACTTTTCACTTTCTCAAATGACCCTTGTAGTGTCATAAATCGACCATCTTGTTTTCAGTTGGTGGTCACAAAAATGCTTGCCATTTAAATTTGGGACCCTCTAGGAACACAATTCTTGTTGTGTTCACCTAGTCGAGCCCTGAGGATGCTAGCCATGTCTTTTTTTGGGGGTAAAACACCTCAGAAATATGTTTTTTAAATTTTTGTAAAAAGTAGTGTCACATACGCGACACTTTCGTGATTTTATTATGAAAGTGTTGTGATTTGCCACACTACTTTGCGACACTATGGCCAAAACAATAGGGAATCTTTGCCACCCTGCTGCAGAAGAACGGTTTGGTCTTTTGGGCTAAAATGTGGAGGAAAGAAAGCTGGTTTGGTGACAAAATATTGGAGGGATGCAAAGTTACGGCACTCCAAAGTTGATGATTTTCCCATAGGCTAACATTACGGTGTCCGCCATGCCTTTCGGGGCCTGTATCTCAAAAACGGCTCGAGATAGACTTTTCATCAGAGGAATGCTTAGTCTCCTGCTAGGGGTCTAAGTGCAAAACTAGCCTGGAAAATTGTAAATAATATGAGATTTTTAATTTTGTTCTACGTCGTACGGTTCCTAAGATACAAGAAATTTAATATTCCAAGTGCTGGTTTTCTGCTCCGAGGGCCATTATTATGCATACATTCTTTGTAATCACTGTGCTTTTGAAAGCACCTTTTTTGGGGGGAAAAGAGTGTGTGTTTGCTTTACTGTTACCGTTATTGTTTTCGCTTGCGTTTCTGTTACCGTTTGCATTAGCGTTTCCGTCACCGTGTGCATTACGCTTTGCATTTTCATTTGTGCCTGCGTTTGTGTTACTGTTACCATTGGCATTTCTGTTACCATTTTTATTTGTGTTTACTTTTGCATCACCATGTACGTTACCCTTTGCATTTGCATTTGCTCTTGCATTTACGTTACTGTTGCCATTTGCATTTCTGTAACTGTTTGCATTAGCGTTCCCATCACTGTGTGTGTTACTCTTTGCATTTGCATTTGCGTTACTGTTACAATTTGCGTTTTCATAACCATTCGCGTTAGCGTTTCTGTTTACATCGCCATGTGCATTACCCTTTGCATTTGCGTTACTGTTACCATTTGCATTTCCATTACTGTTTTTTGTTTGCGTTTACTTTTGCATCACCGTATGCATTACCATTTGTGTTTGCCTATGCACTTGCTTTTCTGTTTGTGTTTCCTTTGGTGTCATCGTTGGTGTTACCGTGTTTGCATTTCCAATTGTGTTACCGTGACTGTATGCATTACCATTTGCATTTGCATACATGCTTGTGTTTCCTTTGGCATCATCATTGGTGTTACCATAACCGTTTGCATTTCCAATTGCGTTACCGTTACCGGTTGCATGTTCATTACTGTTTGTGTTTGCATTGGCCTTAGTGTTTGCATTTTTGGTAGCGTTGTCATTGTCAAGTGCGTAACTGTTTCCTTCTGCGTCGCCATTGCTGTAATCGTTTGCATTTCTGTTTGAGTTTGTGTTAACGTTTGCATTTTTGTTACCATTTTCATTACTGTTTGCGTTTGCATTGCCGTTAGCATTTGCATTAACATTTTCATTACCGTTTGTGTTTCTGTTGCCGTTAGCATTTATGTTACCATTTGCATTATCATTTCTGTTTTCATTTATGTTTGCGCTTGTATTTCTTTTACCATTTGCGTTATCGTTTCTGTTTACATCTCTATGCTCATTACCGTTTGCCTCACCATTACTATTTTCTTTCCCTCACTGTTTCCATCACTGTTTGCGTTAACGTTACTGTTTATATTTTTTCGTTTGTGTAGTGCAGTGCAAAACATGTTTTTGTTATTTTTCTGCACTATCTTCCATGACACATAGTGCAGCCAGTGTGTGGTTGATTTGTCTGAAACTTGGCACGTAGAAAGACCTTTGTCCAAGGAACATGTCAGTCTTTGTTTGGTGAACAAAATGTTGTTCCGGTTCAGAGTTATTGCCAATTGAAGTTAACCCGCTTCACAGTTGCTGATTTTTCATCTGCCAGATCTGCCATTTTAGTGCATTTTCTGCTGCGATTTCTGCCATTTTGTGGTGGAAGACTTCTTAAAGGGGCAGAAACATAAAAATTGAATATCTCTGGAACAATGTGCTCTTTTCATATGACATTTGGAGGGTGTTGAGTGGATGTCCTGGGGATGTGAATAATGTTGTTTATATGTTGGAAAAATAATTAACTGTGGAGAAACTGCATGATGCAGTTACCATTTTGCACATAGTGTTCTGTATGGTGCTACTGGCTTGAAATTTATACTGTGGGTAGTCTTAGTGATACAGAGGTGTCTTGCAGTGGTTTGGTGTGTAAAACATTAACAGGTGCAGAATTATGCCACTCCAACAAATGAAAATTTGTCTAATTCTGCTTCAATGACTTTTGAACCGTGTGTCCAATTTACCTGGCATTTAGAATTCAGAGAGATTTATAATACATCTTTGACTGTGACAATTTTTGGGTTGCTGGCACTTACAGTTGCTGAATTATGCCTGCACAGTTGTTTGCTTGTGGCACTGTGCGACCGTTGAATGGATGTTCACACAATTCTGGACATACGGTGTATTATGGTACATGTCTTCATTTACCAAGTTTAATTTCAGTCAGTCAATCAGCTTTGCACAGCAAAGTGACAAAAATTCACATGATGGGAGCGTGGAGCCCAAAGGGCCCCATGCTCCCACCACCACATTCCATTCACTATTTGTAGTGCACATTCTCAAAAAGAAGGGAAATTCATGGCAAAAAATCCCTTTAATGCATCAGTTAGGGTCATTCCACAACAACAAAAGTGAGGAAATTTGGTGTTAGGGTTGCCACCCCTTGCAACCCACACCCACCCCACCCCCACCAACAGGCATCGGAGTGTGCATTGGGGTTGCCGGTTCTAACTCTTATCCCATTCTCCTATACTGCATCATGCCAGCTTATTTACACATGGAATGTGGTGAAAGTTAGGGCTGACAACCCCAACACACACCCGATGCCTGTTGGTGGGGGGTGGGTGTGGGGTGGGGTGGCAAACTCCCACACCAATTCTTCATTGCCAGTGTGGAACTAATTCCTAACTGATGCATTAAATGGATTTTTTGCCATGAGTATGTGTGTGTGGGTGTGTTGTGTGTATATATATATATATATATATATATATATATATACACACACACATGCAAAACATTATCTTAATGCATCTGTGAGTGTTTTAAAGCCACAAAAGTATAGAAATGTGGTTTTAGGATTTTAAACCCTAACTCCCTGACCTCCCCATTTCCTTGCCGCATGCTCCAAGGCAAAGTTATCAGTTCAGGGCTGTGCCCCCTATGTGCATTATTTGATGTAGAGCAGTATGCAAAGTAGTAGAGTCTTAGTGTGCAGACCCAAATCTGCTGCTTGCTTTGCAAAGGGCCCCACAGGCCCTATGAAAGCTGCAGACCCATGGTGCATGGCCACAGTCCTGTAGCTTGCATTGTGCAGGGCCCTGTGGATCCTAAGCAAAGCAACAGACCCATGGTGCTAGAGGTGTATAGCTTGCTTTGCACAGGACTCTGAAATCCCTACAGGAAACAGTAGATCCATTAGGCATGGCCTCGGATCTGTAGTTTCACCTTGGGTCAGCAGGGTAGGGGAAGGGGTGAGATTTAGGGTTTAAAACTCTAACACTACATTGTCATATTTCTGTGGCTTTATAACCTTAGCCTATGCATTACCACAGCTTTCTGCAATGATTTTCCTTACTTTTTGAAAAAGATGTATAATTACTTACACTTATAGCTTTCTTCATGCAGGGCCGAAGCAGCAGACCCATTGGGTGGGGCTCTAGACCTGTAACTTGCTTCATGAAGGACTCCATGGGCCTTTTATGAAACTGAAGTTCCACCAGGTGTGGCACCAGACCAGAAGTGTGCCTTCAACAAGATCCTGTATGCTCTATACAGAGGTGCAGAGTCATCAGGCATTGCACAGGAGCTGTGGCATGCTTTGTAAAGGGCCCTGCTGTCCCTACACAAAGCAGGAGACCCATTAGGCAGGTCAGGAGTTGCCACCTGTGTGTTAGTGAGGGGGCTGGTATGTAGTCCATTATTAAAATTTGGGCTAAAAAGTTCAAACATTTTAAAATTATGATCTAAAAAACCATGACAACTACATAATGTCCCAGTGTGTAGGGTTTTTCTTTTCTTTTTGATTTCATACTAAGCTCTGTGGGAGGGTTAACAGTGAAGAAGGGATTAACATGAAACAGGATATGTGGAAATTGGAGAAGTGGACTAGTATTTGGCAGGTGACATTCAATACCAAAAAGTCGAGGTGATGCTCATAGGAAGAACAAATCTGGGAACAGTATGCTATATTGATGAGATGCAGGTAGACAACAAGGAAGAAGATAGACTCTAGGTGGTTCCCAGCACTAACTGAAAGCTGGCTGCTCAGTGCAACGGGGTATGCAGGAGCACTAACAGAATACTAACTAACCAAAACCAGAATGGGAAAAAATGCATTAGATGCCCGCAGAATCAAACCTAGGGCTTATGAAATACCCAGCAACCCGATAAGATACCTTATATCAAACTACATGAAGTATGCAGAACAAAAACCTGATTTAGTAATGTCTCAAGACTTGTTATTCTTCCTAGTAGTACACCTAACGTGTACTAGATAAGGACTATACCATCCAAATGGTACAGTAAATGCCACTTATAGTGTCCATGTATGAGCTGGAAGGCCACTTATGCCAGATGTTTTCTACCAGCTATTTTATATTCTGCACCATGTTAACATCTGCAGTTATAATGCACTGTAACCACTGCCTATTTCAGCCACCAGCGCTCAGCTAATCTGCAATCAGTAACACCTGAGTAGGTGTTAAGTGATCATTAGTAGTCATTACCGGGTGCTTAAAATAGGATCAGGCCACACACTTTGCTCTTTCTTATTTCATAGCTACCTTGTAATCACCCTGCAGGCAAGATGTCTGTGTCTAAAGCTGTGTTTTCATGGCAGCAGTGCTCCAGCTTCTGTGCTGCTCCCTTTATGCTGTGCTCCTTGCTCCATTTACACAGCCCACCCTAGCAGCACTGCAGGTCGCTCCAAGGAGGGGAGGTGAATTCACTGGAGGATGAAGGGAAGATGGCCTTTGCAGTGGAGTGAGTGCAGCAAAGTGTTCACACTGCTGTGTAAAGCACTCGCTCCGCCGCTGATCCCCCCAACTGAGTCAGATCAAAAAAAGGATCCAAAGGGGGCTTAAGGGGTGGGGAAGGGGAGAGTGCTTACACTGCTGACTTTGCAGTGCTTCAGCCCATGCGCATGGGTTGATGCACTGCAAAGTCAGCAGCGTAAACAGGGCTTAAGAGAAGTGGTCTTACCTTAGCCCATAAGATCTCCATCCTTGTGGAGATTGGCAAGTTACCTAAGCTTGTTAAAAGTTAAGGAATCTCTGCTGTCTGAATGGCAGTCCAATCAAAATCCAGAGAGAAAGCAGAAAAGGGAAGGCCATACAGTGATGTTGAGGAGGTGCTGTTGTGGTGGTTCATAAATGCCCACAGTCATGAAGCACTAATCTTCCATCCCCTGCTGCTGCAGAAAGCCCTAGCAGCTCACAATAGTCTTTGAGAAACCAGACTTTAAACCAGTTAATGAGGTGGAAACACAGGCACAATATAAGCCCTGTTTACGCTGCCGACTTTGCAGCGCATCAACCCATGTGCATGGGTTGATGCGCTGCAAAGTCAGCATTGTAAACACTCTCCAGAGTGCCTTAAGCCCCCCTCCAATCCTTTTTTTTGATTTGACTCAGTTGGAGGGATCAGCAGTGGAGCGAGCGCTTTACTCAGTGGTATGAAGGCTTTGCTATGCTCACTCTGCTGCAAGGGCTATCTTTCCTTCATCCTCTGGTGAATTCATGGCCCCTCCTTGTAACAGCCTGCCCCACTGTGAGGGTGGGCTGTATAAATGGTGAATTACCAGAGGATCAGGAAGCACAACATGAAGCGAGTGGTGCAGATGCTGGAGCACTGCTGCTGTATAAACATGGCTATAGTCTACAAAAAATCCATGGGGAAAACAAAATGCAGATTTTGAGGGGGCTCTTGCCTGGCCGCAAGATGTGCAGCCTGTTATACTCAAGGGTTAGGCTCCCCATGACATTTTTAACACAGATGAGACTAGTCTCTTCTTTCATTGCATCAGTTATGAGACTCATAATAATTTTAGTGGATTCCCCTCTGTCACTGGTCTCAAGAATATAAAACTGTTTTTTTCTTCACCCCATACATGTATATCATGCAGTCCTTGGATGAAGGTATTATGTGCAGCTTTAAAAGACTCTATGTGAGGCACATGAGGGCATGTATGCTTGAGATCCTGGATTCTGAGCACAAGATAACAGTGGCAACTTGTTTTAAAAAAAATTAAACTTACTCGATGCAGTCCACTTAATGGGTCATGCCTGAGAGTATGTCACCATAGAGACCATTGTGTGATGCTTCAGAAAGAGGGGCTTCATACAAGATGCCACAATCATTGACAGTGATGGCACTGCTTACCCAGATTGCACATAGCCACCACCACCCGGTATGACCCCAGATGAGTTGGAGGACCTGTGCTGTCTGGGAAACACTGAAGAGCAACTGCAGGAGGTAGACAACATACAGGAGGCATTATGGGGGTTGAAAACCGAGCCCAAATAAGAAGAGGAGGGCAGTGCTACTCAGGAGGTGGAAAAAATATCTTTGACTGCCACCAATATCAAAAGAATGCAATTGTGACACTTAAAAGAACCATGGAACAGTGCAGCAATACTCACCCCCAGACTGGAGCTTCCTCACTGTTACTGAAATTAAAAGGGGGATGTTCACTGGAAAACAGAAAACTCAGAGCAAGATAACAGCATTCATGAGGCATGACTAAGGGCACACTCAAGCACATACATTTGTAGCACTGCTTTATGAACCTTTTGATCAAAGAATATTTTTAGCAGCAACAACAAGGGAAGCTAAACCAAAACAACTAATCTCTAGAAGGGCTGTATTGCACTTAACATCACTGTGCTGTATCACAGCACATGCTAACCTATTTTTCCCTTATAGGTTAGTCCTCCTCAATAGCCTGTGTAACCCCCTGTTACCCGGGGTTACTAGAATCCTAGTAAGACCTAGTGGTAGGCAGGGAAGGCAGCTTGTGAAACTCCAGTTTAATGGATTTCACACTGTCTCACTCTGTTCTCCGTCTCAGCTGAGACTGAGGGATGACATCATTTTAGAACTGTCGCAGCTGCATAAGCCACATTGGAATGTTGCAGTTGGAGGTTAGAGTAGAACGTTGGGGAATTTGAAGCCAGTCTGTCTGCAGTCTGAGAGAGAGAGAGAGAGAGAGAGACTGTAGTGCAGCTGAGTGTGTGCAGGCTCTCAGAGATGTAAGCACTGTTTCAGAGCTACTTTTGTTTTTGGTGTGTGTTTCCACCTGAAAAGGAACACAGGAACTGATAATTAAAGTATGGAGACCACTCTCAATGGTTCAGAGACCCATCCCTGAGGGGTTGGGGGGAAGGTGTCTGCCTGTTTTCCAGGGGCAACCCCCCCCAGGTCCAGCTAAGACAAAGAAGCTGCCTGTCTGAGTTGTGCTGAGGCACCAGAGGCTCTGTAAGAGATTCCTTTAGGAGAAAATGCCTGTGGGGCACCTGCAACCAAAGGGTGAGTTCGCTCTGAAAAAGGGCCAAGTGTTTTCACCTGAGACAAAAGGAAACTAAAGGGACTGTTACTGTGGGGTCAGGAAAATGAAGATGCGGGGATTGGACTGCTTAACTCAGTGGGGGGTCTAGAGTAATGGACAAAGCCACTTATAAGTATGTTCAAGGCCAGCACAAAATGGAAAGAAAGAATGTGGGGATTGGACTGCATAACCTGTGTGGGGTCTAGAGCAATGGACAATGCCACTTATTTTTAAATATGTTCAAGTCCAGCACAAATGGGAAGCAAGACAAGTAGACTGAATGTGAAATACATTTAGCAAGAATCTACACAGCCAGGTTCAAAAGGATGAGGTGTTTACAGTCCAGAGAAATGGCCGGGTATGAATTGTGGGAGCGAGAGGTGGGAGACCCCCCCATCAGTAATAACCAAATTCACTTCTACAGATTTGCTCTGAGACACCTTTTGCTTTCCCTCAGGTACTTGGCCAGTGCCTGAGGAAAGTACCCAGACGTGGGATTAAGAGGAGGATTCCCTGATGGAGCCGAGGTGCTCTTAGGTGGTTTAGGGAGCCACCAGAAAATATTTCCATGAAGTATGGAAGGTGTCCAAGTGGCTGGCAAGGGAGCCGAGCCAGGGAAAACCCAGAGCAGTGTACAAGTTCGGGCTGTGTAACCCAAAGCAGTGTACAAGTCCGGGCTGTGTGCCGAGTGTGTTGTAGAGCCTGAGGGCTAAAGTGATGAGGATGTGTTCTGGTCTCCTTTAATCTGCATTACCAGGGGTGTAGACCCGTGGGGGTCCATCTATGCTTTGTTTATTCTGTTTGGATGTGAATAAAAGCCACACTTTAGAATCCCACTTCTGGTATTGGACATTAAAGTTATTGCTTCCTGTGTTCGGAGTTACTTGGGTGCTCCTGTGCAGAGTAACCACACCTAGCCTTTGTGCCGAGTGACCTATTCCTCCCTGAACCCAGCCCACCTGGTATAGCTGTCAGATACAAATGGCATACCGGGTAGAGGTTACATCTGTATACTGATAATGGACAATATGTGATATAACACATTTGTCAATTATAAGCATCATGCACTATACAAATTCAATACTGAGGACATCAACAAAATGGCCACAGTAGTCAAAAACATGGTTGCTTCTGCTAATATCCAAATGTAATGAAACTAATGAATCAGAGTGAATGAACAAGAGCACTTGATTTAAGATCTTACTGACTGCAGGATACCACCTAATGATATCAAGAGGATATCAGGACACAAGCAAATACAAAGTTTGAACACATACACCTGTCTAAATGAAACAAGCATTTGTCAATGCCGAATGTTTGCTTGCTGGCATTAGCAGTGGAAGTGCAGGAGTTAGACAGATGCAGTACAGGAATGGCAGTGAAGTACTGAACTGATGACAACTCCACCCCCACCCTGCAGAGATGGACAGGTATCGGGGTGTGGCTTTGGGTTGTCACCCATGATGGTCACGACATTTCACCTCACCCTACCCTGTGACACTGACAAGTGTCGAGGTGTGCCTTGGAGTGTTTGGGCTTTACATTCACCTCATTCCATAAGGAAACATGCTGAAAGGGGTGCAGTATAGGAGAATGGGGTAAACTCTGGGGCCAAAGGGTCCAAGGCGCATCTTGGTGCCTGTCATTGGCTGTAGGGTGGGGGTGGGGATGGAATGGCATAAGCATTACTGTTGACAATCCCAAGTCACACCCCTGACTCCTGTCAGTCCCTACAGGTTAGGGCGTTATGGTCAAAAACCCTAACATCCTGGGCATTTCTTGGTATTTTTACTCCAAATTTTCAACATGGGCTTTTTATGACCCCACTGCATGAACAGTGACACTATCAGTCCGTTAGCCGAAAGGTGATTTTGCACAGCAACTGTGCCATTTGATGCCAAAGGTGCGAAAACACATTTCAAACAGGATGTAAAAATGACAGCTGTACTGTTCATGAGGAGGTGTAAAAAAATTGCAATGTTGAAAATCTAGAGTGAAAATATAAAAAAACTGATGAAGGCACGGGCGTGCGTAGAAACTACACAACGCACACCCATAACATAATTAGTTTGGGGATTTTTTACAGCAGATTTTCAACACAGGCATTTTGGGACCTCTGCTTATGAACAGTGTCACTGCGATTTTCTTGATGTGTCCCAAACACTGATTTCCCACAGCGACCGCGCTATTCTGCGCCGGAAGTGCAAAAGCACATTTTGGCCAGGGTGTGAAAAATGACAGCTGTACTGTTCATAAGGAGGTGTGGAAAAAATGCCAATGCTGAAAATCTGGACTGAAAATATTACAAATTCGTGAACTTACGAGGTGCGTGGAAACTGCGCGCAGCACTGCACGCTTGTAACACAGTAATTTTATGGACTTTTGTCACCAAATTTTTAACATAGCTGTTTTAAGACCTCTGCTCATGAACAGTGTACTCTGATTTTCTTAATCTGTCCCAAACATTGATTTTGCATACCGGCTGCGCCATTGTGCGCTACATGTGCAAAAACACATTTTGAACTTGTTATGAACAATGACAGCTGTACTGTTCATAAGGAGGTGTGGTAAAATGGCAATGTTGAAAATCTGGAGTGAAAATTTAAAAAATTCTTGAAGTTACAAGTGTGCATAGGAACTGCGCAATGCACGCTCATAAAACAGTCATTTTTGGGGAATTTGTTCACCAAATTTTCAACATAGGATTTTTGTTGACCTACCTCATGAACTGTGACACTGCCTTTTCACTAATTGGTCTCAAAAGGTGGTTCCACACAGTGGCTGCGAAATCACCTTTTGGGACAGAATAACCAGATGACAGTGACTGAATTCATGAGATGGGGTCCCAAGAACCCCATGTTGAAAATTTGGCACAAAAATTTGAAAAATGACTGAGGTGTGACCCAAAATTGAAAAAAAAGAACAACTATTTATGCCATTATACAGCTTACCGGCATTTCTTCAGTTTGCAGTCGGCTTTGAAGAGTGCAGACATGTTCCCAGTCCACCGAAGATCATCACGCCATGTTCCAGAGGTAACTATGGGGTGAGGGGGGGGTGTGGGGAGGTGGAGTGCACAGAGGGTGGGTGCAGGTTGGGAGCAAGAGAGTCAAAGAGGGACCATTTTCCTTTGCTACAGGGTTTTTAAAAAAAGACGAAGTGGGACTTTTGCCATGCTGGGGTGGGATCTCAGCATGGCACCTGGAAATTTATTTGGGGGGGCAGTGGAGCCATTCGGGGATTGGGCACCCCCATTGGCCATACAGTGTGTGGGGGAGCACATGATGATGCCGGAGTTTTGCCATGCTGGGGTGGGCTCCCAGTGTGGCACCTTGAAGTTTGCTTTTTGGGGGGCACTGGAGCCAATGGGGATTAGGCACCCTGTTGGACATACAGTGTGCTTGTCGGAGAAGGAGTGTGCATGTGTTGGGGGGATTGGGCCCCTCAGCACACAGCAACTAGAGTGCTCATGCTGAAGATACAATGGTGTACAACTGAAAGAGAACAACTGTTAAGGTGGTGACGTGTAGGCAATTTGCATACTGCTGATGGCACGGCCGTATGCAAATTGCCTACACATTACCACCGCTGATTGCAACGGTCTTTCTCTTTCAACTGTATGCCACTGCATCTGAACTGCTGTCACAGACAGCTCAGACATTCATTGGTACCCTGCTGCCGCACCTGTAAGAATGATCAGGGCATTGGAAGCGGGGGTGCCACACCTATGAAAATTCCTATGGTGACACTATGTTTCTTGCATATGCGCGTAAGCAAAATAAAAAAGCAACAAAAATATCCTGCCTGCTCAGAGGCCCTACCACCAGCTTCAACACAACCCCCTGCACGCTAAGACATGAGGAGTTTTTCAGCAGGGGTCTGACTTGCTTTCTTACAAGCAATAGTCAGTAAACCACCAATGTCTTATCATTGGACAGTGCTTGTTTCATTGTGTTTTTTCTGCAGCTGAAATGGATTGATGTGTGTGCTGTTTTATTTCTTTATTTATTATCTGCACCTAATCAGTTTTAGCACTGTTGTAAGGTCAGGCCCTTTCCAGGCCGTCTTGTGCTACAGAGATTTCCATGGTCTTCCCCTGTCTTTTATCTTTCTCCACAGGTCGGACAGTATATCGGTGAGAGAGGCCCCCATGGGGAGAGGTGAAGGAAACTCCACGGGGAGCTTTTCAGGAAAGACTGCGGTTTGTTGGAGGCCTTTCATCTGAAGAAATTCCCAGTGTGTGTGAAAAGCGATTTTCAGAGTGAAGGAGAACTGATTGCTATACTGTCGACAAACTGAGGTGGTGGATAACTGAAATGGAGTAGGAGGAAGTGCTGAAACTTTGTGTAAAGGGAAGTATATGGCACTTCTTTTTTTTACTGTATGTGTCAGTAAGGGCAATAGGGCAAGGATTTTGTGCAGAGTTGGTTGTTTGAGTTACCTTCCCCCACTCCTAAAGCACCAGTTTCTTTTCTTTTCGTGCTTTGTGTATTTGAATTTGTATTTTTTTCCTTTTATTTCTAAATTTGTAGCAAGATTTTCAGTGTTAAGTTTAAATTTTGGTGCTTTCCATTTGTCTGGCCCGGCACATGTAACCTTTTTGTTAAAAGGTGCATGTGCAGCGTTATCCATTCGGAGCATTCATTCAGGGCTTATCTATCCATGAGTTGTGTCGTCTTCCTCTTTTTAAGAAGAGATTCTGCAAGCTTATAGTAAGACTAGTACTGGGCTTGTGCTGGGCTTGTGTATTTTGGTGTTCTGATTGTGTACCTATATAAGTCCGGTGTTCATGTCACAGGAAAGAACAGCTTGCCTAAAGGTTTTCTACCACTGCTGATTGCTCTGAACATTGTTTTTATCATGTTTCTGTAAGTGTTTTTACTTCATGTTGATTTTATTTAACATTTGATGTTATTTATCTTAAACATTACAGTTTTAACTGCTGTTTTCTTTTAGGTATGTTTTTGCTAACTGTATTACTTGTAATTTGTCCCCAGCTATTTTCTGTCTTCTATCTGGTGCTGGCTGGATTTAAAAACCTTGCTCAGAATCTGGAACATCATTGAGACTATTAAATTAAAATGTTCCTACAAAACTCAAGTACCAGAAGCTACTCATTACCTACTCATTTCTAAGGGTTACATTGGAATTACAAATTGGGATCCTGAGCTCTGAGAATTTGAACTGCCTTTTAAAGTGACATTAAGGTTTTTTAGCTGACTTTGGTACTGTTTGCACACAGTGGTTCCCTTCTAGTTGAATACAGATTGAACATGGATTCGGAAAAACGTCTTTAATTCACAGTTGTGGAACTGAGAATATCTGCTTCAGAGGTCTCAGGAGGTCCAAAGTATTCCTGTAATTTGATATTGAAACTGCTGACCCATTTTTTTTGCCTGCTAAGGTCTTTCTGGGACCGATATCACTATTTTGAGATTATTTCTGTGTTCGGTTAAAGTTTGTTTTGCCAAATTAGCATGGTTAATGCTAGATTACAGAGGCAGAACAGTAATGATGTGTCTCCTTTGAAAGAATTGCTGATCAGTAGCAAAAAAAGGTGGTGGCAGGCAATCAAAAATTAAGGCACACCTACTGCCACAAGGTAATATGACATCAACTCCTACGCAAAGGCTCCCTCAGCAATTAGATATGTCACAAAGAAAAGATAAGCAGGAAGGAGAAATTAATACTATAATCTATGGTATAGGCAGTTCCATTCTACATCCATTGTTTCCTCTAATGTACAAGTGGTTGGCCAATTTCATACCATTGTAAGTGGTATTGATACAGATAAACACCCACAGCCACTGCATCTCTCCACTAATTTAAACTCCGGTATTTCAGGAAATGTGGCAGGAAACATGAGAAATATGAATAATCATTCTTTGCTATCAGACATGGAAAAATCACCCAAATTATGGAATTCACGAGAAAATGGTCAACAAGAGTCCCTTGATAAAAATGTAGAAAGTGGGGCCAGTTTAATTTGTTTAAGTGATTCCAGTTTTAAAAATCATTTGGAATTAGAAGGAGTGATCCAGGATCTTCAGACAACAATTGAGGGCTTAAAACCAATTGAAGCCAAATCTAATCAGTCTCAAGTTAGATTGTGTGGCAACTGTGGAGCACAACAAGGAGACGACAAGGTCATATTATGACAAAAGACTAAATATAGACCATTATGTTTAGATGATGATATGGGGAACTTGTCAACTGATCCTTACCACACACATTTAGCTATTATGGAACAATTAGTGATAAATAAAAACATTATGGAAGCTCTGAGAGAAGATGTAGCCTATAATAGAGCAAGACTAGATTCTCTCAGTAAAAAGGAACATTTGGAAGGAAGTGAATATTTCTCAGAATTAACACAGCACCAGGCAAGTTTAGAATTGAGACAATACTTTAGCATTGTTGAGTTTTCTGACTCGTCTGTGGCTAATTATAGTCATAAAAACAATAATACTAAGAAAAGAAAGGGAAAAGGAAAAAAAGAGCTAAGGCTGTAAAAAATCAAAGTTTAGAACAATCTTCTAGCAATGAGGTAGAAATAGTTGAAATACAACATATTCTGAGAGAGGAAAGCTGTAAGGAAAGTCTGTCTGAAATAAAAAAATGCAGCAGTAGAGAACTGTTTAGATAATACTGTGGCTGATGGCAATATTCCTTTGACAAATCAATTAGGTAATTCTTGGGATAATTGTGAAAGTGATATAGAAAAACAACATATCCAACCAACTATAAAAAGAGCCAGAACTAATGAGGTAAAAAAAACTGAGTCTGGAGAACCATTTAAAGATTGAGTGAACATGTACCCTCTCATTAGAATATATGGTCCTGCAAACTGGGGACATTTTTACCCATGTAATTATGAAATACAACTCCTGGACTATTTAAATAAAGAGCTAGACACCCATATAGCTGAGGATGATATTATAGAGATTAAGAACATCCCCATACCAGCTGCTACATTGGTTGATATATTATTCATCTCACCTAGGGTGGCTAATTATGTATGGGTAAATAACTGGCTAATTCAAGATGAGGAGGTGATTCTGACCTTCCCTAAAAGGATGCTATTTAACAAAGACATGGAAGGAAATGATGTACAGAATAACTCTATGACATTAAGTCTGTTCAGAATGAGTCCTTTAGCTAATGAGAATGATTTCACACTGACTATTGCTATTATGGATCTTATGACAATTGTTTTGCATATACCTGTAGATGATTTGAGTTCTATTACAGCTAGACGCATCTTTGACAATCACCAATTAAATAGTCAAATTGATCTAGAAGTGACTAATTTGTAGTTGGTGGATTGTATTCTTAGCAGGATAGACAAGCTGGATATCTTGGGATTATATATCATTATTTCAAAAGAAATTACTGTACAAAATCTAGGTGCTAAGGGATCAGAAAGAGGCGCAACGGTATTATCTGACACACTAGGAATTCTGGCTAGATACAATGAGGATTGACTCAGCCTTAATCAGAATATTGATCATAGAGGAGATTTAAGGCAAAAAAGTGCTGTAACCTTCCTTTCCTGGAATATAGCTGGGTGGACTAATAAATTAGATGATAATGATTTTAAGTGATTCTTGCTTGATTATGATGTATTATGTCTACAGGAAACATGGCATACTACTAATGATATAATTGAACTGAATGGTTATGAAGTGTCTCATAGTACAGGTAACAAGGCTAACTAAATTTGGTAGATGTTCAGGGGTGTAATAGCATTTGTGAAAATAGGGATTTTTTAAGAAGTGAAAGTTGGAAAAATCTCCAATAATTTTTTAGTGGTTTATGTTAAAAATGTGTTATAGGAGATTGCAATTATCAATTGTTATGTGCCCCCAAACAATTCTAATTTTTATTCGCCCTCGATCTGGAAAGAACTTGCAGAGGTATTAATAGACATAATGCTGAACTCTCCTATGATGGATATCATGTTTATGGGAGATTTTAATGCAAAATAGGTTCTTACGATGGTTTGGTGGACAATCTGCAATATTTTTATACAGGAGAGTGAGAAAAACCGCTGTTTCGAAATTCCAGAGATAAAAGATTAAGTAAGGCTGGTAAATTACTTATTGATCTATTGAAGGATTTTAACTTGTATCCACTAAATGGAAGGTACCACGGAGATAGGGAGGGTGAATTCACCCATATTTCCACTAGAGGGTCATCTACAGTGGACTATGTTTTCTGGAACAGCTCATTCTCTTACTGGGGTAATTTGAAAATATATATATCTATAAAAGGGGATAGTGATCATTGCCCACTCATATTGGAAATGTTAAACCAAAGTATTGATCATACCAGAAATATTTCAGATACAGTAACATTCACGGAAACAAGAGCTCCAAAAAAAAATTATTTGGAATCAAAACTCACATAATGACATACTGCCTATTTTAATGAGCTATGTTTTGACAAGGGAATTACGGTCCTTGCTGGAAATAGATCATGCCTCTTTGATGTTCAGATTAAACAACTTAAATGAAGAAATTAGATTCAAACTAGAAAAATGTATTAAAGATCGAAGTAGATTAAGTAACAGTACATGGTTCGACAAAGAATGTCAGACAAAGAAAAGCCACATTAGAAGACTATATATGAACTTTAGGAAAGAAGGTTTTATATATATATATATATATATATATATATAAGCAAATAAATAATGAAAAAAAGTAATATAAGAATCTTCTAATGATAAAAAATGCCTATATTAATACTCAATGGCAATTGATGTCACAGGCAGTATCAACTAAAGATTCTAAACTGTTCTGGACCTTGGTAGCGAAGGGTACAGACAAATATAAAGCTGAAATTGATACGTATATATCTGAGGATAAGTGGCAGAAACATTTCTCTGATATTTTTTTGACCCCTCAGCACAGATTGAGATTAATGTGGACCATGGAATTTTTACTACCTTCACCCCTATATCTCTGGATGAGGTTTATTTGGCTATTTACTCTCTGAAAAAACATAAATCAGCCGGACCAGATGGTATGCCCACTGAGGTGTATCTTCTGGATCCTAAACTGTGGGGTATATTACTAACTATTTTTTATAATAAATGTATAACAGCTAGTACATTCCTGAAGTCTTGGAAAGGAGCTAGTCTGCTAACTTGATCCCGATGCATAAAAAGGGAGATCTGTATAATCCAGCTATGTACAGACCGATTAGTCTGTTTGACGTTAATTTAAAAATATTCAGTAGAATACTTCTTGAGAGATTAAAAGCTAAGATAAGTAGAATGGGTGGATTGTCCAATGATCAAGCAGGCTTTAGGTCTAATTATTCTACATGTGATAATATATTTGTACTGAGACACATTATTGAAAGATACGTGGTAATCAGGAAACAGAATGTTTTTGTTGCTTTTATAGATTATTCATCAGTGTTTGATTATATCTCAAGAAGTATACTCTGGACTTTATTAATAGATAGGGGTATCAATTACACACTTGTTTCAGTTATTGTGGAATTATATACAGATACTTGGGCTGCAATAAAACTTGGATATAAAGGACATTTGTCAGCTCCATTCAACATCAATAGAGATGTGAGGCAGGGCTGTGTTTTGGCCCCACTCCTATTCTCCCTGTACTTAGATAATATGTTAACAGAAATCAACACATTAAATACAGACTCACCAAAAATATCTACTGTATGTTCAATTTTAGCCTATGCAGATGACATTATGTTGATGTCACTGACAAAAAAGGCCTACAGAATAAACTGAATTACATACAACAGGGGTCTGCTGAAATACAATTAAAAATGTATTTAAATAAGACAAAAATAGTTATTTAGACAATAAAAAACATACAGATGGCACTTGGCTCCTGGGTAAGAAGAAAATAGAGGTAGTTTAAAAATATCTTTACCTAGGAATTATGTTTCAAGGTAACATTCGATGGACTGCTCATGAGGAGTTTATCTCCGAAAAACTGAAGAATACTTTAGCAGGGTTGGTAAGGTTTAATATGAGGTTCGGGAGAATGACTGTTAAACCTCTTATTGAGGTCACCAAAGCAAAGCTTGAAGCAAAGATATTATATGGGGCCGAAGTATGGCACATTGAAAAAATAAATACAGTCATGTCTCCAGTATTTAAGTTACTTCACAATATTTTGAAATTGGGCCATTCTTGCCCAGAAGCTTATATAAGATCTGAACTTGGTTTCTCAAATATCAAAGCAGACATAGAAACTAGGAAGGTTAATTACTGGCTGAGATTAACAAAATTAACAGTGAATACATTGGCTAAGCAATGTTTTAAAGAAAAGGAAGACTGGTCTAAAGTTGGGTATAAAGACGGACTAAGATACACAACACTTGAGTCCTATTGGAAAAAGTATAAACTTGAGAACCTAAAAAAAAACTGTAGATAAAGATATCACACTAAGTTCCAAATATAAAAAATATGTAACTAATAAAATAAATAATTTCTGGAACTGTCAAGATT
The DNA here is from genome assembly GCA_016271365.2 of Neoceratodus forsteri. NCBI lineage: Eukaryota > Metazoa > Chordata > Ceratodontiformes > Ceratodontidae > Neoceratodus > Neoceratodus forsteri. The sequence goes on along the minus strand of CM057450.1, from coordinate 1,466,424,889 downwards.
TACAATTAATATCTAAATTGACATATTCAAAATTGTTTGCTCAAAACAATCCTTCCTTTGGATTCAAATCATATTTGGAAATTCTATCAGATCCCAAATTAAGGTCCCTGTTCTCTAACTATAAATCTGAACAATTTTCTAGTAATGTTCTTCTATATAGATATGGAAAGGAGGGTATCATATCAGGAAAATGTGATTGTACTCAAGGTGGCATTGAAGATCTGGAGCCCGTATTGTGGTATTGCACTTAGTAGGACATGCCTAGAGTATATTGGCTATCACATTTATAAATAATATATATATGATAGCTAAAGCTATATTGACTAATATATTGTTAAACACTGAAGGTACTGTACATGAACTATTATAAGAATTGCAAAATATTTCTCTGCTATAAATAGGATTAAGAACAAAGTCAAAATTGTATAGTAATTAAGTGTGCAATATCTGAGTACTATTGCAAAAGAAGTACTATCTGATTGGATGTTTTTATACTTTTATGATTGTGTAAATATGAAAACTTGTTAGTGTAATAATTTATGATGTCTAGGGATTGTGAATGATAAATGATATATTTCTGATTGTAACAGCTTTTTTAGCTAAACAATAAAATATTGATTGACAGACCCCCAAAACAGCAGTAAAATAAAACCATATCCCAGAAACAACTAATTCTGAAGTCATGTTTGGATCCTGCTTGGGCAACCCCATCTTCACTGCTTCTAAAATAGCTGTCAGCATTACTCAAGGTAAGCCCTCCATCCAAACTCACTTTACACTGCTCACTCTAGTCCCCCCCAAAAAAAATCCACCTTGTGGTGTACTCGTCCCCCCACACAAAAAAACAAATAGACATTTTTTTCTCTCTTTCACTTACACAGGAAACCACTTGCAAAATGGGTCACCTGGTAAAGGTGATTGTGTTGATCGGTATCCATGGCACTCCAGACATTACATAATGGGTGTTAGCCCACCTAATAGGCTACAGATGCACATGTGACCTAGTACCAAACTTCACTGCATACCTTGGTTCCAGGAGTCCCTGCCCTCCAGTTTGATTGTTTTCCAAAGGTGAAGCAAGGTTAGTCAATAAAACAATATATGCTATGCTCTATGTACCATATTGAAAATGATGACAGACAAGGCAAGTCAGTAGTACCTTAAGGGTTTATTTCCTATTGTTTTACAATGCTAATTCTCAGACATGGTTATGAATGTCCCCCTTCATCAACATCATATGTCCCTTTAGTTCTCTTACTTCGATGTCTTTAGTTATTTCCCATCTCAGTATGCCATCCTAATTTCCACAAGTTTCAGTTCGGTGTTCATTCCCATTTTTATCTCTCCGAGTGCTCTGATGGGAGGGCCCTGGAGTGCCATGGATACTGACCAAAACAATCACCTTTACCAGGTGAGTAAACACCCATTGTGTTGGTCGTGTATCCATGGCACTCCAGACACCATATAATGGGTACTTAATCAGCAGTGTTATTCCCATCAGGGTGGGTCAGAGCAACTAAGAGTGGACATGTAAGTTTGCTGCTGAGAGGACCTTGGTGACAAAAAAGGCCTTCTGCTTATATAGGGTCTCGAATCTGTAATGTCTGGCAAAGGTATGGATGGACATCCAGGTTGCTGCCTGGCAAATGTCCTTGGAAGATGCATTGGCTCTTTCTGCCCAGGAAGTAGCTACAGTCTTGGTTGAGTGAGCCTTGATACCCTCTGGTGGAGTGATATCCTTGAGCCTATATGCCTCCTAAATTGCCTTCTTTAGCCAGCTTGCAATCGTTGTCTTTGAGGCCGCCAAGCCCTTTTACATCCCTTTGTAATGATGAATAGTCTTTCAGTTCTTCTAAGCGTTTGGGTCCTGGTGATGTAGGTGGCTAGTGTGGCTCATACGTCGAGGTGATGTGGGATCGGGTTAGCCCCCGGTTCCTCTAGCTCATACATGTTAGGGAATTCTAGCATCTGATTCATGTGAAATTGAGAGGCTACTTTTGGTATAAAAGTGAGGACTGTTTTTAAAGATACTTCCTCAAGGGTAAATATTGTATAGGGTTCGTTACATGACAAAGCCCCAAGCTCCCCTACCCTGCGAGCTGAGCAAATAGCTACAAGGAAGTAGGTTTTCATTCCCATCTAGTACAACTGGTTGTCCTGTATTGGCTCAAATGGGGGCAATGCCAGGACATCTAGCACTAGTGTGAGGTTCCAAGGTGACACAGATGGTCGGGTTCGAGGCGTCATCACCTCAACAGCTCTCATGAACTTAACAGTGTCTGGATGGGACGCTGGGCTGTGTGTGCCCACCGGTTCTAATGCTGCCCCTATAGCTGAGAGTTGAACTCTGAGAGAGGAGTGGGATAGCTCTTTTTCCATGCCCTCTTTGAGGAACAGCAGTATCGTTGACATGTCTGCTGTGCTGGGGTCCCTGTTCTTATTGCGGCACTATGTGTAAAAAATGTTCCACTGTCAGTCATATGTGGACATGGTGGAGGACCTTCTAGACTGTAGTATGGTGGATATGACTGTATTGTGATATCCCGCCTTTAACAGTCTCTGCTCCTCAGGAGCCAGGCTGACAAGTGGAAGGATGCCGGAGTCAGGTGGGTCATTGGGCCCTACATCAGGAGGTCCAATCTGCAGGGTAGTGTCCACCAGTCCAGTGTCATGGCCATCACCATAGCGAACCATGCTCTCTGTGGCCAGTATGGTGCCACTAGAATGATGATCCTCTGGGACTGTCTGATTTTGACTAGTACCTGGGGGATTAGTGGGATTGGTGGAAAGACGTACGCCCTGTTTCAGGTCCAGTTCTGTGACAGGGCATCGACCCTGCTGGCTTGTCTTTCCCGGTACCTTGAGAAGTATTCCTTCACCTGGTGATTCGTCTCTGTGGCCATTTGGTCCATGGTGATGGTTCCCCACCTGTCCTGAATCATCTGGAATACTTATGGGTGCAGCTGCCACTCCCCGGGTTATACCCATTCTCGACTTAACCAGTCTGCTCTGACATGTAGCTTGCCTGCCAGGTGGATGGCCCTGATGTGTTTTAAATGGACTTGTGCCCAGGAAAACACCTTGGATACCTCAGACAGCATGGCCCGACTTCTCGTGCCCCCTTGTTTGGACAAGCAGGCCATGGTGACCTGATTGTCTGACCATATTAGGGCATTGCGTCCTTGTATGGTTTCTTTAAAGACTTTGAGTGCAAGGAACACTGCCCTCATCTCGAGGACATTGATGGAGTGCCTGGCTGCAGAAGGTGTCCATAGGCCCTGTACCAACTGGGAGTCTAGACATGCTTCCCACCCCGTGAGGCTGGCATCCGTCTCTATTGTGACCTCATAGGTCAATTCGAGTGGTGCCCTCTGCTGTAAGTTGTGCTTGCTCATCCACCAGGAGAGAGAATGTCTTATCTCCTGTGGTAGGGCCACCTTGACTCCTAGATTTCCTTCGGATGGTGAGCCCTGGATCAAGAGGTAGGTTTGCAGTGGCCTCACATTCCACTTGGCCAATGGGACCAGGTCTATGCATGATGCCATACACCCTAGTACCTGTGCTATTTGTCCAATCATGGGTCATTGGCCTGCTTTTAGTGCACTGGCTAGGCCCACCATGTTGTCTATCTGCTTCCTTGACGGTCTTGCCATACCTGTGGTCATGTTTATTTCTGCCCCTAGGTGTTCCAGCTGTTGTGCTGGTACCAGAGAGCTCTTGCTGTGGTTTACTACCCAGCCGTGCTCTTTCAGGGTTTGCAGTGCTAGTAGGGTGTTTCTCTGTGCCTGGCTTTCGGATCTGGCCTGTATCAGCCAGTCATCCAGGTAGGGAATGATATCCACCCCTCTCTCTCTGTCTCTGAGGTGGGCTGCCAGAATGATGGACACCTTTGTGAAGGTTCTTGGAGCAGAGGCTAGCCCAAAAGGTAGTGCCTGGTACTGGAAATGTTGACCTAGGATGTGGAAGTGCAGGTATCTTTGGTAGCTTGGTCAAACGGGAATATGAAGGTAGGTATCCTTCAGGTCGATCGTGGTTAGAAAATCCCCGACTCTGACACTTTTGATGGTTGAACGGAGGGTCTCCATTTTGAATTTCTGGATACACACAAACATGTTCAGGTACTTCAGGTCCAGGATGGGACAGAGTTCTCCTGTCTTTTGGGGGTACCATGAAGAATATTGAGTAGATCCCTTTTCCCTGTTCTGCTATGGGAACAGTCTGAATGGCCTTGTTCTGAACTAGGTCCAGCAGAATCTGCTGTACTTGGTGAGCAGATGCCCTTCTCCTGGAGATAGGGGATTGCACAAAGCGGTCTTGGTGCGGCCGCTGTGAGAATTCTATAGCATATCCTTTGGAGACCACCTTGAGGACCCATTTGTCTTTGGTAGTGTCCTCCCACCAGTCCAGGAACAGTGAGAGTCTCCTCCCCACCGGGGGAAGGTACCACTGTTCCACCTGAGCGAGCGTTGTTGGATTTAAGTTCTGGTCGTAACTGTGTTTTACCTCTGCCTCCTCTGCCTCTGAACTTGTTTCTTCCTATGAATGAGGAGAACGAGGAGGAAGAATCATTAGCGTTGAAGGAACCTCGATTGGTGTTACCATTTTGGTACCCTCTACCATGAAAGAAACTGGGCTGGCCATGGTTTGGCCTCTGTCCTTGGTGGAACTTATTGTTTCCCCGAAACCGGCATCTGCCTGATGGGAGGTACATGGACCTGCTGTTGTTCTACCCCAGGTCTTTACCTTCCTCTTTTTGTTTCAGGTATTCTTGAAGACCTTTTCCAAATACATGTTTCCCTTTTAGGGGGAGGTTTTGCAAGAGGCTTTTAGATTCATTATCCACCTCCCACAATTTCAACCATAATGCCCTCCTAGCTCTATTAGTGCTGATGCTCTGGCCTCAAGCTTGAGTGTATCTACTGCCATATCCCTCAAGTACTTTACATTCTAACAACTCTGCATCCCTTGACTTGGGATCTGCCCTGTCCAATAGTTCCTCCAGCCATCTGATTTGTGCCCGGGCCACATAGACTGCTGTGGTGGCCGCTCTTGCTGCTATGCCAGTGATCTCAAACATTTTATTCAACATATCCTCTACCTTCTTGTCAGTTGGGTCTTTCAAGGATATGATTCTGCATGGCAAGACGGTTTTCTTACAGAGGGCAGCAATCTGTGGATCTACTGTAGGGGCCACACATCAGACGAGCACTCTGTCCTCTGTTGTCAATTGCTGGGCACACTGGGAAGGTTTCTTTAGACTTGGGTCTCTGATAAATCACTGGGTCGAGCTTGGATTCAGGTTTAGCAGCCTCCTCGAACCCCATCGTAACCTTTATGGCCTTCATGATCCCTGGAATGAGGTCAAACGAACAGAGTTTTGAGGTGAGCAAAGGAATGGACTGGGAGGTGTCCATCTCGTCCTAATCCGAGACCGCGTCCTCATCATCATGGGGTTCCTCGTCTCCTTATCCATTGTCTGACTGGGGTGGGGTGGGTTCCAGGGGCACAGAGTTCTTGTCATTGTGATCACCGGGTGGAGCAATGGGCTCTGGCCTTGGGCTTGATGCTGGAACCATGTAATGTGCTAATGCCTCCAGCTTTTCCATGACTGGTAACATGATGGTCTGTTGACTTTCTATCATGGCTGCTGTGGCCTATTGATTTTGGATGAGGAGGGCCCCCGAGTTGACCCATGTGGTTCCACTGGTTCCCTGGTTGCTGTGATCCAGTGACGGTGATTGTTCCATAGAAAGATCGTCATCATTGCGTTGGTAGGCCAGGCACCGAGGGCCTGAATTGTGGGGCAGAAGGGTGGCACTGCATGTGGTGCACTTCTTGTTGTTGCCATCTGAAAAACATAATGTGCATAAGGAGATGATTAGAGATTGTACACGATGAGTGACCAGATGGGTGAGACCAGTAGAAGCACCTACTGGAAACTCAGGACTTATGCTCTAGAAGGTAATAAAATCATACATCATGTAACATATATATATATATTAATTGCTTAGGGGATGCGGCACGATCTCCTTCTCAACCCGCTTGTTAGGTGGTCTAAAGGGTGGAAGTACTTTCAGCAGCTAGATTCCCCTGAAATAACTGTACTGCTGCTGGGTGGAGTGTTCGGTCCACTGGGGCATGGGCCTGAAGCTAAAATCTTAAAATCATTACCAATATTATCATTACAATTACTTCTGTCTTTATGAAAAATGCCGTGCGATACAGTAAAGCTGCACCACCTTCCAATCCACTGTGGGATCATAGGCTAGGCCAGTTAGTAGGCCTGGGGATCACAAGATGGCAGTCCTTCAGCCATGAACACAAAATGGTGGCTCCTGCTGTTAGGGCACAAAATGATGAATCTTCCCACTATAAGCCAAAATGGCCACTGTAGCTCCTTTGTTCACTCAGCCATGTGGTCTGGCTTGGGGTGGCAGGGTTGTCCAGAGGCCTGTGATCATGTCCCTGCATGCACTGGAGCCTGGAATAAATGCTCCTAGTGTTGCCCAGCTCTGAGACTTTGCTAGTCAAGTTTCCTCTTTTTCTATCCCCAAGGGCATGGGGGATAAAGGCCTAGTCCTGCTGCACTTGTTAGGGAAGCAGAATGGCCTAAAGAGCATCCTAACCTGCCCCTTCTGCTCTGTTTGGCCAGTGAATCGAGTGGAGGAGATGTAACAGGATTGGCGGTTAAGCATATTCCCTAACCCTTCCCCAGTCCTGTGCACTGATGTGACTGCCAAAGGGGCTGGCTGCAGGGAGAAACCTTGGCACAAATCTGCCTTAGGACCCAGGATGCCAGTGTGGGGGCCGCAGCTCTAAGCATGACTCAGTGTGGAACTTGAGTGGTGTTGCAATTTCATCTAGGTGGCCCCACTGATGCCACTCACTGAGCATGAGTTTCAAAACACAATCAGACGCCTGCATCTTACTCATGGCTGAGCATGCTGCTTACCCTGTTCAAGACACCACAGCGCTACTTCGAAAACCAACACTACAAACAAAGCACACTTTCTTCAAATACCTGAGACCAATTCAAAGCATTACTCAGAAAAAAGCAGTGCCATAGTTCTAGCGACTTAGGATCTTCTTTTTCTTTTCTTGAAAAAACAAAGTGATTCACTAAGATAAACAGGGCTCTAGTGATCCAGGTCACTTCTTTACAGCTAACAGTTCATGATAATACCAAGATAATCTTCCTTAAACAACAAATGCTGACCAAAGCCTTTGCACCAACAAACGAAGCAGATTGTCTGCTCTTAACAGAAAATAACCTGGCCAGTCTCTGGTATATAAATGGCCAGCCCATGCTTAGGTTCTTCATCCTAGACTATTTCTATCTTTTAGACAAAACGTTTAGTGATAAATACATTCAGGACTAGCCTTTTTCCAAATATACCGTGCTCTCTCTGTTACAAGGTAACTTGTAGCTTTTAGAAGGATATAAATAAGCAGCTTTTTGTCTTACCTTGTTAATAAAATTCTGGGCAGGGATCCCTGTGTGCTAGCCTTTCAGATGCACAAGAGAACTGGAGGGCAGGGACTCCCGGGACCAAGGTATGCAGTGAAATTTGATACTAGGTCACATGTCCATCTGTACCTATCAGGTGGGCTAAAACCCATTATGCAATGTCTGGAGTGGCATGGCTATATGACCAACACAACCAAAAATGAATGCACATCCAGGTCATAACTAGCAACTCTGATACTGACTAAAAGGTGAATATCACAAGTACTGAAAATTAAAAAACTTACACACAAGCTATATATTGTGTGTTGTAATAAGTATGTTCTTTTCTCTGAGTGCCACATGTAAATTTAGCAGATAACCACCATATTTCAATTACTTTTATCTCCACTAGGGACCCAGCAGAAAGCATGACTAACCAAACCATTCACCTTGCAGCAATCGATAACTTATCATAACCTGCCATCTCTTACCCTTCTCCAACAGCTCTCCAGTCCACAACCTAGAAGGAAAAACCCCTACTAATGCCAGCAAAGATAACACTGACTTTATTTCCAATTGTACACTAAAATGTGACCCAGTCTGTTTCCTGTAAGCATGGAAACTATCCATCAATGTCCTCAACATTTCTGAGACCTGCAAAAAATGCCTGCTAAAATAAATTACTTTTCTATCAAAACACTAACATAATTCTCTTTTTTCAAACATATGGGTCCTCAGTACTGACGCTTGAAACAAAGAAAACATTTTTTTGCTGTTATCAGATGTTCAGAACTTGTGCCCCCACCCCCTCAAAAAAAAAGCACTACAACCAATCTGAACCAAACTTTTACAGTGTTTCTCTTTCATCATTAATTCTATAGTTGATTGATATTACAGTGTCAGTGGCTCAGCAGGTTGCACACTCACCTCTGAGGCTGGGAGATCAGAAGGTTGTGGGTTCTATCCCCACACCAGGCACTTGGGTTAAATCCCAATACTGACACTGTAGTGCAGCAAGAGGGGGGTGCTACACTCTTGAATTGCCATCGTTCAGATGAGTTGTTAAACCGAGGACTCATCTGCCTGTTCTAGTGGTAGTTCAGGTGGATGTTAAACATCCCATGACACTTCTTGAAAAGACTAGGGGAATTTTTATTTAAGGCTTAAAGAACAAAATATATACAAAACAGTATTACATCATACAAACTCGTAAGGAAAAAAATCTAAAACAAAACAAAGTATTTCATCATAGAGTAACCCCAAACATAAAGGGAAAAAAAACCATTTGTAACCAAAACCCTACCCCTTCCCCACTAAAAGAGTAGGGGCATTTCCATTAAAAAAAAATAACAAATACTGATTGGTAGACAATGAAGCTCGCTCACTCAGTATATAATGTAAAAAGAATATTTTTATTTTATTTCTTCTTATTCTTGTTATATTTTGTATGTTTTTCTTTTCATTCAAAAAATAAAGACACTGTGCAGTGCACCATATCAATTCAAATGTTTCAAGCAACAGCTCTTCATCAGTGAAGTACACTGCATCTGTACCAAAACATTTCCATTTAAACCATAAAGAACAAAATATAGACAAAACAGTATTGTATCATACAAAATCATGATCAAAAACAGAAACAGAAATAATCACTTCATCATACAGTAACCCCGAACTGAAAAAAAAGTTAAGTAACCAAACCCTACCCCCCTACCCCCACTGAAAGAGTAGGAGAAGGTTTGTATAAATCATAAAGGATAAAAACTAAACCCCTGCATTGCATCATACTTACAGAGAATATTGGAAGATTTGGGAACTTCTATAATAGAGGATGAAACATATCCAAAATAATCAGTAAAAAAAACAACTCAAACGAGTACAAACAGTATGACCCCATATGCTCTGTAACCATGAAATAAATCACAAAGGGAAATCCCAAAGAAAAAAAGGGGAAAAAAAAAACTTGCCTATAGGGCATAAAACCTAAAAAAAGGACAAATAAATACTACTCCTGGTTCAACCTCCTGGTTCACCAAATAGGATGCTGGGATGTATAGGCAGGGGCATCACCAGCAGGAAAAGGGAGGTCATAATTCCGCTATACAAGACACTAGTGAGGCTCCACCTGGAGTACAGTGTACAGTTCTGGAGACCATACCTACGTAAGGACATAGACAGGGTAGAGAAGGTTCAGAGGAGGGCAACAAAGATGGTGCATGGATTGCATCACAAGTCCTATGAAGACAGGTTGAAGGAACTGAACATGTACTCCCTGGAGAAGGAGGAGAGAGGATATGATAGAGACATACAAGTATCTTACAGGGAGGAAAGGGTGCAGGAAAACATTATTTTAAGCGAAAAGATGTTCCAGGACTAGAGGGCATGGGATGAAGTTGGAGGAGGGGACGATTCAGAGGAAATATGAGAAAGAATTCTTCACAGAACGGATGGTGGACAAGTGGAACACCCTGCCAGAGGAAGTGGTGGGGGCTGAAACAATCACGGATTTAAGAATGCATGGATAGACATAAAGGAATTCTGGAGGTCAGAGGTAAGGGGCAACAGACTTCTAGGAAAACAAACTGAACTTACAAGCTCAAATGGGCAGACTGGGTGGGCCATAGGCCCTTATCTGCCGACACTGTCTATGTATCTATGTATCTATGTAACCTATCCCGGTTGATCCCTCCAGGTAAATCAGAGAACCAGGGTAATGAGATCAAAAAAAAGGGGGGAAAAATAACAATAAAAAGCATAAGCTGCATACAATTTTCATGGTATATGCTGCCAATACCATTCCCATATGCCTCTTTTTAGTGAATTAAATTCATGTTCTCTCAGTTTGGACATTTCTTGAGAGACCGAGCCAAACAGATCAGTGACTGTTAATGTTTGTTGTTGAAAAATAAACCTGCAACACACCTGCCAAATCCAATACAACAAGAAGGCTGAAATCACATTGAGTATACTGACGTTATATCACACCCACTGAGTCAAGAAAATCCCGTAATAGAGCTGCTCACCAGTCAGAGATCTGAATGGATGCCATATCCAGTGTGACCCCCAAACTTTCCAAAAATCTTGTATAAAGGGACAATCAAAATACAAATGTTCCATCATTTCTATTTGCATAATACAAGTGGGCCACAAACAAAACCTATCTGCCAAAGCCTTATGTTTATGATTTCCACGAGTATTTATTTTACCATGCACCCCCAACCAAATGATATCCCACGTATGTGCTGGAATTCTTTTGTCTAGCAAACATGCCTTAATCAAGTTACTATTTTGTCTCTTAGTTGTTGGAAATGGCTGATCAAAAAAGCAAAGTAAAATAATCTTAATTTCTGTCCTTGTCTCCCATCTTCAGGATAGGAGTTCCTCATGCCATTGGTTGAGGCTTTTCTCCTTGCACCTTCCCCTGTACTCTGCATTCCCTTTATCCCCCGTCCGGTTCATTTCCTTCATTCCCTGTCCACCCCCCCCCCATTTTGTTTCTCCCTTTGTATCTTTATTAGTCTTCTGGTCCCCCCACCCCTCTATCCCAACCTTTCTCTGCTGGCCAAGCTGTTACTCAGTCCACTATAGTCTATCCAGTATCTAACTATGCTTATTTTTACCGTGCACAGATATTGTATGCATGTATATGTTGTCTATATTTTTAACTATTGCCTTGAACTGTACAAGTTCTTATGGGCTCTTGTTTTTGGTTGCCCTGTATTCAGTATATGTACCTATTTGCACTGACTGTATATAAATGTACTGCCTTGTGTTATTATGTGTGTCGTGTTGCACCTCGGTCCATCTTGTAAATCAGCATTGCTCAATGATGATCGCCTGGCTAAATAAAGATTTGCTCGATTGATTGATTGATAATTTCAGAATATAATACTTTCCTGGACAAAAGGGTTACAGTTTGAGATGATCTTACCACTTTTTCCAATAGTCAAAAATAATCATCCAGTTTGGTGTGAGAGTACATTTCTGCTTATTTTTGTGCAAAAAAGAATGTGTACGCCATTCAACCAAAATATGCTGTAGTTCATCAAGCACATACCCTCCCCAAATCTTCGGGGTTCTTAGAAGCAGAGGTTTTAAATTTGTAAAAATAAACAGACAGAAAAAAAAAACTGGGTGAATAATTCGTACTCCACCTCGAGAAATATCCAAAGAAAGAAAATAAAATTTTACAGGGTTCAGTCGACTTTCCCAGACGCCAGAAAAAAAATATGCCAGCACAGTTGTTTCAAAATATTTGGGTAGTGAAAAAATATGACTAACAAAGAAATAGCGTTAACAGAAAAGATTTATTCAAAAAATATGTTTCTGTTTACCCATCTTCCATCCATTCCATCTGCAAATACGGTCCCTCCCTTTATTAATATATAATTCCCAATTATAACCTGCTAATCAACCTCCCCCCAATAAATCCCTAAAATTTTATTGTAAGACACTGAGACAGGAATCCCATGAATCAAAACATCTCCCCTCATAGTTTCTGAAAGCCTGAGACACACACTTTTCTGAGCATAAATTCAAGCCCCAACTACATTCAATAAGGATTTTAACACATCATAACCCAACTTACCAGTTTCCGGGTCTGGAAAAAAAAAACCACAAAGATCATCCACATATATAATTGTTTACATAGAAACATAGAATTTGACGGCAGATAAGGACCGCTTGGCCCACCCAGTCTGCTCATTTCCCTACCTAATGGATAAGCTGTAGATCCTAGTTAACCAGTAGCCTACTTCTTTCTACCCCCAACCCCTAGAATTGCCTTATGGCTGTCCCATGCATGCTTGAATTCAGTCACTGTTTTTGACTCCACAACCTCCTCCGGAAGGCCATTCCATGCATCCAGAACCCTCTCTGTGAAAAAATACTTCCTTACATTACCTCTGAGCCACCCTCCCATCTTCAAATTGTGCCCCCTTGTTCTTGCACACCTCTTTTTTTGAAAGATGCTACCCTCTTGGACTTTGTTGATTCCCTTGAGGTACTTGAACATTTCTATCATGTCCCCCCTCTCCCTCCTTTCCTCGAGGCTATACATATTAAGCTCCTTTAGTCTCTCTTCATATGTCTTCTGGTGCAGACCCTGCACCATTTTAGTTGTCCTCCTCTGGACAGCTTCCATCTTGTCTATGTCCTTGTGGAGATTGGGTCTCCAGAACTGCACACAGTACTCCAGATGGGGTCTCACCAGCTGTCTGTACAAGTCTCCAGTTCCTTTCCTCTGAATACCCGATAACAAAGGAGAGCTATATATAACCCTGACAATAGGATCCAATGCCAAGACATACAGAATAGGACTCAGGGGACAACCTTGACTCACCCCATACCCAATATTGCATCTATGACTGACCCACCCATTTACAAAAGGAGTAACATAGGCCAAAGCATAACATACTTGTAACCAATTTACAAAAATGGAAGGAATACCAAATGCAGTTAAAGTAAGTCATAAAAAAATCATGTGATAAAAAATCAAAAGCCTTCGTCTGATCCACACTCAAAACATACCCTTCAGAGTTATTCCCAAAAAGTTCTCTAAGCAAAATAAGAGCATCCTGCACCGATCTGCCCAGAACTGAGCAGTATTGAGATGGGTGAAGCAAACCAACCAATATTTGTTGCAGCCGATTGCAAAGTAATTTAGCCAAAATTTTGAAATCCAAATTTAATGAAGTAACAGGTCTCCAATTATTAAATATTAGACTCATCACATTTTTTCGACAGGAAAATCATTAAACAATGATACATGGATTCTGGAATTCTGTCTTCCTGTAAAATAGCATTATAGAGCAGTAACAACTCCAGAGCTATTGTCGCCCAGAGAACTTTGTAAAGTTCACTGGGGAGACCACCAGGGCCAGGAGCTGTGTTATCTTTTAAATTTAAAATTACTACTTCCAGCTCCTATCTAGTAAAATCTGAGATCAAATCTTCTGCTGTATTCATGTCTAAAGTGGGAAAGGCTGCTGCCTCAATTAACTTTGACATCATTTCAGTATCACCAGAAAAGGGGGTAAACTGGTTTATTATGAAATGTTCCAAAATGTTCAAAATCCTCAGATTACCCATTACAAGCTGACCAGATCCATCTCTAAACCCTTTCATATGTTTGGTCTGCGTTCTATGTTTGCAATCTTCGTACGGGTTGGTTTTTTCCCTCTTTCCCCGTGTCCCAAACCATTGCTCCATTTCAAGATATTTCTGCCTATTATATTGTAGTGTAGTGAGACTTCATTTTAGTTCAGAAATCTCCATGTCAAAAGACCCCTTACCGTCCACTACTAGAGAGCTCAATCTCTGCAATTCACCCCTCTTTCTCAAATGCTCCGGATTTTTTTGTGGGCCAAAAATCTAGAATGCTGTTTAAAAAAAATCACAAAGGCACTGTTTGGTATCAATCCACCAGTCAACAACAGAATCACAGAGAAACAAAACTGATGCCCTAACCTCAAGAATATCATGTACTAACTGTAATATAACACCTTCCTGCAACAAACTGGCTTTAGGTCTCCGTACCCCTTTACCTTGTAAGGCTGACGGATGGGGACCCATTTTCAGCCCAATCAACCAATGGTCCAAAGTTTCAACAGGGAGGACCCGTGAGGTAACTATTGGCAGACAATTTGAAATAAACCAAAAATCTATTCTGTTACCAGTTGTGCCCCTAAAAAAGTAGGCCTCACATTCTCTGCCAATGCATCCTTCAAGGATGCCTGACGTAAAACAGACTTCAATTTACTGTGTCACAATAAATTTTAGTTAATGCTTTCCTAGGTGTTAGAGTGGTGTTAAAATCTACCCCCAAAACACTAAATGGCTAGTGCACTAAAAGGGGAGTATTTTCTGGAATAATGCAACTTGCAGAGCTTTTAGCCATGGGGCATAAATGTTAATCACTCTGCAATACACATCCTGTACTATTGTATCTAGCAAAACAGCTCTTCCTGGTTCGATGTTTACTAGCTTCCGGACTAGAATATCCAGTGTGGTGAAACAAAAACCCAACCCAGAACATAATTCAGTCCCCACAGACCACAAAGATGTTCCCACAAGCCAGTTCTTGTGAGGCTGCATGCACCTTATCATCCATATGCAGTTTTGTGTCTTGCAAGAGAAAAATGTCATATGATAAAGATTACAATACCGTGTAAGTGGCTTTTCTCTTGTAATCCGACCGAATGCTATTTGCATTTAGACTGGCTAAATGTAACATAGAAGTATGTGTCACTAGAGTTATAGGTGAGGGTTCAAGAAGTCTTCGTCTTCTTGTTAGTGGTTAAAGTTCTTTTCGTTACCATAGTGGTATGTTGCAACAGTTCCGACCCTCTTTTTTCCAAAGGGGGGTCACTATGGGTAGATGGAATGGAAACATCTGAGTCTGCCTCATCCATTATAGCCCCCCAACTCTGCAAGGGCTCATACTGATTTGAGATCACCACCTCAGAGTGATACTGGGATTGAACTGCCCTTTTCAGTTGTGTCCTTCTCTTTGGAACAAGTTGAAAGCCACTAAGATCACCTGTGGACATAGTAGGTTCTACTGCCACCTTGGATACCATAGGATCTGCTGGAGGGGAGGCATCCTCCACCCACTGTAGAAGAGGAATCTTGAAATCACCCTTCTTTTGTCACTGCACTACTCACACAGGCATTTTTGTGAGGTTCTCTGTATACCGGGGGTGAGGACTTGGGGGGGGGGGGTAGCAGCAGAAGAAGGCCTAGACGGACATGCAGATTGAGCTTTGGCCTGCTGTTTTTTTGCAGATTTATTAACATAAAAATCGTGTTCTACATAGTCAGAGTTATTGTGAGCCACCCAGGGACATGTAAAAACATGATCCTCTGAGCCACACAAATTGCAAGAAGGGGGAACTGTACAAGTGGTGGCTGAATACCCTATAATACCACAAACAGAGCATTTCATTTGGTCACAATCTGAGTTTAGGTGCTTTGTAGAGCCACACCTATAACAGAATCGGGGCTTTGCAGGATAGAAGAAAATGTCCCTGTCCCTGCCCAAATAAAAGCAATTGGGTAGGTGTTGTATACCCTCTTCAGTTAAGTGCAGCTGGATAGAAAATTTCCAACCCCCAGTCCAAAATTCGTCACCATCAATGATGGCATCAGGTAACCCATTAACTTTACAGCATTTTTGTAACCAATACAAAATGTCCAGCACATTCATCCTCTCATTTCAAAAGAGAATGGTAATAACCTTTGCAGTGGATCTAGTGATAGGGATTGCCACAAATGACTTCCATAGAGGAGTACTTTTAACCATAAAGTAGGCTGCCCAGAACCAATCTAGAAGTCCTCCAGACCAAAAACTGACCTCAAAATTATGGTCTCCAAACACGTGTATTAAAGCATGCACTTCCACTGGAGTAAAGTGTAAAGATTCAGTAAGAAGGCATTTCCCCACATAATTAAGGTCAGGAGGAAGGTCTAGTCCACCCTTATAATAAAGGAGAACCACGGACCTTCTACAAGCTGCCTCCTCTGGCTTTTTAAACAAACTAGTATAGCTTGCAGGTCTACTGCCCATATCCGAATGGCCTGCTCCCTCATGAGGGGTTTTCATCTCATTAGCAGAGTCCATACCTACTGCAGAAGTGGAATTCTGATGTTCAAAACGTGATGAAGTAAAACCCTCTGCTGTCGATCTGGCTGTCTATGCAGCCCAGACTGGGGTTGGAGAACAGCCTCTGGGTCGATGTCTGTCATAGGCACTGCAGGAGAGTGGACCGCACCCGGTGTGTTTGAAGGAAGAGAGTCTACTGCCATCTGCTGACCATCCTGTGCATCACTAGAAGGAGAATGCAGCACTGTAGGAGATAAGGCCAACTCTGCAGTCAGAGGTGAACCAGGTAAAGGAATAGCAGGATCAGGTATCCAAATTCCATCCTAAAAAAGTCAACCTGCTCTTTGTAGCACTTGTTCAGGTTGTCAAGTTACATCCTTGGGTGTGAAGGGAAAAAGAATGAGGTCTGCAATTTGAGGAGGGGGGACAGACAATTCCTGCTGAGCAGGTGCAGCCTCAATTGGGTCATCTTGGAAAAAACTCTTTTTATGTACAGTAGCCATCAGACTCTGTGCTATACACGTCCTTTTTTTTTCCCTCCTCCATTTTATCAACCAACAATATGCGAGAAACCTCAGGCTCAGTAGCCATCATGATCAGGTTAGACTTTTCTCATTCCATGTCCCATTGCAGATGTTCTTCAGCTGCCATATCATCCATCGGTTCCAAAGGTATACCAGGAGCCATCTCAGGAAAAATAAGCTCCTCATGGTCCACACAGAGCTGAACCATACATCCTTCCCCTGTTGAGGTCTCCTGCAGACTGAGATGATCTATGCTGTCTGCTGACAAAGGGTCCCCCTACAGTCGAGTAGGGGAAGTTTCTCCGGTGTCCTGGCTAAATTTCCCCCATTCACTAAACATACCACCAACAGCTTAATCTGTTTCAAGGTCAGTTGGCATTCATCTGTATCCCCCTTCCCCGGATCTTGCCTAAAAATAGGCAGAATTTGTCTAGTGCACTTATCCAGTCAACAGAAACTAAATAAATAATAAGTAAATTACCTGCTGTGAAAAAGAAAACATTTTTTTAACAAGTTTGAAAACTAACAAGCCTGCAAAGAAGACATCCTATTAAACAAATCCTAACCAGCAACTCAAATCAAATAGTTCACTGTTTAAATACACAATTTCTTTAACTTCAAAGGGAACTATTTTCATTGTAGTCCAAAAAATAAATAGCGCAGTTCCATGTCATAATGGGGATCACAGAATAGCGATTGCCATTACGACGAGTGTACATTGCCAAAAATGAATTTCAGTGTTGCACACTCGCAGCACGGATGAAAATGGAACCTGAGACCTATAGGTCTCACTTTTAATGTGGGAGCCTGTGCCCCCCCGCACTTCCTACTTATGGATTCTAAACTCCAGGGGGGTGCACTTAAAAATATAACGCTGCCTGCCAGAAAAACAAAAAACCTGCACATCACTGGACTGGAACCCTGTATGCTGTGCCTCTCAGCTAACCACCCTACCCACTACGCTAGTGGACCAGTTCGGCAGCTGTCCGCCACACCCCCTCCCACATACCATCCCTCCCATGCCTCTCCCCCCTGCGCATGTGTGTGTGTGCGAGCATATACCCACCACTTCCCATCGTGGTATTTCACCCATCCCTGTATCCGGTCACCCCCCCCCCCGCTTGGTAGCATGAACACAGGTGCCGTAATTGAGTAGCCATTTTTGTAGGCACCCAATTTCAGTAGCCTTGTTCACTAGATACCAAACAGCCCTTCCCCAAAATGTTAAGCTGTTAACTTGTTAGAAATATATTAAGCAATCCAATTGACCATCTTTGCATTTTTTCCCTATTACTCACTGATGCAGAATCTTCTTCCAAGCCATGAATCCAAACTTCCGACTGTAGAAAGAAAACACAAAAAAATTACAAAAAAAAAAAAAAAAGGAAAACAATGCCCAGTTGCACTAGAGCTACACTCTACAGGACATAGGAACTCCAATGGATCATCAAAATAAAGAAAAAAATCCTAACGAGCTTAGGGTACATCCACATGATTGATCACCCCCACAGAAAAGAACAAGTACTTTAAGGTTAATCCAAGGGTCCTGAAGGAAAAAAAATTTGAGAACTCCACTGATGTCACAGATGACATCCTCCGGAAAATGCCCACTAATGATCTCCACCAATGCTGATGACTCTGATCAAAGATTGCCATCAAATGCTGAAGATATTCCAGGTAAAGACACAGTTGAAGCTGCGATCTCTAGACCTATCCAGTGAAGATGTTCTCTGGTCACCTTGAGTCTCCTTCCTTTGGATCCAGTTCCTTCCTAGTCCACAACATGCTCTTCACTAACCCTGCACAGACCATGTGCTTCATGTGCTCACACTTCAGTTGCCACCACCAAAATGAGTTTGTGCATGCAAAGTCTTAAATAGGCAATGGCCAACACTGCAACTGCATTCACTTGCTCAACGATCCAGTCAGTGCACTCCAACCAACACTCAGCAATAAATCAAAATCCACACACTGCACACAACCTACCCAGTCACCTTCCACACACACACACACACTCCATTCACTTAATAGAAATAGAATGTGAGGAAGTATCTGTCTCACCATCAAGCAAAAATTAGACCCTTTTAAACCACAAACATTTTATAAAAACAAAATGTTAATACAAGAAACCCACATTCCCCACATCACTGCACACTGCATAAATCATAGCGTAACTCAGGTCAATCTTCTCATTATGATAAATGCCTTATTTTCACAATCTCCATTGCATATCCTCTATTATATATACCGTAGTGACTGTAGTTCTTCTGATTGATAGTATGGCTTCTAACAAGACAAGACACCGATTTGTATTGATAAAATATTCAACTTCATACAAATAAAAAAAAAAAAAAACTCATTATAATTGACAGAGTTTGTTCCTTAATAAAAAGATGACCACTTCATCAAGACTCCTCACTTTGGCCTACTTCACAGCTCCGAAAAAGGTCACTAAAAATTGTATCAGCAAATGATAAATGATAAATATACTAGTACATGTTTAAAATTGTATCCCCTGTTCACTCATCAATCTAAAGAAGACAGATTACTTGTGACTATAGACTGAGGTCACACGTTCTGCTTTCTGATGTTATTTCTGTCAAAATGATTTGGACAAAAAGCTAAGTGGAAGCTCATTTAACTTCAAGGTAACTTGTAAATGTTGGAAACAAAAGGAGAAAAAAATTGTGCACTGAATGCCAGTCATCCACACGAAAGCTGCACTTCAGCAGAGAGGTGGAAATTATAACGTTACAATGTTATGACATTCTGCATCCTGCATGAGAGGTCAATAATGTTATAGAACATGGATCATGTTACTTTTGCCTGTGAATGTGCTAAAATTCAAATATTAAAAAAAAAAAATTCCATATAAAATCAAACACTACCCAATATAACTTTTATAAAATTATCACTGACCAGTCAATTTGGCTGCAGGAACTGCAGAAGCAGCCAGTTAGTATGACTGAAGAGAAGAGCTGTTAATAAGGCTGTTACACCACTCAGGATCTCATTTGGCTGCAGCTGGGGGAACACCACAGAGAGTCCTGTAAGGTGTGATCACCATCTGTGTCTGGATCCAGTCTGGCTGTCTGCTTCTCTCTTTTCCCATGTGTTTGTGTATGGTGGAAATAGATAGAGAGAAAGGGGGAAGGGGCCCTAGACTCACACACATTCAGAGACTTGTAGAGCTGGTAGCAGCACTCGGCAGGCAAACAGGAGCCATGAGTCTGCAGCATTTGGAAGGCAAGTTATACCTACAGTAGCAAGGGATGAAAGCAAGGAAGATGGACTGGGGAGAGGAGAGACAGCCCTTAATGCAGAGAGGAGTCCAGTGGGTAGAGGAAATATTGTAAGCAAGCAAAACTTTATTTATGGAGCACTCATTCCCAATTGGGCTCTGTGCACTGTACAATATAAAAAGAGAGCAACAAAATCACATTATTTACAACATCAAAACTCATAAAATCAACCAAATAACATAGTCAACTTAAATAAATAAAATAAAACAGAGATTAGACATCATAAATATAAGTCCTAATAAATAATCAAATAGCCATGGAATAATCATAAAATGTAATAAAATTTAACAGCCTGCATGCTAAGATAAGGTAAAAGCTACTGCAAAAAGTTGGGACTTCAGGCCCCTCTTAAAGGCCTCCAGTGAGTGTGCCTTCTTCAGGGATCTGGGCAGACAGTTCCACAAGGCTGGGTCTGCAACATCAAAGGTCCTCTCACCTGCAGATTTAATTGAACCCTGGGAACCACTAGGAAGCCCTCTTCAGAGGAGCGGAGGTGTCAGGAGGTCTGGTGAAGTGACAGAAGGTCATGCAGGTAGCCTGAGCCCAGTCCATGTTGGGTTTTATTGGTGAGCAAGCTGACCTTAAAGAAGATCTGCCACCTCACCATCAACCAGTGCAGTTTGTGCAGGATCTGGGTTATATGACAGGACCTTGAGTGGCCCATCAGTAACCTAGTTGCAGCGTTCTGCACCAACTACAGGCAGTGTAGCATCCTTCCATTTAGCCCAAGATAAAGTAATCTAGTCTGGACATAATGAAGGCATGTATCAGTAAGGAAAAATCAGTGGTTGGGACAAGGAGTTAAATCTGGGTGATATATCTAAGCTGGTGAAAAACAGTATGGACCACGGATGACACGTGAGCCTCCAGTGACAGTTCACTGCCAAAAATAGTGCCAAGGTTCTTCACCCTAGCTGAGGTAGTGAGGGAGGAGGAGGAGCCAAGCACTAGTCCGATCTCCTCATCCCCCACATCAGTTCCCAGCCTGCTACTAGGCTCAATCACCAATACTTCCACTTTATATTGTAGATTGATATTGGTTGTTTACACAACTCTCACTGTAGATGCTATGTTGGGTAACAAGTACAGGAGGGCAGGACTGCAGCCATATACAGATTGCACACTGCCAGTAGATGATCAAATAGTCAATGTTATGTCTCCTCACCACCAGCACAGCAAACATCAACGGAGTCAATGAAATGACCACCGTGAGGGATTCTCAGTGTTCTTCCTGCCAACCTAATTAAGCTGGTTCTATCCTGCCAACATTAGTGAGTGTTACCATCTGACTTTAAATCTCTCCTGACACTTTGTCCTCTCCCCTTCCCCTAACACACTCATTCTTGCATACACTTTCCACCACAAGCACCAATGTTAACTGTGTATTGTGAGAACATGAATAAAATCCATTAGGGGGATGCTCACACTTTTGATGTAAGTGAACAGTTCACATTGGGGATTTTATAATATGTTCCCATATCAAATAGCAAGGTTCTTTTATTGGTTCCAGGATTTAACAAACTAATAAATCAGATACAAGGAAGGTTCAGTTACTTTGAAGTTGTAACTCCTCCCCTACAAGTATCTGATTGGCCTGTTTGGGAAAACTTAGCTGGTGGGATACCAGTAGTCAGTCAGTGTGTTTGTCATATCTATCTGTCCAGAGTGGCATATGTTTAGACAGTTTTGGCACTCAAAGGGGGGGGGGAGGGTCACTAGGAAGGAGACACTACTATACAGTGGCCTAAATTTACTGAGGCTATTTTTATGTCCATCATGTGCACAGGCACAGACGAACATGCTGATATGAGAGTTGCTATAGAGAGGTGTGAGGGGGGGGGGCTGCATCCAGTGGAGAGGTCTGTTCAAGGGGCAGGTTTGTTGTAGGTGAATCAGTAGGCAGCCTGCTGATGACACACTTTCAGTTTTGGGGGTGGAGTGAGCAAAGATTTCAAAGGATAGAGCCAAACCAATAGTAGCACAGGCTCAGTCCTTTGCTCTCTAGATAATCCCCAGTCTCTGTCAGCAGCAGAGAGCTCCTCTGCAGTTAGCAATATAGGCAGAAAGCACTACAGTAGTCAAGCATTTCAAAGGACAGAGCCAACGCAGTAGCAGTGCAGCTCAATCCTTTGAAGTGTGAGTCAACATCGGGGTGCCCAATCCCTGTGTCGGCATCCCCTCCCCACACTAATGTGGCACACTTGGAGCCCACCCCAGTGTGCCCCAACAATTGTTTTTTTTCTCTCTCTCTTTCTAACACCGGGATGCCCACTCCCAGTGTCGGGTGCCCCTCAGCTTACTTTCATTGCCAAAGGACTGGGGTGCCTAATCCCTGTGTCAGCGTTATTTATTCCCCCCCAACTCATGTGGCACACAGGAAGCCCACCCCAGTGTGCCTAAATTTATTTATTTTATTGCTGTACTTGTAAATAAAGAAATCCATCCCTGTTTTTATTTATTGAACCTGAAAAAAAGAAAACAGTCCTTCATCGTCTCCCCAGTCCCCCTGCTCAATCCCCCTCCCACTGAGCACCTACCTCCCCACACACTCCCATACCCCATATGTACCTCCAGAGGTTGGCGCTGTCATCTTCTCTGGACCCAGGACATGTCTGTACTCTTCAAAGCCGACCGGAAAACTGAAGAATCAAAGGTAAGCACATACAATGGCTGTCACTGGAGGTTTCAAGTTATGTTGATATCTCAGCCATGTCTAGGAATTTTGGCCCCAAATTTTCAACATGGGATTCTTGAGACCCCACCTCATGAACATTTCAATCTCATTTCGTTACTCAGTCCCAAAAGGTGACTCCATGGTCACTGCACGGAAGCACCTTTTGGGACCGATTCATGAAACGACAGTGACACTGTCCATTAGGTGGGATCCCAAAAAGCCCATGTTGCAAATTTGGTGAATAAAATTCCAAAACATGAAACTTTATGAGCGTGCATTGTGCAGTTTATACACACGCTCATAACTGCATCAATTTTTAATATTTTCACTCCAGATTTTCAGCATTGCCATTTTTTTCACACCTCTTTATGAATAGTATAGCTGTCATTTTTCACATCCTGCCTAAAACTTGTTTTCACATCTGTGGCACAGAATGGAGTGGTCACTGTGCAAAAGCAACTTTCAGGACAGAGTTACAAAATCACAGTGCCACTGTTCATGAGGGGAGGTCCCAGAAAGCCCATGTTGAAACTTTGGTGAAATAATTCAAAAAAATGACCGCGTTATGGACGTGTGTTGTGCAGTTTCTACGCATGCTTGTAACTCCACCAGTTTTTCATATTTTCACTCCAGATGTTCAACATTGCCATTTTTTTGCACCTCATGAACAGTACAGCTGTGCTTTTTCACATCCTGCCCAAAATGTATTTTCACACCTGTGGTGCTGAATGGTGCAGTTGCTGCGTGAAATCACCTTTTGGGATTGAGTAATGAAATGAGAGTGCCACTGTTCATGAGGAGGGGTCCCAAAAAGCCCATGTTGAACATTTGGAGTGAAAATATCAACAAACACCTAGGGTGTTAGGGTTTTCAACTGTAACCCCCCCCACCCTGAAGAGACTGACAGGTGTCGAGGGTGTACCTTGGGGTCATCGGCCGTAATGTTCACATCTTTCCACCCCACCCTGCAGTCAGTGATAGGCATCAGGGTGTGCCTTGGAGTCTTTGGCCCTAACGTTCACCCCATTCCCCATACTGCACCTATCTCAGCTTATTTCCTTATGGAATGGGGTGAGCGTTAGGGCCGAAGACCCCAAGGCACACCGCGACACCTATCAGTTTCTGCAGGGTGGTAGTGGTGGTGGAATGACATGAGCATTGTGGCCGACAACACAAAGGGATACCCCCAACACCTACCAGTCTCTACAGAGTGGGGGTGGGGCATTAGTGTTGGAAATCCTAACGCCTTATAAATATTACCAAACTAGACACTTACACTGCCTGGCATCATCACTTCTAATTAGCATTCTTGAATGTTAATACACTGCTTACTTCACTTCAGCAATTTTCAAACTCCCCCCATGCCACCAGTGCACGTGATGAACATTCGGCATTAACAAATGCTTGTTTATTTTTTTCTAGTTCAGTGCAACAAACATGTTTATGAAAGCCACTATCCTGGTCTACTTCTGAACTGTGAATCCTACCTAAAAATAAAGAAAAAACACACACAGTCATGTTACATTTCATTTATTCTCATTACATTACTCTACTATTTATTTGACTCACATATGAGTGTACAGAACAAATCCTAAGAAGAAAAATTAACATGTATGCAGCAGTTTTCATAAATGTATCCCAAAACACTTTACAAGCAATGAGAAACTGGTAGTGAAGTAAAGGAAAATGGGAACAATTTATAGTTTTCACTGGACACACAGTTTTGTGGGGGGCAGAAATCTGATTAGCTGTGGTACACCCTTGTTACTAGAGAAAGAGTTACATGGTGCAGAACTGTGACTGGATGCAAGCTGATACCAAAGAAGACTACACTGAAGGGCAGTAGTGGAGGACAGCAGACTAGCATAAAGCAATGTGGCATCCATAGACCTCCAACAATACCAGTGCCACTAGAGTGAGAGGGAGCCAATATTTAATTTGGTGTGTAACCTCCCATGGGGTATATATTGTTTGTGCACAGTTTTCAGATTCTTCTTGAGCCTTTAAGTAAATGATTAATATGCATCTGCCTCACTGGCAGAGACTTTGCAGGTCTGAGGTCACTGTAGGTGTCGGGGGTATAAATTGGAGTGTTTGGCACCGGTAGGGGAGCCTGTGCAGAGTTGGTGTAGGATGCAAAGGAGAGAGAGTGGGGTGATTGCCAGCTCTCAAGAAGAGCTGTAGTTTTTATGTGGGAGACCTAGGCATTAAATGTGGTAAGTGATGTGGTGGTAGCCATTAGTGTGGGTCGGGGGCTGTCCCACTATTGGTGTCCCTTTTCCCTGTTCCCTTTGGCAAGTGCCAATTTTAATGTCAGAGAGAGAAAGAGAGAGAGAGAAGAGCAGATGGGACAAGATAGGTCAACGAGAGAGTGAGCTGTTGGTATCTCCTGTGGAAGACAGAGACTGATGGGAGAGGATGGAGCCCTGGGACAGTGGCACAGGAGCCTGTTTTGGAGCAGTAAGCCAACCCAGTTGTTGAAGCTCCATTGGTGCTTGTGGGATTCGAACAGCAGTAAGCCAACCCGGTTGTGAAAGCTTCATTGGTGCTTGTGGGATTCAAACAGCAGTCCTCGGAGGGAGGATGAATGTGCACCGAGTGAAAAGTAAGACCAGTTTTTGCCATGTGTGTGGGGACATAAGCTTCTGAGTTTATGAGGAGAGTCACCTGCACACATCCTGATAAGTGTCCTGCAGAGAAAAATAAGGGGCTAGAAATAACCCTGATTTGAGATGGCTATTTCTCTGAGTCTGTCCTGAACTCAGTGCTAGAGAGATGAGGGAGAGAGTGGATAACTAGTTGCTATTGCTGCCTGTGAGAGGGTCATTTTGATCCCAAATTAAAGCTGCCTGGAACTGTTAGTGGCCTACATAGCCTCAAAGACATGTGCCCAGAAATCTTGGTGGGGGCCAGCTCAGCCACTTTATAATCACTGCTTTCTACCCCTTAAAATGTGACCTCCATGGTCTAGATTAATGGACTGTTTAAATGGTGTCAGGGAGTTTTTGTTATTAATTAAATGGGATCCCTCCAGTTTGAAGTTTGTCAGTTATGGACCTCAGTTATTTCAATTGAGACTGTTTTCTGGTCAACCTTAAGATTTGTTGCAGTCCAGCACCAGAAGATGGCACCCCTATTCATGTTAGTAGATTCATGTCAGCATGGCCATCCTGGTAAGGAAAGAACAAAATTAAAAAAAACGGTGTTTCTATTGCTGTAGCACCCTTCCCCTTAAGTAACATCAGGCATACCCCTAAGACAATGAGGATGGGGAACTTTTGGGTCCAACTCAGCTTGTCTTTTTTTATCATTAAGTAAATTTTATTGAGTTTTATAAACAATCATACAAGAAAAAAAACAACACAACTCAACAGATTCAACAAGAAACATACTCTCCAAAAATCCCATCACAATAAACCCCCCAAATGAAGCACTACCACCAATCCAAGATTAACAAAGGACCCCCCAAAAAACCCTCCCACCCCTAACTCCAGAGCAAGATACTGTGTACAGAAAGGAAAAACAATGGAGGATGAAGGTCCTAAAGAAGCGTAATAAATGTACCACAATGTAACAGGATGTGGGGGACCATCCCCAAGAAAATAACACAAGCTCCCCCAGCCAAATAAAAAAAAATATATAAATAACAGGAGGGCGCTCCTAGGCTCATGCACTTCACAACATCAGGGTGTGCAAAGGCTCCCAAATCAGAAGAAAAACGTCACACAATCAGCCATACTAGCAATAACTTTTTTCTGTCTGCAATGAGAACAAAATTTCTTTATATCACTCTGCATAAGTCTGTATAGCTTGAGCTACCAAACTCTGAAAAACTTTTTTCTTTGACTTTTTTAGCGTAGACAGAAATTAATGTCATATGATATCACTGCGCGCCTATAAGAGTATCATCATACACCCCAAGCAAACAAATGTAGAGTAAAAAAACATGATCTAAATCTAGAAGCAGGTCCTCAATTCAAATGAATTGTATCCTAAAAAGGCACAACCCAAGGACATTCCCACATAATATACAAAAGTGAACCAGAAGCAGCCTGACACTGAGTGCATGAGTCAGAGGACACCCTACCCATTTTATACAATTTAACAGGGGTATAATACAAATGATGTAGCAATTTAAATTGCATGTAACGATACTGATCAAACTTAATATACTTATACAAATCCTCCCAGACAGAAACCCAGTCATAAGAACCAGAAGGTGCAGGAAGTGTACGATCCCAATAAGAGGGCACACTCCCAGCTATAGAAGGAAGTAAAGCATGAATTTGAAAACAGAAAAAAAAATAGTGTGTGGCATAGTAGCCCAAGGTGCTAAAGAGAGAATTTTCTGACCATGGTCAGTAGCCCAGGAGCCAATACCAACATGGTTAAAAAACAAATGAAAGAGCTGCAGATATCTAAAGCAATGCTTATTAGGAGCACCTGAATGTTGCTGAAATTCCAAAAAGGTTAGAAAAATACAATTTCTGTATGTAAAAGTTCATCTACTTTACTAAAGATCAGATAGGGCCAAAACAATGAGGAAATCACTTGCCCATTCAATATAAGATTAAGATTTCCAATAATCAGTTGAGAAACATTCCTAACATTATCCAAGTGAAGTAAAGTACATAACCAGCAAAGGACTGTCACCAATGTCTCAATCGGAGTACCCTGGAACACACAGGGAATGGTAGAAGATGAAGTATTGAGAAGCACAGCAAGTTTTACTTTCTCCTGCTGACTCAAAAAAAAAACCTTAATCTCCAACCATTTGGGGATGTAACTTCCAGGGATACCACTGGCAAGGCCATGAAACCACTGAAAATATTTAACACTATGGGAAGCAAAATAATATAAATAAAAGTTCAGGAGACAGAGTCCACCCTCATTTTTATGAGCTGTGAGTTTGTGGAATGCCTACTGAGTTGCTTTGCCATGCCAGTTAAAGTGAGAAATAAGATGGTGCAATCAAGTGAACCATGTTTGGGGAAGATACTGAGTTAATACATTTAAGTGATACAAAACCTGAGGTAGGAGGTTCTTCTTAACCATACTTACTCAGCCCCAAAGAGAGACAGAAAGATGGGCCCAATGAGCCAAATCTTGTTTGATCTGATCGAGCATGGGGTCTAAGTTGTAGAGTTGTATTCACTGCTCAGATGTGCTAAGATAAAGCCCCAAATATTTAAGTTTACCTGACACCCAGACTAAACCAAACTCCACCAGATCAGGCCTATTCACAAAAGCATTCAAGATAATAATTTAGTTTTAGCAAGATTTAACTTATAACTAGAAATGGTGCCAAACTCCCGAATAAAGTCAAGAGCTGTGGACAGAGAAGTTCTAGGTGATGACAAGTGTAACAAAATATCATCTGCGTATTAGGTTTGTATTGGCGGGGTCCAATGGATATACCCCAAATCTCCATAGAACAATTAATCTGTGATATTAATGGCTCCAAGAAAACATTAAACAGTAATGGGGAGAACAGGCAACCTTGCTGAGTGCCCCACCAAAAAGCAAACAATTTACAATGGACACAATTACTAACAATCCTGACAGAAGGGTTCCTATAAATAACCTGGATCCACACAATAAACTTGTCCAGTATATTGAATTTACCTAACACTAAAAATAAATGCTCCCATGAAACCCAATCAAATGCCTTCTCTACATCCAGAGAGACCAGAACTGCCAGTTCCCAGCTCTCTCTGGACACAGAGGAGATGTGGCCCAACTTCTTAATATGATCTGAAGCAAAACAACCAGAAATGAAACCCACTTGCTCAATACTAATTAGAAAATGCCAGACCTTATTAGGATAAGTGGCACATATTTTAGAAAGAATCTTATAATCCAGTATGATCAAGGATATGGGTCTATAACTGGAAACATTGGTAGGGTCCTTTCCTGGCTTTGGCAATACCATAATAACAGCCTCAGTGAGCGATGGATCTGAAGTACCATGACAGTAAAGGTAATTATAAAAATCTAAAAGAATAGGGGTTAACAAATCCTTAAACCTTTTATAGAATTCTGGGGTATACTCATCTGGCTCAGGACCCATACTCAGGGAAAGAGAATCAATAGCATTAAGAACCTCTTACAAACTAAGGGGGGACTTTAAGAATAAGTGTTAAACTTCATTCAACAGGGGGAGCTCCAGATCCTGAAAAAAATTAGCAAAAAGATGAAAATCCCAACATGCTTGATCAGGGGAATACAGCTGCTGATAACACACATAAAACAGTTCCACAATGTCCTGTGTAAGAGTAACTACCTAGCCTTGGTCAGTGACAAGAGAAGGAATAATCTTATCCAAAGCCTGTTTGCACAGATGCAAAGATAAGAGATGTCTGTCCACTCCCCTTGATCAAAGTACCGTATTTAACCTTAGTTCTCTGGATAGCATACTCTACACACTCCTGCAAAAGCTCCCCATACTTAGCTCTTAAGGCAGCCAGTTCAAGCCAGGCATTCTTGGAAGAAGAAGAGGAAAGAGTTTGCTCCAACTCATGAATCTGATTCAAAAGATTGGCCACAGCCTGCTCATTAAGTTTTTTCCATTTTGAGGTCAGGTGAATAAGCTCCTCCCGCAGTGCACATTTCAAAGCCCCCCATAAGAGATCAAGCTTTGGCATAATGGGCAAATTAAGATCCAAAAATGAAGTAATAAACCTAGTAATCCACTCAGTCAGCTCAGAGGATTTTAAGAGCTGGTTGTTAAGGCGCCATCCTTTATCCACAAAATGAGTAGGAGTGAAGCCAAGTTGTAATATGACTGGGTGATGGTCAGAC
Organism: Neoceratodus forsteri; assembly: GCA_016271365.2. Taxonomy (NCBI): domain Eukaryota; kingdom Metazoa; phylum Chordata; order Ceratodontiformes; family Ceratodontidae; genus Neoceratodus; species Neoceratodus forsteri. Next base: position 1,466,395,542 of record CM057450.1, on the reverse strand, counting down.
AATACCTTAGCAGTATGCTCATGACCATGAACCCTGGGGGAGATGCTCAACACCAACCAAAAACAAAAATCAATTGGTGAAAAAGTATTATGGGGAAGCAAATGAAATGTATATTCCTGTGAACAAGGATACAGTGTTCGCCAAGGATCCACAAAACCTACTGAGTCCATTACATCCTGTAATGTCCGCTGCACCAGGAATAACCCTTGCTGGCTATTACCAGACCAGTCCACCTTGTTACAATACACAATATTCCAATCCCCAGCCAATAGGATTGGAAGAGTAGTCTAAGTTGACACAATATTCAACAGACCAGCAAAATAACTTGGGTCATTGGAGGTGGGACCATAAATAGAGGCCAAAACAACCTCCTGATGGCCCAACAAAGCTTGAACAAAAATAAACCTCCCCTGTGAATCCAGAATTTCTTGCAAAAGACAGAAGGGAATAGCGCAGGCCACAAAAATTGCCATGCCCAATTTATGTGCATCCATTCCTGCCCCCAAAATGTGACCAAATCATTGCCAGTGAAATAAAAGAAGCTGAAGGACTGGTAAATGAGTCTTCTGCAACATTGCAGTGTTTATCTGCGCTGGTTTAAGTATGAAACTCAGCTGGTTCTGATGGATGGCCATATATATCACTGGAAACTTGAGAATCTGGTTCTTTGAGTCACTTCATTCCTGCAAAAGGGATACAGTGCCACATGCCTCATCTCTCTCTGTATCATTCACATTCTATTTCCAACCAGTAAATTGAGGAAACCCAGCAACAGATGGTGCCATGTTATAAAGCTGTGATATGAGTGTTTGTTTGTATGTTTGTGTGAGTTTGCTTGCTTGTTTATCTACTGTTCCCTCCTTGTGAGCAGGAGAATGGCCAAGGAGCAGCTTTTTTGTCATAATACCAAGTAATGCTGGGGTCATTGGTCCTTTTACTCATCTGTTTGTCCCTTCACCTGTTATGGCACCTGGTGTGTCCCTGTCACAAACAGACAACCCCCTTGCCATAAGGATCATTACACATTTTAAGCTCTATAGTTTCACCATCACTCACCCATTGCCTCATGTAATCCTAATAAGACTCTTCCTATCCTCCCTTCCCTAGCAACAAGATCTGTAGAGGCAAAACACATTGCACAGAAAAGTAGCATTTAGCTACCAAGCTGCACATATATAATCTCTCTGAAAACAGAGATCTGCAACCTGCAATGGGGGGCGGCTTTTTTTAGTGGGGTCTTTCTTCTATCCATTTTTGTAGCTGAGTGGACCAGGGCACTGGGAGGTTAAGTGACATGCTTACAGTCCCACAGTAAGTAATTGGCTCTAGAAGGGTTTAAACCTGTCATCTTTTGATTCCCAACAGTGTGTTAACCATCAGCCCACATTTGAAGAAAGGGTCAGGAAAGGCCAGCAGCTGTTGAAAATTTTTTTGTACAATACATTTTCTTAGAATAGGCCAGCTGATATGCAAAATGACATGGGCTTCTGCATCCAGAAGTGACTGTGTATTTTTTGCATTATGCATGCCAATCGCTGGCTACAGGGGCCAGCGCTTCTGCACCCTAAAATACAGAACTGTTGTAATTTCAGTTTATTAACTTTCTCCACAAGAAAGGAAATTTATTACAAAAAAATGCATTAATGCACCAGTTAGGGTTCAACTTAATGCAACAAAAGTAGGGAAATGTGGCATCAGGGTTTCCAACCCAAACTCCCCCCAAACAAACAAAAAAAAAAAGGACACGACCACACAAGCAACCACAAAAAGCCATCATCAAGAAAGACAAGCAAAATGTAACTGTCACCAGATGACATAACTGCAGTAGCACTGATGTGCTATTTTCAAGGATTTGTATCTCCAGCTACAGAGGTACAAGCACTGCAGCCAGAAGTGTCTGTGAATGTTTTACACTGTGCATGTGTATCTGTGGCAGCAGAAGAACTGGCTTTGCTGGGGACTGTGCTGCTGCAGGCAGAAATAGTGTTGTAATTTGCACTGCTTGGATTTGTATCTACCACTGCAGAGGCATAGATTCTGCAGGGGCCTGTGCTTCCACAGCCAGAAGTGGGTGTGTATGCCTTATAATATGCATGTGTACTTGTGGCTGCAGAAGTGCTGGCCCAGGATGGACCAATGTTTCTGCAGAGAAAAGTAGTGTTGTAATTTGGGTATTGTGGATTTGCAACTGTGGCAGAAGAAGTGCATGCCTCACTGCGGCCTATGCTTCTGCAGCCAGAAGTGTGTGCTATGTGTCTTACACTGTGCATGTGCATCTGCAGACAGAAGAAGTGTTGCAATTTGGGTATGGTAATTCATATCTGTGGCTGCAGGGGCAAGGGGTTCTGCAGATAGAAGTAGTGTTGAGATATGAGTGTTGGAAAACATCTATCTAGCCAGAAGAGAGTGTGTACGTCTTGCAGTGTGCATCTACTGCATTTGTGTCAGTTGTATTTTTTTTTGTCTTACCTGGTGATAGCTATCTGTAGTTGCTCGTGTGGTTTTGTCCTTTTGCTCCTTGGGAGGCAGTTAGGGTTGGAAACCCTAATTCCACATTTCCTTACTTTTGTGGCACTAAGTTGAACATTAACTGATGTATTAATGCAATTTTTTGAAAATAACTTATTTTCTTTTTGAGAAAGTGGAATTGTATCCTCATTCATGCAGGTTCCTTGGGGACATATGTGAACAGAAGCAGATGTGCAGGGCCTCTGAGCCTGTGCCAAGGGAAGACTCTGTCCACCTACGGTCTTGCTCTTCTGTGCAACAACAGATGTCAAGAATTCATGTGGCTGTCTGGTGGACTGCAGAAGTGCAGGACCCTCTGGGCCCTGTGCCTCCATGTGGCCACAGATACAGATGCACAGGGCAAAGAGTCCATATCTCAACCAAAGCACAGATCCATCTGACCACCACAGGTGCAGAGATGCAGGGCCCTATACCAAGAGAAGAGTTATCTTCTCTATAAGGTAGTTGGCCCATGTGGGCAACCCTGCACCTTCCCTTCTTAGGCTGGGGGGGTGGTGTCACATGACAGTGCCATCCACCTGGCACACTGAGCTTGCCCATGAACTCTGCTCAGTGAAATGGGATCATAAAGCACTACCTTCTGGGGTAAAGGCTTGTACTACACACATTTCTTAATAATAATAATAATTTATTTTTTAATTTTGACCCCACATTTTCAAGATAGTTATTTTATGACTCCCCCTTATAAATATGACATGTGACATTTATAGATTACCGACCAAAACATCATTTCACACTACAAGTGGAAAAGGGCATCTAGGTCAGGACTTGAAACACTACACCTGTCAAGTTTATGAGGCGGAATCCTAAAAAGGCCATGTTGAAAGTTTAGAGTCAAAATATTGAAAATTAATAAAGTTATGAATGAACATTGAAATGTTTCAATATGCACTCATAACTTTCATGAACCTGGTAGATAAGACTTTTCAAATTTGTCTGAAACATGATTTAGCAGTGTGTCTGCAAAATCACCGTTCAAGGCAGATTTGAAAAAATTTCACTTGCCTTGTCTATGAAGTTTAATTTCAAAAAGGCCATGTTGAAAGTTTGGTGGAAAAATATTGAAAATTAGTGAAGTTATAAATGAATTTTGAAATATTTCAATGTTCACTCATAACTGTCATTTTACCATATTTGTATACCAAATTTTCAACATAACCTTCTAACGACTCCACCTCATGAACCCCATAGATGAATTTTCATGTCCCACCTGAAAGCTGATTTCATGTAGTGACAATGAAGTCATGTTTCTGGACTGATTTGAAAATGTTCACCTTCCTTCTTCATAAGGTGGGATCTCAAAAAGACCTTGCTGAAAATTTGGTGTAAAAATATTGAAAACTGACAAGTTATGAGTAGAAGTTCAAAAACCATTGAAATATAATAAAGCTGACTTATTGTACCTTGTTTTCTCATATCACAGTTGCTGGTTCCAGCAGCATGATGAGTTTTTAATCAAAGAGGGAATTTATGTTATGGGGCATACATAGGTGAGTGTGAGTGTGTGTGTGTGTGTGTGTGTGTGTGTGGGTGCTGAGTAGGGTGTCTAGGTGGGGAGGTTGGGATAAGAGTGTGAGGGCTCAGATCAGCAAGGAACCATTTTCTTCTTTACAGGTTTAATTAAAAAACATAAAAAAGTTCAACGAGGGACAGTTTTCTTTTTTCAGAGGGGGACCTAGCCAACACTGGGGATAAGGCACCCCAGTGTCCAAATACTTTTCCATGGCATGTATACAATATATTGGGAAGGGGGTGGGTGGCCTGGAGGGCAGGGGTAGAAAAAACTGGTTCCAAGGGTGGGCACCCTAGTCTGTTTGTAATATTAATCAATATATTGGGAAGGGGGTCTGGGCAACCTGGAGAGGAGGGGGTCGAAAGAAACAGTACAAGGGGTGGGCACCCTGGGTCCACTTACTACATGTTAATTAGCCTAGGTAGATAGATTACATAGATTAGATAGACAGAGAGAGAGATAGATACAAACTAGATCAAGCGCAGTTATAACAAAAGGGACTAACTCCCATTGAAATTGCATTGTTCCCTGCAGTAACTCTACTGTAGAATTCTGCAGCATTGGGCTTGATCCTGCAAACTTCACTGTAAATAGATAGATAGATAGATAGACAGACAGACAGATAGATCTGTCTCAAATAGGACAGACTGCCAGCTCATTGCTGCCGCTTATGCTAGCAGCACCACTCAATTTTCAGCTGCAGAAATCAAGACTGTCCCGCTGTTGTCATACAGAGAACATGGATGAATGGCTCCTCTCACCAAGCTGGGCAATTATCAGGTGCCCAAAAAACATTTCCCGGCCTATTTTCAAAACACGAACACCATAATCTAGCTAAATAGGTCCCATTTACCTAGATTTTTAACTTTTTGAAAATGCATAATTTTTATGTATTTTCAATGTTTTTAGTATAAAAAAAGAAACAAGATGATGGCCGTCATAAACTTTTTTTCACAAATGAAAAATCTCTCATTTTGCAAGCCATAAACCCTCTTGAATGTTGCTTTTTATCATTCGTATCAGAGGCTTATTCAAAAACCCTACTGAGCATTTGCAGAAAAAAATCAAAATCTTATAACTCTTAAACTGTTTAATATTTCTTGACACAGCCTTCTAAAGGCACTGCATCAGCATAGACCACTTCAACCCTGAAAAGTTCATGAAAAAAATTAAGTACTGTCTAGGCTGCACATGGAAGCAAAACAAATGTATTAAGTTTAGGAAAAAGCAATGTAATTCATTAACAATCAATGTTCTGTATCTCAGAAACTGCACAAGATGCCATCACAAAACTTTGAAATCTTGGGACCCTGCCAGTCAGACCACACATGCAACATTTTGGGCTATTTCATGGAATACTGTCAAAGTTATTAAGGTGAAAATTTTGGGGTTTAATATTAAACACCCTACTGAACCCTAACTGCACTGGTGCTAACCGCACCAGTAGATAGATAGATAGATAGATAGATAGATAGATAGATAGATAGATAGATATGGAAGCTATGCAGAGTAGACCTGTGTGATAACTTATTTATTCATTCAAGTGCTATCTGACATCAGGTGACCTCATGAGTGGCATAAACCATGACTGAGGAGACCAAGTAGATAAATTAGTTATCGCACATAGTTTCCACTGCTTATTCAATTTGTGTAATAGGAAATAATTAGTAGGTGAATGTAGATGTGGTTTTGTCTTTTTTTAAATAAACAGAAAGCGTGATAGACTTGCTTTGCTCTATGTATTGATACACTTATTTTGTAGGTTGCTAGGGTTTGCCATGTACACTCAGATGTGCTGATGTGCCAGCATCTGTTTTCATAGGTTGAGAGAGTGAGGTTTAGGAAATTTTTCATTTAAGAAGGAGGTTGCTCTTAGAGAGCAAGAGGAATGAACCCTAAAGTCTCAACTTGAGCTCAGAATGACTGCTAGCCTGCATTGTAAAGTTGTGGCAGATAATGTGTTTTACTTTTTTTTTTAATCTGATGCTATCTACAGTAGTGCCAAGTGCCATGTGGAAAACTGGTGGTTGAAGGAGCAGCACCAGTATTATTGTGAATTTGAAAGAGATCAGCTGTTGCAATCAGAGGGAGCGGGCACAACTCTGGCTGATTGGGAGGCATGTGAAAATAAAATAAAATAAGATACTTTTTTACTGCACGGTAACAATGTATGCACAAGAACAAGAAGGCAACAGCTAGCACTGGCCGACCCTGGAGTTGGTCAGAGCAGGGGAAACACTGAATTATGAGCTGCTGGATAAAAACAGGCTTTGAGGTAAAAAGCCTCTTAGTACAAATTTCAAGGAGCTGGAATGATGCGCAAGCAAGGGAGGGGGTACAAGAACTACAAAGTGAGCAATCCAAGTGAACCTATGGAAGTGTGATGATGGCAATGGCAGCGGTGGTGGAAGGGGACATGGGTCAGAAAGTGAAGGTTGTAAATGAATTTGGAGAGTAATGGCTGTTCAAGCCAGAGTTTGTTTGAAGGAAAATAAAAAGCCTGAAATAATGTGTGTGCACTGTGGTTGGGAATGCCATCCTCTTCTCACACTTAGTTTGTACCTGTTGCATTGTCTATTGTCTCTGTATCTACATAGATCATTGTATGTACTGTAGAATCTGTTCAGCTTGTGCTTATGCTAGAACTCATTCGATAGTTGACAGCCTTTGAGTCAAATTGCACCTAATGTGATAAAATACTCTACCTCTTACACTCTAGCTTATGATTGTTAAGATATGTTGAATTCTTGTATTGCTTGCTGCTACCCCACCCCTCTCCCCCAAGACGCATCTGGAAATGAGCAAAGCTGTTCAGTATGCCTTTCCTGGTGAAACTTTTAAAATAAATAAGTACCAGAGAAGGTACGGTTTTGTTTTTTCTGAATGATCTTGGCTATCTGCAAGGGAACTGACAGCTGTTCTGACAAAGGGGTTTATCAGGTGGCTTTTCTCTCCACCCCATTGCATAAGTGTATTGGTATAGATATAGATATATTATATTTTATATAAATATATAAAATAGTGGCATGGCAGCACCTTATATTTAGGGTTCAGTAGGATGATTAATGTTCAACCCCTAACTTTGCACCTTAATAGCTTCACCCTTGTTTAATGGCATTGCACAAAAATGTGCACATGCAGTCTGAGACATAAGATCTCTTGATTTTGCAAGTTTTGTGATAGTCGGATGTCCAGATTTCAAGATCTAGATAATGTAAAAGTGGAAAAATTAGGTTTGTTGTTGTTGGGTTTGTTTGTTTGTTTGTTTGCTCTCACCTACAACCCAGATGGTTTGGAATTTTGTTCTGAAATTTCCAAGGTAGAATGGGTTTGCCCTAGAAAGCTGCCTTTTTGGTTTGGTGAAGAAATATTAATCCATTTCTGAGTTATAAATATTTGAAATTTCAGTTCTGAGCATGCTCAGTAGGGTCGTCCATTTATATGCCTGACATGAAAAAAGAATTTAAGCATAGTTTTTTCCCCCAAATGAAGATTCCTCCTTTGGGTGCAAAAATCCTTCTTTCGTGTGAAAAAAAAATCTTCTTTCATGTGGCAGCCATCTTGTTTTTTATTTTAAAAAAAAAAGAAAACCTATAAAATTTATGTCCTGGAGAAAACAAACACACAAATCTAGCTAAACAGGACCCATTTATCTAGATTCTGGTGTTTGTTTTTTTGAAAAAGACACTGAAATATGGTTTTGGGACATCCTTAAATCCTAGTTAGAAGGCTTAGTGAGGGGTCCTGATTCTTCTTTCATGAGCCAAACTTCTTCTTTTGTGAGTTTCATGGAAGAAGACCTTTGGCTCACAAAAAAAGAGTGTAGGACTTAGTTTTTTTCACAGTTCATTCCTGAGCCAAACTTCTTCTTTCGTGAGTCATCAAAGAACTAATGAAAGAAGAATGTTAGCTCGCAAAAGAGAAAGTTAGGACTTTTTTTCATAGTTCTTTCAAGATCTGAGCTTTTTTCATGAGTCATGAAAGAACTCAGAAAAGAGGAATCTCAGTTCATGAAAGAAGAAGTTAGAACTTAATGTTTTTTTCACAGTTGTTTTGTGAGGTCATACAGAAGAGCCATTTTTCTTCTGTGGGATCTCACAAGGGAACTGTCTGTGAGTGGGACTTTCTTGAATTGTGAAGCCATAGCTGAAGCTGTGCTGCTGGCTTCATTTGGAGCAGTGAGTCACCAATCACCTGATCTGTCTCACTCACTCTCTCTCTCTCTCTCTCTCTAGATATATATATATATGATAGATATAGATATGTCTGTCTGTCTAATCTATTTTTTTAATCTTTCTTAAGTGGACTGTGGTGCCAACCCCCAGTATTGTTTCTTTATCCTCTCCTTCAGATCACCCGTACCCTTCCAGGTACCATTTCTCTTGCTCCCAGAGGTCACCCTCACACTTCCCTTACTATACATCGTGGCACTGGGGTGCCCACCCATGGTGCCACTGAAGATCATCCCAACACTGGAGTGCCCAATCCCTAGTGTCAGCTTGTGTCCCCCTAAAATAAAGAAAACACAACCTTTTTGATATTTGTTTCTGTGTAATCTGTAAAAATAAAACAGAAAACAGTCCATCAGTGATCTGCCCCACAGATCCATACCCAAACCACCCTGACACCTTCACTCAGCACCAATCATCCCATCCCACCCACTCACACTCACTCACCTGAACATGTCTTACAATGCAGATCCACTCTCTGATGAAAGACACATCTTGCTGTTGGAACCAGTGACTATGATATGAGAAAAAAGGTAAATTCAGGTTAATGTATTTCAATGGGATTTGAACTTCTATTCATAACTTTGTCATGTTTTAATATTTTTACATCACATTTTCAACATAGCCTTTTTAGGGCCACGCCTCATGAACAAGGACAGTGAAATGATTCAAATCTAACTCAAATGGTGATTTTGCAGTCACTATGTGAAACACCTTTTTGGCAGTATTTAAACATTTTCCCAACTCTTGTTCATGAGGTGGGGTCATAAGAAGGCTATGTTACAAAATGTGGGATAAAAATGTTAAAAAACAGCAGAGTTATACATGTACATTTAATTTTTTCAGTGCACGCTCAGAACTTTGAATGCATCTGATTGTCTACTTTTGAAATGAAATCCAAACTGGCTCTCGCAAACTTCAGTATCAAACTGTTAGACAGCCTGCAAGCCTAGCATGTCTGCTTCAACTGGTTGCACTGAATTTCAATTCAAAATTGACCCATAATATTTGCTTAGCGGTTCCACACATGTCTACAAGCATGGGCCAAAAATCATATAGTTTTCATTCCCCCACTATATGGAATACTATCCCTGTCCCAATCAGAACACTGATTAACTTTGCCTCATTTTCTAAAGAACTGAAAAATCATGTCTTAACACAGAATGATGGCGTGTGTTCTGTCTGAATTCCATAATATTTTATTACTGCCACATCTATGTGCTGAGAACTCTTATTTCAGTTGGTCAGTGTACTATATATGCCTATACCTAAACCCTGTTCAGTAGCACAACCATGCCTTAACTATGTACTGTATTAACTGTTCATATAGTAACTCATCTATCTGATATTTACACTCTTGTCTGTTGTACTATTGCACACCGGGTCAGACCTGTAAAAGGTGCTGTTGATGCCAGTGTATCTTACCCATTCATCAAAATAAAAACAAAACAAACAAACTTTGGTAATTTTCTATATTTTGACCCTAAATTTTCAACATAGCCATTTTTCACAACATCTCATGAACATGACAGCTGTCATTTTTCAAATCCTGGCTGGAATGCGTTTTCGCACTTGTAGTGTGAAATGATATTTCAGTCAGGATTTGAAAATTTTCACCTACTAGGTTCATGACCAAGGGCAGTGGAATTCTTCAAATCTGGTTCAAAAGGTGATTTCATGGTCACTTTGCAAAATCTCCTTTTGGGCAGTATTTGTGAATTTTCACTCACTAGGTTAATGAGGTGTGGTCATAAGAAGACTATGTTGAAAATGTTGGATCAACATATTAAAAATATTAAAAAACAACAAAGTTATGAGCTTACATTGACATTTTTCTATGCTTGTTCACAACTTTTTTGTAATTTTCCATATTTTGACCCCAAATTTTTTCACATCACCTTGTCAATGTTACAGCTGGCATTTTTCAAATCCCAGCCAAATGTGTTTCTGAACATGCAGCACAGAATGATGTTTTGGCAGGGATTTGAACATTTTCACCTACCAGGTTCATGAGGTAGGGTCATGAGAAGGTAATGTTGAAAATCTGGTGTAAAAATAAGGTAAAATGACAACGTTACAAGTGAACATTATGATATTTCACTATTCACTCATATCTTTGCTAATTTTCAATATGTTGACTGCAAACTTTCAATATAGGCACTTTTTCACACCACCTCATAAATGTGTTGTGTAATTTTTTAAATCCTGGATAAGATGCATTTTTGCACCTTAGGTGTGAGATGATGTTCAGGCCAATATACTATAAATTCCACATGTCATGTTTACAAGGGGAGTCAGAAAATGACTATCTTAAAAGTTTGGGGTCAAATTTTAAAAAATATAGTATTTTTAAGAAACTTTGTGTGTAAAGCCAGTCCTCAGCCCAACAGGTAGTGCTTTTTGATCCTTTCCTAGTGAGCTGAGTTTGGGTGTGAGATCAGTGACCCAGTTAGATGGGGAAAATGTAGGGGGTGGCGGGTGCTGTTATGTGTCACCCCCAAGTCAGTGAATGAAAGATGCAAGGTTAAATGTATGGTCCCAGGTACCATATAGAGAAAACAGCTCTTCTCTTGGCATAGGGCCCTGCCCTGCTGCACTTGTGGGTGGTATAGGGACCTGTGCATTGACTGACAGATGGACTCTTTGCCCTGAGTGTCTGTATCTGCAACCACATGGAAGCACAGAGCCAAGAGGGCCCCTCGTTTCCACAGCCCACCGGATAGCCCCATGAATTGTTCACATCTGTCGCTGCATGGAAAGTCAAGGCCCACAAGGGCTCTGCACTTCTGTAGCCAGATAGAGTCTTCCCTTCATACGGGACCCAGAGGATCCTACACATCTGCATCTGTTCATACAGGTCCTGAGAGGACCTTCATGAATGAAGGTAAGAGTCCACTTTCTCAAAAAGAAAGGAAATTCTTTGCAAAAACTGCATTTGTGCACCAGTTAGGGTTCAAGTTAATGCCACAAAAATAGGGAAATGTGGCATTAGGGTTTCCAACCCGAACTCCCAACCCCCACTCCACAAGCAGCAAAAGGAAAAAACATTATGGTTGGAGTATTTGTGAATCAGTGGTAGGATTTTCTTTGGGGTTGTCAACCCTAATGCTCACACCACCCTCAGACCATAGCCTCCTGTCTGAAGCAGAAGGTACAGCTCCAAACCAGTGTGCCATAATGATGCACTCTTTAAAGTTAGGAAGTACAAAATGTTTTGCCACATGTTGCTAATGCAATCTGTCATAACTTTCTTCATGCTATGACTTGTGGGCCCTTTGTGAAGAAAGGAGATCACATCTGATGTTTGTTCAGGGAATGGGTTTCACATTAGGGTTGACAACCCCAAGGAAGAACCCAGCACTGAATCACCAAGACTACAGAGACCCAAAACCCTAATTTTTTTTCCTTTTGCTGCTTGGGTTGGGGTGGAGGGAGTAAGGGTTTGAAACCCTAATGCCACATTTCTCAACTTTTGTGGCATTAACTTAAACCATAATTGCTGCATTAAGTGCTGAAAGGCAAACTGCAGGACATGTGGAAGAACGGTACACTGTGGTGCTGGTTCAGGTTATGCTGATATGTTAGCAACCCCTAACGCCAAAAAGAGAGGTACAAAACAGTGTACTCTGACACGGTAAGTAGAAATGATGAAGCTCATTCGAGCTCATGCTTTATTATACAACGTGCAGGAATGTTACAATGTTTCACCAAATTTCTGAAGCCACAGATACAAATCTCCGAAGGCAGCACATTAGTGCTGTGGCATCTGTCTCACCATTAAGCAGGTGTATGTTGTCTGTCCTACTTGATGATGGCTGTCTGTGGTTGCTTGCGTGGTCTTGTCCTTCTGCTGTCTGGGAGGGGTAAGGAGTTAGGGTTGGAAATGCACACTCTCTGACATTGCTTATGGTTGCCAGCTGAGATTGTGAGAAGAAGGCTTTGCCAATCACTGTATCGGCTCTCCATAACCCCCAGCGACTATGGTAAGGGGGGAGTGGCAGGGTGGTGTGCCCCATGCAGGATGTGCAAGGGAGGCACTGGACAGCAAGAAATATTGGTTCTCTTCTGGGATGGGTGCTCAGGGGTGGGGAGTTCCACTGGACACCATGTAATTCCTGGGAATATGGTGTCTGATGAGCAGAGGGTGGTGGTTCCACTGGACACCAATGACCTCATCCTACATATGCTAGCAGACAATTGGTGGGAAGGGTGTGCCACTGGATTCTAGGGAATTATGCTATTATACAGTTGCAAGCAAGCAGAGGGTGGGGGTGCCACAAGACACCAAGGAATGCTTTTGTTATATAGAAGTGAGAGACTGGAGGGTGGGAGTGCCACTAGATACCAGGGAATGCCTTTCTAATACAGCAGCAGGGGATCAGAGGGTAGGGGATGCCACTGGACACCAGATCAGTCATTGCTTCCACTGGCCAGGGCAGGTGGCTGCAGTCCATTTGCTCGCCACCAGGGACTTGTGCCTCATTGAATGGGGGTTTGCAAAGGCAGTAACTTGCATCTGTTTGGGTGGCATTTGCTGCCTCTGTAAACCTCTCAATATCCTGTTGTACCTGTATGCAGGGGAGGATCCCCTCATTTACACGGACACAGTGGTAACATAGCGCTTGAACATGAACAGGTTTTGCCCATGTTGTGGGGGTGTCTGAATATAGACCATACCCACAAATCAGGTGCAAACCCTGTTTAGTGTGGGAAAACACTCCTTAGGGATAAAGGGAAAGAGGGGGAGTAGCCATCTATGTGAGTGAAGGGATAATGTGTAACAAGTAGGAGGGGGAGAGGGAGGAAGGCAGGGCGGAACCCATTTTGGTACAACTACACAACCCTAGGGGTAGAAAGATTAGATTGGAGTAGTATATAGGCCTCCCACTCAGAACGAAGAGCTTGATGGGGAGCTGGAAGTTCAGTTAAGGAGGCTTAGTGGCAAAGGGAGCAATGTGGTGGTTGGAGACTTTAATCTGCCAGGGTTGGATTGGAACATCTTGACTACCTCAAGTGCCAGGGAGCAGATCCTCCTGGATGCCTTCCAGGAGAGCATCCTGGCATGGAAGGTAATTGAGCCAACTAGGGAGGGGAACATTCTGGACCTGGTGCTGGCAGATGGAGAACAAGTCAAAAATGTTGAGGTGGAGGATCGCCTGGCAGGAAGCGACCACCACACAGTGTGGTTCACACTCGATCTAGGTAAGGAGGCAGCCACTACAAAGACTAAGGTCTTGGACTTCAAAAGGGCTGATGGGTAATATATTGGAGGGGCATATAGCTAGCATTTGCCCTAACATGAACACAGAGCAAAAATGGGCAGTCATCAAGCTGGGCTTGGTTGAGGCCACTAACACATGTGTAAAGAGCCAGAGTAAGAAATTCCGGACCAAGAAGCCGATCTGGATGAATAGGGAAGTAGAGGGAAGGGTGTGGGAAAAGAGAGCTGCCTTTAGAATGTATAAAAATCCAACAGAGAGGATGACAGGGAGGAACATATGGGGGGCAAGGGGCTGAAGACATCCAGGGAAGTTGAAGTGGGGGTTCTGCACCCCCCCAGGCCTGACGCTTGATCAGAATTGTTTTTTTGTTGTTCTTTTTCAGTTTTTACTTTAAGTTTTGACACACTGCTGCCCTCACTCAACCTGTTTTAGGAGTGGGGCCAGTGGTGTTGGGGGGGTCAACTCCACCGTCCATGGTAACAGTGACAGTAATTAATGAATTATTCATACCCAGCTTTTTTTTTATCTGCCATTGGTGGATGGGTTGGTGGTGCAATCCAGTCACGTGGCTTGGTGTGAAGTATGCATGCACTGTGGTACCTCTAGTGGTGTGTGCTGTAGTCCTTTGGCTTCATATCCATCATTTTAGTCCTCCTCAGCAGTGGGCATGGGCAGTTTGATTTTGCGGACTGGCAGTGGCAGGATTATGGGTGTGAAGAAGTAATCGGTAACGGCTCATGTATGGGCGGGGAGCCATTAAAGATGGTCGTCGGGTCAAGTGGGCGACTGTGGGGCTGGCTGCCTCAAATAATTAGTGCTGGGGCAGTGAGGCAAGGAGCAGAGCCAGAGTCGAGTGTGAGAGTTGGCATGGTGTGAGACTGTGCCATTTAAAGCTGAAGAGAAGTGAAGACTGAGTCAGAAGATTGAAGAGGTTGAAGGAAGGAACCAGCTTGCTTGAAGATGAGACAACCTCAGATTCTTCCAAATCTGTCCCTCCCTCCCTGTAAGTGGTACCTGGCTGAAAAAGGAAGTCCTTTTGTGACTGTCTTTACTGTCTAATCTTTTTGTAGGTGAGCTGAGACTAAGAGAGGTTAAGTTAAATTTATTTATTCAATTCCAGGCTCCAACAGCACGTGCACATCAGCAGGCCCATTTGATTTTATACTCCTGTCTCCCACCTTGGACTTGGTTTCACTGGGTGGGGTGGCTGAGTAAGCATTGGGGTTGACTCTGTGGTGTTGGTGTCTTGTGGGTCTGCCTGGTGTGGTGGGGTTGGGGGGGAGTTTAACCCTGTGAGGCTGAGCCAAGGAGGCAGAGGAGGAGATGGAATGGAATATGGAAAGTCAGAACTCACCAACCAACCACACTGTATTCCTTGGCTTAAAGGAATACAGTGTGATCAGTTGGTGATCTCTGTTGCCTCAGTCAGCTGTCTGAGTGGTGGGCCTGGGGACTGGGGTAGTTTGACCCTCTGCGGGTGGGTGGGGTGTGTACAGTGCCTTTGTGGAACCAAAAAGTATCAAATCCATCTGTCTAATAGTTTAACAATACCCACTATGTACTGACTGTGTAGAATTGTACTAAGGGATGATTGAATATAAGGAGCTAATCATTATTACTTACTTGGTATGAAAGAACAGAAGAAGGCCAGAGCCCATCAAGACTGTTCCCCACACTATGTGGGACATTATTTATCTATTATCCCTCAACCAAACATCTAATTTGTTTTTAAAAACAGTGGCACTAGTTGCCTCTATCAATTCTTGTGGCAAGGTGTTCCATACGATGGATGCTCTTATGGGAAAAAAGTTTCCCCTTTTGCTGGTTTATAAGTTTTTACTTCAAGCTGTTTATTATGCAGTCTCAGAACATGTCTCCTTTTGGAAAGTGTTAGACCACATTTTTACATTAGATCTGGTGAATTTATTAAATTAAAAAACATAAGCATATCACCTCTTAATCTTCTAGATTGAAGAGAGAAGAGACCAGTAGCTTTTAATCAGTTCTGATAATCCAAGTTTGTTAATCTTGGAATCATTCTAGTTACTCTCCTTTGAACCTGTTCAAGAATTGCTATGTCTTTTTTTTTGGTTTGGATTCCAGAAAGAGGAGCCATAGTCTAGATACGGTCTAATGTATGCCCTATACAATTGAAGAAGGCATTGTTCAGTGCGATTAACAAAAGTGCATTTTATTTGCCTCAAAAGTCTGTTGGTCATGCAAGCAGTTCTAACACAGTGATCATTTGATGTAAATTTATTATTAACATATGTCCCTAAATCTTTTTCACAATTTGATGAGTGAAGTGGTAGTCCGTTTATATGATATATCTTTTTTGGATTATATACACCAAAATGCACTACTAAACATTTGTCTTGATTAAACTGCATATGATTTTCATTTGCCCAAAGTGTTAATTTTTCCAAATCCTTCTTTAATGCAGAAATATTTTCTTGATTATTAACCTTGCCCCACCAATTTAGTACCGTCTGCAAATTTAACTATGAAGTTATTTGGCCCTGTTTGTAAATCACTGATAAAGAGGTTAAACAATGTTGGTCCCGAGACCAACCCCTATGGTACACTACTTATCACACTACCCGAATCAGACAAGATATCATTAATTCCAACTCTCTAAGAATGATTTGTCAACCAGTTTAAAGTCCAGTTGACAATATCAGGTGACAAACCTAGATTGTGCATTTTAGTAATGAGTTTTTCATGTGAGACTTTATCGAAAGCTCTACTAAAGTCCAAAAGAATTACATCAGTAAGGATACCCACATCTAGTAGAGTACTTATATTATTGTAAAAGGATATCAAATTGGTGGTGCAGGAATACTTGGGAGTAAACCCATGCTGATTTGAATCATAAATTCCTAATTTTTTACAGTCTTAATCTATTAGAGACTTCATTACTCATTCCATTAATTTACCAGCCACTGAGATCAGGCTAATTGGACGATAATTTTGCACAGAACCTCTATTGCCTTTTTTAAATATGGGAATAACTATTGCTGAATGCCAATCATTTGGTACAATGCTTTCTTGTAAGGATTTATTGAAAATAATTGACAAAGGTATAGAAATATTTATAGAGGTTTTGATCAGAAACCATGGATGAATACCGACTGGGCCCGGACTAGTATTTTTTTTAGTTTTTTGATAGCCTGTATAATGTCAGTTGGATAGAACCTATGATAATCTACATGGTGAACTTTAAATGTACTAATAGGTGATTTTTGAGAGAAGACAGAACAAAAGTACTTATTAAAGACATTCGAGGTTTCTATATCAGATAGAGAAGAGCCATTGGATATAATGGGACTAATGGTCCTTGATACACCTTTTTTACTATTTATATAGGAGAAAAGAGATTTGTGACAGTCTTTTGTGTGAGCTAGTTTAAATTCTAGCTTATTTTTTGCCAATTTAATAGAATTTTTTAAGTTTTTCACAGACAGTCTGTATTTATGTAATAGAGTAGTTTTAAATGGAACAGAACTATACTTAAGTTTCCTAAAAAGTTTAATTTTTATTTTAATCTGATTTTTAACTGTCTTGTTGAACCAAGGGGGAATTTTTCCTTTATTATTAAATTTCCTCTTAGATGGAATAAAGGTATTTTCCAAATAATGTACAATGTTTTTTAAAAAGTCCCAAGCTTGTTGTGTTGTACAATTAAGAACATTAGATTCCCAGTTTATGTTTTGTAAGTATTCATTGATTTCAGAAAAATTTGCTTTGTTGTAATTTTTTGTATAGTATAACTTCCTTTGTATAGTTTTAAACTGTTGAATTTCAAAAAGAATAGATGAATGATCACTGGTCCCAAGTGGATCCCAAATTTGTAAATTGCTAATTTGTTGCTCTATGTTAATAAATAATAGATCCAAAATATTAGGACCTCGAGTGGGTTCAGTAACAAGTTGTTGTAATCCAGTACTAACTACCACATCTATTAGTCCTTTCTCGGCATAGGACTGTCCTGAGAATGAGTCCCAGTTAATATGAGGGAGGTTAAAGTAATCAAATATTACAGTATCTTGAGATTCTGAAAAATGTGTAATTTCTTTAAACATATCAGTTGATGGGGGAGGTTGTTAACTTGTTGGAGGCAGCTGGAATGGCCCACCAGCAACTGGGTGAGAGGTGAGGGATGGGAGTCTTCCTGCATATACTATGGGGGGGGTGGCTGGGTATCAGGATTGGGATTTGGGAAATCACTTTGGCACTTGGCACCACTGGCAGGCTAAATTGGAGCCTGCAGTCAGTCAGGAGCCCCTAGGCAGTCTCTGGACTCGGAGTCCAGAGCGAGTGTGTGTACATAAACTAGTCAGTGTTGTTATCTGTGCGGGGTCTGGGGAGCAGTCAAGTTATGGTGTGGTGTCCTAGTTCAAATTCAAATTGGCTAGAAAAAGGAGCTCCAAGCAGTGAACTTACTTGTTTAGTTTGATGTTTAGTAACCTTTTGGTACCTTCCCCCCTTGAAAATGGGAATTTCTTTTGATGCTTTGAGGCTTATTACCATACCAAAAATTTTAACATTGTAAAAAATAAAAAATGCTGTGACTGTATACAATCATGGAATGAAATGTAGTTATACTATTTACCTTTTCTGGCACCAAGGTCCAAGCAGACTAACAAGTAAGCAATAATACCCTCCAGGGTGGGTGATATTGGGGAATACTGGATCACCCAGGGGTGTAATGAGGCCAGACGCCGCACACAGAGGGCTTTATAGCCCTTGGAAGGTCCGGTATTCCCCAATACCACCCACCCTGGAGGGTATTATTGTGCTTAGAAAATGGGCACTGTGAAAGAAAATAAGTTTTATAAAAAGTGTAAATGAAAAAAAGTTTAAACTACATTTCTTTAATAAAATAATTCCTCTGCCTGCATTACAATATATGTGTGTGTGTGTGTGTGTGTGTGTATGTGTTTTTTTTGTTTGTTTTTGTTTTTTAGATAGAGACTTTCCTTGTATAAGTTTATGTTTTTTACACAGTTTGTAGTTGCCACGGAGTAAAAAAAAAAATGAGCACCTACCTCGGAGCTGTTTTCATGCCTGTCTCGCCCCCCCGGGTCAGATGGGAAGTGATGGCTTCTCACTTTGTTGTGTTTAAGTGGTGTGTCTCACTTTCTCAATCAGTCACTGCTGCAAGGTATGCCCCATCCCGTGGACCTGAGCGCCGTGTACAAGAACACAAAAATAGCCTCTACTGCTACTTGGCTTGCATCAGGTAGGAAGGTACCAAAGGTCAGGTGATAAGGCAGCAAAAAGAAAAGTAAACCTGTAAAAACAGGTAGATTTTTTTGTTTTCTCCTGGTGTTGCTGTCCAGTTTGGAGCGGGGTTACTCAGCAGGACAACAATTTTAAAAATGAAGGGATCAGGGAACCGGGCCAAGGACTGGTGGTGGCAGTTCTGTAAGTTTGTTTCCCTGGAGATGAAGATGCGTTTCCTGCTTGCTCGATGTACTAGAGCAGCAGGATATTACACCGGCCTTTGGGGAATCATGAAACACGAGAAACTGTGACATTGGAGCACTATGCTGTGGATAAAAAGGTTAACTATTCAGCCGTAGAGTTTATTTTTTTACTCAAAGTGATGTAGAGCTTACCGGTGACTTTGCACTCGCTCGCACGTATGTGCCATTCCTTGGCCAGCACTTCCGTGTTTGTTCATGAATTAGGAGCGGCAATGTCTCTACCAGGAGCAGGAGGAGACAGAGTTCCCTTTGAAAGAGCTGCATTGAAAGAGTAGGCAGTTTTCAAATGTTTTTTCTATTTTATTTATTTAATGTAAATTGAGACAGACTCAGTAGGGGAGGGAGGGGCTTGTTCGAATGGCATCTCGGTAAGTTGCTAAGTCGCCCGCTATTCGATAGAAAAAAATGGCAGAAATTTGAAATGGCAATGAGGGGTTTTAGCCAATTAGACAGCAGGCTGGGCATCAAGATTCTGGTAATGGGGCAGGCTAGGCTAGAACTTTTAATAGCTGGGCATTTGTTGTCTGATAGATGCCCAGCTAGCGAAGTGCCTGAGCCAATCAGAAGCCTCGAATAGTTTTACCCATTTTCTAATGATGCTATATTCTATAAGATATTAAAGATGGTTGTTATGCATGGAATTCCATGCCTGGAATATGCTAGTTCTGCTGCACTAGTGACATCATTATGTTGTTCTGCTGCAGTACTGATGGCACTACTGCAGCAGAACAGTTTGGGGAGTGCTGCCGCATAGTTTCTTTCATTTATAGAATGATCGTGGTACTTAAATGTCAGAGACAAAAATGCTGTCACAAGCTGATGATGAATCTGATTCATAGATAGTAAATATATCTTAAGAATCAGGTTCATCAGAACTGCTATCGCCACACTCCAGTTCATCACAATGACACCACGCAGATGCCAACTCGCACTACAGCAGATCCACGGCTTCAGATGCAGTGGTAAAATGATAATAAAACAAATGTGGGGTGTTTTGAATCCATTGCTCATTCACCTCATTGTATAAAGCAGATATGGCATGTGTTAGCTTGTCATATGCTTTTTAATCTTCACTCAAGGTCTGTGCCCTTTTGATCCCTCACTCATGGCTATGCCACTCGTGAGGGGTCAAGAGGTCACAGACCTCTTGTGAAGATAAAAAGCATATGACACGCTAACTCATGCCATATCCCGTATTTGTCAGAGGGAGATTCCCCCGGGAAATGACGCACAGACACATTCTTAATGAATGATCGACTGGCAATTAATTTAACAAATTCACATCACTTCCTTTTCCGTAGCCACCCTTCAACATTTTTATATATTTACAAACATTTTCAAGTTCAGCCACTCCACACGTTGGCAAATATAAAGTCCAATGTTATAGTCTGTACAATCAAATAAACGCAACTTGTCTTGAAGTGTCTCCGATTTTCCGTCATCTTCTCAGGGTCTGGACGCTTGGAAAATCCTGACAACCCTTCTTCTTTTCCCATTGCTGTACCCTACTTGAGTCCGGGTGTTGAAGCAACACTCAACCCCCCATTTTGTTTTTATCTTATTCTTCCTCCTCATTTGGTCTGCTACCTTCACGTCCAGGTGCCTGACCCCAACCCATGCTTGTTTTCTGTCCCCCCCTTTCCTCCCCCTCCAATCATAGCTCCCCTAAAACCTTCAGAGGCCTTTCTTTTTGTTCCACCCTGTTGCCCTCTTGTGGAATCCTTTTTTGATCTTCCTTCCCTTGTGTGCCACCCCCCCCAAGACCTACCGTTGGCTTTTTTGCCAACCCAATGTCCCTTTTGGGACTGACTCTCCATTTTACCAGTCAACCTCATGTGGTGACCCAGCCCCTTGCCTCTTTTCCAACTCTTCCACATGTTGACCTCCTTTCCCCAACCATCTATTCTTCTGTGTGGGTGGATGGGTGGGTGCAAAAAATCAGATCTCAGCAAAAGAAGGGGGATTCCTTGCTCTGTTAGCCTTTTTGTACCCCCCCGTAGCCCCCCCAACTCTTCCCCATCCAATCCTCACCTTCTGTCCCCTACCTTGTCATTTTCTTCATAGGGGAGATAACATCATAACCCCACACCCCTTTCCCTACCTGAGCCTACCTATCCCCCCCCAGTCCTGCCCACTATGCCCTTCCCTTCAGAATCCCCCAGACAATTTAGGTTGTCCCTTAATGGCAACCACATTTGTCAGAGGGAGATCTCCCCCAGGAAATGATGCACAGACACATTTTTAGTGGGTGCTCGACTGGCAATTAATTTATTTAACAAATTCACATCACTTCCATTTTCTTAGCCATCTTTCAATATTTTTTTACATATTTACAAACATTTTCATGTTCAGCCACTCCACACATTGGCAAATATAAAGTCCAATGTTATAGTCTATACAATCAAATAAACGCAACTTGTCTTGAAGTGTCTCCAATTCTCCATCATCTTCTCGGGGTCCAGATGCTTGGAAAAGCCCGATACCCCTTCTTCTTTTCCCATTGCTGTACCCTACTTGAGTCCAGGTTTTGAAGCAACACCCGACTCTCCATTTTGTTTTTATTTTATTCTTCCTCCTCATTCAGTCTGCTGCCTTCGCATCCGGGTGCCTGCCACCTACCCATGCTTGTTTTCTACCCCCTCTTTTCCTCCCTCCCCATTATTAGCTCTGTCACAGATTGGCTCTGTGATGGATTAGGGGACCTGGAACTTTTGGGCTTGGTGCTTTACTTAAAGCCTTTTGGTACTATAACTATGCAAAATCAAAAATTAAATAAATAAATTTAAGCTTTAAAAGTTGAGACTAAGTTAAAAGATAGTGTAGTGGAGACTGGCAAGGTAGAAAATAATAAAGCAAAGGGGGAGGACAGAAGTAAGAGGGAGTCATTTAATAAATCCTCCCCCTTCCAGGTAATTCAGTTAAAGCGGGAGAGGGAGAACTGAATACCTGGGCCCAGATATTCAAACTGCACCATAAAAGTGCTCAACAGCAGGAGCAAGTGCAAGTCCACTGTGCCCATACGCAATATGCATGATATTCAAACACTGCGCAGGTCAAGATGCGCCTGCGGCACATGACTGAATATCGTGACAACTGCGCCATAGCACAACCAGGGATGTGCAGTGGCGCAGGTCAGATGCACAATAGCACAACCAGAGATGCTCAGTGGAGCAGGGCAGCAGTGCAACAGCACAACCCGGGGTTCTGCAGGGACAGGATGCAGGGGCCCACCACCCATGGTAGAGATGGGCAGAGGAGCACACAGCAGAACAGACATCACCCCCAACCCCATGCACTGCACAACCGGAGAGAGCTGGAATAACCACTGGCCCATGGACACCAGCAACAAACTCACAGCGGGGCATAGTGCCCCAGCACACCTAACCCTGAAGCTGTGACCGGCACACAAGGAGGTCCGCCACCCCATGCCACACCATCCCACCAATGCAGAGCACACCCTGCACTGTGATCCACAGACACCCTGCCCAGGAACAGCGCCAACCAGTGCAGGACACCCCATGCATGCCACCACCCCCACTGTGACAATGCAACCCTGTGCACCACAGAACCATGCAAGGCAGCCCCACCACGAGCACCCTTCAGTGGGTGGCAGCAGACAACGATGCAACAACTGCATACACAGTGCTGCCATGCATGTCCCCCACCGAGGTACAGCTGAGAGACCAACCATGTGTCAGCACATGAGGTATCCCACAAGTGACAGGGCATGCCCCGGACCCCACCACCTGTGGTACAGCACCCTGCACACCCTCCCAAGGACACACTCCATCCCAGCACTGGCCACAACAGCCAGTGCAGACACCCACAGTGGTGCATGGAAGCATGTGCCACACAGGATGCAACACAGTGCATGGACAAACACCCACCCATACCCAAGGGCACACCAACACAGGGACACAGTATCAGGTCAACCAAGCCTCCGGCATGTGGCCACGGAAACCGTGTACACACAGCCAGCACCCCTCCATGGCACAGGTGTGCCAGCTACCCTGTGCAGGCATCATGAAGCTGTACACCACCAGCATGCACCCGGAGCACAAGTGACAGGCAGTGGAGCACATCCCCTACAACAGACACAAGTGACAGCATGGAGGTGGGACAACAACAGCAGAGGCCACAGTGCCACCCGAGGCAGATGTGCACCACACCGGTGACAGGAGGCAACCAGGCATTGTGCTGGGTACAGTGGCTGTCCAGCATGGACAGCCACCACTGACATGCCAGTGGACCGTGCAGATAACAGACTTGCAAAGGTGTCCACTGCACAGGACATGGATGGTAAGACAGGGGCACCATGGACACAGTGCATGCATTGTGGACCACTGCACACAGTCATCCAGTGCACAGGGAATAACACACAAACCACAGACAGGGACTGATAGCTACGCCCACACCATAGTCACTTCCCCTATGGACACACACACACACGCCCATGACTGCACCACCCCTGATGCCATGCACACCACTGCAGCTGAGCACCTGTAGCCCACTGCAAATCAGAGACCACCACAGTAGGCATAACAAAACAAATGTATATTATAAGGTAGAATACAACTATATACAAATATAAACATATCAGTTGGGGGTGAGGGCCACAAACTAGGTGGGGGTGGGTAAGGAGCAGGGGTGAACAAATGGGAGAGGGAAGGAGGGGTGTGAGGGTGGGTCCAGGGGGGTAGGGTTGAACTCGGAGCATGGATGTCTCAGCGGGTGCCCCGGTCCCCACTCCTGTGGCGCCTCCTGCCATGATGCCTCTGGACACCGTGGTGGTCCAACCATTGCAGGATCTCCAAAGATGCCCGTGCAACATGTAGCAGCTCCTGCACAGCCCTCTCCATCTGCAGCAACCTCCGTCCACCTAGGACAAGGGAGCAGAGTCAATAGGTGTGAATGCCCATCCCCCCTGCAGCCCACCTATTGTGCATGGCATACAGCCATGGGACATGCCCCTATGCTGGTGTGAGACCACCCACAGTGATCATGTCCACATGATCTGCCCATCCAGGCACACACAACCATGCGAACCGCTGCACACACCCACTGCCCAAGTCCCGCACAGCACCACCGTGGGTGTACAGTCACATGGCTATGCGGTGCGAAGGCAGTGGTATAGCCATGTACCCGCTGCATGCATGGATCACCAGTGATGCACACCCACATATGCAGTGCCACTGGACAGTGCTGACTGTACCGTGTGGTGTGTACGGCAGTGGTGTCAATGGATGGTGGCCATGCCCCCGCCGCCTGCCCTGCAACACAGCATGCACAGAATATCCTGGAAGAAAGGCACTCACCCTCATCGGCCTGATCTGGGCGCTGTACTATGTTGGGACCAGCTGCCTGTGGCTGTTGCTCAGCTCCCCTTCCCATGCCTTGGTGTCAGTCTTCGCGGGCTCGGCACCGCTCTTCAGGGCCTAGGGTGCAAACATGGAGAGGAGAATATCAGTACAATCCAGTATCAAAGGCCACCCATCCCTGGGTGTGTGTGATCCCGCACAGCCCAGCCATACCGCAACCCCCCTAACACCACCTCCACCATCAACACCACTGCCCACACTGGATGTCCCACCCCCCATGTGGTGGACACATGCCCACCGCGATACCTTTATGGACGCAACCATTGTATGGATGGTGCACCTATCTGGTCGTGGCACTGCACCTCATCTGGCGCGTGCCCACATGAGGGCAAGCCTGTTCAGGTCCCTCTGCTGGAGGTCCCCATATCAGTGTCAACACTGCTCCGTGGTACGGGCGAGTCATGTGGTCTCCTCCAGCGCCACCGCCACCTCCTCCCATACGGCACTCCTGGCCCTGTCCAGGGGTGCATTGTCAAACAGGGCCCCAACATGGGATTCCATTAAGGCCACCAAATTGGCAAGCTCCACCTGGCTCCAAACAGCAGCCCTCTGTCTTGCCATCGCTGAAGGTGGTCAGAGTCAAAATGGCGCTCGGTAACGCACGTCTGCCACATGCAGATGCTGCGCAGTACAGCGCTGCCATTCTCCATCACATTGTCACCGAACAGAGTGATAGGGGTGCACCTATATGGATGCATGGTGCCTAGGGAGCAAAGGTCAGGCACAGGGTCAAGGGTCTCTCGTGCACGGATCGCCACAGCGCGATTGGTACTCCCTGAGTGTAGTGCGGTTGGGTGCCTGTGTGAGATGCCCTGTAGTGGCCTACCATGCTGTGGCTCCATGGTGCCTACGGCACCCCAGTGCAAGAGTGCCATACATGTGAACAGTGCACTAGCACCACTGGCACAGTGGTGGCCGTGCCCTGCACTGCCTCCCGCGCACAGCACGTCAGCGCATGGCAGGCGTCAGGGTCAGCACCCCGGGCATGCGCCATTTGGTGTCTACTGTGCACGTCACAGAGCTGCGCCCTTGTCTGAGCATGTTCAACAAAATTGCGCAAGGCGCAACAGCGTGATATTCAGCCGGCATATGCAAATCAGCTCATCAGTGATTCAATGGCGCAGATACTGCATTAGCATCCACTTAAAATTGAGCCTCACCTCATTTGCATGCATTGCGCTATATAAATGTGACATTGGGCTGCAGAGGCCATAGTCTGGTATTGCAGTCTATTGTGGTGAGTTGCATGCTGTTTGGGAGTGTGGACTGTGGTGTGTGGGAGATGCCTGGGACTGCACAGTCAGAGGTAACACCTGTCACTCCCACAGGATCAATGATGAGCAAATGTGAGGTGGAGGAGGAGGAACAGAGACGTGGGAGATGGAGGAGGCCAAAGTTTACCAAGGCAGAATCAGATGCCCTGTTTGAGGCCTACCTTGACCAGGAACCACTGCTTAGCGGACAGCAGGGAACACCACAGGCCCATGCTGCGGCATGGGGTGAGGTGGCATGTGCCGCCAACCACCATGGCAGCCACCAGCGGTCCATGCAGGAGTGCAAGAAGAAGGTGAGCACGGACAGGAGGAGGATTAAAGATAAGGTGGCTGCCATCAGGGCAGCATGGGCTGTGACTGGTGGGGGACAGCCGGCCGTGCAACGCCTGATGCCACAGGAAGAGCGGGTTGCTTGCAGCATACGGCGTTGTGCCATCGAGGGTGTTCCAGGTGGTGGCTTCCAGACGGGTGGTAGCCCATCACTGCATGGTAGGTCCTGATCTGTCACTGTGGCGGGGGGAATGCCACATGGTAGGGCAGATACATTAATGCTACTGTGTTCCCTTACAGCTCCTGAGCATCTACATGGGTCAAGCGGTGGTGGGCTCATCCACTGAGGGCTATACCTGGACACAGAGGAGGGGCCCATCCACCTCCACAGGTGTCCAAGGGTCAGGACAACAGTGGGCCCACCTGGCTGTCTGGACTGATGTTGGTGGAGCAGGTTTGGAGGAGGTCCTGCCCATGTCCCAGTGTGACAGCGTCCATGGATGCCAGCATACTGAGACTCAGATTGGTGCCGGATCCATCACTGATGATGATGGAGCTCACATCATGGACAGTGACACATGTGGGCCTCAGGATGGCTGCACAGCAGGTTACAGCATGGGCATAGCCGTGGGTGGTGCCGCTGTGGAGGCCTGTGTGACATCACAGTCCCAGACCTTGCCTGTCTGCACCAGTGGGGCAGCACTGGTGTGTGTCCAGGACAGCAGGGCTGTTGCGGCCGCTGCAGTGGCACCGTTGAGCCCTGGGGAGTGGCGTCCGGAGAGGCAGTGTCAGCAGTCAGCCAATGGCTATGGGGGGACAGTGTCAGGGGCGGGGTCAGTGCTCTGCCTGTGGACATGCCCAGGCATGGCCCTTGTGTGTAGCGCCCAACCTCAAGGGGTGCTGCCCAGCATGGCTGCGAACACCATGAGGGACAGCATGCCGATCAGGCGGATGACCTCTTAGATGAGCACACCCGCATACTCCATGAATCAGTGGATCAGCAGTTGTGGCTTGTGACGGCGGTGGATGCACTCAGTGCAGTCCTGTGCCAGGCAGAGTAGTGGTGCAGCAGGGACACTGGTCTGCTCCTGGCAGAGATGGACCGGCTGAGGCAGGATGTGACCACCACCATTGGAAGGCAGACACAGGCATTCACAGCTGTCATGGCCACAATGGGCACACAGTTATTTGTCCATCCGTTGTAGACACCACGCAGTGCCATGTCCACCCCCCATTCCCGGTGTCGTGCGACACCCTCCTTGTCAACACTGGGTTCAGCTGTGGGCATCCCGAGTATGCCTGGCACAGGGATGTTTGGTGAGCTGCAGACCCCTGTTCAAGAACGGTCGTGTACCCACAGCGGCACCCATGGGGGACCGTCGGTACCTCCCCATGAGGCCATTGGTCAGCCTGTCACTGCTGGTGGGTCTCAGCAGGGCCACCCACACATCTGTGGTGGCCGTGGCACTGTGCCGCATGACTGACCTGTCTCTCACCATGGCTACTGTCTGATGCTACCCTGTGTGCAGTGTGTTGTTCAACATGCAATGCATGGGTGGGGTACCTGACCCTGCACAGACACACATGTTTCATGTGCACACCCTCCCAGCTGCTGGCCACTGTGGAGGGTGCATGATGATGCCTGCATTGTGCTGTCCACCACTGTGCAATGGTGCCCAGTGTCTGAGACACGCACAATGACAGTCACTGGGCGTGGTGGTCTGTGGACGTGTGTGTGGCTAGGGGTGGCAGTTGGGGTCGGCGTGCCTCCTACCCTTTGTGCATGTCTTATGGAGTGTGTGTGTGTTTGTGTGGGTGCGTGCGTGACCGCGTGCTGTGTTAGGCCTTGCCCATCCCTGACAGCGTGTGTGGTTCCATGCTCAGCCAATTCCCTTTACGACATGCACCCATGTGGTTTGTCCATGCGTGTTTGTGGGTTGGGTACTTGCCATTGGTGGTTGCACATGGCCCCATGACTTACCTGGGTTGGTTGAAGTGCTCCTCTGTGATGGTGTCCTGGTTCAGCTGTGACATCTGGATCAGTCGGGGGTCTCTTTGACCAAGGGGGGCTGCCCATCACCATCTGCACCAGAGTCCTCATCGTCCCCATCGCTGTCCCCTTCTTCGACCTCTACAGCTATCCCACAGTCATTGGCCATGTTGTGCAGGATGCAACAGGCCAGGAATAGCCCACAGGCCTTTGAGGGGCTGTACTGTAGGGCACCGCCAGACATGTCCAGGCAACGGAAACATGCCTTCAGCATCCCTAACACCCACTCTATGACATTGCATGTGGTGGCATGTGCCTCATTGTACCGTTGCTATGATGGGGTCGTGGGCCGCTGGTATGGTGTGAGCAGCCAGGGATGGCGTGGATATCCACTGTCACCTGTGTGTAGAGGGTGGACATTAGTTTGGTGATCAGCATCGCCCTGTCATGGGCCATCTAGGCCAGTACCCATGTCACCTCTGGCTGTGCCCCTCCCAAGAGCCATGTCTTTCTGCGTGATTTGCATACTCACCCACTAGGTGGCTAGTGAGGATATCCCCACTCTCAAACCTGAGGTACAGTGCAGACTGGTGCCAGTTGAAGGCATCATGTGCTCCCCCAGGTGCATGGCACAGACACTGGTTATGCGCCCCCTAGCATCGCACACCACCTGGCAGTTGATGGTTACATAGCCCTTCCGATTAATATATGCAGCACCTTCTGGGCCAGGTGGCATGCAGATGGCCACATGGGTGCAGTCAATGGCCCCGAGCATGCCAGGCATATGTGCTAGCCTGTGGAACTCTTGTATGTGTGCTGTGTGTTCCACCTGTGTGCTTGGGAAACCGATGTACTCCACAGCATGTGGCAGCAGTGCACTGAGGAATTGTGTGAGTAGGTGTGACCGGCTGACTGGGTTATGCCTGTTGTGTCCCCTGTTGGTCTCTGGAAGGTACCCATGGTGAGCAGGCACATGACAGCTGTCACCTTTGTCTCCACTGACAGAGCATGGCTCCGTTGTGTGGGTGCCTGCATCTCATCACTGCACAGCTCACAGAGCCGTCTCAGGATCACCCAGTTCAGGTGGTACCGGCCCATTATCTCGGTGTCACTGTAGTGCTCGAAGCTGGTGCGGGCTTGGTACTGCCTGTTGGGGGCATACCGCCGATGGGCCCTTCCACGGCCGCGCCCCCCTGCTGCCTGTCTTCTCACACCCCTCATCACTGCCTCCATCTGAATGGTGGCCTGGCCATGTCCCTGGCTTGTGTCCCCCCCCAGCAGCTGTATTCCCATTCCCCCCGCTGTCCTTTATGTTACTCCCCCTGCACCGGGAACACCTCCAAGATTTGGCTGTCCTGCCCATTGTCACTGCCCTCAGTCCACTGTGGCACTTCCCTTTGACTCCTGCACAGTGGCACAGGCTCCCCACTCCTGTCCTGTTCCTGGTAGTTTCCAGGTGTGCTCTGTCCTGCTCCTGCCCAGTCCTGCTCACTGCTACCCTCTGCCTAGTTGCTATCACCTCGCTCCCACCTCTGGCTTCCCTGTAGCATTCTTGTGCCTCTCTCTTGTTCCTTTTTATTTTGGATCATTTCCGCTATTGTGCAACTTCCGTTTGCTCTCCTATTGCGCATGGCGCATGCTGTTGAATATTGCACTGTGCCATTTATTCATGGTTCCTCTCCCTTCAGTTGAGCATGCATTCATTACCATTGCGCTCTTGCACATTGTGATTTGGGGGGACGCAGCTGCCTCCCACTGAATATCGCACCATGGTGCATTTTCGGACTTGTGCTGGCGCATCTCTGTTTTGCATGGCGCAACCCTTTTGAATATCTGGGCCCTTGTGTAAAGGTAGTTGGGATTCTTTACATGGTAATTGAGTTAATCTGGAGCTTAAATGAGCAGCACTAGTGTTCTCTTTCTACTTGGGCTGAAAGAACACTTTTAGTCCTTCTTTTTAGAGGTGTTTGTTAGCACACCAGAATACAAGTGCTGCTTGACTAAAAGGAAGTACGGGTTGCAAGTGAGGGGAAATAAAATAGTCATTTAAGTCACTGTTCTGTTTAAGTTTCAGTCTTTAAGGGACTGTATTATTTGGAAGTCATTCCTTTTCTAGTGGTTGTAAATATTAACAGCAGCAAAAGTACTGAAATGCAACATGTGCTTATTGCACATTTAACTTCTCCCAGGCAGAAAGTCAGTGTAATGTTAATTCATACACATGTCCTCTCCTATCCTTTGAGAAAATAAAGACTAGCGACAAGGTACTTGTAGTGGGCTGTAAAACCATTTGTAAAAGGGTGGTTAGTTTGAATTACTTCCTACTCAAAGCTCCCTGTTTAAAACAACCAGTTAAGACATATATTGGTAACAGCCTGGCAGCTGTGTTTAAGTAAGCAGGTTATGAAACTATATGGGGGATTGTACACCTCAGAGAATAACTATATAAATTGTGTGGTACAGTTCTCACTTGCAGAAAGGGCACCTGTTCGTATGTCTTCGGATTTTCAGCTTCTGCTTCTGACTCTCCTGTCACCACTCCCTTCCAGGACAGCTATAGTGCTGATGTAACCCCCACCCCTGCCTTTTTGCCAAAATGACAGGTGGCATGCTGTTGGCGTTGGCAGCAATACCTGGTGGGGACCTGGGTTTGGGGAGGATGAGGTTACCTGGCACAAGGGGACCTAGGTTTGGCTACTCTGCACAGGGGCACCCAAGTAAATCCGAACACAGGAAGCAATAACTGTAATGTCCAGAACCAGGACTGGGATTTTTCACTGTGGCTTTTATTCATAACTAGCTGAACACAACAAAGCATAGATGGACCCCCAAGGGGCTACGGTTTCTGATAATGCAGATTGGAGACTACCAGGCGGTCCACTTAAAGAATGAACCCATTTCTACTAATTTCAGGCTCTGGACCCACCAGGCACACAGCCCGGACTTGCATGCGCTTTGGATACACAGCCTGACGGGCCCAGCTCCCCTGCCGGCCACTTGACTGATGGTCCATTTAAAGAATGAACCCATTTTACTTGTTGTGGCTCCCCACACCACTTAGAGTCTGCGACCCCTTGAAAGATTTTCTTCTTACTTCCTTCTGACTCCCATCAAACAAGGAGAATTCTTTTCCCAAGTTGTGGCTCCCCACACCACTTAGAGTCTGCAACTCCTAGAGAGATTTTCTAATTTGCGACCCATGTCTGGGTACCTACCTCATCACTGGCCAGGTGCATGCGGCAAGTAGCAATCACAGCAGAAATCCATAGAGGTGGACCTGGTTACTAAAGATGGGGGGTTTGCCCACCTCCAGCTCCCACAGCCCATACCCGGCCATTTCTCTGGAGAAACTAAAACTTTGAAATGTAGATTAAACGGTGGATGGACTGTAGCACCCCCTCTACAACATTACCTGAATTCATACAGACTTTAGATTTTGACACTACTCCATTTGTTTGTCCTAGTACAATAGGCCTCCCAAATAGTAGTCCAAATCCCATACTTCTTCACATTTTCCAAACTGAAGAAACACATTGTTTGTCTTCTCAAATTAGCGTAAAACACTCACCCTTTTGTTGCAGGTGCCCCACAGGCGAAGTACAACTTCTTCCACTTGTCAGACCAAACAGAAACTGTAAAAAGGCAGCTTTCTTCCTTTAGCAGACATTAGGGGATTGCCCCTGGAATACACAGAGAGATACTTTACTTTCTCCCCCCCCGGAGGGAGGGGGCACTGAGACCTGGACAGCGGTCTCCACCACTTGAAACTGGACACTGGCCTTCTCACTTCAAAAGGTAAACAGGAGACTTCCTTCTCCCAAGGAGGTAAACAGAAAACTCCCTTCCTGCTTGACAGTAAACAGGAGACTAACTTTGGAAAACTCCCAACGTTCTATCTCACTCCCTCTGCTGCAGATTCCAATGTGGCTTATGCAGCTGCGACAGTTCTATGGTGATGTCATCTCTCAGTCTCAGCTGAGACTGAGAACAGAGTGAGACAGTGTGAAACCCATTTAACTGGAGTTTCACAAGCTGCCTTCCCTGCCTACCACTAGGTCTTACTGGGATTCTAGTAACCCCGGGTAACAAGGGGGTTACACTCGCCCTTGACCAGGAAAATGACTGTCCCCAGTCATTATGCACCCGGCCTTAGGCCATCCCACCCTATGTGCTACCTGCAGAGGGGGGTGATCAGGCCCCCCTCCTACCATGTGCAAGCACAGGCAGGCAACACTAAGGGCCTAGAGGCCTGTAGCTGACATATCAGCCTCTACACTATCCACTTACTATGGACACCTAGTGGCTCTGGTAGAACCATCCAGAGCATAGCCCTGATAGATCAGCACTGCGGTCCCTACTGCAGGTCAGGGCCACAGCCTGTCCATCCCCGCTAACCCTCTAGGGAAAACCTATCTGCCTCTAACATAATATTCCCAAACAAAAACAAAACCCGGGGACCTCCACGACCTTGGGCAACCTGCAATCACACTATTAAAATACCAATTACTGCCTCCTCCCTACCCCCACAACCACACCTGTGGAAGGAAAGGGTTAATACAGTAGCAACCATAACAATAACAACACAGTACTTTAGATTTCTACACAATAAAGCACTGACGAGGAACTCCGGTGAGCCCCTCCTCCTCTTCTTGTCTTCTCTTCTGTCTTCCCAGGAACACCTGTAAGAAAAAGAAAGACAAAACACACTCCTAATCTGCATACACAGTCTACCTAAAACCCTACCATACAAAAACACTGAACAATCCCAAAAAGATTTTTTTAGAAAAAGGTAGAAAAACAGTATTTACATTAGAGTACAATAATAACATTATTTACAATACACATTTGGGGGGATGGAGTGCCCTAAAAGTCCCAACTAGTGACCACAAGGCCCGAAGGCTAGTCCAATAAAGAGTCTCTCCTGGGCTGGAGCCCCATGAAGCACAGTTCTAAAAGGCCAAAGTCCAGAAGGGGAGAGTCTTTGCAGACAGTTCACACATTTTTGAAGTCTGTAGTGTAGAAACATAGAAACATAGAAACATAGAAGTTGACAGCAGATAAGGACCGCAAGGCCCATCCAGTCTGCCCATTTCTTTTTCTACCTTATAAATGTGCCATTGGCCTTTGCTCTGTCAGTGACCTATCTATTCATAGTCATTTGTATTGCTCCCTTATGCCTATCCCATGCCTGTTTGAAGCCCTGCACTGTATTCATAGCCACCACTTCTTGTGGTAAGCCATTCCATGCATCCACCACCCTTTCTGTGAAAAGGAATTTCCTCACATTCCCCCTTAATCGGCCTCCCTCTAATCTCATGCTGTGTCCTCTTGTCCTGCTATTTTTCTTATATTTAAACATGTTAGACTCTTTCACCTTGTTTATGCCCTTAAGGTGTTTGAATGCCTCGATCATATCACCTCTCTCCCTCCATTGCTCAAGGGTATACATATTGAGCTCCATTAATCTGTCTTCATATGTCTTCTGATGCAGTCCCTGCACCATTTTGGTTGCCCTTCTCTGGACTGCCTCAATTTGGTTAATGTCCTTGTGAAGGTGTGGCCTCCAATACTGCACAGTACTCCAGATGGGGCCTAACCAATGTCTTGTACAGAGGATTATTACCTCCCTCTTACGACTTGTGATACCCTACTAATACACCCTAACACCCCCTAGCCTTACCTACTGCTTTAGAGGTCTGCTTGGATGATTTTAGGTCATCAGTGATGATGATGCCCAAGTCTCTTTCTTCCTTTGTGACTGCTAGCAACTCTCCTCCCAGCCTATAAGTGGCTTCAGGGTTTCTCTTCCCTATGTGCATGATTTTGCACTTCTTTGAATTAAATCCCAGTTGCCACTCTTCTGACCATTCTGCTAGTTTATCCAGATCTCTTCTCATTCTGCCCGCCCCATCTGGCTCATCTACTCTGTTGCAGATCTTGGTGTCATCTGCAAACATACAAGCCTTACCCTCTAGTCCATCTGCAAGGTCACTAATGAAGATGTTGAATAGGACTGGCCCCAGGACTGATCCCTGAGGTACCCCACTTGTGACTTGCATCTCTTCTGACTGTATACCATTTACCACCACTTTCTGTTTTCTGCCAGTCAACCAGCTTGCACCCAGTTGACCAACTTCTGACCCACCCCGAGCCTACCCAGCTTATTTATCAATCTTCTATGTGGAACAGTGTCAAAAGCTTTGCTGAAGTCAAGGTAGGCGACATCAACTGCTCCCCTTGGTCCACCACTCTGGTTACCCAGTCAAAGAAATCTATGAGATTAGTTTGACAGGACCTTCCTTTGTAAACCCATGCTGTCTTGGATCCTGTGCCCTATGGATTCCAGGTGTTGCACTATCCTTTCCTTAAGAGTGCCTCCATAATCTTGCCCACTACTGAGGTAAGACTGACCGGTCTGTAGTTCCTGCCTCCTCCTGCTACCACACTCTTGTGGGCGGGATCACATGACCCTTCTCCAGTCTTCTGGGACCTCTCCTGTGCTCAGAGACTCACTAAACAATTCTGCTAATGGCTCTGCTAGTTCCTCCTTTAGCTCCTTAAGTACCCTGGGATGTATGCCATCAGGTCCCATTGCCTTATCCACTCTGAGCTTAGCAAGCTCTTGTAGGACCCTTTCTTTTGTGAAGGAGTAGTGCTCACCTCCCTCCCCTGTGTCCATGATGCTGAGCTGTGGGCCTGCCCTACCTTCTCTTCAGTAAATACTGAGCAAAAGTATCTATTTAGGATAGATGCCTTTACAGGGTCCTCCTCCTCACATGCTCCCTTTTCTCCATTAAGCTTAGCAATACCCCTCTGGACTTTCTCCTTTCACTAATGTATCTATAGAAAGTCTTGTCACCTTCTTTTACTGTTCGTGCTAGTGTTTCCTCAGTTTGGGACTTTGCCTGCCTTACTGCCTTACCTGCTTCCCTTAGGGCAGTTTGGTATGCCTCTATCTTCATCCCCTGTGTTCCCTTATATTTCCTGAAGGCCAGCCTTT
Organism: Neoceratodus forsteri; assembly: GCA_016271365.2. Classification (NCBI taxonomy): domain Eukaryota; kingdom Metazoa; phylum Chordata; order Ceratodontiformes; family Ceratodontidae; genus Neoceratodus; species Neoceratodus forsteri. The sequence continues at coordinate 1,466,360,648 of CM057450.1, read as the reverse complement.
GGCTCTGACCTTTTCTGCTACTGTATTTGAGAACCAAAGTGGTTTCCTTCTTCTTTTGCACTTCCTTTTCTGTCTAACACAATGGGATGTTGCTTCAAGTATTGCATCCTTAATGCTTGCCCACTTTGCCTGTACCCCTCACCTGTGTTTCTTTTGCCAGGGCTATCTTAACTCTGTTGGCCATCTTATCAAAGTCAGCTCCTCTGAAGTCCCATATTTTGCCTTGGAATGGGATGATTTAGATGTAGTAGCCAAATTGAACCATACCATGTGATGGTCACTAGCTCCAGTGACCTTCTACCTGGAGATCTGTGATCCCTTCTTTGTTAGTCAGTACTAGATCTAGGATAGCCCTGTCTCTTGTGGGTTGCTGTACCAGTTGTTTGAGGCCCTCCCTGCAGGGAATCCACTATGAATCTAGTTCTGGCAGATGTTCCTGCTGGTATTGACCAATCTGTATCTGGCATGTTGAAGTCTCCCATTATCAGAACCTCCCTTTAGCTGTCATGTTTTGTATATCTTCTAACAGTAATGTGTCTATGTCCTCCCTCTGGTCTGGGAGTCTGTAGACAACCCCAGTTCTTATGGCTGTCCCATTTCCTGTTTCCAGGGTGACCCACAATTCTTCTGGCTCCTTATGTGTATTCTGAATTTCTGTAGCTTTGATATTTTCATTAACATACAGGGCCACTCCTCCCCCACTTTTGCACCTTGGTCTCTTCTGAATAATACATAGCCAGGTACTGAAGTCTCCCAAGTGTGGTTACTGGTAAACCACGTCTCACTAATTGCTACTATGTCCAGTTTAGCCTCTGACATTATTGCCTAGGTCTGGGATCTTATTTCCCAGGCTGTGAGCATTGTGTACATGATTTTCCATTGGCCAGATTTTGGTGTGTTAGTTGTTGGGTGAAGTTTGGCATTATCCCTGTGCATCGTATGGGGAGACAAACCTTTTTCTTACCTGGTGATGCAAATGAACAGCAAACACGCTGAATTCCTGTTTGACCACTAGCTGAGGGGGGAGGGGTGTTCTTCCCATTCGACGTATGGGGTGCTGCACCCCTCTCCCCATTTGCTAGTTTAAATATTCTGCAAAGACGTCAAACTTCTGCCCCAATGCACTGACTCCCTCTTTAGTCAGATGCAGTCCATCAAATTTAAAGAACTTTCGCTCCCAGAACTGTTGCCAGTTCCCTACAAATCTGTGTCCTTTTTCCTGGCACCAGTGTAGGGTGTGTACTGCAATGTCATAAAGATAGGAAAGGTTTCGGACTTACCAGTCATTTGTAGTACAAGAATCTGCATGAACCTGGTCCGCAGCCGAAGACTCTCCCTGGCAGCATTTCTTCTGATACAGCTGGGCGGACATCTTCCGGGAACCACAGGAGGGCACATCTGGAAACAGCTGGGCTGATGTCATCAATGGAGACGGAACCTTAGAACAGGAACAAAAAGAAAAACAGCTGGTCCGACGTCATCCAATTACCAGGCGATGAACAGGAAACAGCTGGGCTGGTGTCCTCTCTGGATCTGAAGTCATCTGGTGGGCCAGTAGATGGTTGCTGGACAGGACAGTACACTGTAGACTGATGAATGTGGAGCACCTGAGTCCTAGTTATTAATATTGGTGGATCAGTAAGGGCACTTCACAGTCTGGTGTGGCAGTATTGACTACCACTGCTCGGCTCTCCATTTTGTAGGCACGGGCTTAATTACTGGGAGGTCCTTGCACTGAGGCCAATAGTACCGGGGGTCAGGGGCTTGAATTATTACCCCATCTGGGCGAACATAACTCACACAGTGGGAGATTTCACGTCCCTCTCCGTCCACTATTCTCACTCTGTCCATAAACAGTGTCCTGCCTCTCTTCCACTGGGTATACTTTTCGTGGAACAGTCTATTCTTTACATGCTGGTTGGTCCCAGGATGCAAATTTTTCATTGCTTCATCCCAGATCCAGGATTTCCTGCAGTCCTCAATCTCCTTCCAGACTCTCCGAGGAAAGGTAGGAAAGGTCATACCATAGATTTCATTGGCCTTTCTACGAACCAGTCTCTCCTCTTTACTTGCTTTGGTCAATCTGAGACCACTGGCCTGGCTTGGGGGTGGCCAGTCCTGGTTCTGCCAGCTTCGCATCCTCAAAGAAATTAAAAATGGATCCCTGACTTCTTCCTCTTGTAAAGCCAGGGCAGTGGCATCACCACCTTCTTCAATACATTCCTCCAAGGCAAGATCTTGAGGTTGTATACCCGCTCCTTTCTCACAAGGCCACATAGGTTCCCCCTCATCTTCCTCTTCACTGAGGATCTGAGCCCAGGAGTGAGCAGTCGTTCTCACCCCTGAGACTACCCATTCATCACTAGGCACGGAGGTCGACACCTCCCATTCAAAGGCCTCCCACATCTCATCTTCACCTAAGAGACTTGGACTAGGCCCCCCCACCCAGGGGTCTATTGATGCTTTATCCGAACTTTCTTTCTGAGATCCAGCATCCAAAACTTCAACTTCTGGTTCAATCTCTAACTCTGCACCCTCTAGCTTTGTGCCACACTCCCCCGAGGGACCTTCTTCCACAGGCTCCGCCTGGTGTTTGTGCTGCCAACTGCAGATTCCTGAATTTGTGTCCATGTGGGGCCAAACGTAATTGAGGCGCTTTACAAGCCATATTTTTGAGGCATCCAGCACAGTGAGGAATCATAAAGACATCCCTTCCAGCACGCAAGCATATCTGGCATACACGCACTGGATAATTAGGAATTGCCACATCAGGAGGCAGTTGCCCTCCATAGCACCACTTTTCAATATCTCTCAGTCTATTTACTGCTGCTGTTAATGCAACCCAGGCATGATCCGGGTAACGAGCTGGTCCTGAGGCCATAACTGCAGAAAAATAAACAAAAGTTCACTGTAACTGAAAGTCCCACTTTAATGAACACACTCTGTAGCTTTAAAATGGCACCTCTGCTGCTGTGTTTGCTTTACTACCCCACCCTGTAAAGGCGGCGGCAGCACCCTGTGCATCAACATTTAGAATCTGGGTCAAGCGACTGCGCACCCGATTTACACCAGCTACTGATAACTTTTACTCAAACTGCACAACTTGCTCTGATCTGGCTTTAAACACACATTTACAGGATTTTCCTTGGACTTTTTACAAGCTGGTAGCATTCATTTAATTACAGTCCCTTAAAACTTCAGGTTTCAGCTCAGGATTGCCTGCTTCTACTAGTGTTGCATTTTTCTACAACCCACAGTCTTTCTCTGGCTGCAAACTTTAAACTGAGGCTATTTTACTTCCATGCACACATTCAATGGCTTTACAGACTTGCACTTGCTGGCAGGACTTCACACAGTCGTTACTTGCAAAGCGACTACACTGCTGCACACACATTTTATATGGCATTACTGAAAATCACTGTTTGAGCAGTTTTATGAAGGTTTATTCACTGTTATCAGTAGCAACTTGCTGCGATGGGGTAAAACGGCCTGCAGCCAGTTCTTGAAGGCCTCTGAACACAAACGGGCAGGCAGTCTCAGCGATCGTCGTTTTAACCACCAATTTCACTAATTTCACAATCGATTTGCGGGTTGAGCCCGATTTTAAACTTAAAAGTCACTTTTTGAATGTTTACAGCGCTTTGAATACCTCGCGACGCTCCTCCACTGCCAGTACACACACTACTCTCTGTCTCCCTCTCGAATGCTGAGGCAGTCTCAGAAGAGCTGGCTGAGGGGCGGGACTAATGGCAATCTGACCAACCACACGACGCCATGCAAATGAGCCTCCTTCTTCCTCGCGAGGGCTCCTCTCCTCACGGCGATCGTCGAGCAGACAAATTTAAACTGTAAAATGCACTTTTTTTTTTTTCAACTGACTCCACAGCGGGAGCCCATTTTAACCATGTAACATTGCCATTAACTCTACAGTCTCTCCATTTACACCGAAAGCATTTCCAACGTCCAGGGCATAATTTCTCTGTTGCTACCCCTAGTTTTCCACACTATCCTTTACAGAATTCATTCCAAAAGCATTTCAAACGTCCAGGGCATAATTTCTCTGTTGCTACCCCTAGTTTTCCACACTTTTCCTCACAGAATTCATTTTAAAAGCTGACAAAAAGGCTATAAACAATTTTGATGATGCAGGACAAGGGCACACTTTTTGACTTTACAGCTCCTTGGTAAACAGTTGGCATTTTTTAAACAGCAGCACAAGATTCACAGCACACAGCAACACACTAGGGAATTTGCTTCAGCTTTTTGGGCTACCCACTGCCAGATAGCCAAAACGCTAGCCCACTTGCCCAAGCACCTTTCTTCCCGAACAAATCCAAAGCGATGCCTCCATTTTTATAACCCAACCCCTGCCTTTTTGCCAAAATGACAGGTGGCATGCTGTTGGCATTGGCAGCAATACATGGTGGGGACCTGGGTTCGGGGAGGATGAGGTTACCTGGCACAAGGGGACCTAGGTTTGGCTACTCTGCACAGGGGCACCCAAGTAAATCCGAACACAGGAAGCAATAACTGTAATGTCCAGAACCAGGACTGGGATTTTTCACTGTGGCTTTTATTCATAACTAGCTGAACACAACAAAGCATAGATGGACCCCCAAGGGGCTACGGTTTCTGATAATGCAGATTGGAGACTACCAGGTGGTCCACTTAAAGAATGAACCCAATTCTACTAATTTCAGGCTCTGGACCCACCAGGCACACAGCCCGGACTTGCATGTGCTTTGGATACACAGCCCGAGGGGCCAAGCTCCCCTGCCGGCCACTTGACTGATGGTCCATTTAAAGAATGAATCCATTTTACTTGTTGTGGCTCCCCACACCACTTAGAGTCTGTGACCCCTAGATAGATTTTCTTCTTACTTCCTTCTGACTCCCATCAAACAAGGAGAATTCTTTTCCCAAGTTGTGGCTCCCCACACCACTTAGAGTCTGCGACTCCTAGAGAGATTTTCCAATTTGCGACCCACGTCTGGGTACCTACCTCATCACTGGCCAGGCGCATGAGGCAAGTAGCAATCACAGCAGAAATCCATAGAGGTGGACCTGGTTACTAAAGATGGGGGGTTTGCCCACCTCCAGCTCCCACAGCCCATACCCGGCCATTTCTCTGGAGAAACTAAAACTTCGAAATGTAGATTAAACGGTGGATGGACTGTAGCACCCGCTCTACAACATTACTTAAATTCATACAGACTTTAGATTTTGACACTACTCCATTTGTTTGTCCTAGTACAATAGGCCTCCCAAATAGTAGTCCAAATCCCATACTTCTTCACGTTTTCCAAACTGAAGAAACACATTGTTTGCCCTCTCAAATTAGAGCAAAACACTCACCCTTTCATTGCAGGTGCCCCACAGGCGAAGTACAACTTCTTCCACTTGTCAGACCAAACAGAAACTGTAAAAAGGCAGCTTTCTTCCTTTAGCAGACATTAGGGGATTGCTCCTGGAATCCACAGAGGGATACTTTACTTTCTCCCCCCCCCCGGAGGGAGGAAGGGAGCACTGAGACCTGGACAGCGGTCTCCACCACTTGAAACTGGACACTGACCTTCTCACTTCAAAAGGTAAACAGGAGACTTCCTTCTCCCAAGGAGGTAAACAGAAAACTCCCTTCCTGCTTGACAGTAAACAGAAGACTAACTTTGAAAACTCCCAATGTTCTATCTCACTCCCTCTGCTGCAGATTCCAATGTGGCTTATGCAGCTGTGACAGTTCTATGGTGATGTTATCTCTCAGTCTCAGCTGAGACTGAGAACAGAGTGAGACAGTGTGAAACCCATTTAACTGGAGTTTCACAAGCTGCCTTCCCTGCCTACCACTAGGTCTTACTGGGATTCTAGTAACCCTGGGTAACAAGGGGTTACACTGACCAGCCCTTTGTTCCTTTGTTTTTATGCTGTCTCTTGTTGGGGGCGGTGCCTGATGATCAGAGCTGTTTGTAAAAGAGCCAGCAATTTAAATAAAATAGACTGAATATGTGTATAACTGTATGTGAATTATAAACTGTTTAGTTAGATAGATAAAACAAAATAATTATGTTTAAGAAGTTTTACTTTAGCATTAATGATGTGAGTGGAGTTAGGGAGAACACATGATCATTTCCCTGTATAAAAGGACTGTCATTTGAGATAGTTAGTTTAGATAGTGCTCCTGGGTCTGGATGTGAACTCCAGGGAGCTCTGTGAATTGCTCCCGCAGGTGTTAGGAGAAGAACACCTTTCAAGCCATGTAAAAGTCATGGGATAAAGTTTATTTGCCATTCTGTTATTTTATTTTGTTGTTGTACCAGTCCGCTGATATTATATTTGTCCTGCTACGAAGGCATTTTGAGATAGAACTGAATATATGTTGTTCATTTACAACTGCAACTGTGTCACACTACCAATTAGTCCACAAAGAGACCTGCGCCCGCTCACAAGCTCTCCTAAAATCTTCCACTAGCCCATCTCCAGCTTATGCGATGGAATGATGGGCCCCCGCTCCCTCCCCTTCTTTTCCCAAATCTTAATACTGTCCCCTAGCTGTAGTACATAAGATGACATGCCCACCGTGGATAGGTGCACCCCATCTGGTCTATAAAAACCTGGGTTAGTAAATGAAATATCACTGTATGCTATGTATGTCCCCCCTTCCTTCCTTAACCATGCTGCTACCCACCTGTTTATTCTCTTCCTAGCCCTTCCACCCCCTCATTATGTTTCTGGCCTGCTGCCCAACCATCCTGGGAACTATTTCTGACCATGCTATCTCCACCTGTGGCTACCACTGTTTCAATAAACCTAAATCCCTTACCATTTCTTTGCACAATGCCCCCCATGGCCAATCTCCCAAGTCATTACCCCCCAAGTGTATTACTAACAGATCTGGTTGCGGCCATTTTAACTTCTGCTCCTCCAAGGTTGGCATGATTTGCACCTATCTCATGCCCTGGACCCCTTTCCAATGAACTCTTAGTTTGTCCAGGTCCTGTCCTAGCTGCTTTCCTCCAGGATGGATGGTGGCCCACTTCTCCACCCAATAAATGTATGAGTGCCCAATTATCCACACCCACCTGATCCTTCCCTGACCTGTTAGAGATAGAAAACAACACGTTATAACAATTTCCTCACATACCTTTTATAACAGTTCGACTTCCATCTCTCGACCTTCTTAACTTCTTCCTCTGATCCCCCCTTCCACTGTCAGCATTGATGCGGCTCCAATCCGGAATGAGTGAGATGAATCGCTCTTTGGGTTTTCGCCCAGGTGTGCCATGCCTTTTTCAGCACCCCTGTTACCTGGTAGCATGTGACTGGCTTACCATCCTTATGCATGAAGAATTGTCGCCCACCCTTTGGCCTAATCTCTTTGTATTCCCATAATGAATAACTGTGCATGCCATTTTCCCTTGTTTTTCCAATGCAGTCTCTACCCCTGTTCCCGTCTGATCTATCTTTGAATGCCTCAACCAAATCATTACCCTCCTTAGGCCCCAGTGTAGTTCTTCCCCCCATAACCCCCTTATCTCATCCTTCCTGTTGCCTGCCACTACCTTGCTTACCCTGAAGGTGCTTTTTGCCATGACCACAAAGATGGTTTTAAAAAGACAAGTCTTGAATTCTGAGGTACAAATCTGACCAAGGACCTTTAATAATGCTAAGAGTTTTTCTCCTGCAACTAGTTTTCTCAAATCCACCTTTCCCCCTTTTAGTCTCTGCCAACCCATCAACATGCGTCACACTACTTTAAATTTATTCAGTTCCACCCATCCTCTTGTACTGCAAGCCCACCCTCTCCCTGCTAATTGTACCCCCATTGTCCCACTTCCCATCCCTGCTTCCCACTTTTTAACCATGTAGTTTGCTATCTGGTCTTGTGAAACTGGTTCTCTTACCTTGAACCCTTCCAGATCACGGAACTCATGGAATGCTCCCCATACACCTTTGTATGCCTTTAGCATGTTCGCAGACCAGGAGCTCCTATATAACAGTCGGGCTCTTTCCAGCCAATTTCCCACGATTGATCTGCTACCTGTGTTCTTTGTGCAGCCGCTTGTGGTGCCATGGACCTGAACCTGTCCAGCTGTAAATGGGAAATGCTGTCAGCAATGCCATTTTTAACCCCCTCGATATGCTTTGCTTTAAATGACATGTTCAACCTTAGGCCCCATAACACCAGTTGTTGTAAAACCCTGTTTGCTGATTCAGAATGTCCTCCTTTCCAGTTGATAACCTCAACTAACACTTTGTTAGCACACCAAAAAATTATCTTCTTGTTCCGTAGTTGTTCCACCCATGTCAGCACTGCTACCCATATTGGAAAAATCTCTAGTAATGTGATGTCTTTCATCAAACCCTTCTCTCTTCATGCCTCTGGCCACACCTCAGCAATCCACCTTCCTTTAAAGTATGCCCCCATGCCAATTGACCCTGCTGTGTCCGTATATAGGTCCAGGTCATTACTCCTTAGCCACACATCCTGCCAAAAAGTGACCCAGTTGTAATCTGCTAAAAGCTTCTGCCATACTTCCAAATCATGACATATTCCCTTTGTTATGTCCACCCAATGATGAGGCAGCTTAGCTCTCCTGGTTGCTTGGGTTAGCCTCCTGGTGAAAACCCTCCCTGTGGCCACCACCTTACATGCAAAATTCAAGTGCCCTAGGAGTTGCTGCACCTGCCCCAGTGGGACTCTCCTCCTCATTCTGACGTCATGCAATAGTTCCAGTAGCCTTGCAACTTTCTGTTGTGGCAATCTAAAAATCTGTTTCTCTGCATCCACCGCAATACCCCAAAATTCCAATTTCCTTGCTGGTCCTTCTGTCTTGCCCTCCGCTAATGGCACCCCTAACTTCACACACATATCTTTGAAATCCCTGAGCATCCTCTTTGTCTCCATCTGGCCCTCCCCTATCAATAGGAAATCATCCAAATAGTTTACTACCATCTTACGGCCATATCTCTCACCTAACACCTATTGCATCCATTTGCTAAACGCTTCAAACTTAGCACAGGCTGTTGAACAGCCCATGGACATTGCCTTATCAAAGTAGAAGTACCCTTGGAAGCAAAATCCCAACAGGTCCCAGTCTTCCTGCCTGATGGGTAGCAGTCAAAAAGCTGACTTAATGTTGGTCTTCACTAGCCATGCCCCTTCCCTTGTTCTTATCAACTCCACTGCCTGTTCTAATGTTGCGTATGACACTGCGCTACGCTCCCTGGGAATATGATCATTCACTGATGCTTCTTCTGGATAAGACAAGTGATGAATTAGCCTAAACTCTCCCTGCTGCTTCTTCTGCACTATATCCAGTGGTGAAACCCTGAAACTGGAAAACAGCAGATTTTCAAATGGCCCCTCTAACCTTCCTGCTTCCATTTCCTTCCTTATTTTCTTCTTCACAATGTTTTCTTTCCCTTTTAGAGACCCCAGGTTCTTTGCTCTCATGCTCTTTCTAACCCCCCGATATTCCAAGCTGAAACCCTTTTCGAAGCCTTCTATTAACATTCTACCTGCCCGTATATCTAGATACCCCTTTGTCCATTCCCTGACCATCCCCACCCTGACTGGCGTCCTAGCCAGCCAAAACTCACCCTCCTCCCTTCCTGTCTCTCTTTCACTGGGTCCTGGTGCCGCCTGCACCAAAACCTCCTCTCCTATGGAATCCACTCCCTCTCCCATTTTGAAATGACCACCCCCTTGCTCCCCAAAATGCCCTCGAAAAAACTGTACACTGCCATTTTGTCTGCTTGATCTTTCTCCCATTGCTCTGCAATGCGACACCGGATGCTGCCCTGCGCATTTTGACCATACATGTCTGAACTTACAATTGGTCCATGAGCACAAAGCCTTGTTGTACCCCCAGCATGTTTTTACCTGCTGATTGCTTCCGCCTTGCCTACTCCCCTCCCCTGCGCTCCCTCCATGTCCTGACAAAGTCCTTACCCATAACTCAGAATGAGTGGAATCCCACCTCAGATCCCCCCTGACTGCCATCATCTGCCTGAAAGCTTCATCATATTTTAACCAACCCAGGCCCAACTTTGCCTTATAGGCATCCGTTATGGTAGTGAAGTAAGTGAGTAGTGGTATGGCTAACTCCGGCTTGTTTTCCAGGAGGATGGCACTGAATATGGTAAAAACTGCTTGCCATGTGTCGATATTTTCCCCTTTAAATTTTGTTTCCTCCACCTTATAGACCGTTATCTCTAAGGCCGCTGCCATCTTGGATTTTCCCATCATTTCCTTCTGTTCATACCTTTTTGCTGTCTCTTTGTCTACCAATGCAAATTGTCCACGTACTCACATTCCCATATTTTTTCCTTTAATAGTTTTAGAATTTTTGCAGTCCCTAATGCTCATGCCTGGTACCCCATCACTGCCCACTCTGATATTCCTGTTGCTCCCCTTATCCCCAGCTGCTTTTAGTTCCTCCTGTGTATGTAATTGCGAACTGTATGTGTATGTGCCTCAGGACCTCCTGGTGAATGAGCTTGCTCAACTGAGTCTGTCCTGCAATAAACTTGAACTTGAACTCCAGTGCCTTTTCCATATTTTCTATTCCCTTATCCTCCATATCTCCTAGCATGCCTGCCAAGTACTCAATCAAATCCCCTTCTGGGTTCTGATCTTCCCTTAGCTTATCAGTCCTAACCTCCTCGACCTCATGTTCCACAACCAGCTCATGTTCTAGCATCTTCTGCGGTGGCCTTTTTCCTGCCGGGCTCTTCCCGGACCTGCCTGCTGGTGTTTCCCTCTTCCCCATGGGTTCCTCTGCTTCTGTCAGCTTTGCTGCTTCCCGCAGTTCATTCACTTTGTCCATCAGGCTTTTGGCCGGTGCCTTCCTTGCCCTTGCGGCCTCCTCCTCAGCCTCCTTCTTCTTTGCCATCTCCAGCATCTCATTGACCTTTGACATAATCTCCACAGCCTGTTCCATCATCTGGGTGCTTATAATGTCTCTGTTCGTTGCCATCCTGCTGACAAATACTTGTGGGGACGGAGAAACAAGCTGTGGTTATCCTTTTTTTTTTTTTGCTCCCCCCATTTGTAGGACAATTTTGTTCTCCCCATATGGAACATGTAATGACATAATTGCTTTTTTTGCCTGTAAATTTGCTGTAGCATCCTTTTTACATCCCCTGTATGCACATGGTCTGTCCCCTACATCATGCCCTTTACACATCATTTTCATCTAAAGTTAACTTGACTGTTCCCAAGCCATCACATAACCCCCCCATAAATTTATTTGTTAATTGCAATTCCCCATGTAACAATGCTCTGTACACAGTAATAAAGCTCTGAAGTCATTTTAAAAGCAACACAAGTTAGCTGCATGCCACCCGGCAACCAATGACTCCCCAATCACTTTTTATGCTCTTTTGTGTTTTTATATTTAAATCAGAGTATTGCTGCCTGCCAATGACCAATGTCCCCCAATTGCTTTTTTATTCTGTTGTATTTTAATATTTAAACCACAGCAGTTCCCTTCATCCTGCTAGCTGGAAAGGACTATAAAAATGGCGCTGCCTTATCTGCTGCACATGCACCTCACTGGGCTGTACAGCAAATGCGCGGGCCATCCATTTTCCAAGGCCCACCCCATGAAGCTAGTCTTCACTAAGGCCTATCTTGCCATTTCACCCCCATTACAACCGCAGTTCACCACCACCTCCCGAGAAATGACTCACTCTTCTTCCGCTGCCTCCCCTTTTTCCTACTTGTGACCCCTTATCTCCCCAAGTGCTCCCTGTTCTCTCGGCCTGCTCTTCAGTGTGCCCTTTGTTAATGGGTCTAATACTCTAGTGCCTCAGCACCGCTCCAACCAAAAGCATCCCCTTCAGCTTCTGATGGCCATACGCCCATCTCCCGTCTTCCGGAAGAACGGGCACCAGACCATCTATCTCTGGATCTTGCACAAAATGTAACAACGTGGACTCCATGTGCTTGGAACCAGCCTGCTGGGCCTCCGCTATAATACCTCCACATGGACTACGCCCCCAGGCTCCTTCTTTTTACCTGCTGGCAACCCACATGGGAAACCGCAAAGAAAATGAAAGCTAAATCTTCAGCATGACTCCCCCTTATGAGTGGCCACCATATCGCCTGCATCAGTATCTTGAGGAGTAGGATCATTTCGCAATGGAGCCTGTCCATCGGGCCTCTACCACACAGACCATGGGACCAACGCGACCAACAACAATAGGGACTGAAACACAGGTACCATTCTAATTTCCTTAATGTGCAACCATGAGGCAAAGAACTCCTAACTACTTTTTATTTATTTTTGGCCAGTGCTTGGCCCCAACAAACCTTCTGTTCCCACCCTGCTGTGTCTGCTGGCCCCCCAGGCCCCAAGCCCTTTCTTCCACCATGTAGTCTTGTTTGTTCTTTAAATACCTTCTCCTTCCTAAACCAGGAAAACCTCTTTGCTAACGTTCTCCAGGTCCTCCACCACCATCATTCACCAACCTGCCTTCTGGTCCCCAGCTTCCAAAATACCTATCCCTCTACCTTACCTCCAAAGAACTTGAGAAAAATCTTGCTAGTCAAAAGTGCTGAGCTGTAAAAATCAGATCTCAGCAAAAGAAGGGGGATTCCTTGCTGTGCTAGCCTTTTTGTACCCTCCAACTCTTCCCCATCCAATCCTCACCTTCTGTCCCCTACCTTGTCATTTTACTCATAGGTGAGATGACATCATAACCCCACCCCCTCTTCCTTTCGCTGCCTGAGCCTACCTATCCCCCCTCTCCAGTCCTGGCCACTGCGCCCTTTGCTTCAGAATCTCCCTGACAATTTAGGTTATCCCTTAAGGGCAACAACATTTATCCAATTAAGCTGAAAGATTTTTTTTTAACTTGGACTTGCAGAAACATCTGCAGCACACTGTCAGTAGTTTGAGCCTGCCACCAACCCTCGAGTGTCCCCTCAACCACCAGTTCACTGAAATGGCATGCAGTGTCTGAAATACGCATGGATGCCTATACACCATAAAAGATATTACGTGGGCATCCCTACACAGACAAGCCTGTGTCTTCATCTCGAGTTTTGTATCGCAACCGGTGAACCTCATGAGCTTTGCTCTTAAGGTTCCTGATAGCCATATAAAAACCTCTCAATGCAGACACAGGCTTGTTGAATAGGGCTGCCCATACATTATCCTCTATTTGGTACACAAATATAGTTAACTCCCCTTCTGACCCATCTGTCTTCCCTGTGCTTGAATAGTTCAGTTGGCTCAGCTTGACTGCCTGTTGTGAAAGCTTGTATCAAATTGAGGTCTGTTTTTATTTTGATCCCAAAGATACTGAATGGCAAATGCTGCTGGTAGATTTTTTGTTGGGCTAATAAGATTTTCCTACAAAGGGACACTGTCAACCTTTTTTGTATCCTATTGTTTTTTAGGTAAAAACCTGCATAATACATTTCATGATGGCTTACTGTAAAATCCATTGATGTTGCTGACAGTTTTATCTGCCTCCTTGCCTATTAGAACTGAATTGCATGGTAGTGTATAGATGCGCCCACCTTTGTTTTGCTGTAGACCATTGAGCTTCTCTTAGTGCGCACTTCCTGAACATTAGGAACACCCTCAAACAGTGCAGTCACTCATGACACAATAGTGTCCTCTACTCTCACTGCATAGTGAGTGGCTAGATTGTGTGGGAGGTGTTCCTGAGTCCAGAAAAGATGGGAGCTGGTCAAGAAATATAAACAAACATGTTTTGGTGTGGTAACACCAGTATGCTGGGCAGTCAGTTTTTCACTTTTTAAAAGAAAAGAGATCCTGAATCAAACTACCAGCTACATCACCAGTCTCTATAGAAAATGAAGACTCACAATATGTGTTTTTTAAGTTAGACACACTTTGAGGCCTAAGGGGGTTGACAGTTTCCCTTTTACTAGCCTTGCGGACTTGTAAAGAGAAGGTAACATTTCAATAAGTTCACCAGCTGGACCAGTGGAAACATTTGTGGGGCTGGTTGATTTTTCTAGTCGGTAGCCCTACTGGCTAGTGGCTGAGCCTCTTGCCTTTTTTGACCCCTGAGAATTGTAGTAGTGCAGCAGCATGTGAAATTCCAGCTGGGAAATATAAACCGATGCTGCTAGGCTTGCATACAGTGGCATCTGGACTGTCTGATTGGAGACAACCTTAGCCCCCCCCCATCCTGGTGGCTAACTGCAGCTAAAGTTTATGCAAGTCATCATCACTGCATCTGAGTAAGTCTCAACAGCCTGACAAACTGTTGACCATTGACCAATATCATGGACAATCTCGATCATTCATTTACAGAATACCCCATTACTTGGTAGTCTTATCATGTTGTCATCAGACATTTATGGCCCCCCCTACCCAGTTATCAAGGGCACATGGTGAGGTGATAAACCCTTACAATCTTTCTCCCACTCTTCATTTGCTTATGTTGTTTACTAATGTTTTCAGGGGTGACCCGGGAGCCCTGGGGTGGTTACATGACTTGTTCATCAGCCACACAGTATGCAAGTGGAGGTTGTGGGAATCAAACCCTGTTTCGCTGGATGCACCAAGCTCATTCACACCTCATTACTCTGTGTAACCTCTAGGCTATACACATGAATGCAATAAATGAATAAATGGTCTTAGCAGGGGTGGTTTGAAATTTAGCCTGACAGCCATTAGCCAGCACCAGGGGTAGTGACTGGGAAAATTCACTAGCCCCTCAGACATTTTCAGTAGGACAGCTGATGTACTTATTACTGCAACATGAGCTTGTCCAGTACTAGTTCATAGGGCCTGGCTAGAAAAAGGAAACTCTTACTAGCCTGGTACAGAATCTATCAGCATTTGGCTAGTGTGCCAGTGCCAATTCAATATTTAGCCCCTGATTAGTGTACAGTCAGACTCAGGAATTACTTTCTGCTGGTAGATGCATGCCATCATTGGCTCCCTTCTCACTCTTTATCTGTTTACCCCTCTTGAATCAAAAGGGTGAAGAGATAGAGGGTGAGGAGGGATGCAGTAATGGCTGAGGAGACAGAACCTACTACGGGCTTTATTTAAAAAAAAAAAACTATGGCACAAGGTGCCTATGCCAAACGTCTGTGATGCAAGTGCCACCTTATGTTAACGTTTGTAATAATCCCAGTCGCACTTTTCCAGTTAAAACACAGGATATGTTGACATCTGGATTCCATGAGCCAAAGCTACCTTCACCTTCCTTGTGGCAGAAGCACCGCTTCCCAGGGTGCAATGGTGCTATGACTGCACTGTGCATGATAAAACTGCACCATCCCCTTACTTGGGATTTCAGAAGCCTGGATCTGCTCTAAGGGCCCTGCACCACTACAGACTGGCAGTGTAGTGGGGGTATGGAATGTGGTGGGGCAGGGGTTGCAATGGGGGGCCTTGCTCATGACAGGGGCATGATGGCAGTCAGAATGGTCTATGAGGGGCAGACACTCGGCAGAGGTGCCCTGCACTCTGGTACAGAGCAGATTGGCCCAGTTGGGGGGGGTGTTGGCAGGGCTGGAGCATCATGACCCAGAACCCTGGGTGGTCATAGACCTGTCTGTCACCTCCCACATGGGATCCATACTAGAGTTCCCTACATGCAAAGAGTGACAGTGGACACCAGACGCAGGTGGCGGGGTGCATTTGGTGGACAGAACAGGTGCGTTCCTGGCCCCAGGCTCTAGTTTAAAGGCATTCCCCTGGTATACAGCCCCCCCCCACACATGGTGGCTGGCAGATGCCCGACTACATTGTTGTGGGCTGGGCAGGTGACAGGGCTGTTGCCAGCTGGGGTACAGATCATTATGCTCTGTCTATGCTTCAGGTGTGCCAACCCTACTACTCAGGCCAGTCAGCTGTGCACCATTGCACATGCATGGATCATGGCACTTCTGCTGGGAGGCTCCAGAGATCACTAACTTCCATGCCCCATGTCGGCCAATGACACTCGCTTCTGCTTCAATGCTTCCAGGTCCCCATCTTCCATCCCACCCCCCCCACTGCCCTTCCAGGCAGTGGCCCATGGTGGAGCGGGTCTAACCTGAGCCATGTGTTGCAACCATTGCATGGCTTCTTGGATTCCAAATAAGGGGATGACTAAGGGGTTAAAGAGGTTCAATCATAAGTCCTCCCCCAGCAGTATGGGTACTGCTAGTCTGTGATAACCCCTGCACGGCAGGCTGCTTCAACTGTCCAGATACATTTATCAAACCATTATTATGGCACCAGGTTTTACCATACTGAGGAGGTACAACAACCCCATGATAAGTGTGCCCAGTGCAGGTCCTGTGATGGCAGTTTGAAACTGAACTCCCACCCCCTTCATCACACAAGGTGTACTTAGCAGTCGGTTGTGGGTTTTGTAGATTTGCAGGCTGCTGTTTCTCTTACATAGCCTTTGCTGCATAAAGGTGGTCCTGACTCCTGAGGAAGTTTGACCAAGTAAGCAGTGCCACCCAACTGGCCGATTCGAGGAGGAAATGGACGGCAGGCTTCATCTTTTTTCATGGGCAGCCTAGAAAGGTATGTGTCTCATCATTTTATGTTTTTCATGGACAGAGTAGTGACTGTTGTGATCAATGTTTATGGTTTGCAAAACTCTTCGGGATATGGACAGAATATAATTAGCAAATTGGTGTTTTATAAAAAATAAATTCATTTTTGTCAATACTAGTACGTGCCCTGGTGGTTATATCGTACTATAGAAAGGATCTCAGAAATGCTGCTATCTGACTGGATGTTAGGATTCCAACAGCCTTATAATAATCCATGTTACACTGTCATGTACAGCCTGATCGCCATGGCACATAGATTGGTCCTGTCAGCATGCTATCCTCCGTAGCATATCTGAATGACTGGAATGATGCTTTCTTATTTTTGAACCACAGAACCAGCATTCTTAAAGTGTTGCTGGAATAACTACTTCATTTAAAATCTCCATGTAAATGAGGGAAACATTCACAAAGCCTTCTCTGAACTGTTTTCTCTTGGAATATTTTTTTATAATAGCAATAAGGAACTCCGAGGAATCTGATTAACATTCACCACCTGACGGCAATTTAGGCACCTGGCTGTGCCTCGTGCCACATTACACCCTTGGGGGTTCTTAACAGACTGTTAATCAAGCTCCTGGTCATGCCTTATTGGTTAAATAATCTTTGGAGATCCATTTCATTTTCCCAGACCCTGGTTACCCTCTAACAACAGATGCCTCCCTTGGTGTGTCGGTGCAGGAAGGGGGCACATCTGAATGTAGAAGAATGATTCATGGTATGCACAGTATGGAGAAGTAGGAGCAGAGCTCGTCTATACACCAAGAGGGACATTTTCCCTCTTGTTGTCAGTCAGGTGGGTCAGGGCAGACAAGCAGTATTTGGTAATAATGTTCCAGGTAGTTAAACAGAATAGTGCATGGTGATGCTGCTGGTGTGTTTTAAGGTTTAACAGATTGGTCCAAACACTTTACTTTGGCATTGCCAAATTTTGTACTAATGTCACCATGACTGTGTTTCAAATTGTGTTCAGCTTACTTCTCAGTATTATTTCTTAGAGTCTACTGTTGTGCAGTTATGTTTTTTCCAGTATTGCAATGGGGTGGAAAGCATTCTGTATTGATACATAGAAATTATTGGCAGATAAGGACCGCAAGGCCCATCCAGTGTGCCCGCAACCCCTATACTGATTATGGACTCACATTTCTAGACATAGAGAATGTGCTTTACTCCCCACCCCAGTTATAGACAGTGCAAATTTGTTTTGTTTTGTTTTCACATTTTTAAAGTGCATGTACTCCATAACAACATTCTTTATTTGTACTGCAACATGCATGATGCACCTTGCATCATTCAAAATAAAGCCAGACGCATTTTTCAATGTAAATGTAGTTCATATATATATTTACAATAGTCAGTATTACTCCTGTATACCTTCTCCATACTTAAATGCCCAGAGCTGTGTAGTCAGATTAGTGTCAGTATTTCTGAGGAAAGCGAACAACAAAAAATGATATAGAAGCAGACCACAGTACCACTGTAGAATTTGTAGGTAATATAAAATCAACTAATTGAGATGTTTTGTCATCTCATTGGCAGCATTACATTTCAGACAGTTGTTGCATGCCAGATCACAGTACAGTTCAGCTAGGAATTAATCAGTTTCATACCAGTTCCTGACTGTGGAAGCAGTTGTGTCATCATGGATAAATACGTTATAAAATTTAATGCCCACAGGAGCAGTCACAGATCGACCTCATCTAATGCCAGTGTTGACAGTGGGTGTAATGGTGGTAATGATGTAGGTGAAAGCAGTGCAGAAGGCCATTCTTCTGTCAACGTAGAGTCAGATCCGCAGATAGGTACGACAGTCAGGAAAACAGCAGGTAGCTTTGCCCCTAGTACATCTTGTACAGATACAGTAGCACTACAGATTAAACAGTAGTGGGAAGATAGGAAGCAGCAGGTCATGCATTCCAACCACATTGGAAGAATAGTTTTCCATGGCTTCAATTTGATTGTACAGTTAAAAAAATATTCTGCACAGTTTGTCGCAAGGTTGCAAATCTGGGTATACCACTTCCACACATGTCACAGGACAATGATGCATGCAAGGCTTTCATCCAGACTGGATTTGACAATTTAAAAAAAACAATACAACGTTTCAACAATCATCAAAAATCAAACTTGCATAGAGTGACTGTAACTGCACTGGATGCTGTCAACAGTGGCATTGATGTCACCGCCTCCTGCTCAGAGGGAAAAATGAAGCAAATGAAAGATTCTAGACATGACCTTCTGAAAATGTTATCTTCATTGTTGTATCTGCACCATCAGGTCTTGCGCTATGGGGCCACACTGATGAGGAGTCCAACTTGATGAATCTTCTTCTCTTGCTTGCAGATGATGATCCAGTACTAAAATTTTGGCTTGCAAGAACGGACTACAAATGGATTTCTCATGATGTTGTTAATGAGATGATGTATATTATGTCACATGAGGTACTACACATATTAATGAAAGAGGTTCACAATGCTGGTTTCTATGCTGTTATCTTGGATGAAAGTGTAAATATTTCAGTCCTAGAACAGATCTCATATTGTTTTCATATCATCAAGCAGGATCTTCAGGTTGAGGAGTTGTTCTTTGGCTTTTACTCAACAACAAGCACCACAGCAGCTGCACTGTTCTGTATACTGCAGGATGTACTGGCAAGATTCAACTTTAACATACAAATGTGTCATGGGCAATGTTATGATGGCACATCAAATGTTGCTGGCCGTCTTCACGGGAAACATAAAAGTCGCTTTCTATGGGGAGGAATACTTGAGGAAATCCAGGAATGTGAGTAGACTAGTACGGGCAGCTAAGGCATCGAGAGAACTGGGGTTAATGCAGGGAATCAGAGAAGGTGAAAAGGATTTCTTCAGGTATATACAAGAGAAGAGAAAGACTAAGAATCAGATTGTTAGGATCAAGAATGGTAGTGGTTGGGCAGAAAAGGGAGCCGAGTACTTCTGTTCAGTATTCACCAGGGAGAGGGCAGGGCCAGTACCTAAGGGGAAGGCTGGAAGGGGAGTGGGAAGGATGCAGTGACAGATGGAGTCATCACAGAGGAAAGGGTGTTAGAGGGCCTTAAGTCCCTGAGGGTAGATAAGGCACATGGGACTGATGGAGTTCATCCCACAGTAGAGTCCTGCAAGAGCTGGCAGAGGTCCTGATGGGGTCACTGGAGGACCTGTTCAACACCTGTCTGGATACTGGGTGTGTACCCCAGAATTGGAGGGTGGCTCATGTGGTGCCCATCCTTAAGAGTGGGCCCAGGGATGAACCAGGGAACTATAGACTGGTGAGCCTTACCGCATGATATCTATACAAGATAACGGAGGTAGAATGTGTAAACACTGGGCCTTTAATGAGACACTTTAAAGTCGTCACTACCAGTGAGCAGGTGAGAAATCAAACATACTCATCATCTCCTTTCTCAGCCTTGACTTTTTATGGGAGGTTATATGGGAAAACTAGGGTATTCAGGTGTAGGCTGTTGAGAACCTAGACTTATAAGGTGTGGAAACCAATAGTATGCATTATACTTGTTTTTGCAGGTGATGTAGAGTTAAACCCTGTCCCTCAAACAACAGAACAGGTATTAGGGTGTGAAAAGTGCACAAGAATATACAAAGGAATAAAAATAGCCCATTTATATACATGTAGCTTACAATCACATTTTAGTGAAGTAGAAGCATGGGCCCAAATGGAAAGATTGGATGTAATTGGTCTTAGCGAGACCTGGCTTAAATCTCATGTACCTGATGAACAAATCCAATTAAATGGCTATAAGGGATTCCGCAGTGTAGAGATGGGAAAAAGAAATGGGGTGGAGTGCTTTTCTGTTAAAGAATTTATGTATGGTACAAGTGATAGAGAAAGGAAACTTTAATAGATTATATAACTGTTAAAATGTTGTTTGGAGGGCAATGTGGTAAAGATATTTTTTGTAACTTGTTTTTATTGCCCACCTAAATACATAGCTAGTGAGCTAACATTTTTCCAACATTTGGTGGCAAAACATAACTTGAGGGAACATGTAATGGTAGGGGACCAGAATTTAGATTGGTTAAATAAAATAAAGCATGTAGAAAGATTAGCTTCTTTGGGCCTATACCAATTAATAAAACATCACACTCATTTTAATTTTAAAACTGGGAACCACAGTACTTTAGACTGGCTTGTAACTAATTGACTGGGTATAGAGATGCACATAGGCACCGGGTTGTATGGGGCCGTGGGACATTGGCCCCAGCAATATTTTTTGAGCTGGGCTGAACTCCAGCAACATTTTGCCAAATGCTGCCTTTTTAAGGCATTTTTTTCCCCTGGTTTCTGTGCACATGCCCTCTGATATGACCGCACCTCCCCCGCTGTTTAATTGGGCTGTTGAGGCCTGACTGGTATTATATTTAAAATTCGCACCTTTGCACCTTTATTTTGGTTTGCTGATCTCCTTCCCCCCCCAGAAAGGTTCACAGGTTCAGTGGCCCTTTTTTTTCAAACTTGCCACACATGGTTGGGCGCGATGTGCACGCGTGCGTGCGTCCATCCATCAGCATGATGTGTAGTTGTATGTGAGGACTCGAGTCTGACAGAACAGCAAAAGAAAGACCAGAGGTTTCTTGTGCCGACCCGGGAGTAGGCAGCAGTCATCCTGGACACCAGAGGGGAGGAGGGATCAGGGCTGCAAGATCATTTGGAAGAGCGGAGACTCATCCAGCCGAGCAGGTGGCAACAGAGGGTGGCAGCCAGCCAGGGAAAAGTGTGTGACATGCAACGCAAGTACTGGTATTACTGTGGTTCAGCTTGAGGGCCAGAGAGGAGTCCATGAACCGGCTGGGTTGTCGTTAGTCAGGTGACAAAGTCGGGCAGCCACCAGCAGCTGCATAAAGAAGAGGAGTAGCCAGGACACGGTCCGAATCGGAGATAAGCCAGCCAGAGCCCAGCCCCAGCAGCAGTCAGGAGGAGCAGAGGAGTAACCACTTTCCACCCACCCAGAGAGAGTAGCAGGCCCGGAGGAACCCCTGTCAGGACAGGACCAGCAGCAGTCAGGAGGAGCAGAGGAGTAACCACTTTCCACCCATCCAGAGAGAGTAGCAGACCCGGAGGTACCCATGTCAGGACAGGACCAGCAGCAGCAAGCCAGACAAAAGTCCACCAGGCAGCACTAAGCAGGCAGCAGAGAGCAGCACTGGGTGGTGGTAACCTATACACTCCTCCCCCCACCAAGAGATATTTGGTTGTATACACTGGTATTACTCTACATTTGTCACATTTTTCCAGCTCATTATAAATTATTGCAAGTTGGTAAAAATGGTACCTGCTTGCACTTTGTTTAGTATTGTATTATTTTGTTTGTCTCTGCTGTATTTCTTTCCACCATGTACCCCGGTTACATCTGGAATTAAGCTCTGGATTAGTGAACCACTCCTAACTGATACCATATTTCTATTCAATGAATGCACTGGTAAATTTAATGGGTTCATGATGCACTTACAGGAAAGCTCTGTACAGTGGTGCACACTATCCAACCCCTGGCATCGGTGGCACTGTGTTTATAGGAAAACAGAACACAGTTCTAGACTCCCCCTCCCAGTGTGATCCCTGTTAGATTGTAAATAACTAACCTGGTGTGGTGCCAGTGATACTCCCTAACTCACCTGATTTCCACTGGACTGTAAATATCAAATTAAATCGTCTGTGGCCCCCATGGTATCCCCTCCATCACCCCATCTCCCCACTGAATGTGAATAAATCTCAATGCTATTTCTAATTCTATACTAATACTGTAGGTACTAGGCAGTCTTATTAACCTTGCTCCTGGTCCTCCTGCCCCCCCCCAAAACAAAAGACAGTACCAGGGACAGTGACTGGCATAGACTTTCCATGAGCTCTTTATCTGGACAGCATCTGCTACATACAAGTACCTGTATCACTGTATCTCTCTGTATAGCAATACAGTTCTTGTGGGGAGAAATTTAAAAAAAAAATCTCGATCTTCCATATACATCTCACAAGTACTGTGTTGCTATAAGGAGAGGTATAGTGATACAAAGTCTTCTGCATTACAGAGGCAGCTGGCCACAGAAGTGAATGGTCTGTGCCAGTTGCCATCACTGGCACTGGGGCCTAGGGGGGAAAGAAGACTGAGTGGGGGGAGCACTCGACTACCAGGGATCTGTGGTTTTATCAAAGATAAAGCTTTGGGATTTGCAACAGGGATCCAGTGAGTGGTATCACTGGCACCAAGGACGGTGTTGTTCCTTATTTGCAGTCTAATGAGGATGAAGACAGGAGGAGCGATTTAGCTGTGTTATTTTCTATTCACAAACAGCACAGTAGATGGGGAGTCCTCTACACAGCCCATTAAGGATCAAGCAAGGGGAGGACGTGGTATAGGGAAGTCAGGGTTAAGTAGAATGCACTTATCATGAACAAATGGTAGGAGAGAGTCAGCCTGATATTATTAATAATACTTAGTTAATGCATCAATGGCTGTGGGCTATTAAAAAACTAAAGCCACACCCATGGGACAGAATATGAACTACTGCTAGTTTGTAGAAGCTTCACAGTCATATAGCTTACTGTTTCAGCAATTATGTTATTTTGAAGTGTGTACTGTTTATAATTTGTAGAACCAGATGTGGAGGATTTACTGAAGTTGCCGTTTTCCTCTACATCCAGAAAGTGTTATCAATTTTTCAAGGAATATGCTGCAGTTTATCTGTTGCCATATGTGCATGCCATGCCAGAAGTCCCTTTGCTTGGCTGGCTGATCTTGCTTGATTTATTATTTAAAGAGGCTCTACCAGTTCAAAATACAGGCATAAGAAACTTGGAAGTCTATGTACATTAGAGGATTTTTTAAAGAGATTAGAAAATAATAATTAAAAAAAGTTGCTATTTAAAAAAAACTGTTCTGGAAATGTATTTTGTTCTGGGAATTGCTGATTGCACTACTGCTGAAAGAGGTCAGTTTTGGAAAGGGGCCAAGCTGTTCTGAAAGTTTAGTTTGGGTGATGTAACTGGCACTGTCAGGAAAGCCAAGGAACTAGTATCTAATGGTGTGAGAACTTGGACTGCACAGAGGGGGGAAACTGTGTAGATTATTGGGTACATGTAGGAAGCTTGCCATAAAAGCTTCTTGAATATAGCACTGTTTTGGTCACATGCCTCATTTTCATGCTTGTGGTTGGGTTGTCAGTTCACTTGAGTGTGGGGGGGGTGTTAGCCTCTCACACCTCCCTTGATTTTTTGGTTTTTTTACAGGGGGTGTTGGGGTGAAGCCCCCCCCAACTCAAATAAAGTAATAAAAAGTAACTGAATGGGTGATTTAGCCAAGAGCTGGTGCCTGCAGCAGACCACACTGATAGGACCGAGTCGCCAGGCACCAGGACTGCATGTAAACTAATTTTAGTTTTGTCTGTTTATTTGAGTTGTGAGGCTTGGCCCCCACACTCCCCTTCTGTGTTTTTTTTTTTTTTTTTTATGGGTTGTGGGGGGCCATAGCCACCCAACTCAAATAAACTAATGAAAAGTAAAGGAACAGGTGATTGGATCAAATGGTTTACTTGAGCTCTATGCTCCTATGCAAGCATACCCGATAATTTACACTATTGCTAAACTGAGCCTGTCATAACATTTTTAAGTGCTGTGGCGGTGTGAAAGTTGGGAAATTAGTTACAGTGAGCCTCTGCCTGCCTTCCCAATTTAACCTAGAGTCTGTGGTGAGCAGTCGCTGCCAGACAGGGTGGACTGAGGTTTTGGGGGGGCTGCCTGGAAAGTTGATGAAGGGGGGCCCACCCACCCTGGATTCCTTGAAAATCAGGTGGGGATGGTGAAATGTGACAAACTCATCAGTATTCCATTCCACATCATGGAGTATACTGCATAGGCATCTATACACAACTGGTGTGTTCTGCCATACAGTGGTTCCAAGGTCAGTGGAAATCAAAACCCTGAGGTGGCAGAACACACTGGTTATGCATAAAGTTGCTCATCCTGTATTTTTATAGTGTAAAGTATTATGTAAAATGTGTGCATTGTGTTTTTTTTCTCTTTCATAGTGAATCAGTCTTGTGTAGTCTCTAGAGGTTCTAGAATGCTGATCTACCACAGAAGAGTACAATCACATTCCCTGACCATTGACTGTGACAGAACAGACTTTTTTTAAAGGATGGATTTCTATGCAGAACACTGCTCTATTACACTCTATAATATGAATACGATACCCTACTCCTGTGTTTGCATCTTACATTTACTCACAGGGCACATCATTATTTCTAAAACATCATAAAAACAAAGATTTGTAGAGTTTAGAAGATTGCCAGGTACCTAGTATGGGGGCATCAATACTCTCAACTATTTGCTATTACCTTAGAAAATGTGGCTAAAGCTGGTATTAGTGGCACATTAGGAGCACTACTGACCTCTGGCATCCTGCTCAGGCCATTGGTTTGAATTTCAGCACTGCTGCCAGGTGGTCAGGCACAGGCTGTGAACTTAGTTATGTCCAGATGAGATGATCATGTGGGAAACAGTCACTCACCTCAGTAATATATACAGAGAGGGCAGATACCCATTGGTACTGACATCTGGATGTGACGGTAGTGGTCACAGGTGAGGTGTTGGCTCAGCGTCTGCAAGCGAGTTGTGGGTCAGTGAACAGCAAAGCTGTGATGTACTGCCTTAAACTGCTTCATAGAAATGAAGGCCATTTGCCACCTAATAGGCATTTGGATTGCTACAAATATATGGTGAGACGTGTGTGGTATGGTCATGGGTGTGTGTGGGGTGGGGGACCGAAGACTGACTTAGGGTCTGTGGTGTAGCTGTAGCTAGAGAAAAATAGGGTAGACTACAGTGGCCATGAGGTCTTTGTATGCTGACATCTTCTATGTTTGTATGTTTAATTAGTTTCTATGATATGTGGCCCAGGCAGAATTCTGATGTCTGGTCCAGCGGTGACCATACTTTCAAAGTTTTCTCATTGGGAGTATCCCTGAATTTTATGTTATTTTTTTGTGGATATGTTATATAATCTATATGTGCCCGGTTCTCTTTTGCCAATAACCGAAACAGCATGCAGGAGGCAGCACGGGTGGGGGAAGATGGAAATAGCTAGGTGGGAGGCTAGCGCTGGTACAGAAAGTTTTACTGACACTGAAGGGTCATGCTGTTAAACTGCAGTTTGAAAGACAGCCACAAGCAGGGAGAAGGGATATGGACCAAGAGCATGTGGAAAGTGTTGAGGTACCTACACTAAGTTATTTTTTTTAATTTTTATTTTAATATAAAGTTGAAGCTTGCTTTTTTTTTTTCATTTGCCAAGGGGAGAGGGGAAGATCAGCCGTTACTTTACAGCACGTGCCAGTACTGGGTAGAGCAGAACTCAAAGAGCAGATATCCATTCATTACTGAATATTTGCTCTTTGAGTTACAAGTTGCTGTAACTGAGGTGCATTGCTGGGGAGGTCACTCAGTCACTAAAGAGAAAGTCTGACTGGGTCTTTCCTGTTGCTAAACAAGTGGGGAAAATTGTGGCTGCTCAGTTTGTGGTGCCCAATGATACCCTGAGTAATGTGGTACCTCGAACTGGCACTTTTTTTTTTCACCAGGCACTAGTGAAAAATAAATGCATGCCTGACCATGACTTTCAACCAATCAGCATGCTTTATGTTTCAAGCCCATTTTCTAATAGTGTAACACTGACTGAGCTACAGAGAATAGTGTTGTTTTGTCATGAGTTTGCTGTCTTGTTCTGTAGATGTGCTAGGCTACTTTCATGAATGCTGGAAGTTGAAAAGAAAAAGGCTTTTAAAGAGTATTTTCAATTCTTTTCTCATTCCTGAGGTTGGGAGCTTAACCTTCAAACCTCATGTTGCTGCACAGGGTGCTCTGCTCCCATAGAGCCTCAATTGGGGTGCATTGACCTCTGACACCTGGGATGGGGTGTGACTTTGACCCCTGACCCCAACCAAAAATTTTACAAACCCAGCTCCCATGGAGATGTGCAAAGTTTAACTTCACTAGCGTAGTAGAGGCGAAGTGGCCCACTCTTTCTCAACATATAGCTACACGAAGTGCCCATTGAAATGCAGTACTTCACCACTTCGCGTCATAATGGCTTTGTGTTATGATGACTCCACATTACTTTGCTTTATTTTCTTTTAAAGGCAGAGTGCATTGTAACAGCCCACAGATCACATAGCTCAGTCTGCATTTCACATAATTCAGGCAGGAAGTTAATCATGCAAGAGAGTGAAATACTTTCACTTTCACCTTACCTAGTGTGGGAGAAAGAGCTGTGTTTGAGAAGAGACAGAGAGATAGCAAAACATATAAAATCCATTTTGAGAGGAGACAAAGAGATAACAAAAAATATAAACCCTGCATCTGAACCGGACAATCTTCTGGGCTAGTGGTCCCTTCCCTGAAGCAGGAGGTAGTGGTGTCATGGAAACATCACCTCCAGTGGCACCTACCAGTGCCTCCCCACCAGTGCCGCAGCAGGTTTCCCCATCCCTGGCTCCAATTGAGCACCAGCAGCATCTGGCAGCAACATCTGAGCCCCCCCTGCCTGTGCCCAATCTTCCCTGCAGCTCATTAGTGTGGGAGTTCTTCACTACACTGCCTGCGGACAACAGTGTAGTGATGTGCAATCTGTGTGGTGAAGTGGTGCGCCGCGGCCCCAAGGGAAGTCATCTGGGCACAGGTGGTCAGCACACCTGACTATACAACCACCACCATGCAGATTGGCAGGCCAAGCTTGCCAAACAGGGAAAGAATGCACCTGCTGACCCTGCTGGGTAACAGGTGGCAACATGGCCTCCACCTGCACGTGGTGTTAAGTGGGGGTGAACCATGGAGCAAGCAGCTTCTGCACAACCTGCAGGTGATGGTGGCAACCCCCCCTCAAATACCTGCCACACATGCTGATTTGGGCCTGATGTGGAGTGAGTTGGACCATGTGAACCACTGGATTGACAACATGGAGCAGCGGTTGTAGCGCATGTAGGTGCACCAGCTCCAAATAATGGGCATGTTTCAACTGCTGCTCTCACACCATAACATTGATCATTAGTTTGTGTTTGTCCTTGCACCCACCACCCTCTCCATGAAAAAATAGTTCCTGACATTGCCCCTGATCTGTCCCCCCGCTGTCTTCAAATTTTGCCCCCTTGTTTGTGCACATCTCTTTTTCTGAAAGATGCTACCCTCCTGTACATTGTTGATTTCCATTTGGTACTTGATAGTTTTTATCATGTCCCCCTTCCCCTTCCTTGTGGTTATACATATTAAGCTTTAGACTCCACAATATTTGGGAAACAGGTTAACTTGTTGTCATGGGTTGAAATTGGGGTAATACATATGCCATCAGCAACTTCACTACCACCAGCAGGGACAACAGCATCTCCACCCTTGACTGAAGCTACTGATTGCGCTGTGAAAAACATAGTCAGAGAAATCCCTTTACTGGCATCAACTATGCACTTCTGCTGCATACTACCATGCTCATGGCCGCTCTTGCCACTGGCAGCAGTGCCATGGCCAGAAGCATCTTTGCATGCACGTCTCTTTGCAGGCATTTTTTGGGATTACTCAGAAAATTCACAACAAACTGAGATTTCTGAAATTTGGGGTGAATGGAAAAAAAACAACAACTGTGGCTTACAGATGCAGATTGGGCACTAAACAGATGCAGACAAACAGATGCAGATTGCACACTATAAAGAGATGCAGCTGCTCAGGCACAAAAACACCTTAACCAGTGGTCACACAAATCCAAAACTGGAAAAATAAATTATACCTTTTGCAGGTTGGGGGGGGGGGAGGCACTGCAGTAGCAGTCCACTAGCTAGATAGAAGGAAGCAGTGAAAAATATTGCAGATGGATAACCGATTCAGAGTGTGGTGATTACTGTGTGGCACAATAAAATGTGTCTGACTTGATGGCGCACACACACACACACACACACACACACACACACACACACTCTCACACTCGGTAATGTGCAGAAAATTTAACAGTGCAGTACACTACACTATATAAACAAATCTTTTAAACAGAATGAAAATATGCACTGCACCACAACAGAAAATAATTATCAAAAATTACTTCAAGTATTACTGTGTGCAAATAAACACAGAAATACTAATACACACTACTAGTACAAAACAGAAAGACTGCCTTTCTCATGTGAATCTCACTCCACCACAGATATGCCCCTCCCCCAAAGTACACTTCAACAGTGTATGTCAGTACACAGACTGACTATTCCAAATTAATATTCAAAATGCACACAAAAACAATCAACACTTGATGATCTAAGCACGGAGGGTTTCCCACAGTCGAAGTACTAAATTTGGAACAAAATAATTGGGTCAAAAGTGATTTTTTAAAGCTTTTTCGATGGTTTGATTCTCAGAACTCTGAGAGCAAACTGTCTCCAGCTTTCCACTACACACACTATGCAGAATTGAGGCTGTGTAAGACAATATAGAGCCCATGTAACCTGCCATCCCATAAATCAATGCAAAATTCACCTCAAATAGCAATAAATAGGTGAGGCAAAGAGAAGTCCATTAAAATCAATGACACTTCTCATTAAAATTAAAGGGAAGGCTGTAATACAAGGCGAAGTAACACAAAGCCCATTGTAAACATTGCACTTCACGTTCAAATTTATAGGCGGAGTAATTCATTTCGTGTTGTGGAGCACTATGCAGATTTGGGGATAATACGCTAAGTGGGAGCACTTTGCCCACCTCTAACCAGTAACATATTAAAATGGGAAATACAGGCAGATACACTCTCCAATCACTGTCCTATAGTTTGCATAAGGAGATTTCAAAGAGCTAGAGCTCTTCCAAAAGTTGTTGACTCTAGAAGTATAGCTTGGCTGGATGTTCATGGTTTCAAAACTGAACTGGTAAAAATTGACAAGAGTCAAATTGAACAGTTTCAAAATCCAGATCAGGCAGCAAAATGGTTAACACAAAAGCTCTTAACAGCATATGAGGCTCATACTCCAATTACCAAACAGAGAGTTAAAGGAACTTATTCCCCCTGGTTAAATAAAGAACCGAGGCATCAAATGAAAATAAGAGATAAGATAAGGCAGCAATATTTGAAAACAAGGGACCCCAATCACCTGAATGAATATAGACAAAAAATAAATAAAAAGGAAGAGATTAAACAAGAAAAATCACTTTACTTTCGTCAGCAACAACTAAAAAGCTTGAAACCCTCCAAAACATTCTGGTCATCTTTTCAGAATATTTGTAGTCCCAAGGATAGATCTGACATTAATTGTTTAATTAAAGAGGACAAAATAATAGCAGGGGAGAAGGAAATTGCTGACTATGTAAAAGAGTATCTTGTAAATCAGGTAGAGAAAGACGAAGAAGGGAACAGTGCAGACCAGTATTGTGACATGTTAAAGCAGAGACAGTTAAGAAACAGATGAAAGTAAATAGTTTATATTTAGTCCTATCTCTGAACAAGAAGTCCTGAAAATGCTGCAACTGTTGGATGATAAAAAGGGCAGTGGACCAGACTTACTGCATTCAATGGTATTGCAGCTGGCAGCTGATGAAATTGTGAAACCATTGACCTATTTGTTTAACTTGTCTATAAACACAGGGATTATTCCTTCAAGATAGAAGGAATCTATTATTGTCCCAATATTTAAATCGGGGGAGAGAACAAATGTGGCAAATTATAGGCCAATCACTGCCAATCCTGGGCAACCTTTTGGAAAAATGTGTATTTGGACAATTAGTTTCATACTTGGATGGGAAGGGATTTCTGGCTGAAGAACAACATAGTTTCAGAAGGGGCTTCAATACAATGACCGCTCTGGTGGAGTTGACGAACACCATACTTACACCTGCGATAAAGGCTTGATATCAGGTGCGGTGTTCGTCGACTTAACCAGAGCGTTCAGTATGGTAAACCATAATATATTGCTCCTGAGACTACAATTTTGTGGGGTATCTGAATTAAGTTTGAGGTAATTTAATAGCTACTTGCATTCCCAAATACAAAAGGTTAGGATAGGAGGTATCTTATCAGAACCAATGAAAAGTAAGGACAAGGGTCCCCCAGGGCTCAGTTTTGGGGCCATTGCTATTTTCTGTTTTTGTGAATGATATGCCCAAGGAGTTCTGTACATCAGAATGTACATTATATGCGGATGTCACGGTTTTCCTCACCTCAGGTCCCTCTGTTAGTAAAATACAAGAGACTCTACAAGAAGATTACTTAAAGTTAGAAAACTGGTTTTCCCTGAAGAAACTGAAACTCAGTGATACAAAACAAAAGTTATGCTGTTTGGGACAGCCCAGAGGTTGGGGGGGGAGGGACCTTTGCATCCAAAGTAGTGATGGGGTGCAGATATCTCAAGTTGTATCCTTTAAGTATTTGGATATCCATTTGAACCCCTCCTTATGCTTTATGGGACACCTAGATAATATTGGCAAAAAAAAAAAAATACATCAAAAGTTGGGTTTCTTGTATGGAAATATAAATGCCCTGATTGACGAGGCAAATCTTGTTATCAATACTGGATTATGGTGCACCCTTGTTCCTCAATCAGGGGATTTCTTTCCTGTTGAAATATCAACTAATATTAAACAATATATGTCGCGTTGGGTTAATGGTCCTAGTTAGAACTCATCACTGCCAGAACGGAGAACAGAACACAATGCTGCCGTCTTTGCAGTTACCGTTTTCCATAACTCAGCTCCTGGTTGTCTCTCTGAGAAATTCATAAACCAAAATGGTCTACATTTAAAAAGAAATAGTGTGGAAACTTTATTTTATCCAAACTCATTGAAATTGTCAATGACCAAACGTTCGTTTACCTGGTATAGTCCTGTATTACTAAAGAAGTTATCATTCATAACCCGAAAAGCTAATAGTACAAAGCATTTCAAAACAATGCTGGTTTCTTACTATGGCAAACTGACTCATTGTTTGTGCAATAACAATGGGACTGTGCAATTGTGAACTGATTTGAATGTGTTATGTGTGTTGTATTCATTTTATGTACTTGCAATGTGTGATGTATTTATGATGTTTTTATATGTCAGGCATGACTGAAAAAGGGCTGTGCCCAGTCATTGTCCTGGTTAAAAATAAAAAACAAACAAGCAAGCAATTGTAGGAAAGCTAATGGAGACTATCCTAAAGGAAAGATTGGTAAAATTTCTGGAGGATAATGGTCTCCAGGAAGACAAACAGCATGGGTTTGTCTCTGGCAGATCCTGGCAGATGAACCTGGTGGACTTTTTTGATTGGGTGACACATGCACTGGACAAGGTCATGTGGTGGACATCCTATACCTGGACTTCAACAAAGCCTTTGATTTAGTGCCTCATAGTAGGCTGACCAGCAAATTGAGCAGCCTGGGAGTGGGCAGAAAACAGTTTAGATGGGTCAAGAGCTGGTTACAAGATAGGCAGCAGAAGATAGTAGTGGAGGGTGAATTATAAGAGCCCAGAGCGCCGACACTTCAGATGGGATAAAGAGTAAGATCAGCCTCTTCACTGACAACACTAAGATCTGTGTAGAAGTGGGGTGGGGAAAGGCAGCAAAGTACTCCAGGAGGACTTGGCAAGACTGGAGGGATGATCGAACATGTGGCAACTTGAGTTTAATGCCAGGAAGTGCAAAGTCATGAACTTGGGACCCAGGAACCCTGTAATAGTTACTGGTTGGGAGGAGTGTAGTTAACCACGTCAATGGAGGAGAAGGATCTGGGTGTACTGGTAACAGTGGGAAATGAACCACTCTACCCAGTGCAGGTAGGCAGTGGCAAAGGCCAACAGAATGCTAGAGTGTATCACAAGGGGAATTACTTCTAGAAGAGGAGAAGTCGTCCTGCTCCTGTGCAGGTCCCTGGTGAGGCTGCACTTGGAGTACTGCATGCAGTACTGGTGCCTCTGCTTGAAGAAGGACATCAAGCTACTGGAGGGAGTGCAGCACAGGGCAATGAAAATTATCCTGGGACAGGGAGATAAACCTTATGAGAAGAGGCTGAAAGACCTCAATATGTATTCATTGGAGGATGGAAGGGGAAGGGGGGGTATGATTGAGACCTTCAAGTACCTGAAGGGCATGAACAGAGCAAACACAGAGAGTATTTTCAAACTAAAAGGTGGGAGGGAAACCAGAGGACACATTCTGAAAATGGAAGGAGGCAAATTCAGGAGGGAAATGAGGAGGCATTATTTCACCAAAAGGGTGGTCACAGGGTGGGACGTGCTACCAGAGGAGGTGGCATCACTATGGACAGTGAGCAGATTCAAGAGGAGGTGGGACAGGATCAAAGGGAAGGTTCAAACAAGGAGTGGCCAAGAGGTGGGTGTGAGGGAATCAGGAGGAAAAACAGTGGGGGGGGGGAGGGGGCAGCTGCAGTCTAAATGGCTGAAGTGATGCACACTTGAGTAGACTAGATAGATCGTAAAGGCCTGTATCTGCTAGCAATTTCGTACGTTCATAAATTGTCTCACACAGGGCCAGTAGTACAATATGCAATGCATCCACCAAGGTAATATGGGAATGGGGTCATAATGTCGCAGGACATTATGCCGCATGGCAAAATCGCACTGCCAATACAGCGCATTTCTTGCCATGCGGCATATTTCTTTTTTTTGTGGAGGGCCTGTTACAGTGGGCTGCATCCCTCGAACCCCTCAATATAGATTCTCAACTCCGGGGGTTCAAGTCAAGGAGCGCACAAAGTTTGAAAAAAAATAAAAGTTTTTTGGTGCCGGGAATCAAACCCAGTCCCAGAAGCACTGCCTGGGTTCCCTGCTACTGTGGCTCAGTCAATTGAGCCATAGCAGCTGGTTGGTGGAACCCATTCCCAGTAGAGGTCTTATTCTCTGCCTGGGAGAGTGAGACTTTTTCAATACCTCATACAGCAGTATACGAGGTATTACTGTCATCTCAAACTACTGCACTGTAGCCGGGTTAGCCATAATGTCGTACACTATTAAGCTGGACAACATTATGGCCCAGTAATGGGTAATATGTCTATCTAAAATGGACAGGAAATTCATTGCAACAAGCTACTATAATGCATCAATTAAGGATTTTGAAACATTGAAAGTAGGTAAATCTGATGCTACGGATATTTTGAGCTCCAGATCCCCCACCCCAATGCACCCACCCCCAGGATCTTCATCATTTTTTTAAATCTTTTTTAATATTATGCAAAATTGGATTTGGTTCAGCCTGTTGCATGGGGATTGTCTCCATGATTTACCAAAGGTAATCTCACTGGGGCCTATTCACAAAAGTGCGGGTGTTACACTGGAAGCCAATGTAAGTAGAGGTGCGCAGCTACAGTATGTGCCGCGCAGACCCTGGAGAATACACAACATTCAGAAACAGGCTTGTGAAGTGCCAGAAGGGCAGGGCAGTGACAAGAGAGGTGCACAAGTTCACACAGGGGTGGGCCGCAGGATGTGCGGGAACAGTTCCCCGGCCCTTTACTCCACCATATAAGAAGGTGTGGATCAGGTATGCGGGTGCTGGAACATGAGGGGAGAAAGAAACATGGAGGTGGAGCAGGCATGCTTGAACATGGACAACAATCAAAGGGCAGACACAGTGCCATCACAGCTCACAGCAGCTCCTTCGAGAGACTGCCAACCCAGAAAGGGGAAGGGTAGGTGGCCCCGGTCCACCAATTTCAGTGACGCCCAGGTGGTCATGTTGGTAACAGACATCAGACACCATTATGATGTCCTGTACGGGACAAGATCCCCTGACTAGCCTGGTGGAGACCAAGATGAGAATCTGACTGGATATACAGGTGGCAGACAATGCTGCGAGACTGGAGGCCTGCATGCTCTCTTCCATCAAGCACAAGTGGTGGGACCTCTGGTCCCAGATGAAAAAGAAGCTAAGCCATACGTGGCAGTCCCAGGGTAACACAGGTGGAGGCCACCCCCCCGAACCAAAACTGACACCTATTGAGAAGCTGGTGGGTGACACCATCAGCAATGTCATGAGAGATGGGGAGCCCGATGGGATAGACCGTATGCGAGGTAAGGAGCATGGACACTGCACGCCAGAAGTACACACACATGGTCCCAATGGGACATGCTGACACTCTCTACTTCACCCCACAGCACATGATGATGACCCGTGCAGGAGAGGAGCCATCGGGTCAGAGCACCGCACCCACATAGGCAGGCACCATGGACCGTAGGTGATGGGACAGCGCCAATACACATGGCAGTACGTACAAACCCACTGCAGCAACTAATGGCAGCCCTTCCTCCCCAACAGTTGACACACAGCTAGACTTACAGCCAGCAGTACTGGTGGAGGCCACACTAGCACCTCCCAGGGACTCTGGACTGAGCGCAATTATACCACCGAGCCACAGCACCGGGACACAGGCAACCATCCCTGAGGGCACTGAGCTGTGGCCAACACCTACACCAGACAACCAGGCATCGGAAGGCACAACAGCAGAGGAGCCATGCACTCCAGCATCACCTGGCAGTGGTAGCACCAGCATGGCACAGGATTGACACCTGGAGAGGCCCGAGACATACAGGGCATCCCAGACATGCCCCAGGATGAAGAAATGGGGACATCCACTGGACCACCACCTACAAGACGTGCAAGATGGACACCAGTCAGCAGCCTCATAAACACATACTACCCAGACCTATGGAAGCTGGAGCAGGCTGCACGCAACCAGGGAGCAGATGCAGGTCCTTGAGCAGCTCACAGAGGTCCTGTCTGGAGCCACGAGGGCACAGGAGTGCATGTCGGAGCAACTCTCTGCCAGTGTCTGGGTGCAGAAGTGCGTCCTGGAGGTGCTCACTGCTGAGGTGCAAGAGTGCTTCTCCATGGAGCTAGCATCCAGTGTCCAGGCCCAGGAGAGGGTGGCCAACACCCTTGTGGCCATCACCACAAACATGGACAGTACATGCCCCCAAATGCAACCTGCAGCACCTGTTGTGGCAGGAAGGCACGGCAGCCAACCCACTGTGCCCGAAGCACCCAGGCCCACAAGGCCATGCCAGTCCATTAGCAACCTAGGACACCCCAGCAGTGCATCAGCCGAGCTTCCAAGGGCCGTGGACCCTGGGGCACTGTGGCACTCACAGCTTGCAGTGTGACCACAGGCAGGTGCCTCGGTGCAGAGTCAGGCACCAGCACAGGTCCCACCGGATGTTCTCAGGGAGGACGCAAGATATGAACATCTGGGCCCACACCCAACACCAATGCAACACACACCAGGCACACACACAACACACAGCATGCACCATGGCACTCATTCAGCACACCACATAACACACACCACACACAACAAACCACACACACACTATGCACAATGACACACACGACACATTGCGGTGGACACACAGGTGAAGGGTATCACATAGAACACACATGCTGCATGACATACACAGGCACAGACGGTCCTCCCCCACAGTACTGTCACTGCAGCTCTGCACAGGCACAGTGGCTGTCCATTCAGAGTTGGTGGCACAAAGGCTGTGCTGTGGATGCACAGGATACCTAATAGGACCTATACATCCACTGAGCTCACCCATCCCATGATGAGGCTAGGGCAGTGATGAGTGGGCAACAGGGCAGCACAGATGGGCCACCTGGCTAGACCATGGCGGGCCCTCCTGTACATCCATCACAGCACATGGTGCAAGCCACAGCACGCAATGAGGGGAACATGTTTGGATCTGGACACATGGGTGCTCAGCGGAGTAGTGTCATCATTGTACCCATGGCACAGCACTCCATTGCCCGAAAGTACCATGGGTAATATGGTAATGGACAGTGCATGCTGTCATACATTCCAGCAGTGGTGCAACATGTTGCCGTTGGGGCTTGTTGGTACTGCCATGGTGGGCCGTGGGCTGTGGGACATGTGGGGCTGCAGGGGGTATGGGCAGAGGGACATCCAGGGAAATGGGCAGTCTCTGGCACACACAGATGTTGTGCAGCATTGGACAGGTGGTGAAGACTCTGCACACCTTTCCAGGCAGTGCATCATCATCCCACCACTATGGTCCAGACATTGGAAGCGCATCTTCAAGAGCCCAATGGTGCATTCCACTATGTTTATCACCCTTATATGCTCATGATTGTAGGCTTCTTCTGCTGGGTGCTGTGGTGCAAGGTAGGGCATCAGGTGGTACATCTGCAGCCGATATCCACTGTCCCCTGTGGAGGTGAAGGAGCATACCATTAGTACAGGACATGCAATACACTGTGGAACATGTGGCAATAGCAACCCTCAGCAACACTCACCTTGGAGCCACCCAGATCCCTTGGTGTGTGTGGATAGATGTTGCTTGAGAACGCTGTTGTCAAATATGTATGCGTCATGGCATGACCCTGAATACTTGGCAAACACATTGGTCAGGATGCCTGAGATGTTCCACACAACCTGGCAGTTGATATTGTTGAACCCTTTCCCATTCCTGTAGTCCTCCTCATCCACCAGTGGAGTGAGTATCACCACATACTGTAGGTGCAGTCTATCACACCCAGCGTGTAGCACATGCCATACATCTCATGGAACCCCTCAATCACAGCCCTGATGTCTCGCGGTATCATGGGGAACCTGATGTGGTCGGTCACAAGCCACAGCAGAGCATCCATCAGCTGGTGCAGTGGCCTGGAGACAGACACCTGACTCATGCCTGTGATTTTGCCCATCACCATCTTGAAGGACCCCGTGGCATAATACTGCAGGGCACACATCACCTTCATCTCTATGGACATGGCCGTGGACTGCTCTGTGCAAAGCTGGACCTGGTCCTGGACTAGCCCACATAAGTACCGCAGTGTGGAGTGGGGATAGGCACATGGGCTGGACGTGGCACATACTCCACCATGCTGCCTGGCGCATGTGTCAGTGTGTCACTTTTTATGTGGACAACGATAGTGTGCACAGCTCACAGTGGGACCAGCAGTAATTTTGAGAATGACCTACCATGTTGACTCATTCTAGTGTTGCTGAACTGCTACCAGGGCACTCTTCCAGTGGGGAATGTTTGGGAGGTTCAGGAGAAGCCAAACATAAGTACTGTATCACTTGTGTGTGTTGGTGGGTGGTTTGGTCACTGGTTCCCTGGCTGATACGTACCACTCTGATGTGTTTTTCATGCCTCACCGGGCTGGTCAGCGACAATGGTCCTGGAGTGGATGGACCTGGGGAAGAGAACTGCAGGCCAGGTTGTGGATCACAGGCGCAGAGGGAGGAGGTGGCCCCCGACATGCCTATGTACCTGTCCTGATGGAGGACCCCCCATGAGGTGGTGTATCAGGATGAAACTAAGGACCTGTGGTCAATCCAGGTGCCATCGGAGGTGTCAGTGTGTGTGATATGCAAATGTGTGTCCCCCATGACTGATGGTCAGCCTCCTGTATGTTCTTGTCATTTCAGGGGTACAGAGGTCCAGTATGGAGGTTGGTCATCGTGGAATGGCCCTTCACTAAACAACCACCAGCTACAGCACCTCAGAGTCCACTAATTCTGCCTAAAGTCATCCTGTTTCATGCATTGCACTGACTGCTGTCCCATTCCCAGGTCCCTTCCTGCACCTCTTACTACCTGTTAGTTTGCAATAAAGGGCTTACACCATGCATTTGCTTGGACCTTGTCACTTTCTCACCCTGCCACTCTGCGGTCTGGGAGTGCATGGTATGCATGGTGTGTGTGGGCTGAGTGCTGCTGTCCAAGTGTGCATGCCTTGTCTGCACTAAGTGACATGCTAGCCACTGTACTGTTGGCATCAGCCCCCTGCTTTGACTGTCACAGATGTGGGCGTGTGTGCTGGTTATGGGACTGGGGTTCTCTCTGGGATGGACCATGCTGTGCTGTGCAATGGTGGTGCCAGCGTTGTGCTTGTGTGTGGCTGCTGGGGTGTGTTCCGGGTGGGGTTGTGGCATGGCAGTCCACTTTGTGCAGGTGAGCATGCTCACAGGTTGCATGTGTGTGCTGTGCATGTGTTTGCTGTTACTGTTGCACTATCTTGTGCCATTCATGTTCACCTGTGGCTTCCTGTGTTTTGGGGTAGGGTGCTGTGTTTATTGTGATTGGTGCCTTGTTGTGCCACCAATCAATCTGGGGTGTGGATTTTCTGTGTGGCTGTGTACCTTGCTGTGGGGGGGAGGGGCTGCAGCTTGTGGCAGTGTTTCAATGTTGATTATGGTGAGCTGCACCCCTAGGTGGTCCCTGTGCCACCCTGCATGTGTGCCGCATATAATGTATGTGGATGGCAGTCATGTTGCCTTGTTGTTTTGGTTTCTCACGGCAGCACAGCTGTTCTGCTGGGGCCGTAGCCTGTGCGGGCCGTTGATGCCCATCTGCACTTCTCTTATGACCCTGCTCCCTGCTGTTTACATCTGACTCAACATGACACAGGCTGAGGCCTGTGGCTGTGCACCACTTTCAAATGAACTTGGCTTCATTCATGCACGTATGGCGTGCTGCGCAGGTGGACTATGGAGTCACGCTCCTATGTGCCTGTGGAGCCCTGTCCATGTGCATGTTTGGGGGGCAGCCTGCATATGCTGCTATGTACATTTTGTGCATACCACATGCATGTGTCCTACCTGCCTGGTGTGCATATCCTTCTACGTGCATTGCATAAGCGCCCTGTGTGTCCCTTACGCACCTTTGTGAATAGGCCCCATTGAGTTTTAGACATGTTTTTTCAATTCTTTCTTACAATTTCCTTTCATTTCTTGTACACCGTGTTAAATGACAGCAAATATTTATACATTTTTGATAGCCATCTGTATATGAAGTGAGTAACAAATTAAATCAGCTACCCTTTCCTATTTGATGTTGTGTTGATGTTTTTTTTTTATTTCACTAATATTGAGATATCTAAATAAAAGTTGTTTTTGTTTTGTTTAGTTTTTTTTTTCATTTTTTTAAATCAAGGCTGAATTGGGTTTGTCATTGCTGAAATTATTTGAGTATTGGCCCATCATACAAATCACCCACCATGGTTATGATTCCTTTGCATGACCATTATTATAGACCTTTCTCGTTAAACAGAAGAGTTAATGAATTATGCCTGATTTAAGTAAGTGGATTTAGATAAATGATTTTTTTTTCACACCTTATTGACTACATGCCATATATGTAAAGTGGCGAAAAGAAATATGTTATTCTTGTCCTTATAGTTTCTGAGTCTCAAATTTTGGAAGAGGAACATTTCTTTTCTGAGGTATTTCTATCCCCATCTTTCAAAATAGGTCCAGGGTGGTGAGTCTGGATCAAACTACTCATATATTGGTTCAGGGATTGCCCTATGGTGATACAGCTGAAAACCTGACAACTTTAACTCCACAGCATTATAGGGTGCTGTTAATTCTGATTTCTTTAACATGGGCTTACACTTCCGCCAAATAAATTTGGAAATTATTTTATCTATTTTCTTAAAATACTGTAAGCTTATGGTGCAGAAAAAGGAATGGCTTGTAAAATACACAGTAGACATGGTAAAAAGTATCTTTTTCTTTATGAATATGTCCATTTAAAGATAATGGTAAAGTATCCCTTTTTGTTATGTCTTCTTTAACTTGTATTGACAGGTCTAGATTTATTAACATCAGCTCATACAAGTCATTGCTTATTTGATTTATTTAACTAATTTCTTTCCCAGAACTCATTCCTTCCTTCCTTTGACAAAGGCCTAATCTCAGTAATCCCTAAAAATATAAAAAAAGAAAAAGTAATTTGTTTATCTTGGCAACCAATCTGATTGGTCAATTCAGATTACAAAATGTTCTCAAGAGTTCTCGATACTTGTCTTTAAAACGTTTTACCATGTTTCATTTGCATAGACCAAATTGGCTTTGCCAATGAAAGGAGGAGGAACAATGATGTTAGAAACTGAAAAAGGTTCTGTCATATTTAATTCATGTGAACCAGATAGGTTTTGCCAAGGGAAGGAGGGTGAACAATAATGTTAGAACTTGAAAAAGTTCTACCATATTTCATTCGCATGGACCAAATTGTCTTTGCCAAGGGAAAGAGGAGGAATAATGTTAGAAATGCACGAAACATAATCATAATAATTCACCGACTAGATTCTGCTGCTTCACTGGGGCTCTGGGGATCCTTAGTCAGGGAATTGGCTGGTGATCCTAGGGTGCTCCTAGACCACCGGGACTGGCTACTGCATGGCTTTGATCCTGGTGTTGTGGTGGTGCAGTGGAATATTTCTGGTTGGGGTCATTTAGGTGTGGAGTTGGTAGACCTGTGCTGCTGTTGAGCACTGGCTGGATTCTTCCTGGCTGGACTTTATTCTGGCTTTTATTTATTTACTGGAGTTATTGCACACTTTGGATGTACTTGATTTTATCGGCTGGACTTATTTTGGGTTGGATTTACCTGTTGGATTTATCTACACCTTTGGATGATTTCTCTCCTGGATTATTTTGTTATATCTTCATTTCAACTGTTTTGTGGTCTCCCCGGAGGTGAGAGGACCTGGGCATCCACATTTTATTTGTTTTATTTACTAATTTCACTGAATGTTATCTTTATGTTTATTTTTTATTTGTTTTTGATTGATTTATTTCATTCTGGGCAGTGAGAGTGCCTAGAACTCCCCCTTTTCCTTGGCTGTGAGAGGGCTTGGGGGGTGAATTTATATATGTTCTTTGCATCCTGTGAGAGGGGATTGTAATAGTTTCTGAGATTAAAATCGTCCAAACAGTGGGAAGGAGGGTGGTATTCTATGCATATTTCTGTGGGTGGGTATTGTTTAATTTTATTGCTTTCTTTTGTGGGTCTTTTGAGGTTGGGTGCCTGAATGTGTTGTATATTGATTTAAATTTTATTGTAAAATGTGTAGGATTCCCCCCAGTCATGCGCTATTCACCCTCCACTCTCCATGCCCTCCACCCCTTCTCCCCCTTTGCTGTTGTCAACCTACCAGCACTGTCGTGCACTGGATATCACTCGTAAGACAGGGGATGGGGCGGGGGGTGGATATTGGAGGATGAATGACCACCCCTCTTACATTGGTTTGGTTAAGCCTAGAAGATACCCTGGGGTGAAATGGAGTCTGGAATGAGGTGCACCTTATCTAGTCTCCATACCCAAGGGCACTGCCTCGTGTTGCAGGCAAG
Organism: Neoceratodus forsteri; assembly: GCA_016271365.2. Taxonomy (NCBI): domain Eukaryota; kingdom Metazoa; phylum Chordata; order Ceratodontiformes; family Ceratodontidae; genus Neoceratodus; species Neoceratodus forsteri. The sequence continues at coordinate 1,466,318,961 of CM057450.1, read as the reverse complement.
TAGCCGAGGCGGTCCTTGAAGCCCATCCAACTCGAGCGGTGTTATGCAATGCCAGATCTATTGAAAATAAGACGGCAATTATTGCAGATCTTATTGAAACAACTGATCTGGCTTGCATCACTGAGACCTGGTTGGATGAAAATGCTGGCCCCATTTTGGATGCTGCAATTCCGACCTGGTACTCGGTGATACACCGCTTGAAATTGGATCATGGGAGGGGGGGTAGCAGTCTGTATTAAGACCAGGTTGGGCCTCATGAATGTACCAGTTGAGGAAGCTGAATCATTTGAGTGTACTGTGGTGGCTGGTGTAGGTTGCAGGTTAGCTCTCGTCTACCATCCACGAGACACAATTCCTGCAGGAAGTAGCGGACTTCATCGCTGACATGGCATTGGAGTCTCCCAGGTTGTTGGTACTCGGAGACTTCAATGCCTGGGTCGATGACGATCTCTCACAGTTTGGACAACACTTCCTCCAGCTAATGACAGCTCTGGGCTTTACACAGGTTGTTACCTCTGCCACTCATAAATTTGGTTACTCTCTTGATCTGGTTTTCCTCCTGGGGATCGAGGCCTCCAACTTGGAGGTGGAACCAGTTGTTTGGTCTGATCATTACACTGTGAGGTTCAACTTTCATGCCCCTCTTCAGAGGCCTGTCGCTGTGGAGATGGTCGGTTACCGCCTTTTACGGGAAGTGAGCCCTGAAGGCCTAGTGGCGGTGATTGACCTCTAGGAGTTTCCTGTGACCTGCTCGAGTCCCGAGACTTTAGTGGTGGCCTACAATAAGACCATCTCATCAGCTCTGCACTTGATTGCTCCTGTCCGTGTTCATCCTCTTCCCCTTCACCCTCGGGTCCCTTGGTTTGACGGGCCTTTGAGGGAGTTGCGGCGAGTAGGTCACAGGTTAGACCAGCGTTGATGGAAATCAGCCCTGGCTGCTGACCACCTCAGATTGGTTGAATGTTATAGATTTGCCAATCAACGATCTCCCATAAGAAAGCAGAATTCCTGTCTGGGGAGATTGATGCCACTCAGAACAGACCAGCTCAGCTCTTCCAAACTGAGGACAGGTTGTGCAACCCAACCTGTCCGCAGCTCCGAAGACCTTTTTATTAGTAGAGTGCCATGAGCTTGGTCGGTTCTTTGTGGATAAGATGGCCGACATCAGGTTGGAAGTTCGTTCAACTCATTCTATGGGGGTTACTGATGATTGGTGCTTGGTCACCTCACCTTGAGCTTCCTGAAGTACCTTTGCCTTGCTCGAGCTCGTGGATGTCATATGGATAGTCTAGGGTATGCATCCTACATGCTGTAGTTTGGATCTGGGCCCAGCTTCCTTGATTATGGGTTGTTGGGATACGATTGGCCCAGTCCTGACTCAGATAGTCCAGTGTTCCTTGGAATCCGGTGAGTTTCCAAGCTCCCTGAAGGAGGTGGTGGTAATTCCCCTCCTGAAGAAAGCTTCTTTGGACCCAGACTCTCTGGCCAACTACAGACCGGTCTCAAACCTTCCCTTTATAAAGAAGGTGATTGAGAAAGTAGTGGCAATACAGCTGGATGACCACTTGACCATTCATTACATCAACAAATCTCTCCAGTCTGTTTTCTGTAAGAGGCATAGTACTGAGACGGCGCTGGTTTGGGTGCTCAATGATCTCCTGTTAGTGAGGAATCAGAGGAACCATTCTATTCTGGTGCTCCTTGATCTTTCTTCAGCTTTTGACACAGTAGACCATGGGGTGCTGCTTGGACATCTGAAGTCTATCTGGGGACTATCAGGTACGGTCCTTAGGTGGTTTACATCTTTCCTCACTGGTCCAAGTCAGAGAGTGGTGTCTGGGATATTTTCCTCGGACCCTTTCTCTCAGCTGTGTGGGGTCCCTCAGGGTTCAGTGCTGTTCCCCATGTTGTTTGTAGCGTATATGCTACCTCTGGGAGACATTGTAAGACAGTATGGGCTGAGGTTTCACTATTACGCTGATGATACCCAGCTCTACCTGTCTTTTGCCCCTGACAAGGATAGCGCTGTCTCGGTACTTAATACCTGCCTCGCCGAAATCCAGGATTGGATGAACTCAAGCTGGTTAAAGTTGAATGCTGGAAAGACAGAGGTGATGGTAGTGGACCCAGGTCACTGGATAGAGGGGTTTAGGGCTGATCAGCCCTCGGGAATTTTTCTCGGGGGCTCTCAGCTTCTATCCTTTGAACGGGTGCAAAACCTGGGGGTAGTGCTTGATGACAGGCTGACTTTACAATCTCAGGTGTCAGCCATAGTCAAGTTTTCCTTTTATCATCTTAGGAATATCTCCAGGATTAAGCACCTGGTTCCATCCGGGACCTGCCTATATTAGTCCATGCCTTTGTGACTTCGCGCCTTGATTATTGTAACTCCTTGTACTTAGGGCTTTCTGGGGTTGAAATCTGCCGCCTGCAGCTCATGCAGAACGCAGGAGCATGATTGTTAACTGGGTCTTCTCGAATGTCCCAAATTACCCCAGTGCGGCGCAATCTGCACTGGCTGCCGATTAGGTGGTCGATCACCTTTAAAGTTGGTTTACTGACTTATAAAGCCCTACACAGACTGGGCCCCGACTACTTGAAAGAACTTCTTGTTACTTACCAGCCAGTGCGACAGTTGCGTTCAGCTGATGAGGGGTTGCTAGAGATTCCAAGGGTGTCTCTGAAATCTTCTGGGGCCTGTGCATTAATGCATGCGGCCCCAACCCTTTGGAATTCTCAACCCCGTCAGCTTCGGGAGTGCATTACTGTGGAGGGGTTTAAACAGGCATTGAAAACCTTTCGATGGAGTCTCACCTATGATAGCTCCATATAATTTTGATCTCCTGCTATTTTATTTGTATGCTACTTATTTATTATTATGCGTACTGTTTTATATGACTGTTTTTATCTTTTTGTAAAGCGTCTTGATGGCCCAAAAGGTGCTTATGCAAAATAACATTTATTATTATAATTATATTATAATGACTGGCAGGCGCTTTTTCCCATAGGGAAACCCGGTTATAATTTGCCGTTATAACCAGCTCAGCTGGTTATAATGGCAAACATGTGCCAGGTTTCCCTCTGATCAAGCATGCGCCAGTCACAGTGTTCCTTTAATAGGTGACGTTCATTGTTCCAAGAAGCAATGCTGCTCGCTGTCAGCATTTTTTAATTTTTTTTGTATTTGGAAAAAAAAAATAGACTTATTCTGGTGAACAAAAACCAGCAGAAAAGAAACACACTGTTCGGTTTCCTTCCCCACACACAAGAGCTGGTGAGTCTCTCCTCTTCATACCGAAGAACATCGCAGCTCCACAACCGCTGTTTGCCGGTAAGTAAGAATACCAGAAACAAACAGAAAAAATACAGACACAGCTACCATTACTTTCTCTGCTTCTTGTTACCTCACATAAGTGGAGCACTATAACTGGTCAGACCGCAAAATGCTAAGACTTCTGACTGGTCCGTGGTTGCCTGAAAATGGATCATTTTATTTTCTGTGATTGCTGAGGCAAAAAAGTGCATGCCAGCAATTATAAAAAATAAAATAAGGGGTGGCATGTGTAAAACTCGATTTTACACACACCCTCATTGTGGGATGCATTTTATAAACCCCTCGGGCTTCGCCCTCGGGGTTTATGTAGCATCCCACAACTCTGGTGTGTGTAAAATCTCGTTACACACACCACCCCATATATTATTCTCTATATTATAATCCTACCAGGTCATAATATTGTACACTTAATAATGTATGACATTATAGCTAACCGGAAAGAGCGCTTTCCAGGACAGCGAATGGTGCAATACCAAGTATACTGATGTACGCAGTATTGCACCATTTGCTCACTCCCAGGCAGAGGATAAGACCTCTGCTGGGAGTGGGTTCCACTGGGCAGCTGCTGTGGCTCACTGGACATAGCCACAGCAGCAGAAACCCAAGCACTGCATCTAGGACAGGGTTTGATTCCCATTCCCAGACATTTAATTTTTTCTCACTATTTGTGTGCTCCCCGAGTTGGACCCCAACCGGAGTTAAGAATTTTTAGTGGAGGGGGTGCAGGTGGTGCAGACCTCTGTAACGGGGGGTGCGGGGGGCAGAGGTCTCCACAGAAAAAAGAATTATGCCACATGGCAATATCGCACTGTATTGGCAGTGCGATTTTACCATGCGCATAATGTATTGTGACATTATGACCCCATGCCCTCTGCATACAGGGATATCCCAATAGCACTGGGCATGGTCACAGTATTAATTATGTTTGGCACGGGATCATAATGTCGCAGGACATTATGCCGCATGGCAAAATTGCACTGCCAATACACTGCGATATTGCCATGTGGCATAATTGTTTTTCTGTGGGGCCTCCGCCTCCCACAAACCCCGCACAGGGGACTGTGTTTCTGTACCCCACCAAAGATTCTCAACTCTGGGGGTCCAACTCAGGGATTGCACAAATAGTGAGAAAAATAAATGTCTGGGAGAGGGAATCAAACCCGGTTCCAGTCGCAGCGCCTGGGTTTCTGCTTCTGTTGCTCTGTCCAGTGAGTCACAGCAGCTGCTCGGCAGAACCCACTCCCTGCAGAAGTCTTCTCCTCTGCCTGGAAGTGTGTGAATGGTGCAATACTGCATACAGCAGTATACGTGGTATTGCACCATTCACTGTCCTGGACAGCACTCTTTCCGGTTAGCTATAATGTTATACGCTACTAAGCGTATGACATTATGACCCCATAGGTATGCGGAGAAGGTATTCCGTCAGGTAGAGTTGATGTATCTGTTTAAAATTCTCAGCAGAATAGGTTTGGGAGACAGATATGAGTCATGTATCAGTTTGCGTAGAGAACACTGATCACAAGAGTTTTGACATGCATTGAATTTTCACCAGCCTTTAATTTACAAAGAGATACAAGATAGGGATGCCAACTATCCCTTACCTGTTTGCTCTTACTATAGAACCACTGGCTAATGAAATCAGATTTCCAGTAAAAGTGGGCCTTCAATATAGGGAAAAAACACCTAATACTATCTTTGTTTGTGGATGACATTTTTTATACCTTTAAGATCCCATAATGGAGGGCATAGCAGTATTGGATAGTATGGAAGAATTCAGTAAATATTCTGGCTACAAAATGAACTGGACTAAATCTGAATCACTTCCTATTTTTCCTGCCGAAAGTAATATCACACAATCACAAATTACATTTCAGATAAAATGAAAAATGTTAGCATATTTAATACCACCAAACTGAATGCCAAACCACAATCCAGATCCCAGTCCCAAAGGATCCTGCCAAAACCAAGTCAATAGTTTTAGTTTTGGCTGACTGACGTGCACCAGGGTGCTGTCATAATATAGGGCAGCAATCATTGTTTTTTTATTTATTTATTTATTGAAATGTTTCACCAGGAAAGGCACACTGAACAAAAAGATGCTCATCGCACGGTGTGACCTGGGTAGGGGGGAACAGAGGAGAGCAACAGTATACAGTTGTACATAGAAATGAATTACGCAAATTAATTATACATCAGAAAATAAGTATAACAATTAATTACACATCAGAACATAAGTATAACATCTCAGAAACATGAAGCAGGAGTAACATAGTAAACACTGGAACAAGAAACTGAATATGTTGTTACATGGAGTAAGAGAAAATTGAACAAGGATTTAAATGACAAGGGTGTAAAGGTATAATTACATACACATCAGCAACTACTCTATGGTAGCACAGTAGGCAGAGAATCGAGGCTGGAAGTGCAGTAGGGGATAAGTGCGGAGGTTGGTGGATATATGCCAGCATTTATAGCCATAGCTAAAGCCACTGGTCAGGCCACATGGGATCTAGAATAGGACAGTGGGGAGTGGGAGAAGATGAGGGGGGAAGGGAGAAAGAAGACAAGAGGAAGAGGGGAGGGGGAGGTCAGCAACACTGCACTGGCAGTTTACCAAGTAGTAATTTGTCAGGGCAGAGGAGATGGAATGCCTAGAGGAGGAGTGGCGGATTTGTGCCAGCAGGTCATTCCAGAGCCTCGGGACGTGGTAGGAAAAGGCCGATTGGCCAGCTGTGGTCCGACGGTAAGGGATCGTCAACAGCTAGGAGTCTGTAGATCTAAGGGTGTGAGAGGGCATAGAGGTGGGAGATGAGGAGGAGGTGAGGTAGGGGGAAGGGACCTGAGCCAGAGGTTGGAAGCAAATTTAGCACAGTGGAGTAGACACCAGCTGTCAAGTGAGGGGAAGGCCAGCGCATGATAAAGCTCACAGTGGTGGGTTCAAGTGGGGGCATTGAGGGCAAAGCAGCAGAAGGCGTTATAGAGGGGGTCCAGTCTGGAGAGAGTAGTCTTAGGAGTAGCACTATAGACTACATCACAGTAGTTGAACTTAGGTAATATCATTTTCTGCACAAGGGGAAGGCAGCTGTGGTTTATATAGAGAGTGCCAAGTTTAGGGTGCATTTTTTGAGGATGGCATTCACATGAGCAGAGAAGGATAGGTGTCGGTCAAGCCAGACGCCGAGGTACGTAAAGTTTGACATGTCCTCAAGGACAGACCCATCAAGGGTGTGGAAGATGAGGGGAGTAGTAAGCCTGGATAGTCTCTGCCTAGTGTCAAAGGTCATGGAGACTGTCTTCTTGACATTAAGGGAGAGTTGGTGGTGCAAGCAACCAATGAGCACCGCCGTATATTATGACAGCACCCCAGTGCATGCTGGTTGGCGGCTGGCCATGTTGGGAAGCGGTGGGCTGCGTCAGTCACTGGCCCAGGTTGGGAGGAGGGGAGGGGATGGGGAGCTAGCCACAGTATGGAATGGAGGTAAGCATCCAATTACCTATTGTCAGGGATCCTGTATGGAGCAGAGGGTCCACTAGATCTCAGGGGTATTGGATGGGCATAGTATTCAGGCACTGGGATCAGGGCTGGGCAGAGGGTCCGATGGTCATCCAGTGCTTGTATGGGGCATGCACCTTTACACCATCTGTGACCAGGGAATGGGATGGGTGGGAGGTCACTCAGACTACCTTGGCATACATTAGCCACTATTACCATGCCTCATCGAAGATCGAGGACCAGGATGGGAGGGTTGGCACACGATGGCCAGGGTCTGCAGGCTGCGGTGCACCTGGGTGCACTTCTAAGGCCCACCTGTGGGTGGCCAGCCATGTTAGGCCAGCTTTTCTTGGCCTATCTGTGTGCTGCATAGTACTGGACTTTGAGGGGTGCATTCCCACCGAATGTGCCACTGCACAGCATATGCATGGGAATTCCCCCTCCACCTGTGCGGCACACATTTACTTGCAACCTGGCCCATTCCCTTGTGGGCAGTGCATCACATCCTTTTGAATTTCACACTGCTGTGCAATGCTGGAGTTGCATGGCACAACTCCCTTTTCGGCTGGGATGCCCCGCACATCTCCGTTAAATATGGGGGCCCAAATGTAAACAAATGCTTAACTCTAAAGGGTGACAGTTGTGTGGTTTATCAAAAGACAGTTTACCAAGATATCTGGTCTAACTTTTGAAAAAAAGATTAATTAGGGCTACTTATTTATTTAGAAAAAAAAACATTCAGGATTGTCTCAAAAACCTGTAGAGATTGACCTTAATGAATTCAGCTTGCACCACAGATAATGCGCATGCTTGGTAAGACACAAACAAAAAAAACAGTGCTAAAAAAGTCTAGGACATGACTGAAAATGAAAAAAAATACTTTTTTGTTCAGTTTGTAAGTTATTTGTCAAATTGCAATACTGTCACAAACAAGCATTTGTCAATGTCAAAGTTCGTCATTTGGAATTGATGTTAGTACGCACTGATTGGCAGGACTACAGTTCTCAGCAGAAAGAACAAGTTATGCCACCAAGTTCACATTCCTGTTGAAATACAGTGAAGTGCATACTTGTTTCCTCAATTCGTGATCTGGCTTTGAAGAGTGATGATGTGTCTACGGTTCAAAGAAAATAAGGGCACTGGAGCCCCACCATAGGTTGGGGGGGAGACGTTATGGTTAGAAATCCTAACACCCCAGGCGTTTGTTGGTATTTGCACCACAAATTTTCAATATGGCCTTTTGTAATGCCCACCTCATGAAAGCATTTGGGACCTCTGCTCATGAATAGTGGCACTGTGATTTTGTTAATCTGTCCCAAACACTGATTTCCCACAGCGACCACGTCATTCTGCATCAGATGTGTGAAAACACAGTTTGGGCAGGATGTGAAAAATTACAGCTGTGCCATTCATAGGGAGGTGTGAAGAGAAGGCAGTGTTGAACATCTGGAGTGAAAATATTAAAAATTGCTCAAATGTACAAGCATACGTGGAAACTGCACAGCGCATGCTCGTAAGAGTCATTTAGTGGAATAATTTCACCAAAATTTCAAAATAGGCATTTTGTGACCTCTGCTCATGAACACTGTCGCTATGATTTTCTTACCCTGTCCTGAACATTGATTTCCCACAGCGACCGCACCATTGTGCGCCAGATGTGTGAAAACACATTTTGGGCAGGATGTGAACAATGACAGCTGTGCTATTCATAAGGAGGTGTGTAAAACTGACAGTGTTGAAACTCTTGTGCGAAAATATTACAAATCCTCGACGTTACAAGTGTGTGTGGAAACTGCACAATGCACGCTCATAAAATAGTCATTTTATGGACTTTTGTCACCAAATTTTCAACATAGGCATTTTGGGACCTCCCCTCATGAACAGTGTCACTGTGATTTTCTTAATCTGTCCTGAACACTGATTTCCCACAGTGACCACACTATTCTGCGCCAGAAGTTTAAAAACACATTTTGGCCAGGATGTGAAAAATGACAGCTATACTGTTCATAAGGAGATGTAAAAAAATGCCAATGTTGAAAATCTGGAGTGAAAATATTACAAATTCACGGAGTTACATGTGTGCTTGGAAACTGCGCAGTGCATGCTCGTAACACAGTCATTAGATGGACTTTTGTCACCACCTTTTTCAACATAGATATTTTGAGACCTCCACTCATGAACAGTGTCACTGTGACTTTCATACTCTGTCCTGAACACTGATTTCCCACAGCGACTGCGCTATTCTGCGCTGGAAGTGCAAAAACACATTTTGGCCAGGATTTTGAAAATGACAGCTGTACTGTTCATGAGGAGGTGTAAAAAAAATACCAATGTTGAAAATCTAGATAATAATATTATAAATTAAGTGAAGATACGAGCGTGTGTGTAGGCTTCTTGAAGCACTCTTGTAAAACAGTCAGTCATTTTGGATTTTTTCACCAAATTTTCAACATAGGCTTTTGAGCCACCTCATGAACAGTGGCACTGTCGTTTTTAAATCGGTCCCAAAAGGTGATTCTCCTCAGTGACTTCGAAATCACCTTTCGGGACCGATTAATGAAACGATAGTGCCACTGTTCGTGAGTCGTTTCAAAAAGCCTGTTACAAAATTTGGTGAAAAAATCAAAAAAATGCCTGAGATAAGCACCAACATTGAAAAAAACTATTTATGCCATTATACAGCTTACCGGCATTTCTTCAGTTCGTGGTCGAGTTTGAAGAGTGCAGATGTGTTCCCTGTCCACCGAAGATCATCGTGTCAGCTCCAGAGGTAAGTATGGGTCGGGGGAGTGTGGGAAGGTGGATGTGCAGAGGGTGGGTGTGGGTTGGAGGGGCCACCAGACTCAATGAGGGACCATTTTCTATTTCACAGGTTTCAATAAAAACCATAACATCGTGGGAAGGTTTTCTTTTTTTATAGGGATATTTAGCACACTGTGGTGGGCTCCCAGCATGCCACCTTAGTGTTTGTGGGAAGGGGGCTGTAGTCAATGAGGATTGGGCACACCCATCAGCACACAACAAATTGGGGGGGACAAGAGCTGAGGGGGACTGGGCACCCACCTCGGCACACAACTAATTTGGGGGGCATCATGCCGATGGGAAGTGGGCTCCCCCATCGGCAAATGAACTGGGAGGGGGCATGCTGACAGCAGGATTGGGCATCTCCATCATTTTTTTTTTTTTAACTGTGAGGGAAGTCCTGGGCTCAGCGCATTCACACTGCTATAAGCTACAGCTGTGTGAATACGCAACCAGGAATGCAACTTCAAAGGACCGAGCCTCACCACTATTGATGCAGCTCCGTCCTTTGAAATGTTGTCCTGCTTAGCCCGAACAGCTGAATGTGAGTCATCACCAGCCTGCCAACTGATTCACCTGCCGCTGACCTGCCCCTACAAATGGAATTCTCCATTGGGCACATCCTTGTAAAGCACCTTATAGCAATGAGTTAGTCTGTGCCTGCACACTATGACGAACTAAAAAATGCACCAAATCACACAAGAACAAAATGTTTATAACCCCAAAATGTGTAGAACAGTCAAGAACATGAACAGAAAAAAACAATGTGTGCATCTTGTACTACAACTGAAGTCCTACACAAACAAAATATTTAAACTCCTAAAACAATTAACATACAGTAGTCATGACTCCTCTGCTACTCATCTGCTGCTTTCCACAAAGCAAACTATCACTCATGTGTTGTAAGGCCCTGCGGAAGCAAGTTGTGACTCAGTACTTCATGTAGGGCTGTTGGCAAAACAAGTTATGATTCATCTCTTGCTGGGCCCTGTGCAAAGCAAGATATGACTCATGTATTGCCTTGCAAATAGCTTGTCTTGGATGAACCAAGTTATGTCCAATATGTTACCTCATGTAGGGTCTGCAGGGCTCCTCGCAGTGCAATGTTTATGTCTGGCACTATACTTTCTCAAAAAGTAAGGAAACTGATAGCAAAAAATGACATTATTGCATATGCTAGGGTTACAAGCCCGCAAAAGGAGGGAAATATGGAATTAGGGTTTTCATCTATATTGCTCACCCCCACACCCCATCTACTACTCTCATGGGCCAAGCTATAGATCTGGGGCCATGCCTGACTCTTTCTCTGTTGTAGGCATCAAGTAGATTGGCCTAATGTCTGCATGGGGATTAGAGGTGGGGGATGAAAAACCAGTCATTGGGTGAGTGCTGTTGGCTAACTGGACCCAGGAAGCAAGGACTGGAGGGGTTTAGACTCAACTGACTCTCTCTGGTGAAGTCAGTGTGAAAGAGGGTGAAGAGAGAGAGAGAGGGTTCTTTAAACAATTTTCTCTGCATTAACTGGCACCGGTTATGATTCATGCTACACAGACTCACAACTTTGCTTTGTTTAATTTTAGTTTCACTCTCTGAGAGATAGAGATGAGAATGATGTTTCTTTATCTTTAGTGATTCTCAGCTTTTATGTAACAATGATCAAAAGTGACAACTTTTTGAAGGTCTCATTGGGAGTACCCTCTTTAATACTGAAAGCTCTTAAAAGCCAATTGGGGAAGACGTTCAATTAAAATGCTCCTTTATCAGCTAGGGAAGGGGAAACTTATAGAAAAAATTTATTTTTCAGAGCAAATAGGGTGGGGCGAAGGAACAAAAAAAAAAGCCCAGAATAAAGCTGTTTTAAGGGCTGGACAAGATGGAGGAAGAAATGATGCATCACATCAGCCTCTTCAATGCAGCAGATCTAAACCTGCCATGTGATAGTACTTGTTTTTGTCTTCTATTGATTACACCACTTATCTTTACTATTTACTGTATTACATGTTTGGTTCTGATTCTGATTTGTCCGGCCAGACTCAGTCTAGCCAAGCAGAACCAGAAAACCTGTCCCACACACCTATCCATCATTTACTTTTTAAAAATGTGGGTCACTAGGCACAACTGTGCAGAATTCACCACAAAATTCTACCATGCTTAGTGGAAGCGGAGTTGCCATTGTGACAGAGTCCCATCAGCAGAAGATGCAACATCTTCTGTGGGCTTTCACTTCCAGCATGATTATATTTCTATTTTGTGTTTTAGCTGTGAGAGTCTGATGCACAAGGATGTCAAGTGACTTTCTGAAGTGACTTGCTACAGTGACCAAGTGACTGTGGTGGGATTTGAATCTGTAATATCCTGGTTTACAGATCCTTGCCCTAACTACTACAGTACACCATTCTGCCTTACCTGACTGTATGATTCTGACCTCAATGTTCAACTGGACTTTTAAGACCTATTTCTGAGTGAAGCAGTTAATCATTTGAAAGCATCTGCCACAACAGTACTTGGGACCTCTAAAGTTATAAGACATTTGTTAATTATGATAATACAATATATTAACTGTCTGAGCTTTAACAGCATAGTGCTCACAGTAATATTAAATAATGGAAATTTCACTTACTTACTTACTTTCTCTTCTTATCGCTTACCACCTTACCATACATGGTAGTACCAGCAGCCCTGTGGGATAATAATACATATTTAGGAAGCATATAAAATATTCTGCTACAGGTACAGAACAGGGGACACACTTTTGGAATTACTATTAATTTACATTTAAAGAAGCTTGGATTTACTGTTAATTTACATTTAAAGAAGCTTGAAAGATGATTATGCTACCCATCTTCCTGTAAGTGTTGTTGAATAATGTATTCTAAGATTATGATTCTTGTTATTGTCCTAACAGCAGACTTCAAGTGATAATTTAAGGATTGCTCTGTGTGTGTGTGTGTGTGTGTGTGTGTGTGTGTTCACATTAAGCCTCCTGTGTACACAGACCTCCTTTGAATGTTTCTATTCATTTGCAGTACAAGGTATGTATTCAGACACAGCAGACCCTTACTACTTCTCCAGCACTCATCTATAGATACACCTGTTGACCCTTACTGACCTGTATCACACAGTTACAGGTTTAATTTTTTTGACTATATACTGATTAGAATTAGAGTTGGGATGAATGATTTGACCAGTCAGAATAACCAGAATGGTCAACATCTGTTTATTTTATTTATTTCATTGTAAACTAGTGACTGTAAAGGCAGACTATGCTAAGGAGAATGGGCAACAAAATCAAACAAAACAGGCAAAATCAATCAAATAACCAAAAGATACATTTAAAACTTCGGTGTGAATGCGAGATCTGAGGAAGAGAAAAACAGAACATCATTTGGCAGACTATTAAACAAAAAGATCAAAATACATGTTAAGGAACAAAGATCAGCAACTAGAGAAAGTAATAAAAAATATGTAATAATCAAATTAAGATGCAGTAGTGGTACAGAAAATCAAAGCATCCTGATCAAACCAAAGATATTTAGAGAGGGGGTGGAGGGCAGGAAGAGCAAGAGGAGGAGAGAGAGAGAGAGAGACAGAGAGAGCGAGAGAGAGAGAGACTGAGACTGGAGGAGTGAAGAAAGTAGAAGACAGCAAAGAAAATGATGTGATTGGGGGTGAAAAACCTACTACAGCAATTCCCAAGAGAAAGGTCTGTCATGCACAATGTCTTCTGGACTAAATCAAATTGCTACAGACAGAGAGAAGACACACAGCTGATTGATATTTGATGCCATATAACACATGCTACATGGGTTAGCTACTTGCTAACACTGCTTAGTGCCCTTAAAGAGGGGTATGGGCAGAAGTGCCATATTAGATGGCATGGTTAGTGAGTCACTAATCTGTGACCAGCCCTATCATATGCCAGTGTACCTATGCAAAGCAGCTAATTGTGCTTTGCATATAGGCACACTGGTATATTGGTAGGTTTAGAGAGGCAGTAACCAGCCATTATTGCCTTGCTCCAGGCCTGTAATGAGGCTGTGATGGGACATAACCACCTTGCTAGTGACATGGGGTCACCTACATAGAGGATTTATGAATATGGCCAATTGCTCTTGAGGAGCAGGCTTCATCTGAGCACCCTAACAGCCCAATTTCTTCTGCAAGCACAACAGTTTTATTTGGCCATGTACCACATGTGATTAATAGGGGGTTGTGGATTGCTGGCATAGGCAGGATAGCGCCTGGCTGATATATTGTCATTCAGGCATTATCCCACATTTCTGCAATTTGCTGCAGACAGTAATTTGGTCCTGGAGCAAACTTTTTTTCCGATTGCAGACCAGGACCTTTGAATATCCTGACCACAATGTTTTCAAATTTTTTTCTTTTAGAATTTATTTATACAAGATAGTCCAGATGCTATGCAACATCTCATTTTCAGTGGGGTCCTGCTTCTACACATTCCTGCAGCTGGGTGGTCTACAGAACTAAGGCTAAATGACTTGCATAATATCACCCAGTGAGTATTTGGCTCTTGCAGGGTTTGAAAGTGCAATCTCCCAGTTCCCAAGATGGTGACCAACCATTAGATCACACTAACAAGTTGAAATAAGTTGTTTATTTGATTTATTTTGTTTCAGTAGTGAGTTATAATATTTCAGATGTTGTTTTGGATTGATCTTGTAAGGAATTAACTCCTAATACAGTAGGCATTGCCAGACTGTGAGCTGAGCCATTTTATTTAACAGTCCATTCCAAGACAGAAGAGTAGCTGAGGACTGAGTCTATGGTTTATAATCACAAATATAACTTCAGTATTAAACCATGTAATAGAAAATCAGCATTATCGTGTAGAACAAGACCACAGAAAATGATTTTGTAACATTACAGTAAGGAGCAGGGTTAGGGTTAGGGTGAAGGTTAACTTTGGGTGTGTGTCTACAAACCTACACTTCAAGAGCAGCTGAGGACATTTGCACAACACTGAAAAAATGTAATATTTAGACACACATGATATTCATCTTATAGTTCATATGTCTCAGTAATGATCACTTTTACTTCCTTATTACTAAGGGCATTTGCATGAAGACAGAATCTCTGACCTTTCTGCTCTGGCTGCTTTCTATATACTGCATGATATCACAGTGCTGTTTATGGCATTACAGTTCAGGTGGTTTCTCTGGAAATAATTATGGTGTCATAAACAGGATTATAACTTCAGGTGTAGATAAGCAGTAAGAGCAGACAAAGTCTAGGAGATATTTATCCTGTTTTATGAAACAATCATCAGTAATAAAGAAAACTTGTAAAATAATTACAGAAAATATAAGAAATGGAAACCGAATTGCATCTAAATCTTATATTTTTCAATGTTGTCCAGTTTGGTTGTAGGTGCTCTTTAAACATTATATCAAATCCCATTACAGTTTATGAGTCTCTGTCTCTCCCCCCCCCCCCAGGATCATTTGAAATGTGCCTTCTACCAAACTAGGTACTGCAATAGTTTTAGAATTGTAGAATTCCTATGAACTGAAAGCTCCAGTTTCTAGTTATATGTATATATATATATATATATATATATATATATACAATATACACATACACACACACATATGTGGGTGTGTGGGTGTTGAGGGGAGTCAAAAACAAGAGGGCACAAAGAACCAAGTGAATACAGATGTTTAAATTAGCTTTTGAGTGGCATAGCAATTTGCACAATTTTAATCTGTCTTCATATGCTTCCTGCCCAGTTATCTACTATAACTGGTCAGTGAAAAAAGGTTTCTAATTCTTGCTCTTTGGGAGTCTTCAATAGCATGTTACTACATGTTGTTCATCAAAAGAAGTTCTGGAAGTGTTATACTAGTCATTTAGATTGACGAAGGAGGCAGGCAAAGCTGAAATCTTCTATACAGTCACCCTGCATATGGGCATTTGTCTACATTTTCATATTGCAGTATGTATGTAATGCCTATTGTGGAATTTATAACAACATTTACTTTTTGCATACCCTTAGCAATGATGCTAAGGGAATGGATCATATGGTACATTGCAAAATACAGTAGAAAAAATAGTTTTATAGCACCTTTAGTATACAGACCCACACACACACTGGGATCTCTTACCTTGGGTTTCCACTGGGGAACAGATGCCTTGACAGCTACAGCTCACCCCATAAGTATGCCTTGACAGCTACAGCTCAACCCAGAAGGGGAGCACAAAGAGTGCTCAAGCAGAGCCACATACTTTCTCCCACCCCTGCAGAGCTGGGCAGGGGACTGGGGCATGGAGAAGGTACCCATTTCTTCTGCAGCAGGGATGGCACTTGGAATCAGTGGCCATGGCCACAGCAGCAGCCAGCTGCAAAAATATAAATAATAGTGTTCTCTATCCCTGCACACACAGGTGTGGGCTCAAGGATAAAGGTAGGGATAGTCTGCAGAATTATGGGCCAATTACAGAGGCAGCCAGGTCTCTTTGTCCTCTCCCCAGTAGCAACTAGCTAATGACAGGCTGAGAAACTAGAAGAAGCTGATGAGGCTTTCTAAGAGTGTGAAAAACATGGATCAGACTGTCTAGTGCTAGAGATTTGAAATAAGCTCCTGTTCTGAGCTCCACCAAGACACTGTTCCTACACCGTGTTATAGGAAGGAGGCAAGTGTGATCAAAGCCTTCATGCTACTCAGGGACTGAGAAAAACCCAGTCAGGGTTCTGAAGGCAGCCTGTAAAGGGATGTAGGCTGAGGAAGTGCAAGAGACAAACTGCAGGGCAAGAGCTGCCTTCACACCTGTGTTCCTACAGTCACCTTTGCCTACAGGACCTGTCCAGGTCACTAATAGATGGAAAGGGAAAATGTTCTTCAAGTGAAGAGGACCACAAAACTTGGCCATTATGCAGAGGTGACAAGCAAGCTGTGGGTACCACCATCATAGCAACCAATGAGGTTTCGTGAGACCTAGGATACCATGGAGAGCAGCCTGACTCATGGTAGTGGCTAGAGATGCATGGGTATCCGACCCGTGATGTTGAACTGATCAGTTTTAAGACCTTGTGGATATATCCGCCCTTATCAAATACCACCCCATAAAAGGGGGGTGGGTAGTGCTCCAATATTAGGCAGGCAGCAGGCGATACAGATGGCGCTGAAATTTGCAGCAGCAGAGAGAAGAAAGAAACAAGTTGTGAGCAAGGATGACACAGAAAAGCATGGTCTGGAAGTACTTTTCTTTATCTAGTGTGATGGACTCTAAGGCTAGATGCTGCATTTGTCAAATGCCCACCTTAATAAGCAGAAGTTCTTCAGTAAAGTCATACGGTACATCAAGCCTCATTAATCACATCAGAAATAAACACAGAGAAAAATTTATAGAAATGCAGTCTGAAAAGGAAAAGCAAGAGCATTTGAGACACACAGGATATGAGCCCCAGCCAAAAAAATTTAAAAAGAGGATCAAACAATAGAGGCACACATTTCTAGATCACGGCCCTTTTCTAATGACGGTCCCTGTGCTGTCTTAATTACTCAGTCCATAGCTGAAATGTTAGCATTGAATGAACAGCAAGGAGGCAGCATTCTGCGCATGTCAGAATGCATTGCTGCACCTAGATTGCTACATACGGAGAGACACTGACTGTCCGTTCTTGTTCTTGGCATCGTGCAGCACTGATAAGTTGTTTGATGCAGCCCAAATAGCTATGCTGAGGAAGGGAGTATAGTTGGAGGGGGTGAGCTTATGGCTCTTGACTGAGTCTGCATTTGTGATTTTCCTGTGAAGTGGCTGGTTGTCTGGCAAGTCGGTGGAGCAAAAAGTGTGTTGCAGGGAGATGAAGGCAGTGCTGGAGAGATGTTACGAGGTATGTCGGGGCTCTACAAGCATATTTGAAACATCGCTAAATTCGCATTTGAAAAGACACTGAAAATCTCAGTGGCTAACTTGGGCAGCGGTAAGCTGGTTCAAGCAATAGAGGTGGAAAACACCACAACAGGATCCCAAGCAGAGGGAACAAATGACTCGAAGGAAGGCAGCCATAGCTCTAAACACCCTGATTCTGACCATTTGCATGGCTCTCCAATGCACACAGCTCCAACTTTGGAAAAGGAAAAAAACAACATCTACAGGTAGCCCCTTCATCTAGGAGAACCAGGTGGAGGGTTCTTTTTTTTTGGTCATCAGAAGGAAGGGTCTGTAAGGGAAATAAAAAAAAAAGAAGACAAAAAAAAACAGCAACACTCAGTGGGGGGTGAAGCCCACTGCACATAAAAGAAAGAAAAGAAAAACTCAGAGTTTTGTCTGGGAGGCAGTTCAAGGCAGAAAACCATTTTAAGGGGGAAGTGCCCAAAGAAAAAAAGGGTAAAAGAGTATAACTCAAAATCAGAAAATTTGCCTACTTCAGCCTCTGTGGCATATATTGGGTCACCAGTATGCACGTGTGATATTTTTTCTTTTAAGCCTCATGTCATAAACAACTAGAGGAAAAAGCTACAAGCAGAAAGAGCACAAGAAACACAAGACGGGAGTATGGCCTCAAAAACCAGGAGCAATAAAAGCCATGAAAAGGAAAAACAGGAGGAAGGGGGGAAGGGGAGGAAAGAGTGGGAAAGAATAACTCTGTGATGTCATCCAAGGAAGGTGAAGAATCTATTAAAAATTCTCAGAAGGATATACTGAAAGAAATGAGGTGAGGATTTGGAGCTCTAAATATTGCAGTTGTACCCCTTAGTTACAAACGTTCGGAAGTTGTGGAGAAGCTAGACGCCCTGGCCTTAAGAGCTACAGAGTCAGTAAAACTGAAGACAGCTTGCCTAAAATGCTTACCATCATACCAAGAGTAATAAAGAGCTAGAAGAACTGAAACTAAAGGTGGAAGAACTTGAATACAGGTCTAGGAGGGTTAACTTAAAAATAGGCAACCTCCCTGAGGGCATCGAGGGTAATGACCCCAATGGATTTTGTAAGAAAACGTTCACTAAAGTTCTGGGCCTCCCCTTCCTGGAAAAAAGTGGAGGTGGATAGAGCACATATGGCATTTGGTGCTAAGGATACTCATGGCAGGCCTCAGTTTATGTGCATAAAACCATTACGATATCGAGATAAAGAGAAAATATTAACCAAGGCTAGAATTGAAAAAGGTTTATTGTTTAATAGGATGAGATTACAAGCATATCCAGATATTCCGCCAACCATATTAGCAAAAAGAAAAAGTTTTGATCATGTACAGGACAAATTAAGAAAAGAAGGCATCTAGTTTGCCATGTTGTACCCAGCCAGACTAAGAGAGCACTTGGAGGGAAAAACTTTATTCTTCCACTCTCCAGTGGATGTGGAGGAAGCTTTGAAAAGTGTCAGAGGCCCCCAGACAACAATCCAGACCCAGGGGGATCCACAAATGTTCCTAAGATTAATCAAGAATAACAAAAACAGCTTATCAATTCAGTATCTAGTGTTTAGAGGAGCGGTGGAGGGGGAGGCAAGACAAACAAGAAGGGAATCTGTCTGGCTACTGTTTGAGGTATGGATAGGGGCAAGTCTAAAAGGGCATAGTTTCTCCTTGGATAAGTTGGTCTATATTCCCTATTTATAAGTAACCTCTGCTCCTTTCCTATACTTATATAATATTGAAAAGGTGAGCACTGGGTTATTTTTTCTTAGGGTGGTTAAGCAAATCTCATACCCTATTACTAGCCACACTTGTATTTTGCAGAAGTTCAGCAACCTCAAGAGGCATTTGTCAGTAGGACACTTGGGTAGAAGGGGTTCACTTAGCAGTTTTCATGACCTTCTTTTTTCAGTGTTATTAAAAAGAGTTAAGTATAAGGTCAGATTGGTGATGGGAGGGGGGTGTAAAGTGTGGGGGAAAAATGCAAAACAAAGTGGTTATTCAGAAGCTGGACTCAAAAAAAGTGTGGGTGCCCAGGTACAAGGCTTCATGAATTAAACTGCATTTTATATAATGGTCAGATAAGAGGGACAAATACCATGAACAGATCTTAAGGAAGATTATCTCAAAGGGGAATGTATAAACATACCCAATGGAAACACTGAAAATAATGACATGGAATCTGAATGGCTGTAAGGAGAGAATTAAGATAAGGAAAGTGGCCAGGATGGTAAAAAAAGGAAAATTGTCCGTTTTTGCAAGAAACACATTTCAATGATGGAGATGTTTCATATTTTGGTAATTTATTAGGGGCAGAGTGTTTCATTCCCAACTTCTCTGATTTGGCAAGGGGCATTGCCATCTTTGTTAAGAGACAGCTCGGGTATAGAACAGATACAGTGCTGCTGGATAGTACAGAGAGAGTTGTGATAAGACTTTGTTCACAGAATGGAGGGGTCACACCGGCATCAATTTATGGTCCAAATCAGGATGATTCTGCTTTTTTTTACTAATCTATACCTTGAGCTATCTCAATTTGGTTCAGCTATAATAGTGGGGGGGGGGGGACTTTAATTTAACGTTTGGATTACTGGATAGGGAACCCCCAGCCACTGAAAGGAAAAAACAAGCATCAGAAGTGGTTAAACAAATGAACCAGGATTTGGATTGGGTGAACCCCTTTAGATGTTTATATCCAAATTTGAAAAATACTCCCACTATTCTAAAACTCACAACACTTTTTCAAGATTAGACCATTTTTTTATCTCTCAGGATCGAGGCAAGGAGGTGAAAAGGGTTATATATGAACCAATTAGGATCTCTGGCCATGCACAGGTAATTTTAGAGGTGGGCCTTGGGCAGATAGGGCGTTAACAACCAGGTAGGTCAATATGGAGGTTTGATAATTCCTTATGGATAATCCTGGAATTCAAGGAACAGATCCAAGAAGAAATTTGGTGCTTTTGGATCAACAATTCTGGGCATAACATTGAAAATAACATTCTTTGAGATGCAATGAAGTTTTTTTTGAGGGGATGGATAATGTCCCAAGTAAGGATAAGAAAAAGGACACAGGATAAAGGGAATTAGCTATAGCCAAAGCAGAACACGTATGGAATCGGTCAGAATAATCTGAAACAGAACTCATGGTAACAAAAGATAAAGTGGAGCAAGTCATTCAGGAACATGCTGAAATAGAGATGAATAAAGCAAGAGCAAAGTACTATTATTATGGAGAGAATCCAGGTAACATGTTAGCCTATCAGATCCAGTGTGAAAGAAACAGAAACACGATCCAAACTATATTAAAGGGGACAGGAACATGTTTTTCACAATTTTTAGTTATATGAATGGATGTGTATCATTCATAAGAAGTATTCTAGCGTTTTTTATATCCAGTTTACACTATTTTAGTAATTTTATCAGTTTTCCATTTATCTTGGTGGACTTGACATAACACATCGTTCTGTAGTGTCTCAAGACATTGAATGAGCATAGACGTCATTCATGACGTAACTGCTTATGAGACCAATCTGCACCGTGATGTACACTGTGCTACATAAATAGCAGTTTTTACTGTACGTGTTCATGTGTTGAAATGAAAGTGTTCCCACATTTCAAATTATTCTTGTAACCTGCCTGTTGTTGAAATTTGTTGTACTTTCTGAACCTTGACCCTGTCTGCTTGTAATTGTACTGACCCGCATACATGCTGACTGCAAGGGTTCTCTGCGTGCTGTCAGCCTTATGATCAATGTTTGGTCTATATTTGTCATCAATGTTAAAAAAAATGTTTTTAAAAACCATCTGGCTTGTATCCCTACATGTCTTGTTATTATTAGTGTGACACATTGCCATTAATTCTGTTCGTCATGCTTTGGTAGTCCATGATCAATCTCTCCCTTCCCCTGAGTCTCCTGATAGTATACTCATGTAAAAGAATTAAAAAATAACATTTTCCATAGAGTAGTGTCCCACCCCTGCCCCAGTTATCACACTCAATATTAATTTGTAATTTGCCGTTGTGCAGCATCCCACCCTCATCCCCGAACACCCACCTGATCGTAAAAACTTTTATTACATAGCACAGTGTCTCACCCTGGTCCCTGATTGCCATCCAGATACTAATATATTTGTTTTCATAGTGCAGTGTCCCACTCCAGTCCCTGATTGCCCACTCAATACTGATGTCTTTATTGCATAGTGTGTCCCATCCCAGTCCCTGATCGCCCACTTGATCTTGAGAATGTATTTTTTTTATATATATTTAGATTGAATTCTGGTAGACTTTCCCCCTCCTTCCTTACACAGTGCCATATTCAAATAGAAAAAAACTCAGTCCATGAAACTCTAATGGTCCCCCAAAGTGCCCAACCGCACCCTCTCAGGTAACCTCCCTCCTCCCTGCATAATTGCCCACTGGTGAGCAGCACTGCCCTCCTGTCACCTCCACAGCTGCCTGCTGACTGAGCTGTGAACTATGAATGAGTTACATTCATTCATAGCTCAGTTGGTGGGCAGCCGTGGAGGTGAGAAGAGAAGAGCAGATGCTGTTAATATGGACAAGATAGATGCTTGGGGAGGGAGGTCACCTGAGTGGGTTTGGGGTTTGGGTGGGGGGACACTAGACCATCATGGAATGAGTTTTTGTGTGTTTTGTATGGAAATCAGCAAGTGTGTGTGTGTGACTGGGAACACCAATAGAAATACTTTTACAAAATGAAAAAAAAAATATTAGAGAATACAGACTTTCTCGATACCTGGTGTTGGAGATCGGCGACCAGGGTTGGGACACTGCAGTATGGAAAATTACTTGTTTATATAGTGAGATCTGGTGGTCAACCATGGTCCAGGGCGGGACACTGCATCATGGAAACTAATATATTACAACCTGTTTGGCGATTGGGTACTCATTCCATACATGATGGGGCCAGGTAAAGAGCAAACCCCCAATGTCAGGACCCCAGAGCAATGGTAGGGTGTAGGCAGCTGAACCTATTCTGTGTTTATGGAACAGAGTTTAGGTTCAAAGAAAAAAAAAACATAAAATGCTTGCCATTCAAGTAGTGTTTACATTTCCACGGTATTATTTGTATCTCGTTGACGTCTGTCACAATTCATAGAATTTTCTGTCAGGGGAGGCATACAGGAGAGAGGGATGATTGGACTAATATATCTTATGTGCAGCCAACAAGGGCATTCCTGTGCTTTAGACGGTGCAGTGTTAGAGAAAAAATGAAAGTTAGACTAAACTGTGCAGATGTTGTCCAACTGCCACCGTGACCATAACTTGCTTCCTCCTCCTTTTGGGAGATGCCATTAGGCACCTATGTCCCATCCTATGCTAGTAACTGGACACATAAGGAGCCAGAAGAACTGTGGGTCACACTGGAAACAGGAAATGGGGCAGCCATACGAACTAGGGTTGTCTATAGGCCTCCAGACCAGGGGGAGGACATAAACACATTACTGTTAGAAGATATACAAAACATGACAGCTAAAGGGGAGGTTCTGATAATTGGAGACTTCAACATGCCAGATAGAAATTGGTCAATACCAGCAGGAACATCTGCTGAAACTAGACACATAGTTGATCCCCTGTGGGGGGAGGGGCTCAAACAACTAGTACAACAACCCACAAGAGACAGGGCTATACTAGATCTGGTACTGACTAACAGGGAAAGGATCACAGATCTCCAGGTAAAAGGTCACCTGAGGGCCAGTGACCATCACATGGTATGGTTCAGTTTGACCAATAGAACTAAATCATCCCATTCCAAGGCAAAAATATGGGACTTCAGAAGTGCTGACTTTGTTAAGATGGACAACAGAGTTAAGCTAGCCCTTGCAAAAATAAATACAGGTGAGGGGATACAGGCAAAGTGGGCAAGCATTAAGGATGCAATTCTTGAAGCAACATCCCATTGTATTAGAGAGAAAAGGAAGTGCAAAAGAAGAAGTAAACCACTTTGGTTCTCAAAAATAGTAGCAGGAAAGGTCAGAGCCAAAAGGCTGGCCTTCAGGAAAAATAAGGGAACGCAGTGGGATGAAGATAGGGAGGTATACCAAACTTCCCTAAAGGAAGGAGGGAAGGCAGTAAGGCAGGCAAAGGTCCAAACCGAGGAAACACTAGCATGAACAGTAAAAGAAGGTGACAAGACTTTCTAGAGATACATTAGTAAAAGGAGAAAATCCAGAGGGGGTATTGCTAAGATCAAAGGGGATAAGGGGGCGTGTGAGGAGGAGGACCATATAAAATCATCTATCCTAAATAGATACTTCTGTTCAGTATTTACTGAAGAGAAGGTAGGGCAGGGTCCACAGCTCAGCACCATGGATGGGGGGGGGAGGGAGGTGTGCACTAGTATCTTCACAAAAAAAAAGGGTCCTACAAGAGCTCAATAAGCTCAGGGTGGACAAGGCAATGGAACCTGATGGCATACATCCCAGGGTACTGAAGGAGCTAAGGGTGGAACTAGCAGAACCATTATCAGAACTGTTCAGTGAGTCTCTGAGCACAGGAGAGGTCCCAGAAGACTGGAGAAGAGATCATATGATTCTGCTCCATAAGAATGGTAGCAGGGAGGAAGCAGAGAACTACAGACCAGTCAGTCTTACTTCAGTAATGGGCAAGATTATGGAGGCACTCCTTAAGGAAAGGATAGTGCAACACCTGGAATCCATAGGAGCACATGATCCAAGATAGCATGGGTTTACAACAGGAAGGTCCTATCAAACTAATCTCATAGATTTCTTTGACTGGGTAACCAGAGTGGTGGACCAAGGGGGAGCAGTTGATGTCACCTACCTTGACTTCAGCAAACTTTCAATACTGTTCCACATAGAAGATTGATTTATAAGCTGGCTAGGCTCGGGGTGGGTCAGAAGTTGGTCAACTGGGTGGCAAATTGGTTGACGGGCAGAAAACAGAGAGTGGTGGTAAACGGTATACAGTCAGAAGAGATGCAAGTCACAAGTGGGGTACCCCGGGGATCAGTCCTGGGGCCAGTCCTCTTCAATATCTTCATCAGTGACATTGCAGATGGACTGGAGGGTAATGTTTGTCTGTTTACAGATGACACCAATATCTGCAACAGAGTAGATGATCCAGATAGGATGGGCAGAATAAGAAGAGATCTAGATAAACTGGCAAAATGGTCGGAAGAGTGGCAACTGGGGTTTAACGCAAAGAAGTGCAAGATCATGCACATAGGGAAGAGAAACCCTGAAGCCACCTATAAGCTGAGAGGGGGAGTTGCTGGCAGTCACAAAGGGAAAAAAGAGACTTGGGCATCATCATCACAGATGACCTTAAATCATCCAAGCAGACCACTAAAGCAGTAGGCAAGGCAAGGGGAATGTTGGGGTGTATTAGTAGGGGTATCACAAGTCGTAAGAGGGAGGTAATAATCCCGCTTTACAAGACACTAGTTAGGCCCCATCTGGAGTACTGCATGCAGTACTGGAGGCCACACCTTCACAAGGACATTAACCAAACTGAGGCAGTTCAGAGAAGGGCAACCAAAGTAGTTCAGGGACTGCATCAGAAAACAAATGAGGACAGATTAACTGAACTCAGTATGTATACCGTAGAGCAAAGGAGGAAGAGAGGTGATATGATCGAAACATTCAAATGCCTAAGGGCATTAACAAGGTGAAAGAGTCTAGCATGTTTCAATATAAGAAAAATAGCAGGACAAGGGGACACAGCATGAAATTAGAGGAAGGCCAATTAAGGGGTAATGTGAGGAAGTTCTTTTTCACAGAAAGGGTGTTGGATGCATGGAATGGCCTACCTTAGGAAGAGGTGGATATGAATACAGTGCAGGGCTTCAAACAGGCATGGGATAGGCATAAGGGAGCAATTCAGATGAGTATGAATAGATAGGCTGTTTGTAAAATGGACCCAATTATACAGGTTCCTGATTGGTAATTCTCAGTAATTCAATAAAGCCAACACACTATTTCTTTGCCAGATTAGTTATACTTTATTTAGATAGTATTAATAAAATTAGCCAGAAAAATCCTACTGTAACGATAAAAACACACCCTGACAGGATGAATAGTTCCAATACACAAAAAGAGATACACTCTGGCATAATTTGTAGACCTAAGGTCCAATTAACTGTTGTTTACCCAATACCTGAAAAGAAACCAGAACAACTCTATCTTCACAATAAGAATGCATCCTGTCATAATTAGTAATCCTAGTTTACAAAAGGGAATACATACTAACATTATTTTAAACATCAGGTAGCCCACTACTACCTGAGTGTTCCTGTTACAATTTAGTTATAAGACAACCAATGGGGCAATCCCATTGGGGTGTTTCTAACATGCAATCTAAACAGCTAGTAATATTTGCATTACAGGCTACAGATTTTTCAGAGAAAATGGAATAATACTCAACTTCCTCTAACTTCCTCTGGGTCTCCAAGCACTATGGCCAGTCAGATATCACCGACTTCTTTCCTCTTGGAGAGACAGTAGACCTAACAAGTAGGCCTGATATTTATTCCCAACCTGTTTCCATTAAAAAGGCATAACTGGAATTTCCCAAAAACTACCTCAGCAGATTTAAACCCGACAACATGTCATGTAACAAGTCATAAGACTTGGGTTCAAATATACATTGGCCGTAAGATGCCTTGGTCATAAGATACTTTTGACACTTTGCTGAGACATACGGTCATTCTTAAATGGAAAAACAAGTGATCAGGGGATTTTGTATATATCAAAAATACTGGCTTTAGGATACAGAAAACATGTGAGGGGATGTGGCTGTTTTTTAAAAAAATAACTGGCTTACAGATAGAAACCAGACAGTGGCCAAATTACATATCTCATTATTTTTTATATCAATTCCTTGTAACACATAATTTTAATCACAAAATGAGGAACTTCCCAAACCCGTAGCCCAAACCACTCACCGCAGGTGCCTTCGTCCAGAAGGACTGTTAAAACTCAGGCAGTTCCTCACTCACATTGATTGGTCTCCCATCCACCGTGCAATGAGCGCTGACACTGTCCTCGACCTACTCTCACAAGCTTTTACCAAGGCCTATGATCTTTTTGCACCCTTGACCATGATCTGCTCCAAAAAAAAAAAATGCACCCTGGGTCACCCCTGCCCTACTCCAACTACTCAGGGACAGGGATAACCTTTGGCATATAGCCACTGAGACTGGTCGGGCTGCCGACAGACAGGCCTATAATGCTGCCCTGAACAGGTGCACATGGGCCATCTGCAAAGTCAAGACTAACCACTACCAGGCCACCCTCAGCTCCTCATGGGGCTGCGCCCGGAACTTCTGGGACAATATAAATGAAATAACTGGGAAATCATGCTCCGCCCCCCCAGTCCACCTTACAGTCAATGGTACCACCATCACCGACCCCACTGACATTGCCAACTGCCTTAACTCCTCCTTTACTGATCTTAGCCCTGTCCTCCCAAGTAACTTTTTCGACCCTACTCATAACCCGCCGCCTTCAGATCCACAGCACCCCCAGTTCTACCTATGCAAGGTATCCATTCAGGAAGCCAAACCACTCCTGCTTAATGCACTAAAAGGCAACAGTCCTAGCAGTGACTCCCTGGATCCAAAAATACTCTGGCTGGTCCTGGATGAAGTCCTAGTCCCACTTATGGATCTATTGAACTGATCCCTGTCTGGGGCAATTCCCCACAGCATGGAAAACTGCGACAGTCACACCTATTCACAAAGGTGGTGACCGGTCAGCCCCGAGCAACTATGAGCCAATTTCCATTCTCCCCCCCTCCAAAGCCCTAGAAAAAGTGGTGGCCACCCAACTCACCAAATATCTAGCAAAATATAACATCCTGTGTCCAGAACAGCATGGCTTCCGTGCTGGTCACAGTACAGGCACAGCTTTAATGGAGTTCTCTAATTTCCTACATGCCTCCATGGACCTTGGCTCCCTAGTTGGGGCAGTGTTTATTGACCTCTCTAAGGCCTTTGACACTGTCTCCCACCCACTCCTACTAAATGCCCTCAACCATACGGGTTTCTCTGCTGGTCCCCTCTCCTGGTGTGCGAGCTACCTATCAGCCCGCTCCCAGCATGTCAAAAACAATGGGGTGTTCTCAGAAACCTGTACCATCAGATCAGGGGTTTCCCAGGGCTCTATCCTGGGCCCACTACTCTTTAGCCTGTACCTAAACTCCCTGCCTAGCGCCTGTTCTGGTAATATTCTACTATATGCTGACGACGCTGTGATTTATGCAGCTCACAAAAATCTCACCTCCCTCCAAGACTCCTTCCAGCACTCTTTCAATGATGCTGCGAATTGGTTTAAGAAGAGCAGACTAGTAACGAACCTCAAAAAATCTAAGACAATGTTCTTCGCCCACCTCCAGAACAAAGCCAACAAAAGTCCCCTCCAAATCTTCCCCAGCACTTGTCAACCACTCGAACAAGTTTACTCGGACAAATACCTTGGAATCACATTTGACTCAGCTCTCACCTTTCATGCCCACATTACTGCCCTTGCTTCTGCTGTAAACACGTGCCTTGGCATCCTCTACTGGCAAAAGGACTGCCTCCCACCTGATACCCTCAGGCTTGCTATCATGTCCGCAGTAATGTCCCTTACTGATTACGGCCTCCCAGTATATGGTGCTGCTGACTCCACTGCCCTCAGCAAGATTAGACTCACACTAAATATGGCTTGCAGGCTACTGACCAGTGCCCCTAGACTCACCCACACCTGTCAACTCATGGCCAAACTCCTAAATCTCGACGAACGCATCTGCTACCAAACTGGCCTGCTAACCAAGAAGATTCTACTTGGACTCTCCCCCCTGGAGTGTCTGCCTTCATCCAATTTACACCCCCCCGGAGCCACCACTCGAACTTCGGACTAGATCACTCCACTAGTGCCCAGAACTAGGACCACCCAGGCTCAGAGATCAGTCAGCTACAGAGCCCCTACCTGGTTCAACTCACTCCCCGCAGCCATTTCCAACACCGCCAAAATTGCCCCCTTCAAAACTGCCTTACAAGACCTGCTGTTCAACACCCACTGCTGCACCTGTCACTAAAATATACTCTGCTACTCTTCTGACACTATTGACATGGCCCACTGGGCTGAACACCCACCCACCCCACTCCCCCCGGCCCACTCTTCTCTGCCAGCACCTGCTGGTACTACTTGAAATGTTTATTAATTACACATGTGTTCAAGCAATTGTATGTAATACTATGTATATCTGTTCATGCAACCTATGTAAAGCTACAGTATGTGATTCTGTATTTCTGTATTCTGTAAATATGTAAAAAATCCGTTATTCTGTCTTTACTATATTCTGTAAATTATGTTAACCATGTGTGTCCTCTCTGTGATGAGGTACCTTTGTAAACGAGCCGCTGGCTTAAAGGTTGTAAACCCGCTTATGCAATAAATAAAAAAAAAAAATAAAATAAATGTGCAAATGTTAGACCAGCCACAACAGTTACATAAAAAGTATCTTACAGAGTCATGAACATGCGTATTAAACTCTCATAGAAATGTAAATTATATTACTAGAGATACTAGAATTATGGTTATGCCGGGGTAGTGGTGTGGGAATTGGGGGTCGGGGTAATCATGCAAGTCAAGTTAACATATAAAGATAATATATTCTGTGACAGTATTTTACAACCATTTTTGTTTCTATATCTTTGAATTCTGCCATTTCCCACTATGGGAATATAATTATGAATACAGTGTGTGTGATCAGGGACCTAGTTGGGCCACTACCAGCTGTCTTCCTATGGTGACTGTGGTAAATGGTCCCAT
Source organism: Neoceratodus forsteri (assembly GCA_016271365.2). Lineage (NCBI taxonomy): Eukaryota > Metazoa > Chordata > Ceratodontiformes > Ceratodontidae > Neoceratodus > Neoceratodus forsteri. The sequence continues at coordinate 1,466,289,651 of CM057450.1, read as the reverse complement.
TTCCACAAGCATGGAATTTTTTTTATTTTTCTACTTTCACTTCTTTGATCTATGTCTACACTTTGTATAAATGTTCACGACCCAAATAAATGTTCATAACAGGAGGAGAGTTTTGAAATAAGTAAACTAAATGACTATCATGTTACATGCTGGCTGCCGGCCCGGTGGTGCTGAGGGTTGAGGCGCTGGTCGCCACACCTCGCGCCACAGCGTGGGTTTTGGAGGCCCGGGTGGCTGGGGTCGGTGGGGCGAGAGAGATTGAGCATCCGGAGGACAACTCTCTCTTCCTGGGTGGGGTTAGGGGCTGCAGGTCGCTAACCCAGTGCCCTCCTGGCAGCGGTTGGGGGTGAGCCAACGTAGATCACAGAGTGTATGTTGGGGTAGAGCTACATCTCCAAGAAATGTAGAAAAATAGAGAGAAAACCCTCACCGCTGATAGGCGAGGCGCCTTCCCTCCGCATGCAACACTCCCCGCAGTTGGGCCTGAAGTCCTCTCGCCTCTCTTCGCCCAGTGTCTCAATCCCAATAGAAAGAGTGCCCTGGTTGGGGGCAACCCTTCCCCGGAGGGCAGACCCGGGGGGGGGGGATGCCCGGTGCCGGGAGTAGTGAAGGAGGACACAGTAGGGACATGCAGGGAGGTAGAGAGTGTGGCAAGGTAGGGTCACTGGAGAGAGTTCAGCGGTGTAGGAGAAAAACAGAGTTTCAAAAAAAAATATTACATGCTGGCTGTGCGGGTCAATTAGCTAGATCTGTGCTTTTGGACCTGGGGGTACAAGGTTCAATTCTCATTTATGGCAATGTTATTTTTACTTCAATTGTCTGGTTACAGCCCGATCCACCACTACGTAAGTTATATTCTGCTGACAATAGCTATGATACATTCATAGCAATGGAGCAGGGAACACAATTTGATGTAAGCTGCTGCATAGATAAAACCCTTTTTATGATGCAGTACCACATCCATTATTTTTTTAGAACTAGCTGGCAAGAATCGATAGCACTTCAGAAAGAGATCAGTTAGCAGATCGAAACAGAACTGTATTTCACAATGGGGCTTCTTTCTCATGCAGCAAACTATTAAAAAAAGAAAAAAAAATACAGGGTCATTGCAGGCAGCAATGCTATATAATAAATGCAGTGGTCAGTTCAGTATTACAAACACACACAAAAAAAATAAAAAATAACATTTAGCTGGGGTGGAGGGAGAATTATTTATTTATTTTTTAACTTTGTATTTTTCTGCGCTTTACTTACCCCTTCTCTCCACTCAATCAGACTTCCTCATACAGACACACCTCAACCTCTGACTCTACCCCTAGAGTACTCGGTCACACTGCCCTTGACCCTTGATGCCCGGTTAACCCCCCGGTGTGGGATGAGGAGGTGTTCCCCCCAGCCCTCCCCAACAGCTATTTTCCTTGCAGTGTGTCCTGTACAGTGGAGTCTGCCCCAATGAATCGCAGGTGCCTGCAATGAGGAGCCATCACCTAGGAGCGACAGGGGGTGTTTTCCTATGTTCAACCCCAGACGTCTGCATGCAATGAGGGCCTAAGAATGAGGAGACATGTTGAGACGTGCCTCCTGCTCCACCCCTCTGCAGACATCTGCCTGTCCCCTATTTCCATTGCTATCTCTGCCTACCGCACCTTCCACCCGAGCACCAGCAGGTGGCGGTATCGCAGTGGGAGCTTGCAAGTGACCCTCCCCGGAGAAGGAGAGCAGCCGTCGGGCACTCCATCCTTCTCCTCCATGGCCGACCCCCAACAATCCGTGCTTGTTCCCGAACACGGGTCGCCGGCGTGGTACGAGGTAAGGCGTCCGGCACCTCAGCCCTCAGCGCCACCGGGCCGGCAGAGGGAGAATTTTAATTGATGTTTCTCCCTTCTGCCAATTGAGATCTGCTGCTAGTAACCAAGGTCACTTCAAACACTGGATGTCCCACAGCAAGACAAGGTCCATTTTAAATTAAATCTGCCTTGCTGATGAATTTCCTCAGTTCGTCATTCAGAAAATACTGGATACTAGCCCCTGCATTTTTAAAGGTATGATGGAAACAGAGACCTGCTCCTGCATTTTTTAAAGGTTTTTGAGACAATCAATTTGTTTTAGTTTGTCTCCTATACTTAGAGACTGCAATGCTGACCATTGGACTGAGTGAGTGATGGTCATGTGGATCAGCAGGAGGGAGACAGGTGATAGCCAGCTGGGTCAGGCACGCTATGTGCTGCTGTCTGCCGTAAGTTTTTTTTTACCACAATCAGTGAGATAAGGACTGGGACAAACATGGGAGTTGGGAGGGAGATGTGGCCAAGTGGGTCTCAGGAGATGCAGACTGTCCTGAACATTGCTGTGGTGAGGTCGCACAAATTTTAAGATGATCCCTGCAGTCCCAATTAAATTGAAAAAAAAAAATGAAGCAGGGCATTTAACGGTTGGGGGGGGCAGGACAGGGACAGGGTTGTTATGCCCCTCCCACACCCACTGTGCACACCACTGTATGATCTAAAAACAGAAAATCACAAACATCAAAAACATAAGATCACAGCACAGTATTACAAACACACAGGCTGATGCTGCTGTTGCTGATTTTTATGGCAGATCAAACTGAAACGTGGATGAAAAACTCTTTACTGTTTGTAATACAAAGCTTTAAGAACCTACATATCAATAAAAAAGTGCAAGCATTACAAGTTGCAACAATAGGTGGCAAATAAAAGTTATCAAAATGATGCTTGTCCAAAAAAGAACTTCTATCTCCACAATAGCAACGCATGTTACAGAGAGCTTCCTTTAGCTTGAGGATTCTAAATGGATCCAAAACCTCAAGCAATCACGTCACCATCACACAGCTGGCATGCACACTTTTCAGTGTGAGAAACCGGTCGAAAACCTCAGCTGGTCACTGCAGCGACCATGTTGTAAATGTATCCAAAAATCATAACTGAAAATACAAAAAAATAAAGAACACAGTTTTTCTCAAGGAGAAACAATAAAAAAAATTAAATTGAAACACATGAAATGATTAACTTTTCAAAATGCTGTTTTTATTTCCTGTCCTCTTCAAGGGAAGATGGGATCCTGTCCTCAGAGGAAACAGATATTTTGGGAACTTTTCAGAATTTTTACAAAACATTGTATACACCAGAGCAACACATAGAAGAAGGATTGATTTCAGATTACATAGGCAGTCTGCACCTCTCCAGGATCTCCGACCTAGAATTAACTATTTTAAATAGGGACATCATTCCTGATGAGGTTATGTCAGTAATAAGATCACTTTCAAATGGTAAAAGTCCTGGTCCAGATGGTTTCCCATTTGAATTGTATAAAAACTTATCTGAGATGTGGACGCCTTTGCTGGTGGCTCTATATGACAATTTGTTGAAGGAAAGAACATTGCCACAACCTTTCAAGGAAACTAAAATTATACTGCTTCTCAAAAACACAAACCCTCAGATCAGTGTGGGTCAGATAGGCCTATATCACTTGTTAGCAGTGAATATAAAATGTTTGCAAAAAGTTTAGCTGAGAGTTTAACCAAAGTTATTCTGGACCTGATCCATCAGGACCAAGTTGTATTTATATGGATAGAAGACTCCAACGTATCACCAAAAAGGTGTTTAATGTCATAGAAGCCTTCTTGGGAATGGACACTGCACTCTTATCTCTAGACGCTAAAAAGGCTTTTGACAGGGTGCAGTGGCCATTCCTTTTTGAGGTATTGAAGGGATATGGAATCAAGGAAAACTTCCTAAAATGGATCAAGATGATCTATAGTAAACCATCTGCTAGGATAAAAATACATGGATGTTCCTCTCCATTCTTTTAGTTAGCAAGAGGAACTAGGCAGGGATGTCCCCTGTTTCCATTGCTATTTGCATTATTTTTGGAGCCATTAGCCATCTGGCTAAGATCCTATGCCCAGGAGCTGGGGATAAGGGATAGCTCTGGTCCAATTTTGACCATGCTTTATGCAGATGACGTATTATTAGCCCTAAATGAACCAGATAGGTCCTACCCTAGGGTATGTGAGATCCTTTTTTTTAATTCAATATGTTTCATTAATTTCAACAGCATTTACCGCTGATAATACAATAATACCAGTACAGCTGCTATATTATTAAACAATCTAACATACAATCTAAGACAATAACAGGACACACAACCAACATACCACATAAAACATATATCACATGACCCCCAACCCACCCTCCTGTGCCTATGTGTCAATAGGATAGATATTAGAAATTCTGAATCTAGCTATCTAAGGTTGCCAAAGGGATAACATAGCTTGGAGAGGTTCCCATAATGTTTGGTAAGCTTCCAACCTATGCCACATACTGGCAATATGTTTCTACAGCTGGATAGCTGTTAATGTCTCCCGGTACCATTCCAGTATTGAGGGGAGTGATTCATCTTTCCAGTGTCTCAGTATAGTTAGCTTAATGGTGGCTGCTATTAGGGCCAGGTGGGCATTCCGAGAATTATGCATACCCTGTGGGAATAGTGTTAACAGGCAAGTTTCTGGAGTGAACAAAGATTCTAAACCTAAGATGGGGTCCAGGGTTCCTTTGACAGATGCCCAGAATTTTTGGGCTTTAGGGCACTCCCTCAGCACATGAAACAGGGTTCCCTGTTCCACTCCACACCTATGACAGAGAGGGGATGGTAACTTCCCTATAGTGTGTAATCTGGTAGGGGTATAGTACAGATTATGCATTATATTAAATTAGGTTAGCCTCAGCCTATCTTGTTTAATAACTTTGTAAGTGTTTTTCCACACTTTACCCCAATAACCTGGGTTGCCTGGGAAAGTGTTTGTGTCCAATAATAACAAACTCCCACTGGGAGGGTAGTGTCAAGAGTCTGCAGGAATTTATAAGCACCAGGAGACCCCATGTGGTTGCCTCACCACCTCGAGTATTTCAGTTAAGTCAACCCGTGGTGGAGAAGTCCAGGGTTGGGGACCTAAGAAAGCAAGAATGGAATGCTTTATTTGCCAGTATTTAAAGACCTCATTATTGGCAAGTTGGAATTTTCTTTGCAAGGAGTACAATGATAGTATGGAGTCTCCATTACAAAAGTCTCCCAGCACACTGTATTGTAACAAGGGGCAGAAGGAGGGTGGTATTGTTCGGTTATTTATAAGAAAGTGAGTATTGCCAATAAGAGGTTGACTTATTGACTCGTGTCAAGTGAAAGAAAGGTGTACCTGTATCTGATGTAAGGTCCAGAGGGACCAGCCTATGGGGGAATTCTTAAGGTGACAGGGAAGGTGGGAGGTAAGTTGGTACATGAGAGCCGATAGGGAGCAGTGGTTACATTATGCTAAGGCTCCCTCAATTCTGACTCATGCTGGGATGTAACAACAAGTTCGTTGTGTGACAGGGTCTGCCATCCATTGTGCCAATTTGGTGATATGTTGGGCTCCATAGTAAATAAAAAGGGATGGGAGTGCCAGCCCTCCCCCCGGTAGTTTGGGAGTGGTCAGTTTGTCATATCCTCGTCTAATTCCCTTATTCTTCCATAAGAACCTATTAAACATTTTCCTCAATTGGGTAAACCAAGATTTAGGGAGAAAAAGGCCCAGCATCCCCATTAGATACATAATCTGTGGAAGTACATACATTTTAAGGACACTTATCCTACCCCAGATGGACATAGGTAAGGTACTCCACCTATCTAGGTCTGCTTTCAGCATAGAGACAAGTTTGATAAGGTTCTCCTTCCTCATTGAGGGCAGGACTCTGGTAACTTTGATTCCTAGGTATGTTAAAGTATGAGGCATCCAAGACAATCCTAGACCCAAAAGCGTGGCCTTTGTAACACGGTGATTAAGAGGAAATATTTGGGACTTAGAAAGATTGAACTTGTAGGAGGAGATACTGGAAAAAAGGTTCAGTTCTTTGATTAGGATTGGAACTGTGGAAGCAGGGTCTTCCATGTGTAGCAAAAGGTCATCTGCATAGGCAGAAAGGAGATGCCTTTCATTTCCGAGTTGGATACCAGACAAATTGGTAGAGCTGATTAATCTGCGGATAAGGGGATCTAAGTAAAAATTAAAAAGGAGTGGGGAAAGCAGGCAACCTTGGTGGATCCCCCACTGTAAGGAAAATGAGCCTGAAAGGTAACCATTGCACCAGACTTTCGCTGTTGGGCCAGAGTATAGTATCTGGACCCACTTAATAAAGTCGTCGGGGCTCCCAAACTTAGAAAGGGAGGCGAATAGAAATCCCCAGGAGACCCTGTCAAATGCTTTCTCAGCATTGAATGACACCAAGGCGGAGGGTACTTCAGACTCCCTCAATGCCAAGATTAGATGCAAAAGCTTCCTCATATGGTCTCCAGAGGAATGACCTGCCATGAAGCCAACTTGATCATGACCAATGACTTCTCCCATAAACGGTGCAAGTCTGGCAGCCAATATTTTCACCAAACTTTTTACATCTGAGTTCAGAAGGGAAATTGGGTAATAGTTATCAGGGTGAAGGGGATCTTTGCCCAGTTTGGGGATCAGAGTGATCAGGGCTTCTAGGAAGGATTGATTGCTAATCCCTTTTTGAAACCAAAAGTTATACACCTCTGATAGGACTGGCATCAATTGGGTACAGCAGAGTCTGTATAAATTATTCGGGAGACCATCCAGTCCCAGAGATTTATTTAAGAGTAAAAGCTTAATGGCCTGCTCCACCTCCATGACAGAAATTGGGGATCCCAGACCGATGACCCGCTGAGGTAAGAGGGTGGGGAATGTCACTGAATCTAAGTACTCAGTTACAGTAGAGCCGTCTGAGGTGGAAGAATCATCTACTGTATAAAGTGCTTTGTAGTAATTGCCAAAGATCATGGTGATTTCCTTTGGGTTAGAGGTAATATCCTCATCTGGGGTAGAATGCAAACTAGCAACATACCTGTCAGTCTCAGCCTGCCTAAGCCTAAGGGCCAGGAGCTTCCTGGCTCTTTCTCCTGACTCCAGGTATGGCATTTTTGTGCGATGCAGGGAGAGTTCAGCTTTTTGGGCCATAATATCCTGGACTGGAGAGAGTGAAATTTGGCCCAGTCAGAATTCAGGGAGGACCGAGTCAATTAGTGTTCCAGCTGCCTTATGTCATCTAAAATTGAGTTCATCTGAGCTTAACTCTGCTTTACATTCATGCCACCAAGCAAATGAAGTCTCCTCAGAGTGCGCATTTTAGCGCTGCCCAGATAAGATCTACCTTGGTCACTGAGCCCTTATTAATCCCCCAAAAGGTGGGAATAACATTTTGAATGTGTTCAACTAGGGAAGGTTTCTGCAAAAGTTGTGTATTAAGGCACCAGATGGTATCCCTCCTGAGCCCCGGCCCCAAAAGGATGGAGATACTAATTCGAGAGTGGTCGGACAGGACCCTGGGGTGGATATCTGTATCTAAGACCCCTGGGAGGGAAGCAGCACTAAGTAATATATAATCTATATGAGATAAGGTTTTTGTGGTGGAGAAAAGGACGTATCTTGACGTTCTTTGGGATTTAGCGTTCGCCATACGTCTAGGGTCCCCGTGCCCACCATAAGGTCTCTTAGAGCCCTTTGGGATGGAGATAAGCCCACTCTTCTGCCGTCTGAACAGTCAGTATCAGTTTGGGGTACTATATTCCAGTCACCTCCTAGAATGGTGAGTCTAGGGGGTTCTGAAACTAGTCGATGAAAAACTGTGGGGTTTCCACATTTGGTCCATAAACAGACATAAGAGTTATAGGAAAGGACACCAAAGTGCCTTGGAGAACAATATAGCGCCCCAGTGGGTCCCACCACTCTTTGAGCATTATGAATGGGACTGACTTGGCCATCAAGATCGCTGTGCCTCCCTGCCGAGAGGAGGACCCAGCCCCAAAAACTTGTCTCACCCAGGATCTGCGTAACAGTGGGAGGTTCTCCTGCTTAAGGTGTTGTTTCCTGCAAACAAACAAAGTGAGCCCTCAGATGTTGAAGGTGTTTTAAAATTGTAGCTTTGTTTGTGGCTATCCTGAGCCCCTTTAACATTCCAGTTAATTACAGTGTATTGACTGCTCATAATGCATGTTTAATCAAAAATAACCAGGGGGTCCAGGGGCTTCTCCTTCCCTCTCCTTAACACTACTCTGGCTGGTGAAAGTGTACCACAACCCCCTGACACGCTAGTCACACCCTCCCCCCTCTTACCTATATCCCAACAAAAATAAACATTAGGAAGAAAAGACAATCCCCCCAAAAGACAAACGAGTATATACCCTCCCTGGTCCCACAGAAACGCTCTTACTAACAATTTAAGGCAACAAGGAACAGTGAGTCATCAACAAGTAAAGAACAAAACTCTCGGGGCAATCTTCCTTACCCACTTAATGAACCCCAGCCCCATGATTGCACCTCCATATGACCTGGGATGTGATTCAATTACACTGCCCAGAGTGCATGCCCTTCCCCACCCCGCCTCTTTGCAACCAGAAAGACTAGGGGATTAACTGTTACAAAAGCAAAAAAAGAAAAAAGGGCTTGTTAGTCAAAACAAGTCTTTAAACCCAGGGCACAGTTCCCCAATCAAAGGCAAAAAATGAAGGGGGTACAGTGCCCTACAATACTCTTGGGTCACAAAAGGTTAGCCATTAACAAGGAACCAAATCTTTATAGGGATCTTTCCCCCTCGCAGGGTCTTTCAGTCACGTAAGTCCCTTGCAATAACAATTAACCTACTACCGGTCTAAAAGTTATTTGAACCATAGGCTAATAAACATTAATAAGATTGAAAAAACAGATACTAAAAGCCCCATTGCCTCATATGAGAACTGCTATATCACTAGCATAGTCGAACCCTGCAAAAGTAAATATGGGTATGTTAACCCAAGGAAAATTGCATGATACTAATCAAAGATAATCCAAAAACTAATAAGATCCTAAGGCTGTTTCCCTCTTAATACAGTTCAGTTCTGCAGGGCTAGAGAAATGAAAAAATACAAGAAACAGAAGAGAAAAAAAATACCACTGACATTGATATTAAATGTCCACTATATGGCATCAGAGCGCTCTGTAGCTCAGTGAAAGTCATTAATCCAGCTAAGCATCCATGCTAAACTAAATTAACAGACACATTCATGGTGGCAGCCGAAGTTCAACTGTCAGATCCAATAGTTCACAAAAAGCAATCTGGGTAAGACTCCCAAACAAATAGAAAGGAACAGAGCGGGTCCTGGTTCCCATGTAGCCCAAAATGTCACAGTCACTTGCAATAACTTGCTCACTGTAAGCCAATATTATGAGGAACTGAGGAACAGGGCTGTTGATCATGGATTGCACTGTCAGTACTGTAATTAGTAGAGCACAGTAGTCCCAACTGAGCCTTGTCACTAATGTCGATTAAATCTTGGCCACATCGAGTTTTCACGTAAAGAGGTCCAGCAGCAGGTCTCGGAGGGCAATTCGAGCCTGCTCCATGGGATCGAATGTGTGCCATTGATCCTTCAGATAGATTTGCAGAGACACTGGGTATTTAACTAGGAATTTAATACTAGCCGCGATTATCTTGACAATTATGGGGTGCAAGGCTGCTCTCTTTTGCCGTACAGTGTAAGGAAGATCTTGGGTGATCCTCATCTTTTTACCCTCCCATTGCACTTCTCTGACATCCTTAATTGCATTTAATACATGCTGCTTATCCAAGAAATTTAAAAGTTGAAAGATCTGCGGCCTGGGAGGAGCTCCTGGTGGGGGGATTGGCTGGAGGGCCCGGTGAGCCCACTCGATAATGTAAGCAGGCCCATTAGGAGAGGGGCCTGCGAGTTTCTCACACAACTTCTGAATAAAAAGGATAGAATCCTGCCTCTCCTCTTTCTCCGGTAAGCCCAGTATCACCAAGTTATTTCTTCTGGACCTAACCTCTAGGTCCTCCATCTTCTCTTCAACCTTTTTAAGTCGGTGGCACAAGGTGGATAATTCCGGCTCCATTCGATCCCGCCAGTCATCCTAAGATTAAATCCTGGCCTCATTATCCCCAGTCCGGATAGCTAGTTGCTCACTGTAGTTTTCATGGTGTGGAGATCCGTTGACAAGTTGGTCAGCATTTCTTTAAGGGAGTCGAGTCCCTCCTGGAATTTATTCTCTGTCAGGACAGCCTGGGATGCTGGTAATGGCATCACTGTAGATGACTGTGCCTTTGCCCGTTTGGCTTGTTTATCCCTCATCGGGGTTGTTGGCGGAGTATGTCACGGCAGAGGATTTTGCATTTCTGCCTCCATACTGAATCAATTTGTTGTTTTGCCTGCTCCCCGATGAGATGAGGATGTAAACACAATGAAGGTAAGCAAAGGAGCTGAATTAAAAGGCAACTGTTAAGTGAATTAAGGCAGGGACGCAGAAGCACACTCGGGACACATCCTCACTCTTAGGCAGCCATCATGTGACCCCAGTGTGTGAGATTCTGAAGGAGTTCAGCTCATTTTTGGGCTATAAAGTGAATTGGGGTAAGAGCAAAATGCTCTATTTGGGAGATCCTACTAATATTAGAAACCCATTTTTGATAGGCATGTTAAAAGATAAAATTAAATATCTCAGGGTCATTTTGGCAGCTGACCCTAAAAGAGTGATTCAACTAAACTATGACCCTTTAATATGTAGGATCAAGGCAGCCTTGGCAAAGATTACTGTTCTTTTTTTTAGTCTGTTCCCATTAGCTTACCAAATAAGTTTTTTACAGATTTGGACCAAATAGTGAGCAGATTCTTGTGGCAGGGTGGATCCCCTAGGATTGCTCTGCATAACCTGTGTCAAGATAGAGGGGAAGGGGGATGGGCTGTTCTAATTTCCATTTGTACTATCTGGCAGCACAACTGGAGGTGGTGTATTACTGGTTCCACAACCCCTCAGAATAATCTAATAGCAGGTAGTGGACTGGAGGTAGGGAAAACTAAGGGACTGGTGCTAACCAGTGTGCTGGTGTCAAGTATAGTAGGCATCTTGGATACCACCAGGACTACCATAGAGACCTGGGTTCAAGCTTCCAGACTGCTTGGAGCCTCGGGTGGTTTGTTCAGATTGACTCCTATCTATAACAAAAAATGTTTTAAACCTACTATAATAGAAGGTGCTTTTAAAACTTGGTATTGTCATAAAATTTAAGAACAATAAGTGATTTCTATTTGGGTGACAACTTTATGCAGTTTGAACAAATTCAGGCTATATATGATATACCATCCTTTCAAAATTGGCATTATATACGAGTAAAACATTTTGTATTTAAAAGGAATGGCAGTTCCTTAATTTGCTAAGCAGCCCCTTGGAAACAGTCTTTGAGGAGTTGGAAACCAATAAACATCTAATTTCTAGGCTATATCAGATGTTGTTACAAGGGGTTACTATGCCCCTGCCCTGGGTAAAGGCGGCATGGGAGAGAGACCTTAATGTTTCAATCCCAGAGGATGAATGGGATAATTTTAGAAATGTGGAAAAAGTTAAGGTCTGAAATAGCAGATTACTTCAGATTAATTTTAATATATTGCACAAAACCTACCTTACACCCACCAGATTACATAAAATTGATGTTTCCGTCCCCGAGATCTGTTAGAGATGTAATAGGGCTAAGGGGATATTGTCCTACATGCTAGTGAAATGTGAAAAGCTTAACATCTTCTGGACATATATATTTGGTCATTACTGGGGCAACCTTTGGGTTTGAGCTTCCCTTGTGATCCAGGAATTGTAATATTTGGATACCCAGTGGAGACATCGGATTCTCAGGGAAGTTTAAAGTGTCTTTGGAACATTGGCTCCTTAGTAGCTAGTAAGGTAATTTTTCAGAACTGGACAGATATTGAGGCTCCATCATGTTCTGAGTGGCTGGAGAAAATGTCGGATCAGGGTAGAACAGATAAAATAATATATGTTATAGAAGATGATTTTGAAAAATACACTTTAATTTGGATACCATTTAGGTATAATTTGCCTAATTTGGCTAATTTGACCCCTCCATGAATCTGGCTTTTAGATGTTATGACAGTGATGAATGTACTAAGATTGTATGAGTGTTAATGAGGACTCTGAGTTGTTTAAAAAAAAAATAAAAAAAAGAAAGCATTGGATGAACAGCCATTTAGCACTGTGGACAACCCTGGTTTTAGAAGACTGCTGGCAGTTTTAGAACCTCGCTATGTAATTCCATCAAGATGCTACTTTTCCGATCAAATAATATCCCAGATGTATAGCCACATAAGAGACAAAATTAAAGGTTCACTTTCTGAAGTCGGCTCATTATGTTTCACAGTGGACATGTGGACTAATGAATACTCCACTTTGACATATTTAGTTATAACCGCACATTGGATTGCTACTGACTGTAAAAGAAGGGGCGGGGGGCATTACTTGAGTTGAGACACATTAAAGAATGACATACAGGTTAAAACTTACAAGGGAGTTTCTTCAGGTGCTAGACAATTGGAGTATCAGGAGCACTCAGCAACACCTCGTTACAAGGGACAATGGGGCTAATATTGTAAAAGCTATCAAGTTACGTGCCATGCCTGGGGAGGGGTGTCTCGCTCATACATTGCAATTAGTCATTAATGAGGCTATCGAGTGTTAACAGTGTATGCCATAGAAACTGATAATAGAACATTTACTGTACATCTGCACAACGGGCACTAGCTGAAAATGTTTGTGCTGTTCTCAAACCATTTGAAACAGAGACACGAAAACTCAGTTTAGATGATGCCAGCATTTCTGATATTATCCCCACTGTCACAGTGTTGTACCATGCTGTTGGAAACTTTAAAATACCAGGGCTAAATAGAATGTGGAAATCACTAATGGCTGCTATGGACTCGCGCCTGGAGCATTATGAATCCTGCAAGGAAGTGGTAGAGCAACACTGCTTGATTGTCGGTACAGACTGCACTTTTTCCGAACAAGCAATGAGAAAACATTTGCAAAAGCAGTGGTGAAGCAGCTGGTGGAGGAACTTGAGTAGCTGCCTCCTACATTTATGGCCAGCCAGCAACTAGAGATGCAGTGAAGTTTAACTCCGCCAGCGAAGTTGGGGCAAAGTTATCCACTCCTCATCGCTAAACACTAGGCGAAGTCCCATAGAATTACATTACTTCACCTTATAATGACTTCGCCCCATTATGACTTCACATTAAGGTGACTTCGCGTTCACTTTGCATTGGTTTCTGTTGAACGTGAAGTGAGTCATAACTGAAACAGCCCATAGAACATGTGAGTTACAGTCTGCCGGTCACATAGCTTAGGCAGGAAGTTAATCAGGCAAGACAGTGAAATACTTTCATTTTTGTCTTACCTAGTGTGGGAGAAAGAGGTTTTGTGAGAGAGGAGACATCTGGGGACAAGTGGGCAGTGCACCCACCTTGCAAACCACCACCATGCACAGTGGGAGGCCAAGGTTGCTGAACAGGGATGGAATGCACCTGTTGTCCCTGGTGGGCAACAGGTGGCAGCATGGCCCCCACCTGCACATGGGGCCAAGCGTGGTTGGGCCATGGAGCAAGTAGCTGCTCCAAAACCTGCAGGGATGCTGGCAACCCTGAAAGAATGCCTGCCAGACAGGATGATTTGGGCCTGATGTGGAGTGAGTTGGATCACCTGGACAATAGGGTTGCGAACCTGGAGCAGTGGTTGGAGCACATCGAGGGTCACCAACTCCAAATTATGGCCATGTTCCAACTGCTGCTGTCACACCATAATGTGGAGCATTAGTTTTTGTTTGTGCATGCGTCCACCACCCTCTCCATGAAAAAATACTTCCTGATGTTGCCCCTGATCCGTTCCTCCTCTATCTTCAAATTTTGCCCCCTTTACATTGTTACATTGTCACAAGTTGAACTTGGGGCAATACTCATATAATCAGCAACTTCACTACCACCACCAGCAGGGACAGCAGCATCTCCAACCATCACTGAAGCAACTGGTTGTGCTGTGAAAAACATAGAGAAATCTCTTTACTGGCATAAACTGTGCACTTATGTTGTGTATTACCATGCCCACAGCCACTCTTGCCAGTTGCAGCAGTGCCATGGTCAGACACATCTTTGCATCCACATCTCTTTGCATGCATTATTTTGGATTGTACAGAAAATTCTCGACAAATTCAGATTTCTGAACTTTGGGGTGGATGGGAAACCAAAAAAACAACAACTGTGGCTTACAGATGCAGACTGAGCCCTAAACAAATTCAAACGCACAGACAGATGGAGATTGCATACTCAAGAGAAGCAGCCGCACAGGCACAACACCACCACCTTAATCAATGCTCACACAAACCCCAAACTGGAAAAATAATACCTTTTGTGGGTTGGGGGGTGCTGCAGTACCAGTCCACTACATAGATAGAACAAAGCAGTAAAAACTACTGCAGATGGATAACAGATTCAGAGTGCTGCGATTACTGTGTGGCACAATAAAATGTGTCTGACTTGATGGCACACACACACACACACACACACACACACACACACACACACACACGCACTACAGGTAATGCGCAGAAAATTTAACAGTTCAGTACACTATATAATCAAATCTTTTAAACAGAATGAAAATACGCACTGCACCACAATGAACAGAAAATAATTATCAAAAATTACTTCAAGTATTACTGTGTGTACATAAGCACACAAATACTAACACACACACACAGTACTAGTACAAAATAATTAGAAAGACTGCCTTTCTCATGTGACTCTCACTCTCCCCCGAAGCAGACTTCAACAGTGTCCGTCAGTACACAAACTGAATGTTCTAAATTAACATTCAAAATGTACAGAAAAATAATCAACACTCAATGATCTAAGCACAGGAGGGTTTCCTACAATCGATGTACTAAATAATGGACCAAAGACATTGGATCAAAAGTGATTTTTTAAAGCTTTTTTGATGGTTTGATTCTCAGAGCTCTGCGAGCAAACTGTCTCCAGCTTTCTACTACACGCTTTGCAGAATTGAGGTTGTGCAAGACAATACAGAGCCTATGTGACCTGCCATCCCATGAATCAATGCAAAATTCACCTCAAATAGCAATATAAAGGCAAAATAAAGTGAAGTCCATTAAAATCAATGGCACTTCACGTTAAAATTAAGGGAAGGCAGTAAAATAAGGTGAAGTAGCACAAAGTTCATTGGTTTCAATGCACTTCTTGATAAAAAAATAAAGGTGGAGTAATACACTTCGCATTGCGGAGCACTACATGAATTGGGGGTTAATACACCAACTCCTCCACATAGCGAAGTGAGAGCACTTCACCCACCTCTACCAGCAACCATGTGTGATGGATCTAGAAAGTCATGCCAATGACCCCTGGGAAATCTTTAGTCAGATGAATGAACTACCCCAAGCATGTATGTATGTTTATCCCAATAATTTATTTAGTTGTTCAGTGTGTAATTGTTGCCTAACAGTTTGTTTCAGTGGTACTCTTTCTTTGTAGCTGGTGATGCCGATCCTCACATCCACAGAAATACTGAGCTAGAAACGTACATATCAGAGAGCATTATGTCTCAAAAGCCACATCCTGATCCGCTTCAGTACTGGAAAACACAGGAGCACAGATTTCCTACACTGGTCCAAATAGCCAAACGTTTCTTGTCAGCACCTTTGATGAGTGTTCCTAGTGAGCGCGTATTTAGTATGGCTGGTGACATCATCACAGACAGGTGCTCCAGATTGTCCCCCATAATGCTAACATGCTACTTTTTTTAAAAATATAGTTTATCACAAAATGAGTTATAAACTACTTAAAGAAACATGGAATGTGCTACATATACCTGAAATTTGGTTGGTTTGGAGCCCTTCCCCATTCAGCACTAACCTAAGAGAAATATACTATAATGCAAGTAGCTGAGGTATTTGTTTTAATTTTAACATTTTTTATACATGGAAAAATATGTTCACATTTTGCACCTTGATAACTTGAATGTGTCTTCTTTATACATTTGCAATCTGACCCGGATATATCTGATCCGAGCAGATATCATTTTAAATATATTCGGATTCACTGTCTGGCAAGATTATTCTATCCGTGCATCCCTAGTAGTGGCCATGAAGGATGTGAGGGTCCTCCCTAGAAAAGACCCCAAGGTGGAAGGGAGAAGACCCTAGTAGAGGAGAAGGAAACTTCTGGTGGGGGATGGCTTCATTTGGGGTAGATCTGGGAATAGGAAGAGGTGGAAAGAAGGAGGTGAGATACATACCAGGCACCTTGACTCAGAAGGATGGAAAGTGGATCCTAAGGATCACTATGGTGGTGGGCATGAGGGGGAGCAGGATATCATTGTCCATCAGGGGGCAAACGACCTGGCTAGGGATGGAGCTGAGAATGTGACATGGGATTTTGGGGAGCTGGGGAGGAGTCTTAGGCAGGTAGCATACTCAGTTGCTGTCTCTGAGATGCTGCCAGTCTATGGCAGGGGATAGGATAGGGATCTCTGCACTAGGAGCTTCAACTCATGGTTGAAGCAATGATGCAGAGAGAAGGGGTTCTGCTACACCGAGGACTGGGGACAAACCTGGAGAGATAAGGGCCTATACAGATGGTCTGTATCTGTCTGGGAGGGAATCACAGTCCTTGCTGGATGGTTTAAAAGTTTCATTGATGAACATTTACACTAGCCAAGGGAGATGGTGGAAGAAGTCAGGGAGTCATAAGCCTCCCCCCCCACAAACTGAAGCAGAGAGAAGGGAGGACCCAAGGGGCGGTAAATCCCCCAGGGTTCAAAATAGAGACAAAAGCAAAAGGTTTGAAATGAAAAGGGACAGGAACATGAACTGTAAAAAGAGAGTGGAAAAGGAGGCAGGGAAAAAAGGAAACAAGGGTGGTAGAAGGCAGTGTGGTAACAAAATGTGGAAGGCCATATGTGCAAATGCAAGAAGTCTAGGAAACAAACTTCCATACCTAGAGGCCATCAGGGCAGAGGCAGACTGGATATAATGGCCATTACTGAGTCGTGGTGCACAGGAAACCATGACTGGAACATGGCCGTACCAGGCTATACTCAGTTAAGGAAAAATAGGGCAGGAAGGAACAGAGGAAGGATGGTGCTGTACAGCATATAAGGGAGGATATCAAAGCAGCAGAAACACAAGGAATCCAAGGGGCAATGGAGGGGTTGGAGGTACTGTGTGTGTGTCACCCTGGAGATGGGAAACAGAGCTGCTGTTTCACTTGCATGATCTACAGACCTCCAATAGAGGTGGAGACATTAGATAAGGCACTGGTGGAAGCCACTGGCACAGTGACAGAAAAGGCAGAGGTGCTGCTTGTGAGAGACTTCAACCTGCCGAATGTAGATTGGAGACTCCCAGCCAAAGTTTCAGCAAGAAGCAGGACATCTAGGACTCCCTGCAGGGGGCACTTCTCAGGCAACTATTCAGGGAGCTCAATTGTTATGGGGCAGTACCAGACTTGGTGCTCACTATTGCAGACATCAAGGTAGGAGGCCACCCGGGGACCAGTGATCACCGTACAGTGCAGTTTAAGATAAGAATGTTGGTGGGAGCAAACCACACAAGGACAAGGGTCCGGGACTTCAGGAGGGCAGATTTTTAAAAAAAATGGGTGAATGCCTCATAAATGACCTAGTGGGGGGCAGGGGGATGACCTGGGTGGGGTGGAGGAACAGTGGGCTAAGATAAGGGAAGACATAGTGAAGGCAATAAATCTCTGCACAAAGGAAGTGAGCAAAAACAAGAGGAAAAGGAGACTGCTATGGTTCTCAAAAGAAGTGGCAAAAAAGGTAACAGCTGAGAGTAGCTTTCAGGAGGTATCACGAGACACAGAGGGAAGGAGACAAGGGACAGGGCAGTGTATCAGGTAAAGAAGAGGGAAGTGGAGAAAGTGGCAATGAGTGCAAAGGTGTAAACTGACAGATGAATAGCCCCAGGGGTAAAGAAAGGGCACAAGACATCCCTTTGGTGCATAAGTGAACAGAGGAAGACTAGGAGAGGGGTTGTGAGGTTAAAAAGGGCAGGTGGGGTATGTGCAGAGAATAAGGAAAAAGCAGATATCCTGAACAAATATTTTTGTTCAGTCTTCATAGAGGAAGGTAAGGGGATGGGGATGGGTCACATAAAAGCAATAGGGGCACTGGAGAGTTGGAGGTAGACACAAGTTCATTTACAGAGGAGAAACCCCTGAAGGGGACTTGCAAATCTGAAAGTGGGCAAAGCTACGGGGCCAGATGGGGTACATCCAAGGGTACTGAGGGAGTTCAGGGAGATACTGGCTGCACCTCTGACAGCCCTTTTTAACAACTCACTGGAAACAGGAGTGGCTCCAGAGGACTGGAGGGGGGCAGATGTAGTTCCACTTCACAAAAGTAGTAGCAAGAAGAAGGCTGGCAACTACAGGCCAGTCAGCCTGACATTGGTGGTGAGGGAGCTGATGGAGTCACCTCTAAAAGAAAGGACTGTGGAGTATCTTGAATCCAGCAGGTTACAAGACCCAAGAGAACACGGATTCATGGGGGTAGGGGTCATGTCAGACAAATCTGATTGATTTCTTTGACTGGGTGTCCAGGGAAATAGATCATGATAGGGCAGTGAACATAGCCTACTTAGATTTCAGTAAGGCTTTTAAGGCCATTCCACATAGGAAGCACATAAGGAAACTGAGCAGCTTAGGGGTGGGTCTAAAGGTAGTAAACTGGGTAACAAACTGGTTAAGGGATAGATGACAGAGGATAGTGGTAAATGGAATTCACTTTGGGTAAGGGAGGGTGACCAGCGGGGTGCCACAGGGCTCAGTACTTGGACCACTCCTCTTTAATGTCTTTATAAGAGACACTGCAGATGAGTTGGAAGGGAAGGTCTGCCTCTTTGCAGATGACATCAAAATCTGCAATAGGGTGGACACTCCAGAGGGGATGTAAAGAATGTGCAGAGACCTAAGGAAACTTGAGGGGTGGACAAGGGCATGGCAGTTAGGTTTCAATCAGAAAAAATGCAAAATCATGCACTTAGGGCACAGATACCCAGAGGCAGAGTACAATATGGGAGAAGAGGTATTGACAGTCACTAAACATAAAATTATCTTGGAGTAATCATATCTGATGACCTCAAGGTGGCAAGGTAGTGCAACAAGGCAGTGGGTAGGGCCAGTGGGATGTTGGGATGCATAAAGAGAGGGATCACTAGCAGAAGGATGGAGGTTGTATTGCTATTATATAGACTGCTGGTGAGATCCATCAGGAGTACTGTGTCCAGTTCTGGAGGTCACATTTCAGGAAGGACACAGACAGAGTGGAGGCAGTCCAGAAGAAGGTAACTAAATAGTGCAAGGTTTGCATCAGAAGCCCTACAAGAAGAGACTGAAGGACCTAAATATGTACACCCTGGAAGAGAGAAGAGTGAAAGAGGATATTATAGAGATATATGAGTAAATAAGGTACAGGAGGGGAGTATTTATCACAGAAAAAGATGCACAAGAACCAGGAGTCATGCAATTAAGCTGGAAGGGGGTAAATTCAAGATAGATGCGTGTACGTACTTCTTCACTGAAAGAGTGGTGGATGCCTAGAACAGTCTTCCATCAGAGGTGGTGGGGGTGAAAACAGTGGAGAACTTCAAGCATGGATGGGATAGGCACAAGGGAATCTTAATGGTAAGCAAGGAAGGGATGGAGCTGGAGATCAGTTGGGGCCTGTGGTGACAGTATAGGCAGGGAAAAAGATGGGCAGACTAGGTGGGCCAAGTGGTCCTTATCTGCCATCAAATTCTATATTTATATGTTTCTGACCCCTGATGTAGAGAATAAAGAAAAGCATAAATACTGCAGCATTTATCATTTAGATAGCTAAACTAAGTGTAATGTATCCTATATGTCCTTGATTACAAATGTGTAACAAAGTGGAGCACTGGAGAAGACCTATGCATCTCATTATTGTGGTTTGAGGTGTCCCTCTAGGACTTCTTCTCTAAGTGGATTACAAGTAGAAACACAGAAACATAGACAATGTCAGCAGAAAAAGACCATTGGTCCATCCAGTGTGCCCTGTAATACCCTATTCTTCCCCAAGAGCTGTTATCTAGATAGAGTTTTTACACCCTCTTCACCCATTGCCTCCTGCCTTACTGCAACCCCCCTGAGTAACTATTAAGCCCAGCCTTAACTCTATCCTAGCCATGCCTGAAACCATTAATGGTTTTTGTGCCCACCACCTCTACTTGTAGATTGTTCCATGGCTCAACAATCCTCTCTGTAATATAAAACTTTCTCATGTCCCTCCTGAATCCCCCTCACCCCTCAACATTCCACTTCTGTTCCTGTGTTTTGGATTCACTATTCCTACTGAACAGTCCCCCACAGTGGTTCCTCCAAATCGATTCGATATCAAGGACGTTGACCGACTTCACAGCGACAACAAATTGCCGACAGCGACCACGTCATCTGGCAATCATGCTGATGGAGAGCTATTATGGCTATGCACCGGGGCACATCCCTGCTGTTTGCATGAAGCTTTGCCCCTGTAACCCATGAAAATTAATATAATCATCTCCAGGTCGAAGGTTTATGGGGGTAGAGCGCAAAATCCCTGGGGTTGCAAGATAACTGGAGATGCAAAATCCCGATCAATGGAATGACTGTCAATCAGGCTGCAGCACTGACACTGCTGTCACTGTAGGGGTTTTGCTGCAGGCCCCATGCATGCCCTGATGGCACACCCCAGTAAATACATGTACAGCGCCCTCAGTCCACCCTCATAGAAACTACCCTGTCGATCTCCAGTTCTATTACACCATCCAGCAAAGTGCAAGCTGCAGGACTTCACAGAGACTTTGTTCAGGTCACCAGTGTGAGCAACTGTAGCAGGCAAAATCTGCTACTGTGTTAACATTTATGCAGACAGGGGTTCAGGAGTGAACTGGCGGCTGTGATGAAGCATCTGGAGGCATCAAAAGCCCATGCTGCCACAGTGGTACTTGTGCAAGAGGCAGTCGCTTGAGTGGCTCATGCAGGAGTGGGGTGAGACACTCAGTGGGAGTTCAACAGCCAGAGGCCTTCGGGAAGCCTTACAAAACTTTTGTGGTTAAAATGTTAGTAGTCAATAGCATCTGTTGTTCCTTATTTTGGTGCCTGCATTATTGCATCTTACAATTAGTGAATATACTGCTGGTATATGCACTATAATACTGCCTATCCTGCTGCAACTCTTGTGAGTAGATCATGGACTTTTTTTGTAGATGTGTATATTACTACACGGAGTGCTGCCTGCTAAAAGTCTGCCTGATAAACTATTTTGTGTGTTCTAATCTGTTTTAAATATAATTCTAATTCAGTGAGCCCTGGTATTTCGATTTACATGAACCAGGTAGAGAGCCTATAGTTTTGAAAAGCACACTCAGAACTACAGTCTGCCAAATCAGTTGTTTTTATTTATCTGCCCACTTGAGGAGTGTTTATGCACTTTAAAATCAAGCTCCTTGGTGAAGGAATTTTAATTTGATCCAGAAATAGTATCGTTGTACTGCGGGGTGCAGTGTGACCCACAGCATTACATCTGGTCACAGGCTGCTATTTAACTGCATACTTTCGTGAGCAGGTGAGAGTCGGTAAGTCTTTCGGCTGCAAACGTAGAGACGTCGCTCAGAGCACATCGGTAGCGTGTTCTGCGTGTTCAGTGGGGATAGCATGGAAATTAGGAACTGTTTAACTGTTTACATGGAACATAATTCTATTTGCTGAATCGAGGGTACTTCGTTGTTTACCTCCTTTCCTTAAAGATAGATATCAGTTTGTTATAAAAACTCGTATAGCTTTACTATTATTACTATGGCTCAGACTACAGTCCTTTATCACATGTGTGACTACATACAATGCACTACATGCTATATGTTCGGTGTTGGGAATAACAACACGTTATTAAACTTTGTCTGTGAAAAATGCAAAGAAAATAAATCTCTCAAAGAAACTGTGGCATTGTTCAATAATAGGCTTTCTGAATTGGAAGCCAGTAAGTTACAGATGCACAATAGAGTTGTTGCTTTAAATAATACAGCAGTCACTAGTACTTCTCCATGTACTCTTCAAGATAATACAAATTCTATTTTAATTTCTAAACCTACACAAATGTTTAATAGCCAGTTATCCACTGAGTGTCTTGTTGAAAGTTCTAAAACATGTCCAAGGGAGTCTGACAACCTCAAAAGTGCTGATAGTCAGTGGTTTGATGTTCAGAGTAGTAGGGTGTATAAAAAAGGTCGGAATGCAACTCAGTTTATATTGTTGCTTAGTAACACATTTTCACCTCTACCTATCGGAAATGACCAGACTGCAGAAATGGCACCTGTTGTAGAGACAGTTATGGGTGTATCTGTATGTCCCCCATTATGTGATAAAATTAATTCTAATCACACATCCGATATTAAAGTAAATCAATGTCCACAACCATCTAATATTCCTTTGTTACCATCAGTAGTGGCACCTGTCGAAAAAATAATAAATGACATGCCCGATAATGCTATTATGGATATTCCTATTAATTTTGCTGAAACCAGAAAACAAGTTTTTGTTTTAGGTGATTCTATGGTCAAAAATCTGGATAGGTAATCTGTGATGTTGATAAAGCAAATCGCACCTGCTCATCATTTATAGGTGCAAGAATTTCGCATATTACCAATATGGCCTGTAACATTCTTGCTAATCAAGTCACTGGTCCCTTAGTGATTCTCCATGCGGGCACTAATGATTTTACAAGAGCGGATTTATTAGATATAAAAAAAAACATAGCTGCTCTTTCAAACATACTGCTTGATATTGGTTGTGATGTAACATTTTCTGAAGTCCTACCTGTCCCAAGAGCCACAGTACATTATAATAACACCATACGCAGGTTCAATAATTGGTTGCATGAGCGGTGCCTTCGCCAAAAGCTTGATTGTATTACACATTGGGAAGAGTATATAGACAGACCAGATATGTACTGTAGAGATGGCCTGCATTTAAATCGTAAGGGTAATGCAGTTCTAGGGCAACAATTTATAACCTACATTAATAGAAATTTAAACTGATTGACTTGGGAGAGTATACTTCCTCTCCCAGAAATAATTCTGCCATAAAAAGGATTACTAATATAAAGGACTTGAAATGCCTTTATATCAATGCCGGAAGCTTAGTCAACAAAATAGATGAATTAAAAATTATGGTGGTAAAAGATAATGTAGACATGGGCCCAGATATTCAAAAGGGTTGCTCCCCGACGTGATATTCAAAAGGGAAAAGTGCACCACACAAATCCCGATGCACCGGAGCGCATCAGTAATGTATGTAGGCACAGGTGGGGGGAGGCATGCCCATGCATAACCTGCACAGCCCGATATTCATCCCAGGATGTGCAGAGTCATGCAGGCGCAACCCCTACCTACGCCTGCACAAAGTTAAGCCAAAAAAAAACAAGGAACACTTGATGGCCACCCACAGGTGAGCTGCTGCATTGCAGGGCACAACACGGCAGCTGCCACCTGTGGGTGGCCACCCGAGTTCCTGCCGCACCTGGTGGCGCCCCCCCATGCCCCATCGTGGGCATCCTTTGTAAATCCCCCGTCCTGTCCCTGGTGGTCCAGTGGACGCACTCAGCCTGATCGCGGGTTTCAGTAATATAACCCCCGTCCAATATCCCGGTGGTCCAGTGGACCGATCGCTGCTCGATCGCGGGCATCTGTAACTCATAAAACACCCCTACTACCCTGGTGGTCTAGTGTACCCCCCTCCACCCACTCACTGAGCCCCACCGCCCTGCTGCGCCCCCGTCAACGGGCGGCAGCACCCACCCTGCCACCCGCCCGCCCTGCGACTGACAGCTCGGTAGGGCTGCACGCCCGTTGGCTTACAGTGTGAACCCATGGGCCTGCAGCCCTACTGAGCTGTCAGTCGGCGAATGGCAGGGCGGGCAGGCGGAGGGTGCTGTCACCGCCGGGCTGATGGGGAGCGGGCGGGGCTTAGTGGGCGGTGAGGGGGTACACTAGACCACCAAAAGCAGTAGGGTATTTTTAGAGTTACAGATGCCCATGATCGGGCAGCATTGGTCCACTGGACCACCAGGGATATTGGACGTGGGGGGGGTTATATTACTGATGCCCACGATCAGGCTGAGTGCAGTCCACTGGACCACCAGAGATATAGGACGGGGGTAATCTTCAAGACAAATGCCCACAATCGGGTACATAACGGTCCACTGAACCACCAGGGATATTGGATAGGGTGGTTTCTTTTACATGAATGCCCACGCTCGGTCTGCAGGGGGTGTCAGTCCCCGACGGCTGCTACCTGGCTGGATGCTAGGCGCAAGTCGTCGGGGATCGGCGCACCTACATGCTAATGGCATGCAAATGGGGCCATAATGAGATGCAAATGGCCCCCTGTGCACCTTGCATAAATTATGGCCCCATTTGCATGTCCCCTTTTGAATATTGCAGGTGCTGTGCATGGTGCAACGGCACTTGCGCTAGCGCATCTCCGTGCTCCACTCTGGCCACTTGCGCTGGCGCAGTGCCACTGCGCCATGCACAGTGGGGGTGGCCAGGGTGCGATATTCAAAGCTGCTGCACCATAGCACAGCTCCATTGAATATCGCCCAGGCCACACCCCTGCGCAACAAAGCTGAGCTGCGCCCAGGCTTGCACCACAGCCTGGCGCAGTTTGAATATCTGGGCCATAGTGTTTATCACTGAAACCTGGGGGACAACAAACCTTGTTGGACATTTTCTTTGCCCAGATACACACTGTTTAATCATTATAGACACAACAGGAAAGAAGGTGGAGTTGCCATTTTTATAAGGAATCCTATACAGGTTGTAGATATCTCTGAACAAATTAAAATCGTTAACAATATAACCGAGTCTATATGGATTAAAATGATGATAAATACTGACAAATATATTATCTTAGGAGTATGTTATTGACCTCCAAATTCTTCTAGTGACTAAATGGTATTTATTATTAACGAAATTCAATCAGCATGTGATATGAGTGACAGTGTATTTACTGGCAATTTCAATCTCAGTGACATTGATTGGATTGGCTTATCAGCCCCATCGAATTCGAGTAAAAAATTAATTGATACTTGTCAACAATGTTATTTAATTCAGGGGGTAACACAACCTACTAGGGGTAATCATTTACTTGATTTAGTTTTTTATGGCAGTACGATTTTACTTAACAATGTTGCTATACGCTCACCTATTGGTAACAGTGATCACTGTTCAGTAAGCTTTCATATTAGCCTTTCTATGACTAGATCTCGTAATTACACAAAGATCTATCAATACGATAAAGCAGATATAAATAGTATTAAAGAAGGTTTGGGTAGTATAAATTGGGATTCTATTATGAAGAACAAGGGACTTGAGGAATATTATTACACCCTTTGTAATAAAATGCATCTTTAAGGGATGAGTTTATTTCATCTAGATATAAAGACACATCCACCCAAAATAAACCGAAATGGATGACCAATAACTTAATTAAATTAATTAAAAGGAAAAAAAAAAACGGCATTATGACATATACCTAAAAAATAAAACTTCTGCAAACTGGAATTCCTATTTGCATATTCAGTAAAAATGTACACACAGTATTAGAAACTCAAAAAAAAAGTGGGAATTCAAACTTGCAACTACTGCCTCCAAAGATAATAGCAAATCTTTTTTGCATACATAAACTTGTTAAAAAAACAACTTGCCAGGTAGGCCCCCTTAGTTTAAAAGATACTTTAATTCATGACCCTCTAAAAATGGCCAATTTATTAAATGATACTTATTGTAGTTTATTTAATAAAAATCAGACAGACAACACTATTGATGTTCCTATGGGTAGTCATATAAAAATTTCTTCTATGGAGGTCCACACTAAGTTAGTCAAGCTGAAGGGTAAAATCTGTGTATCCCCTGATGACATCCCAGGTCATTTTCTTTATCTCTTGGCTGATGAACTATCATCTCCACTGCAATTATTATATGAATACTGTTTAAATTCAAATTATGTACCTGACTTATGGAAAACAGCTTATGTTATTCCAATTTACAAAAAAAAGGTCCAAGAAATCTTTGTGAAAACTATAGGCCAATCAGTCTAACGTCTTCAATTTGTAAAGTACTAGAAAGCTTAATAAAAGACATGCTTACTTCCATTTTGTAAGACATCGATTCGGAACAGCATGGGTTCAAAAGTGGCAGAGGTTGCCTGAGCAACTTGTTATGCTTTTATGAGGACGTTAGCCTCAACCTGGATAATAGAATTTCATATGATGTGGTATATTTGGATTTTAGCAAGGCTTTTGATCTCCTACCCCATTGGGCCTTAATAAAAAAACTGTATTTAATGAACATCAATCCAACTCTGGTGCAATGGATAGCAAATTGGCTAAATTCACGTTCACAGAAAGTCCTAATTAATGGTCAACTTTCTCACTCAGGATCTATTTCTAGTGGAGTACCTCAGGGCTCTGTTTTGGGCCCTTGCCTCTTCCAAATATGTATAATGGACATCTCTAAGACCTGTTTTTTCAATATCATCAAATATGCAGATGATATTAAGATAGGTGGACCACGTGAGAATAGTGAGCAAATATATGCCCTACAAAAGGATCTGAATAATATTTCTCTATGGACCTCTAATTGGGGCATGAAATTGAACCTTGCTAAATGCGAAGTATTGAATTTTGGGACCAACAACCCCGAACATGTGTATACATTAGATAATCAACCACTTATTAATACAGAGTTAGAAGAAGATTTAGGGGTTATTGTATCTAATAAATTACTTCCTGACTCACAGATTAACGCAGTCATACGTAGGGCAAGCAGTGTAATTTGGGCTATAAAAAGGAATATTAAATCCCGAGAGAAAGAAGTACTTATGCCACTTTACAGAGCATATGTCTGTCCTCATTTGGACTTTTTATCACAATTCTAGTGTCCTTATAAGAAATGCGATATCGTTAAACTTGAGAAAGTTCAGAGAAGATTCACCAAATTGATAAATGGCTTTAAAAATGTATCATATGAGCTTAGATTACAATCTCTAAACTTAATGTCACTATTTGATAGAAGATTAAGAGGGGATCTACTCTTGATGTACGACATAATAAATGACCCTCTATTATTAGATATCCTTGGGTTTTCCTTTAAAGAGAATAATCACAGTTTTGGAGGACATCCCCTACAGATTCAGCAAAGGCGTTACCAATATTTACCGAGGAAATATTTTTTTACTTTATGCATTGTTAAAATTTGGAATGCATTCCCACTTAATGTTATTATCAGTAGTTCTAAAATGATTTTTAAGAAACAATTGGATAATTTTATTTAATTACATCCAACTTTAAATTATTATTAGTAAACAGGAGTAAATTTGAGCCTCACCACTCCCTAGCTCCTTACATAACCTTAGTATGAACCTTAGTATTTTAAACAATTGTGTTAAGACTCTGACTGTTTTAATAATGGGATTTTGTGGGTAACTGGAGAACACTTTAAGTTCTGACACATTTTTGATCAAGGGTTACATAAAGGATTTTGCTCTTGGCAGCATGGTGAGAGTCCTGCTGTTCGTTTTTCTTTTGACTGACTTTTGGCTGGGTAAAGTAAATGCACCCAGTGGTCAGGTTTTTCCTGTTCTTGATTTGAAACCTTACAGAGGAACCTAGGGTGTGAGTACAAGGAAAACTAGCATAGTTTTGTTTGTAACAAATACAGGTCTCTTGACTTTCACTTCAGTAAGTGCTGGTTTTAAACTTGTCTTTTACATATTCATGTTGTCTTGTGTTTATGACTAGCCAGGATTTGGGTGTATTTCAGAAGAGTAGCAGCTTGCAATTTAAGATGCAGAATTGACAGGCTGTAAACAGAGATACAGGCCGTTGTTCCTGCTGAGAGCTATCCTGCTCCTTTCTGGTACTGTCCATCCTAACCCTGGCCCACAGGGCACCACAGCAGCAGCCAACATTTCAGAAATTCTGATTATGGATAAACTAACATTTATACATATCATTAGGAGCTTGTCCCCAAGACGTGGCCAACTAGGGCACTGGGCTATTCCTACAAATCTGATGTTTTTATTTATCTATGAGACCTCATTAACCCCAAATATCAACCATAACTTGGTCTCATTACAGAGCTAGAATATCTGATACAGGGACCAGAACAAAAGAGGAGGTGGCTTACTGATGTATACTAATTCTAATTGTAGCATAAAGCAGCTATCTTGTCCAGATTCACATAGTATTGAAATGTTAGCATTAGAAATAGAAAAACATGTGAAACAAATTTGTTTTGTGGCTTGTTATCAGCCTCCAAAAATACCTGTTACACAGCTCAAATGCTTAGAAAGGTTAGTTCAGAATTATAGTCATGAGATTTTACTAACCAGGTATTTTAATGTAAATTGGAATATAATTCATGACTCTTTAATTTTAACTGATAAGACCTCTGATCTTGGATAAGAGCAACAGACAAATGATCCAACCAGTCTTAAATGGAAAAACATAAATACTTCAACTACTCTTGATTGAATATTTACAAACAGGCCTGATAGGGCAGAAAGGAACATCTGTCTCAAAGAGGTTAAGTCAGTAATCAGCAATAGTTTAAGGCGAACCTGGATAAAAATAAAACTCTTAATCAAAGCATGTACTGGAAAATAGTAAAAAGCTTAAATTCACCAAATTCGTCTGTAGTTCTGGACTGCTTTTTAATAAATAGGAATAAAATGGGACATATAAATTCCATAGTGAATGCCTTTAACCATTATTTTCTATCCCCAGGCCAGACTAGTGAGACCACTGATGACTGCTATGATTATACTTTTACCAAAGAGCCTCACATGCCACCAATGGCCTCTACTAGCAAGCATATTCCCTTTGCTAGAACAGCTTTCTCTCTGAATGAAGTACAGGCTGCCTTGTTAAAGCTTGATGTTACTAAAAATGGCCCCCTATGCATGAATGCCTAAGGGCCATGTAAGGGCAGCATGTAGGCATTCCTAAGCCTATGTGCTGTGCAAAGGTGATCTGCACACCCCCTGTGGTATTCACCACAGGTGCACTAGCGCCTT
This sequence comes from Neoceratodus forsteri, assembly GCA_016271365.2. Classification (NCBI taxonomy): domain Eukaryota; kingdom Metazoa; phylum Chordata; order Ceratodontiformes; family Ceratodontidae; genus Neoceratodus; species Neoceratodus forsteri. The sequence continues at coordinate 1,466,260,593 of CM057450.1, read as the reverse complement.
GCGCAATGGATTCCCCGGTCAGCTGTGGAGCCAGGGGTGGGACGGGGCATGCCAGGGTGAGTTCCCAAGCCAAATGTATGCACAACAGCTGTTGTGTGTCACACTGGTATGTGAAATCTGCATGAGGAGGACCCTGCTATATATGGTTATGTGCCCCTGAAGGTTAACGGCAGGGCACAGGGATCGCCCCACACAAATCAGCATCTGCCCACAGATCTGCCAGGGAGGTCTGGGGCTGCCCCTTTGGTTAAAAACCCAATGGTTCCACTTTGTTGAGCTATGGGCTGTCCCAGGACCCCTACACGGGCCCAGCAGGGGATCCACTCCGGGCCCCGGAAGGGGCATCTGATTTGATGCCCGCCTGCACAGCAGTATTTCTCACCAGTGCTGCTGTGCACTGGGGAGCAAGGCCATGGACAGATGGCCGGCAATGTAGAATGCTGGCTGGTGTGGACCTGTCCATTGGTGCGGGGCAGCGCGGGTGGGTTATGTATGTTTTGTGCGTAATTCCTGCCCATTAGTGCATAGGGCTCAGAGAGAGAGGGCTGATGGTCTACATCCTAGACTACTGAAATATGCTTGTCTAGTGAACTGTTATTCCCTGATCTATTTATTTAATGTCAAAATGGTGAATTCCAGCAGCCAGCCCAGCGATAGGGCTTTTGTTTGTGATGCCAACGTCCTGAATTTGGGAATGGATCCAGAAGTCAGAGAGCTGGCTGAGGGGGCAGATGGACAGAGTGTCTAGGTGATGGCTTTCCTTCTCTGTGGGGGGGTGGGGACTGACTGGCATAATACCACTCCCTGGCGGAGGCTGGGGATCACTGACTACCATCTGCAGCTCTGTGGGGAGGTGTGACAGACGCTGCAGTATGAGTGGCCACGTCATTGAATGTCACACCTCCCAGGGGTCAACAGGAAAATGGGATGTTCCACCTCCACTAAATGATGTTCACCCCATAGAGCAGACCTCATGCTGCTGCCTGGGCTCCTGGTCCCAAGTCACCCATCCATCTCTTTCGGCAAGCCAGGGGTGTTTGGGAACTAGTAACTGTGGTGGCAGCATGGGGAGGGGTAAAGTTGGCAGCCAACAGATGGGAGTGGATGTGGAGCGCAAGCAAAAAAAAAAAAATCATGAGTTCCTGGAGATTCTGAAATTTATTAAAGTTACACCTATTTTTAAGTCTGGCAATGACAAATTGCTCTCCATCATCTGATATCAGTTCTTTTTGTTGTGTTGAAAGTCTTGGAGAGACTGGTAGAAAAGCAAATCTCAGATTACCTGGCAGAACACCAGGTACTAAATGGGAATCAATCTGGCTTCAGGCCTGACTATGGCATGACCACTGCTCCAGTGAAGGTTGCCAGTGACCACTGTAGGGCAGTTGGTGGTGGCTTTTTAGCAAGAGCAACCTAATAATAATAATAGCTTTATTTAATTGAGTGCCTTTCACATTATCATGGCGCTTCACACAGTCGCAAACAATTTGATAAAACATAATTAAAATCACAGCAAATTAGGAAATGCCTTACTCCATAAAAATGTTTTCAGTGCCTGCTTAAAGCTTCCCACAGTCCTGCACTCCCAAAGCTGAGGGGGCAGAGAATTCCAGAGGGTTGGGGCAGCAAACATAAAAGCATGAGCCCCAGATGAATTCAAACTAACCCCACCGAATCTCATGCAACCCCTCATCAGCCAAGTGGAGCTGTTGCACAGGGGTGCAAGGAGTCAGAAGCTTTTTAAGTAGTCAGGACCAAGTCCGTGTAGGGCTTTGTAGGTTAACAAACCTACCTTAAAGGTGATCCGCCACTGAATCGGCAGCCAGTGCAGATTGCACAGCACTGGGGTAATATGCAATCTCCTAAATACCCCAGTCAATAAATGAGTGGCAGCATTCTGTACTAGCTGCAAGCAGTGGATATCAACCCTAGGAAGCCCCAAGTAAAGGGAGTTGCAATCGTCAAGGTGCAAGGTCACAAAGGCGTGGACCAGAATGGACAAATCACTGGATGGAACAAGGTGCTTGATCCTGGCAATGTTCCTAAGATGGTAAAAGGCTAACTTAATGACTGCCAACACCTGATGATGAAGGGTCAGCCCATCATCAAGTATCACTCCCAGGTCATACACCCATTCGGAAGGTAAGGATCTGAGCACCCCCAAGAATAAACCGGAGGGCGAATCAGTTCTTAACCCCTCTGTCCTGTGTCCCGGGTCCACTACCAAAACCTCAGTTTTACCTGTGTTTAACTTTCAACTGCTGGAATTCACCCAGTCTTGGATTTCAATGAGGCAGCTGTTAAATACTGAGAGAGCGCTAACCTGGTCGGGGCAAAAGACAGGTAAAGCTGGGTGTCATCAATATAGCAATGAAACCTCAGCCCATACCATCTTACAATGTCTCTGAGGGGCAACATATACTCTGCAAACAGCATGGGGGACAGCATTGAGCCCTGGGGAAACCCACAAAGCAGACAGAAAGACTCAGAAGAAAAATTTCCTGAGACCACTCTCTGAGTTCTACAGGTGAGGAAAGATGAAAACCATCTGAGCACTGTACCAGTCAGTTCACAGATGGACCTCAGGTGTTTGAGCAGGACCCCATGGTCTACAGTAACAAAGGCTGAGGAGAGATCAAGAAGTACCAAGATGGAGCGGTTTCTCTGATCTAGCACCATCAGGAGATCATTGAGCACACAAACCAGAGCAGTCTCAGTACTATGCCTCTTACGAAAAACAGATTGGAGAGGTTCTTATATACTATGGATGGTCAAATGGTTCTCCAGTTGAGTCGCCACAACTTTCTCGATAACCTTTCCCACAAAAGGAAGGTTCGGGATAGGTCTGTGGTTAGCTAGAGTATCCGGGTCCAAAGAAGCTTTCTTCAGAAGGGGTGTCACCAACGCCTCCTTCAGGGAGCTTGAAAACTCACCCAATTCCAAGGAGCACTGGACAATCTGAGCCAAGATCAGGCCAGTTGATATCACTACAACCCAAGATCAGGGAGGTAGGGCCTGGATCTAAACTACAGCATGTAGGGCACATCCCCTGGTCAATCCTCATAATATCAATGAACTCCGGCAGGTCAAAGATACTCTAGGAAACAAGAGGCATAGTGGCCGAGCACCAACCAACAGCATCCACCATAGAACGGGTCAGATGGATCTCTAACCTGATGTCGGCCACCTTATTCGCACAGAATTGAGCAATCTCATCATACTCAATTTGTGAAAAAACTCAACGGAGCTGCAGACAGGCTGGGTTGCACAGCCTGTCCACAGTTCGGAAGAGTTGGGCTGGTTGATTCCAAGCAACAGCGATTTCCATGGACAGGAATTATGCCTTCTTACGGGAGATCACTGATTGGTAGTGCTGATAATGCTCCAACAAAATAAGATGGTCAGCATCCAACGTAGATTTCTGCCAGTGCCGTTCTAACCTACGTCCCAACATCCACAACTCCCTCAAAGACCCATCAAACCAAGAAGCCCGAGGAAGAAGTGGATGGGGATGGACATGGACTAGAGCAATCAGGTCAAGAGCTGAGGAAATGGCCTCATTATAAGCCAGAACCAATGGCTCTGGACCTGAGCAGGCATCAGCGAACTCCGAGATGTCAATCACCGCCACCAGGTCTTCATGGACCACATCCCACAAAGGGCGGAAACTGACCATCTCCACAGGAGCAGACCTACACATGGGGAAGAAAAATTTAACCCCACTGTGTAATGATTGGACCAACCAACAGTTTCCACCTCCAAATCAGAGGCCTCAATCCCCAGGAGAAAGACCAAATCCAAGGAGTGACTGCCATTATGGGTAGCTGAGGAAACAACCTGTGTGAAGCCCAGTGATATCATCAACTGGAGGAAGTGTTGTCCAAAAAGCGAGGATTCATCATCAACCCAGGCACTGAAGTCACCCAGAACCATCAGTCTAGGTGACTCTAAAGCTATGTTGGCAGCGAAGTCCACTACTTCCTGCAGAAATAGCTTTTCATCCCCGGGTGGATGGTAGATGAGAGCTATACTGCACCCCACACCAGCTACTACAGTGCACTCAAAGGATTTGGCCTCCTCAACTGGTACACCCATGAGACCCAGTTCGGCCTTGAAACAGACCACTCCCCCCCTCCACGATCCAGTCTCGGGTGATGTATCACCGAGTACCTGGGGGAATAGCTGCCTCCAAAATTGGAGCAGCGTTTCCATCCAGCCAGGTCTCGGTGATGCAAACCAGATTCGCTGTTCCGACAAAATCTGCAATAAGTGCAGTTTTGTTCTTGACCTCTCCAAGTCCTTTAACACAAAAGACCACAGCCTGTTGCTCAAAAAGTTAACTGGACTGGGTTTTTCATGGCCATTTCACTAGCTGGTTTGCCAGTTATCTAACTAACAGGCCCCAGCTGGTCTCCATAAAAGGTGTGCACTCTAGAAAAAGGGGGCAAGACGTAGAGTTCCCCAGGGCTCTGTCCTGGAACTACTCCTCTTCTCACTCTTTATAAATGATCTTTGGGTCCAGCAAAATGACACAGACATCCATCGTTATGCAGACAACACCACTGTTTATCACTGGAGCCCTGACCCCTTGTTGTTTCACAAAAAAAATTACAATTAGCTTTTGATGAAAATCAATGTTTCTTTGACAAAAGCAAGCTAATAATAAATTAAAAGAAGACACAAGTTATGCAGTTTATTCCAGTATGCAGAAAGAATCAGAAAGTACCAATTTCTGTCTATACCAGCAATAACAAGAAGCTACAAAATGTCCCCAGTTATAAGTACCTTGGGCTTTGGTTAGATGAAAACCTAAAATAGAACATAGAAACATAGAATTTGATGGCAGATAAGGACCGCTTGGCCCACCCAGTCTGCCCATTTCCCTACCTGATGGATAAGCTGCAGGTCCTAGTTAACCAGCAGCCTACTTCTTCCTACCCCACCCCTAGAATTGCCTTATGACTGTCCCATGCATGCTTGAATTCCACCACTGTTTTTGACTCCACAACCTCCTCTGGAAGGCCGTTCCATACATCCACAACCCTCTCTGTGAAAAAATACTTCCTTAAATTACCTCTGAGCCGCCCCCTTCTATCTTCAAATTGTGCCCCCTTGTTCTTGCACACCTCTTTTTTTGAAAGATGCTACCCTCTTGGATGTTGTTGATTCTCTTGAGGTACTTGAAAGTTTCTATCATGTCTCCCCTCTCCCTCCTTTCCTCGAGGCTATACATATTAAGCTCCTTAAGTCTCTCTTCATATGTCTTCCAGTGCAGACCCTGCACCATTTTAGTTGCCCTCCTCTGGACAGCTTCCATCCTGTCTATGTCTTTCGGAGATTGGGTCTCCAGAACTGCATGAGTACTCCAGATGGGGTCTCACTAGCTGTCTGTACAGAGTAATAATAACTTCCTGTTTTCTACTGGTGATGCCTCTTCCTATGCATCCCATATCCCCCAACCCTCCTTGCTGCCCTCTCACATTGCTTGCCCACCTTTGGGTCATCTGATATACTACCCCAGGTCCTTTCCATTTTTGTTGTTGTTAGTATCTCACCCCCATTGTGTACTCTTCCCTGGGTTTTGTTTCCCAGGTGCATTACCTACTTCTTAGCATTGAATCTAAGCTGCCATACATTTGACCATTCCTCTAACCTTGCCAAGTCCCTTCTCATCCTTTCCACTCCACCCTGTGCATCAACTCTGTTGCAGATCTTTGTGTCATCTGCAAAGAGACATACTTTTCCTTCAGTCCCTCTGCAATGTCGCTTATAAAGACATTGAAGAGGACTGATCTAATACTGAACCCTCGGTGCCCACTACTAACCCCCTTTTTCAGAGTGGACTCCATTTACTATTACTCTCTGTGTCCTATTCTCCAGCCAATTCTTTACCCAGGCTGTCATCTTGGGACCCACTCCCAGGCTGGCTAACTTGTATATTAATCTTTTGTGTGGGACTGTGTCAAATGCCTTGCTAAAGTCTAGGTAGGCCATGTCCACAGCCCCTCCCTGATCAACTACTTTGGTCACCCAGTCAAAGAAATCTATCAGATTTGTCTGGCATGACCGTCCCGCTGTGAATCCATGCTGCCTTGGGTCCTGTGCCCCTCTGGCCTCTAGATACTCAACAATTCTTTCCTTCAGAAGTGATTCCATCATTTTCCCTACCACTGAGGTTAAACTAACAGGTCTGTAGTTTCCTGCTTCTGCCTTGCTCCCACTTTTGTGAAGGGGAATTACATCTGCCCTCCTCCAGTCCTCGGGTACCACCCCATCCTCCCATGATTTGTTAAAGAGGGTAGTCAGTGGTGTCACTAGTTCTACCCTTAGTTCTTTTAGAATTCTGGGATGAATCCCATCAGGCCCCATTGCTCTGTCCACCTTCAGTTTTAGAGTTCTTTCAGAACCCTTTCTTCTGTAAATGGGCTGGTATCAACTTATGTATCCAGAGTGTTTCTACTGTTTGTTTTAGGTACTTCCCTCTTCCTTTGTAAATACTGAGCAAAATATTTGTTTAGTATCTCTGCCTTTTCACAGTCACCCTCTGCCCACCTCCCTCCCCTTTACTAAGCCTCACTATCCCTCCTTGGTCTTACTTGGCTCCCTGATGTACCTATAAAAGGTTTTATCCCCCTTCTTAACTGAGTTGGCTATCTTTTCCTCGGTTTGGGCCTTTGCTGTTCTGACTGCCTTCCCAGCTTCCTTTTGCTTTAACTGATACAGTTCTCTGTCCTGTTCCTTCTGTGATTCCTTGTACTTCCTGAATGCTTTCTTTTTCTCTTGAACCTTCACTGCCACTTCCTTTGAGAACCATAGTGGTTTCTTACCTCAAAATGGCATTATCATCTAAAAGTCCTTGAAAAAAATGGGCCAATACCAGATTCAGATTCATGTACAGGGACAAATCATATTTTTCAATGGATATGAGCAAGAAAATAGTACTGACTATGATACTGCCTTTATTTGGTTATGCTAATATTATATATGTGCTGGTTTATCAAAAGTTCACTTTCAGAAGTTAGACAAGCTATGCAATAAACTGGTTGTTTTGTTGGTCTTGCTCTACAGCACAAACATCACTAATTTCTGCTTAAATCCCTTAACTGGTTATCTTTGGAACAAGTAAAACAGCTAGTCAGTTACACATATTAACCTTCATGTGGAAGTGCTTTAAACAAAAGGTACCAGTGTACTTTTTTGATTTACTGTACTCTCGCACCAATCTCTTAAATATGGATTAAGGTCAACTAAACGATTTGAATTTACTGTTTCTAGGCTAAATTCCCTTGGACAACCATCTTTTTCATATAAAGGCCCTAAACAGTGGAATGCTCTTCCATGTGTTCTATGTACTAACTCTAATGATTTACCAACTACATGTACTATACAGCAGTGGTTTAAATCTAGCTGCTTGGTACATTGTGACTCTTGTGAGAATTTGTAGTTATGGTTATACTAACATATTAAATTGCCAACAGAATAGGCCTAACAGTTTTTCGTGTCTGCTTGTTTGGTCAGCCCCCACCCTGGGAGCTGACCTTGCTGCCCCCCTCGCCCTCTCTGGTTTCTCCCTTCCCAGTCCCGGATATTCTCGCTGCACTGGATATTGATTCCAGAACCCTTCCTCTGTACCTGTACCACCCCCTCTTGAACCCCTCCACCATCTCTGCCTCCATCATCCCCCCCTGGGCAGTGCATTTCATGGCTTCACCACCCTCTCAGTGAAGTAGCACCTCCTCCTTTCTCCCCTGAATTTCCCCCTCCAGCTTCCACCCATGCCTCTAGTGCCCCCTCCTTCCTTCAAAGCACCCTGACTGCTCCTCCCCTATTTACCCCCTTCATGTACCTGAAGACCCCTATCATGTCCCCCCGGTCCCTTCTCTCTTCCAGTGTGTACATATTTAGCTCTTCGAGCCTCTCCCCATAGGTCCTGTCTCCCAAGCCCCAAATCATTTTGGTTGCCTCCTCTGGACCCTCTCCAGGAGTTCAATGTCCCTCTTTAAGTATGGCCTCCAAAACTGCATGCAGTACATGAGGTGCGGCCTCACCAAGCAGTTATACAGAGAGAGTATCACTTCCCTCATTCTGGAGGTGATCCCCCTAGCGATGCATCCCCGCATCCTGTTGACCTTGGCCGCTGCCCTCCTACAAGTCTCCAAGTTGTTCATCTTGACATCCACCACCACCCCCAGGTCCCTCTCAGCCATCAAGACTTGTAGCATTCCCCCCCCAGGGTGTACACTTGGCCTAGGTTTCTGGCTCCCAGGTGCAGTACCTTGTGTTTCCCTGCATTGAACCTCAGCTTCCACTTTCTAGACCACCTTTCCAGAGCCTCCAGGTTCCCCTGTCGAGCCACCTTCCCCTCCTCCCCATCCACCACTGCCCCCAGTTTTGAGTCATCCGCAAAGAGACTCATCTCACTCCTGATACCCATCCTTATGTCAGAGACATAGGCGTTGAACAGGAGGGGCCCAAGAACCGATCCCTGTGGGACCCCACTAATGACCCTCCTTGGGGATGAGACTATCCCACCAACCTCCGGTCCTGGAGCCAATTGCCTATCCATCTGATCATCTGGTTCCCCACCCCCATTTCTCCCAGCTTATCCAACAGGCCCCTGTGAGGAACAGAGTCAAGCACCTTGCTGAAGTCAAGAAAGAGGACTGCACTCATCTATGTCTATTATCGTTGCTCTGATGTACATAATGTTGTACTTATGTTACAGTATTTGTCAGTGATTTTGTAACTGTAAATAATTTATGATGTACTTGTGTACAAACACATTTTTATTGACGTGTATTCAGGAGGCCATTGAAAATGAGCATTTGCTCAATATGGCTAACTGTCATCCTTTCCTGCTTTAAATAAAAAAAAACTTGAACTTGATCTTAAATCATTTTGGTTACCCTACAGTGCACCATCTCCAGACTTTTTCTTTTCTTTAGGGGGGACTCTAGAACTGGGTACTGTATTCCAGATGGGGCTTAACCAGTGATCTATAAAGAGGTAGTAATACCTCCTTTCTCCTGCTATCAAAACCCCACCCAATACATCCTAACACCCTGGTTGCCTGGCTGCTGGCTTTGTTAAATTGGCTAGATTGTTTTAGGAAGCCATTTATGATGACTCCCAGATCCCTTTCCACAAATGTAGTGCCCAGCTTAACACCTCCCATCCAATATTGCTTCCCTGGATTCTTGTTCCCTATGTGCATCACCTTGCACTTTTGGTGTTGAAGTTCAACAAATGCAAAGAGTTAGTTTAAAGAAAACATTACCCCACTGTTTTGACCTGTATCCCTCTGGTGGTTTTACTGTGCCACCACGACATCTAACATGGAGACATCCCCAACAGCGATAGCCACAGTGCCGAGTGTCGACATTGCAGTGTCGGGGATGCCCCCATGTAGTGCTATGCTGTAAACTGTTTTATTTGTTATTTACAGTATTTTGCATTTCATGCCATGTTCTCTCTGCCCTGGTAAATATGTTGCCTCTCTTGCACCAGTGGGTTGTTTTTGCATTTTCATATTGCCTGATAGTGCATTGTGTACTGTAACTATGTAATGGGTATTGAAATGTTTAGGGTATAGCACCCCTGTTCTTCTGAGTGCACAAAGGAGGTACACTGGGTAGAGGCACTGTGCCAACAAGGAAGAAGTTTGGGAGTCTTAAACTAGTCCCCAAAATAGCATTTTGATGATGTTAAGCAAGTAGGTAAAGTAAGAGGTCACTGGAGCCAATGGAGGAATTGGGCAGCTCCTGCTATTGAGAAGAATCTATCAGGAGGTACAGAAAAATACTTTAAAGGAAAGGTCTCCTTAGCCTTTTATTCTTCTTGCTGTGTAGTTTGCAGGCATCAACAATCACTGCCTCTATTGCACCGTACTCATTTCATCAGGATTTAAATGTAAATGAAGATACTTAAATGTGGTGTGAAAATCTGCTTCATTCCATTGCAAAGGTCATGGCCCAACTCATGTATGGCATCCTGGAATTATATGATGTTTTAGTACTAAAGCCTGCAGCAGTTATATTGTATTAGTCAGTACTGTTGCTGTCCTCTGCAGTCCCTAAGTTCTTGTCTTATGCTGGCCATGACACATTTCAAGGCATAGTAAGTGCCCTGCTGTTTTTTATTGTCCAAAGTGTATCTGAGTTAGAAAAAAATGCTTTTAGAGAATACAGGACTTCACAGACATGTAACAGAATGGAATGAGAGTATAGCTTTTGCTGGCTTGTGCAAATATGCATCATATATTCCCATTATGCCTTGCATGAGTGGGGTCATCACCTTAGCAATGGAGACAGACAGGTTTTCACACCAGGACAAAACAGAATGAAGCAACCTCATTAATGTTTAAATTAGAATTAAATTAAGGGAATGCAAGAGAGAAAATCATTGTGCATGCCAATAAAACTACACAGGTATACAGAAAATAGGTTGCGGTCAATTTTCCTTTAAATTTCAGGGAGTCAAGCAGTTTTTGCTTACTTTTCCTACAGCTGATAGCACCAAGTGCTGTTACCTGGTGAAGTACTGCAAGCAGAAAGAGTTTTTTCACTGTGAGCTGGCTTTTGTTTTTGTTTGGGGGCTGTAAGCATAGGCCAGGAGGTCTGTGGAGCTGATTCAAGAAGTTGACAACTTCTGCTATTGAGAAGGACCACTCAGGAGGCACAAGAAAGCTTTCAGGTGGACAAAAACAGCACTTGTAATGTGTCACATTCACATCTGCGTCCCAGAATGTGAGTGGAACAGAGCAGGAGTGGAACAGGATTGGCTTCTTAGGTGTTGTCAGGTATCTGCAGGAGGAAGTACCCATTGTAACACTCACTGCAGGGAAGGGTGGAGGGTAAACAGTAGGCAATAACTGAGAATAGGTGCAACACCGCATCTAGGATAGGAGTGTAATGGGATTAAGGTGGGACTAGGGGAAACTAATAACAGCTTATCAAGGTTAAGGGTATAAAGGGGTTAAGTAGGGAATAGGGGAACACTAATAACAACCTACTTACAGTAAGGGTACAGAACTTGAAAAAAGGCCCAACACTCATGGAACAGTGTTCAAACAATTCCTTGGAGCAAATTTATTATGGCAAGATGCGTGGACAGCACCCTACAGCCCCAGAGCATCAACCCTTCTACAGGTCTTCCTCAGGGGGCGGGTCTGAGGAGTGAACAAACGTGACAATCATTTATACAATGCCAAATAAAGTGATACACACCCACAGTGTTAGAAAATGAAAAGTAAAAACTATTTATCTAAAGCATACAAAACATTCCTTTCCACATCATAGGCTAGGCACATCATAATTTACAAAGTAATTGATTCAGTTACCACAGTATAAAAACAATTATTTTAATTTATATTTTGGTTTTATTTCAGTCTATAGTCTAGATTAATGGAAAATAAAGACAGAGGATAGCAAAAGAAACAAAAGAAAGGTAGAGGTATAGTTGGGAAAGCTCAAACGGGGGTGTGGTGGGGAAGGGAGGAGGTTACAGGCCAGTAAAGACCTTACAAACAACTTTGTAGGCTGTATTGCCTAAAAATAAAACTTATCTTGTCTTATCTCAGATTATTGGCTTAAAAGGAATGAATTGTCTTGGGAGGTAAAAAGGGTATACAAGCAGACTGGACCAACTCATTAGTTCATTTGTCCCTTTGACAGCAAACAATTCTTGGGGGAAGGGAGGAAGGGGCAAAGGAAATAAGTCAGCAAGGATATTAAAATGGCATAAAGTCTATATTTCTTAGACTATAGAAAAAGTGTTAATTTGCATGCAGAAGGGTTGAAGCGCTGGGGCTATAGGGTGCTGTCCGGGCATTTTACCATAATAAATTTGCACCAAGGAATTGTTTGAACACTGTTCCATGAGTGCTGAGCCTTTTTTTCAAGTTCTATAACTATTAGCTGGCAGCTTTGCTCAAGCACCACTGAATCCTGTGTGCACCCTTGCTTGTTCATTATAGTAAGGATAAAAAAGGGATTAAGGAGGCAATGGGGAAAACTAATAACACCCTATTTGTGGTAAGGGTATAAAGGGACAAAGGAGGAATAGGGGAACATTAATAACACCCTATTTAGAGACAAATAGCAAAGGGTTATGGGGCAGCAAAAAAAGGATCAATTAGAAACATCTTAGTTGGGACAAGGGTACACAGTTCTTTCAATTTTGAGTGAAGGCAGAAATGGGAATGTTGGGAGTGGTGCAGTGCAGTGCACTGGTTGTGGGGCAGCAGTCTTCAAGGAGACCTTCTGGAGACTGAGGTGCTGCCCCATTTCTGTGTACCTCTCTGGGCTGAGGGAGGAGCAACTAGACTCTGGACTGAGTTAGCTAGGATTTGCGGAAACCTCTTCCCCCATCCAGAGACCACAAAGTCCACAACCATTGTCTCAGAGGGTGTCAAGAAGGAGGGTCAACTGGACGGTGGTGGGCTCCAGGATTGTGGGGGTGTTGGGCTGGGAATAACATTCCTCATTTGGTGCTACTGCACAACTCTTTCAGCACTCTGGCAGGATGGACTGCCAAGTGGAGGAACCTGTGGTAGTGGCCAAGGAGTAGATGAGGGTCCTCCATATGGGAGGCCCCAAAGTGGGAGGCACAGGACTATAGTGGAAGAGGAAGCAACTTCTGGTGGTGGACTCCATTGTAAGGGGGTAGTTTTGGAAACAGGACAGGAGGGAATGAGGGAGGTCAGGTGCCTACCTGGCACCATCCGGTGCCTCTGCATGGAGGGGTGGAGAGAGGATCCTCAGGATCACTAAGGCAGCAGGGCAAGAGGGGGAGCTGGATGTTATTGTCTATCTTTGAACTAATGACCTGGCATGGGAAACAGCAGGGGTGGTGCAGGACAGGTTTAGGGAGCTGGGGAGGGGCCTGAAGCAGGTAGCTAGCATGTTGGCCTTCACTTAGTTGCTACCTGTATATGGCCAGGGAGAGGCTATGGAATGATGCAAGAGAGTCTTCAATGACTGGTTGAAGAGATGGTGCGGGGAAGAGGGGTTTGGCTGCATACACACAGGATTCTGATAGTGGAGACAGTTTTGTAGTTAGTCAGTACGGATCTAGAAAGAATTTGGGGGATCAATCACAACCTTTTTTAGGGGATGACAGAATGTTGGATTCCCAACAGGAATTGATCAGAGACAACATGTATCAAGAACATCGCAACAGATACGATTTAAGGAGTGGGAGTTGGCAGGATACATGAGGTAATATCCCAGGAGGCATGAGAGGAGGAAGGGGGTGGAAGAGGTGGAGGTAGGGACAGAGGAAGAGAGGGTACCGGGGGGGATATGTGGGGAGAGGAGGGAGGAGCAGGTGGAGAAGGCAGTTGTGTTCAATTTAAGTAAAAGAACACTATGTTTACAAGAAGGACAATTGTTGAAAAAAGGTTTGTCTTTCTCACCCACCACTAAACTGGATCCATTTAGATTGAATATTGATTTACAGAAGTTTTATAGAAAGCTGCGTTTAGCTGATTGGTTTTCACAAAAGCCATTAGAACCAATAACTGAAAAACAAGCTTTAAAACAGAAACTTGGAGTAAAATCTACCTTTAATCCACCTAGGGGCACTGACGTAGTAGAAACATATATTAAAGTTATAGATAGACAAATTAATGAACTATGCAAAAATGAAAATTTAAAACCAAGTTGGAATAACTTAAGCAAAAAGAACAGGAACTATTATTGGACCTGGAACAAGATGAAATGATCATAATTAAGCCATCAGATAAAGGAGGTGGCATAGTGGTGTGGGACAAAGAGGAGTATAGAATAGAATGCAGACGTCAATTACGAGACGTGGAACGCTATATGAAAATAGATAGAGACCCTAATAATGAGATTTTACAAGATATTATAGATATTATGACATTAGCAACAGATTTGGGTTGGTGTGCAGAAGAAGAAAAAGATATGTTAATTAATAATACTTCCAGAATTCCAATATTTTATGTACTTCCAAAAATTCATAAAGATCCATTAAAACCACCAGGCTGTCCCATAGTTTCAGAAATTGACTCTATATTTGAACCTCTATCACAATATATAGATTTTCATATATGTAATGAAGTACCAAAATTATCGACTTATATAAAAGATTCCAAACATGTAATAGAAATAATAATGGAACTGAATCAAAATATGATGAATTTAAATAATATAATTTTGGTAACTTTTGACATAAAGGATTAATATACTAGTATAGATTGTGATTCAGGTTTGAATTGTCTTTTAAAAACATTGAGGTCAAGGACTGATTTACATCCCCAGAGTGAATTTTTGACTCAGCAGAAATAGTACTCAAACAGAATTATTTTCAATTTGAGGATGAATACTATATTCAAGTCAAAGGTACAGCCATGGGTAGTACCATGGCTCCATCATATGCTAATTTGTTTATGTGGGATTTTGAAAGCACAGTTATTTTAGATAGAGAAACAAGTCCATTTTTTAATAATATTACCACTTGGAGGTGCTTTATAGACAATGTCCTGATGCTAAGGAATGGTAGTGAAGAAGATCTTCAACGTTTTTTCACTTACATAAACAGATGTAACAAAGATTTATCATTTACAATGAATTTTGATAAACAGAAAGTGGCATTTTTAGATTTAGAAATATACAAAGGTGCAACAAAATTAGAGACTAGACTTTATAGGAAGGAAATAGCTAAAAATACATCATTACATTATACCAGTTACCATGACCCCAAACTTAAAGATTCAATTCCCAAGTCACAATTTATATGAGCTAAAAGAAATTGTAGTGAAGAAGTTATTTATCAAGAGACAGTTCAAGATATGTCACATCGATTCATAGACAGGGGCTCTAAAAGGAGCTTAGTAAGAAAGATAGAACACGAAGTATCTACTGTACCACAATAGGAGTATTTGAAGAAAAAAAACACCTTACACTAGCACTAATGAAAGAATAATATTTTCAACATCATTTAGTCATCTGAATAATAAGATTAAATCAATTATTAATAACAATTGGTATTTGTTACAGTTAAGCAGTAATAATAATAGAAGATTTTCCCAGAAACCACTTTTTTCCACAAGAAAAAATCAGACGCTTAGAGACAGATTAGTACATACACAGCATTATAAGGTACGAGAAAGAGAAAGTAAATTATTATTGGGTCCATTAGCTCCTGAAAATGTGCCTTGTGGCCACTGTTTTCAATGTGGCAATACTAGTAAAAAAATATTTTTTGAAGATCCCTACATCAATCAAACATTTTGGATCAAATAAAACATAACCTGCAAGAATCATCATGTCATGTATTTATTACAATGTCCATGCGACAAACTCTATATTGGGAAGACCACTCAGGAACTATGTCATAGGATCAGCCAGCATAAGAGTGACATTAGACTTAAAGTAGAAACATCAACAGTTGCAAGACATTATGCAGAAGCAGGACATACAGCAGTTTATTTACGGCTTTGGGGACTTGAACTGGTACAAGAACCTAAGAGTGGAATCAAGTTTTGGGATTTAGTACTCAGGAAGAGAGAAGTGTACTGGATTTATACACTTAACACCACCAACCCTTCCATGGGACTGAATGATGAATGTGATTGGAATCTTTTCTTTTGAAATATTGTTTATTTAGACAAGTGTTCTTTTACTTCCCCCCATGTCTCCGAACCAGGAGTCCTTGGATTATGAGTGCAGTTTTTTATAATAATTTGTAATATTTACAATAGATTTTTACCAATGTGTTTGGCATTTACATTTAAGGCAGTCACAGTTTGAGCATAATATCTATTACAATAATCATATACCTATTTTATGTGATATATTTGAGTAAAAGTATTTTATAAAATGAAGTAAGTTTAGGAACATATATCCCGGTGGTGGGGGGAGAACCCCTGACTCAGAGAGACAGCATGAGCATGTATGTTTCAGGTTATGTTAAATCTCCACTGCTCTAGCTGAACTCTCAAACCAACATTCTATGGTTCAGAGGCCAACTGAAAACCTGATTTCAGATGGCTTATGTCAGCTTTGACGTATGTTTCTCCCCCCACTAGCCACAAGATTTAAATGCAGTATTAATTTGAGTATCATATCATATCAAACATAATGATTGTACAACCATTTTTCACACTGTGACAGGTTGATTTAAAGTTCTTATAAAATGAAGTAAGTAAAAAAGAAAGTGTCTTTGAGCTTGGTACTGCATTAATAGAACATGACGAGTCTGATACATTGGTAAACAAATATTTTACTATTTTACTATATTTCCAGTCATGAAACAATCGATAAATTAATAACTAAAACTTTAGGGATTTATATCCCTGTGGTGGGGGGAGAACCCCTGACTTGGAAAGACAGCGTGGGCAGGCATGAGTGTTTCAGGTTATGTTGATCTCCACTGCTCTATTCAGCCGCGCTCTCAAATTAACATTCTTTTGCTCAGAGGCTACCTGAAAACCTGATTCCAGGTAGCTTACGTCATTCTGATGTATGTTTCTCCCACCACCAGCCACGAGATTTAAACATGGAAAGAACAGTCCTTTATTGATAATGGTAGTGAGCGAGGTAAAACACAGCATGCCAGTTAAACTATTGGGAGTAAGTATTTACAAGTATATCTTATTACCAGCACGATATCTTGAAATAAGTATAAAAGTTAATGATATTCGCATTTTTGTTTTAAGAGCGCTGAGACGCTAAGATTGAAAAACTGAATACTTGAGAGAGAGGGAACAACACTCGGAAGTCTCATTAATGCTAGTAAGCTTCTCTCTTCTTAACAAGTTCCTTTGCAATACGTTAAGGCTTTTAATCTAACAAATTTATCTATTGTAATTTCCTCTTAAAAAAAAAACCCTTTTCTGAAAACTTGCTTTTCTAATTTAATTTTTAGAACTGAGACAAGCATATATACTTGGAAGTCTAGTGTGGATATTTGAAGTGTATATAAAGTGGACATCATAAGAGAGAGTGAAAATATTAAACCATTTTGAGTTTGACAAGGATACCAGTACAGTTTTGATATGCACCACATCATTTATTTAGCTAAATATAAGAACAATGTTTGGAATTGAGTAAGCAGTATCCAGCATTAAAAGAAAGTTCCTTTTAAAGAAACTTAACTTTTGAATTTATTTTTTAGCACTGAGACAAGCATTTAACATTTGGAACAATAAGATAATCGATATCGCTACATTTTATAGTAGTAAGCAGATTAAGACATATTTAAATTTAATTAATTATCTGTCTTTAAAGTTAATTTAAAACTGTTTTTTCTTCCTGCAGTTTATTTGTACGAGTTCAGAAGTACCTTTTGGGATATAGTAATGCTGGCACATTGAAATTAAAAGTAAGAGAGATATATCCACTTTATAAGTGACAATAAAAACACATGATAGTATATTTAAACAAATTTTGTTTTTTAGGGTGAATTATTAACACTTATCGATTAATTTAGTGCTTGAGGCTTTAATTGGAAAATAAGCCATACTCATTTAAGGTAAAAACCTTTATTTAAGTAGGAATGTGGACTTGTTATGACCATTATGCAGTAATTGGCCTGAAGGTGTTTATTTTAGAATGAAATAATTATCATTTATTTGAAATGACCAATTTAAATATTAGTAATTATTTAATGAAATCATAATAATTGCCTGAGATGATATAAGTTAATACAGCACTAAACAGCATATTATAGTCCATTGTAAGCACAAATGGTCTTGTTTCATCTGGTAATTCATACCATTATGTAACAAAAATGTTTTTTATGCTTTTATTTTAGCAACACAGTGGCCTGATGAAGTGGCTTTACCACGAAACTAATGCCTTTCATTTGTGTGAGGAAATTTAAATAAAAATTCAAAAAAATGTTGATATTGAAAGTGGAGAGCATGCTGCATCCATTTCTTTTACATTTTCACATAAATTCTGTTTTGACAGGCTTTTCAACTAGCCAAATAGGGGAGGCAGTAACACAGAAACAAATAATTTGACAGCAGATAAGAACCACTTGGCCGATCCAGTCTGCTTATTTTTCCTCTTTCTCCCCCCCCTTCCATTCACTAAGACTCCCTTTATGAATATCCCATATATTCTTGAACCCCACCACCTCCACTCAAGGCTGTTTCATGA
Source organism: Neoceratodus forsteri (assembly GCA_016271365.2). NCBI lineage: Eukaryota > Metazoa > Chordata > Ceratodontiformes > Ceratodontidae > Neoceratodus > Neoceratodus forsteri. Next base: position 1,466,242,465 of record CM057450.1, on the reverse strand, counting down.
ATCTACTACTCCTTCTGTGAAGAAGTACTGCCTCACATCTCTCCTGGATCTACCCCCTCCTGGTTCATAGCATGTCCCCTTGTCCTTGAGCTCCTTTTTCACAGTAACATACTTCCTTCCTGGTCTTTATTTACCCATGAGGTATTTAAAGGTCTCATCATATCCTCCCCTTTCTTCTAGGGTGTAAATATTGAGGTCCTTTAGTCTGTCATCCTAGGACTTTTGATGCAGAACCTGCACCATTTTAGATGCCTTCCTCTGGACCTCCTCCACTCTATGTCCTTCCAGATATGTGGTCTCCAGAACTGAACTTAGTACTCAAGATGGCATCTTACTGGTGATCTACACAGTGGCTACACTCCGTCCCTCTTTCTGCTGGTGATACCCCTCCCTATGCACCCCAGCATCCTACTAGCCCTCCCAATTACCTTTTTACACTGCCTGGGCACCTTTAGGTCATCCGGTATGATAACCCCCAGATCTCTTTCCTGCTTGGTGGTTGCCAATACCACTCCTCCCATTTTGTAATCTTCCCCTGGGTTTCTGAGCCCTAAGTGAATTATTTTGCACTTTTTCACATTGAAAACTAGATGCCAGACTGTTAACCACTCCTCTAGTTTTCTCAGGTGTCGGCTTATTCTTTGCACCCCCTGGAATGTCCCACCTATTGCTGAGTTTGGTGTCATCTGCAAAGAGGCAGACATTCCCTTCCAGCTCATCTGCAATGTCTCTTAACTGAGGCACCCTGCTGGTCATCCTCCCTTCCTTGGAGTGAACTCTATTTACACAACCCTCTGTTGCCTATCCCCTAACCAATTGCTTACCCACTTTACCACCCTTTTACACACTCCTAAGTTACCCAGCTCATTTAGTAGTCTTCTATGTGGAATGTGTGAAAAGCCTTACTGAAATCTAGGTAGTTCATATCCACCACTCCACCATGATTCAATTCCTTGCTCACCCAGTCAATGACATCTATCAGATTTGTTTGACTTGCATTGAACCTCAGCTTCCACAGTGAATCCATGCCACCTCAGGTCTTGTAACATATTGGATTCAAGATATTCAACAATCCTTTCCTTCAGCAGTGATTTTATTAACTTTCCCACCACCGATGTCAGGCTCACTGGCTTATAATTGTCAGCCTCATCCCTGTTACCACTTTTGTGAAATGGGACTACATCTGCCCTCCTCCAGTTCTCCACAACCACTCCTGTTCCCAGTAAGCTGTTAAATAGGACTGTCAGAAGTGCAGTCAGTAGCTCCCTGAGCTCCATCAATACCTTTGGATGCACCCTGTCTGGCCTCATTGCTTTGTCCACTTTCAGATTTTTTATTTATTTATGTAGAGCTCAGAATTACAATCCTCTGAGTCAGGAACTCCTTTGCAAAGGCTCCACTTCAAAAATATAACAAACTTAGACCAAGCACAGAAATGAGTAACATACATACAGGTGATTAACTGGTTCGAAGGGTGTAAAGACAAAACCCCCAAGTCAAAATTAGGCTAACAGAGAGGTACCTAGTACTATGCAACCAGGCCAAAGTAGACAAAGGGTTATGTATCACTGCTGTTGGTGATGGGGTGGGGGATAAATTCATTGCAATCACAAGAACCACAGTTGAACAGTTCAGAATGAAGAGAGGATTTGAAGGGGCCAAGCCTTACCTCAGAGGAAATAGCAGTGGGTAGTTCATTCATCCAGAGGAGGGCTCTGTAGGAGAAGAACCATTGGCCCAGGGAGGTTCTGCAGTGAAGATATTGAAAGGAGGCCAAGGTGGTCCTTCTGGTGTTTCTGGAGAGAGGGGCTAGCTGTAGCAGGAGTCAAAGGCCAGAGGTAAGAGATTAAGGGAGAGTTTTTTGGCAAAGAGATAGGTGTGATATCTAAGCCTGCCTTTGAAGTTTAGCCAACTGGTGCATTGGTAGAGCTTGCAGGTGTGAGTTCACCTGTCACACCCCATAACAAGGTGACAAGCTTTTTTAAGGGAGGCCTTAAGGTGGCGGAGGGTGGCATTATCAGCAGCTCCACAGAAAATGATCCAGTAATCAATTAGGAAAAGGACTGAGGAGGTCACTGCCAGTCGAAGGGCCTCAGGAGGCATACATGTCCTATGCCTGTACAGAAGCCCTAGCCTGGAGTTGATGGCCGAGCTTAGCAGGTCAATATGGTCATGGAAAGTAAGGTGGGAGTTAAGGGTGATATCGAGGTATTTGAATGATGAGATTAGTTCCAACAGGTTATGCTGGTAATTAAGGATCTTAAGTGGGAAGTCCCTGAACTTGCTTTGATGGTGGGTAAAGATCATTGCCTTAGTTTTTTTATAGTTTAGTATAAGTTTGTGTTCGGAGAACCAGTCTTCAACCTCAGAGAAGGATTGCTGAACTGAGAATTGGAGGGAGATGGGATTAGGGTGACTGGCAAAGATTACAGCATCATCTGCATAGAGTAGTACCTGTCCAGAGCAGGCCTTAGGGAGAGAGTTTAAGAACATGCTAAAATGGTGGGGGCCCAGGCTAAAACCCTGTGGAACCCCAGAGTGAACTAGTCTACGGGAGGAAATGGAGGAGTAAATTTTGACTTGTTGGGATCTGTCACTGAAGTAGTTTTTAAACCAAGAGATTGCCTCCAAGGACAGCCCAAAAGAGGGAGTGGATTGGATGAGGAGATCATGTCTGACAGTGTCAAATGCTTTAGTTAGGTCAACATATGCTGCACCAACTAAGTGTCCATTATCAAGTGTCCTGTTGATGAATGTTGTATATTCAAGGAGAGCGATATTGGTGTTGTGCCCCTTCCTGAAGCCATGTTGTTCAGAGCAGAGCAGGTTGTGGTTTGTTAGATAGTCAGTGGGTTGATTGGATACCACTTTTTTGAGTGCCCTAGAGATGGGCGGAAGGCTGGAGATAGGGTGGTAATTACTTATGGAGGAGCAGTCACCGCCTTTAAAGATTGGGGTAATAACATCTGATTTCCAGAGGGCAGGAAATTATCTGAGCTAGAGGGACCTGTTAAGGAAATATGTAAGAGGTACGAGAACAGAGTCGAGAGCAAGACAAAGGAGTTTTAGATGTAGAGTGTCACCACTGTGACGGGTTTTTCCCAGTACTATGGAGAGGTAGCATCTAGCCTCAGTTAGGGAGATATTCCTAAGTCTGAAAGGAGGGGTATTAGTGGGTGGGGGGGGGTCAGGGCTGGTTCAGTGGTGGGGTAAAAGAAGTTAGGGGGAAGGACATTAGTGAGGTTACAGAAAACTGAGTTAAGGGTATCAGCAATAAGTTGGAGCTCCTAGGTTAGGGACCTATTTACAAGGAGCTGGGCTGGGGGGGGATAGTTTTGTCATTGAGCTGTTTAATATTGTCCCAGAACCTGCATCCAGAACTCCAGGAGCAGGAGAGGGCTTCCTGGTAGTGGGTGGCTTTTGCTTTATGGATTTCCCAGCTGCAATTATGCCTTGCCTCTCTATAGAGTTAATGGTCATGGGGTAGGTGGGATTCATTAGCCTTGTGCCACAAATTTTCACTGTGGCGCATGAGCTCAAGCAGGGTTTGGGTGACCAAGGGGGAGTCACGGTCTTTAATCACCTGTTTGGTGAGAGGGGGGCATAGAAGTCACAGGCTGAGTTGAAGGTGGTTATAAAGGGTTCTAGAGCAACGTCAGTTGAGGAGGCAGAGTTAATGGGTGACCAATCACAGTGTAGGAGGTGAAGTTTGAAGCAGGAAAGGTATCCCTTTTTGAGGCAGCATTGAAATGTGAATTTGGGCGGGGGTTTAGGGATCCTAGTCAACCATCTGCAGATTACTGGTGGGTGGTCACTAAGTGCATTGGGGAGTACAGTAACTGCAGATAATCTGGTGGGACAATTAGTGAGGATGAGGTCTAGGAGAGTGGATGTCCCTTTTTTATGGTTTAGTCTTGTGGGGGATAGAACCACTTGAGTGAGGTCCATAGCAGCAATGGAGTCCTTGTAAGGGGCTAAGGAGGGTGCAAGCCAGTTTATATTGAAATCTCTTAGATCAATTAATTCACTATTGTTTGGCAACTGGGACAGGCTATTGAGGACTGAGGAAAAGGCAGACTTTTGATTATTGGGGGGGCAAGAGATACACAAGGTCACAATGTGGAGGAATTTGCCTGAGCAACTGGTCTGGAGCTTAAACACGATAGCTTGGGCCCCGTGGGAGAGAGGTGATAAAAGACTTTAGTGGCTTGTATTGGGTCTCGATAATAGAGGGCACAACCCCCTCCTCTTTTACTCAGTCTATCAGTTCTGAGGATAATGTATCCAGGTAGGCAAACAGAGGAATCTGGGGTATCAGGGGCAAGCCACGTTTCAGTTACTGCAAGGATATCAGGTAGGGTTTGGGCCATCCAGCCTTGAAGAACATCATATTTTGTTTGCAAGCTGCAGCTGTTCATGGTGGCTATTAGGAGTCCCTTCATGACTTTCTCCTCCAAAAAGGGCTAGTGTCCGTCTCCTCCCTCCAGAGCCCCTGTTACTTTTTTGTGGCACCTCCCCTTCTCCGCCCTCTGTGAACTCTGAGCAGAAGTATTTGTTTAGGATGTCTGCCTTTCCCTGGTCCCCCTCTGCACAGTCCCCCCTTCCTTTTTTAACCTTACAATCCCTCCTTTGGTCTTCCTTTTTTTACCTGCATACCTACTGTAAAAAAAAAAATTTTTCCCTTTTTTTACCACCTGAGCTATTCTCTCTTCAGTCTGTGCCTTTGTACTCCTTACTGCTTTCCTTCTTTCCCTCTGTATCCACTGATACACTTGCATCCTTCTCCCTCTTTGTTTCCTTACACCAATTGGGTGGGGGGGGGGTATTGTTAGTTAGTTAGTTAGTTAAAACTTTATTTTTATATAGGATGAAACTTTAGGTCCAAAGGTCCTATTTACAAAGTTGTCTGGTGTACATTTAAAACATACTAAAAGACCAGCAATCAGTGAGATCATATAAGAGCACAGGATATACATATGTTACATAGACGTTTAACATTACATTGATAAGCAAGTACAAAGAATGAGATACAAAGCAGAACAGCATATTTAGTAGCAAGTACATTCTTGTGTAATACTCATATTCAATTGGGATTTAAAAGTTGATACTTTTGTCAGATTCCTTATTGTTGGTGATAGTTTGTTCCAAATTCTGGCCACATGATACTGGAAAATCATGCTGGCAACCACAAAACAGGAAAGGGACCTGGGCTAGGCATTTCTGATAACCTGAATGTAGCAAAGCAGTGTGATAAGGCAGCGGGGTAAGCTAGTAGGATGCTCGAGTGCATAAGGAGGGGCGTATCACCAACAGAAGGAGGGAGGTAGTGTTAACCCTTTATAGATAGTTGGTGAGGCCCCACCTTGAGTACTGTGTCCAGTACTGGAGGCTCCATCTCTGGACATAGATACACAGATACATAGACAGTGTCGGCAGATAAGGGCCTATGGCCCACCCAGTCTGCCCATTTGAGCTTGTAAGTTCAGTTTATGTTTTCCTAGAAGTCTAGATTGGGTGGAGGCTGAACAGAGGAGGGCAACCAAAATAGTGCAGGGCCTGCATCAAAAGCCCTATGAGGAAAGACTCAAGGAATTAAATATGTACTCTCTAGAGGAAAGGAGGGAGAGTGAAGATGTGATAGAAATGTTCAAATACCTCAGAGGTACTAATTAGGTACAGGAGGGTAGCATTTTACATAGAAAAAGATGCTCAAGGACAAAGGGTCATGCCCATGAAGCTGAAGGGGGATACTCATAGGGGATGTGAGGAAATACTTCTTCATGGAAAGGGTGGTGGATGCCTGGAACAGCCTCCCAATGGAGGCAGTGGGTGCTGAAATGGTAACAGGATTCAAGCATGCATGGGATGGACACAAGGGGACCTTAGTAATAAGGCAAGGGGCGGGAAGGACTGGAGATTGAGTAGGGTTTGTGATGGCACAAGTAGGTAGGGAAAATAGGGCAGACTAGGTAGGCCAAGAGGTCCTTATCTGCTGACAACTTCTATTTTTCTATGTTTCAATGTTTCTGTGTTTCACCTTCTGAAAGTTACCATTTACCTTTTCAGCCACCTCTTTCGAGAACCAAAGAGGTCTCTTTTTCTTCCTGCTTTTGATCACTTGCTTGATGCAGAGGCTTGTCACCTTTACTATGCTCCCTTTTAGCTCTGCCTACTCTTCCTCCATCCCATCCAGATAATCCCCACCACCAGGTCATCCCTGAGGCATTCACCCATCTTTAAGAAATCCGCCCTTCTGAAGTCGAGGACCCTCGCTGTTGTGTGGTTCAGTTCTGCAGCTGTCCTTATATTGAACCACACCGTATGGGATATCCTGTGATAAAGGCAGTGACTAGAATGGGTGATGGGAGAAGGGCTGCCCCTCATGGGTGAGACCGTCAGCCTGGCACAGTTCTTCATTGCCCATGGCGGTTGGGTGGGTTGCCAGCTGGGCAGCCATCAGAAGCGTGATTCCCTGTCATGGCAAGAGTGGCATGGGCAGCAGGAATGTGCATGCTCCGGGCACATTTACGTGACTGGCAACTGTGGGCAACTGGAGGAAGGGCGACTGGGAGGTGGGCAACTGGAAGAAGGGCGAAGGAATAAAAAAGCGAGCACCGCAATGGGTGAAGGCAAGGATGTGTGTGCGCACACACACAGGAAGCACCCTGCAGTCCAGTGGAGGACCCACCTGCACCCTATGGATAGACCCCTGTGGCAGCCCCTCCCCTGCAACACACCACCCTATATGCCCCTGCTGCTACAGAAGTGGCCGACTGGCCCTCCCTCCCTCCATCCCCCAAGGCATACAGGTACCGATTCATGCTGCAGCAGGAAGTGGACAACAGTCAGGTCAATGGGTGCTGCCTCCAAGCTGCCACGGTGCCGCAGGCATTGTGCACCCGACTTCAACTCAGGCAGTGTGCTCCAAGCTGTGGAATCGAAACCCACAGCAGCCCACAGCCCAGAACTCTCAGAAAGCATTAGACCCTGGACTGCCCATGCCCATAAAAGGGAACACCGGGAAAGCGAAGGCCACCCAACTAGAGACCGACTGCATGATGACTGAGTGCAGTTTTCTAATGAGCCAGAAAGGCAAACCCCTCCTGTTCCACGGTGGATATCTCTACCTCTGGGACAAGGAGGTAAAGCATAAGACCAAGTGGTGGTGTATTCAGGACTACCGCCACAGCTGCCCTGCCAGGGTGCACACTGAGGTGGATGCAGTGGTGTACACCAGGTGGCCCCACAACCATGCCCCCAATACAGGGGAGGCAGGCGTCTGGGAGGTGCTCAGCAATGTGCATGACCGAGCATGCAGCAGCATGGAGAGCACCACACAGGTGGTGGCATAGTGCACCACAGGGGTGCTGGACGTGATTGCAGGGCAGCTGCCTGCACTGTCGCTCCAGAAGCGCACAGTGTAGCATGTCCGGCAGGACCATGGGGGGGGTCCTCCAACACCAACCTCGCTGCACGACCTGGCAGTGTTCCAGAATATGCCATCACATTGGATGGTGACCTGTTCCTGCAGCACGACAGCGGCCCAGGGGATGACCGTGTGCTTTTTTTTGCCATGCAGAGGGCCCTGAAGTACCTTGCCAGTTGCAGTGACTGGTTTATGGATGGCACATTCCGCTGTGCACCACCACTATTCACGCAGGTCTACACCATCCACGGACTGCATACAGGCATTGTGCTGCTGGCGGTCTACATCTTGATGCCATCCTGGATGAAGCACATGTATGTAGCTGTGTTTGGCAAGCTGCGGTGGCTACTTGATGCGTGCACTGCAACAGCCATGCTTGACTTCGAGTGCACCACCTGGTGGGCATTCATGGCCACATTTGGGGGCATTGTGGTGCATGGATGCTACTTCTACTACTGCCAGTCTGTGTGGCACAGTGTACAGCAGATACCCAACCTGTGTGCCTGGTATGCCAGTGATGCAGAGTTCACTCTGAACCTCCGCATGCTCCTCGCACTGGCATACATGCCCATGGAAGCCATGGAGGGTGCCTATGGCATACTTCTGGAGCAGCCCTTCTACCAGGCCAATGTGGAGCTGATCCAGCCCCTCCTGGAGTACATGGAGCACAGCTGGTAGGGCAAGGTGGTGGGCAGGTCCACCCGCAGGCATCCCCTGTTCCCTGTCCAGCAGTAGAACATGTATCAGCCCACCCTGAATGGCCTTGCCCATACAAACAATGCAGTTGAGGGCTGGCATCATGCCTTCTGCACCAGGCTGGGTGCCAGCAGCCTGCATCTGTGGCAATTCCTTGAGTGTCTGCAGGAGGAGAAGTGTCTCACTGCCGTCTGCACAGAGCAGTTGTTGTCAGGCATGGGTGTGGCGGCACAGAAGTGGTGGTACTGGGACCTTACCTGCTGGATCGAGGCAGTCATGGGGGACTATGGTAACCAGAGCACACCAGACTACCTGTGTAGGCTTGCATACAACTTCCAGATGCAGGTGTAGCTGGGTGTGCCTGTGATGGCATGCCATCGACGCCACCGGTGAGCCCTCTGCCTGTTCGTCTCCATACTGTGGGGCTGCTGTGGCACTCAGTGGCTCGCCCCCACTGACACAACATTCAGTGGCTGTGTGCATGCCATTTCTTCACAGTCACTGTACCGTTGCCCTCTGTCACTTTTGTTCCCCCCCATGGTGCCTCCCCTCATGCCATCGGCCTGGTTCCTGATGTTGGCGTATCCTGCACTAGTGTACCCATCCTGTCAACCACTCGCCATCCCCCCCTTCTGGTTGCATTCCGTAGTGGTGGTGGTAGTGTTTTTTTTTCCACCTCGCAGTCACCATTTTGACAGTCGAGTTCTCCACTTGTGCTGTCCTGGATCTCCCCCTGTGTTCTGTCACCCACCTCAGTGTGTTGCCTCTCGCCCTTGCCCCGTTTGGTGTCCGCCCCTTTTGCCCACCCGGTATGTGGCATATCCACTGGGCTCTTTCATTGTTTGCAGGTGAAAAGTCACCCTTATCACACAGAACCACTGTATGGTGATCATTTTGTCCCCAGGTAGCCTCCCACCATAAAGTCTTGACGTTAGCGAGTACCAAGTCCAGTATTGCCCCATTGCCACATCACGAGTGGGTTCACTGACTAGTTGTGGGGACAAATGCTCCCTGCAGAGCAGAATGAAATCATCCACCAGCAGCACTTCACCCCTTTTTCCCATTTTGCCAATGGCTTCCACCAATATCTTATCTAACTCCTACCGTTCCAGAGGTCTTTAGATCAGTAAAAGTGAGGGAGGCAGTGAATGCCCCCCCAAAGAAAATGGAGCAGCAAAGAGGAGAAACCTAGGGGTAGGGTGGCATAGGGACAAGGGGAAGAATGGAACTGTGGGTCAGGAGCCAATTTTAAGGCATAAAGAAGAGTTAAGCAGGATGGGCATAGGGAGAATAAAAAAGGAGAGGACAGTACCAGGGACAAAGAAAGGATGAAGGCTAGAATAGGGAAGGGAGGGAGGGCAAAGTAGGGACAGAGAGGGAAAAAAGGAGAGGAGAGCCATGTGCGCCAACACAAATAGTCCAGGAAAAAAAATTCCTGACCTTGAGGCAACCATTGCAGAGGTACACCTGGATCTGGTGGCCATATCAGAATCATGGTGCACCAAGAACCACAGCTGGGATGTGGTCATTCTGGATTGCACTATGTTCCAAAAGGTTAGGGCAGGCCGGAATTGGGAGGATGTTTTATAGGTGAGGGAAGATATAAAGGCCCAAAGATACAAGGACACAATGTGGATAAGGAAGGGCTGCAGGTTCTTAGGGTTGACTTGGAGACAGGATCCTGGGTCTTTATTCATGTTGGGGGTGATGTAGAGACCACCAGCAAAGGGGGGAGGTGGGGGTTGGACAGAGTTTTGAGGATGACCATTGACAGAATAGCAAGTAAAAGGGAGGTGGTGACTGTGAGTGATTTTAGTCTGCCGGATGTAGACTGGAACATTCTGGCCGTAGCTACATCAAGAAGCAAGGCTTTCCTCAATGCCCTACAAGGGGCATTTCTCAGGCAACTGGTTACAGAACTGACTAGAACTGCTGCAGTGCTGGACCTGATAATTATGAATAATAAACATAATAATAATAATAATAAACTTTATTTGTTAAGCGCCTTTCAAATTTGTCAAAGCGTTTTACATAAGATAGATGAAACAGAAAAAAATGGAACAGCAGTATAAAACAAATAATCGTTAAAATTCAGTATACAGTATAATCAAGCAGGATAGGCTTTTTGCCGCAAGTAGGTTTTTAATGTCTGTTTGAAGCCCCCCACGGTCACGCACTCCCATAGCTGATGGGGTAGAGAATTCCAAAGGGCTGGGGCCATGTACATGAATGCATGGGCCCCCTGAAAATTTTAGATACCCTTGGGATCTCTAGCAATCCTCGTCAGCTGAGCGGCATGATCGCTCGGGGCAGTAGGAGGTCAGAAGCTCTTTCAGGTAGCACCTTTTCTGGGCACCTCAAAATTCTGGGTGCACAGTTTGGCAAGAGGAGACATTCACCCTTGTTCTCTGTATGAGAACAGTGGAACTTTCTCGAGTTCTGCAACCGCAGCTGGAAGTTGTGCTGTGGGTTGCAGTGAGAGCAGTGAGCTGCTGATCCCCTGTTCTGTCTGTCTGTCTGTGTCTCTCTTTCTATGTCTGTGTCTTTTTCTGTCTGACTGTCTGTCTGTCTGTGTATCTTTATATATCTATCTATCTGTCATTTTTTTTATATTTATTTATGTTTCGATTAAGCAAACTGGGGTTGTGCCCAACTCCGGTACTGCTTCTCTGCCCCCCCCCCCCCACAGGTAGCCTGTCCCTGTTCCCCAAAGTGCATCTGACACTTGGGTGCTCAATCCCCAGTGTCAAAATCTCAGCTGCAATAAAGAAAACTGTCTCTCAATGTTTTTCTTCCTTTTTAAACCTCTAATAAAGAAAATGGTCTCTTGCTAATCTGACTCTGCCACCATGACCTCCGACTCAGCATGCACCAGCACACACCCCACACACTCTCACTCACCTGCACAGGTCTCACAGCGTAGATCCTCTCTCTGATGGAAGATATGTCTTGCTGCTGGAACCGTCAACTGCATTATGAGAAACCAAGGCAAGTGTGGTTCAATGTATTTCAATGGGGTTTTGAACTTTGATGCACAACTTTGTCATTTTTGCATATTTTCACCCCAAATTTTGAACATGATCTTTTTGGGACCCACCTCATGACCAATGGTGGTGGAAATATGCAAATCAGACTCAAAAGGTGATTTTACAGTCACTTGGCAAAATCACCTTTTGGGCAGGATTTGAAAATTTTCACTGCCATTGTTAATGAGGTATGTTCATAAGAAGGATATGTTGAAAATTTGGGATCAAAATATGTACAAAAGAAAAAGTTATGAGTGTACATTGAAATTAATTATTCTACACTCACTTATAACTTTGGTAATTTTAAATATTTTGACCCCAAATTTTCAACATAGCTATTTTTGGGAAATTATTCTTGCTACGCCTGATCCCTTTCTGAGCCTAGTAGATTTGTTCACCCCAGTGATTTGCTTAATGGGAGATCTCAGTGGCACATCCATTAAGGAACAGAAGTACCATATCACCATGATTTCTATTATAGTCAAACAGTTAGTGTTACAACAATGGCTCAATCAATAGGCCATCTCTTATAATGAGTGGCTCCAGGAGTTCTTATTCAACCTTTGGCTCGAGAAAATGACAGCAAGTGTCCATCACAAATTGCATGTCTTTAACAAGAAATAGAGCACACTTGATACTTTGTATTATCTGTTATAAGTTTATTTACTAAGGACATCATCCCTTTACTTCATCTTTTGGGATCCTTATAGGTTTTATTTTTACTGTAATCTATTTACCTTCTTCGCCATGCCCTGATTCTGTAATGTTTTTATATTCTAGGTTTTGGTGCTCCTTGCTTATGACATATTCTCACTCCTTGTATATAGTCGGGGATGCATTTTGTATGTTTTCTAGTGTGTTCACTTTTTTTGTTGACATGTTATTAAAATAAAATAAACTTGATTTAAAAAAGCAGCTATTGTTTCACCCCACCTCATTAACATGACAGCTGTCATTTTTCAAATCCTGGCCAAAATGTATTTTTGCACCTTTGGTGTGGAATGACATTTCAGTGGCATGAAATCATGTTTTGGTGGGGATTCAAAAATGTTCACCTATCATGTTGATGAGGTGGGGTAATAAGGAGGCTATGGTGAAAATTTCATGTATAAATATGGTAAATTGATTAGGGTATGAGTGAATGTTACAGTAGTTCAATGTTCACTCATAACGTCACACATTTTCAATATTTTGACTCCAAACTTTCAAAATAGCCATTTTTCCACACCACCTCATAAACATGACAGATGTAATTTTTTAAAGCCTGAACAAGATGTCTTTTCACATTTCTGGTGCAAAATGACATTTTGGCCACTATACTATAAATGTTACATGTCATGTTTATAAGGGCCGTCATAAAATGACTATATTGAAAATTTGGTGTCCAAATTACAGTAAAAATAAAGAGTGAATATATGAAGATTGAATGTGTGAAGACTGAATGTGTGGAAGTTGAATGTGTGGAGAGCAAATGTGTAATGAGTGAATGTATGAATAGTAAATCTACCAGGGCCTGCACTTCTGCAGGCAGACAGTCTTTCCATGGTGCAGAGCCCAAAGGCCTACACATCTGCACCTGTTCACGCATATCAACGTTCACACAGTGTTAATACACCAGTTAGATAACTCAACACCACAAAAGTAGAAACATGTGGAAAGAGGGTTTCCAACCCTAACTCCATACCCACACCCCCCATGCAGCAAAAGGAAACCTTTAGGGTTTTGGGTGTCTGGATTGTTCACAAAATCAGCGGTGGGATAATCCCTGGGGTCATCAGCCCTAATGACCACCCTGTTCCCTGAGCAGACAACTTCACACATGATCTCCTTTCTTCATGCAGGTTCTGCAGGGCCCTGTGTGAAGAAAGCTACAATAAACTGTACCTTGTGCTTCAGACTGGAGGCTATGGGCTGGGGACAGGGGTGAGCATTAGGGTTTCCAACCCCAAAGAAGACCCTATCACTGATTCACCAAGATTGCAGGGACCCAAAACCCTAATACTTTTTCCTTGGGCTGCTGGGAGTGTGGTGGGGAGTTAGGGTTGGAAACCCTAAGGCCACATTTCCCTACTTTTGTGGTGATGTTACCATAACTGGTGCATTAGTAAAGCTTTTTGTAAATATATATATGTGTGTATATATGTGTATATATATATATATATATATATATATATATATATATAGTGTATGTATATATATATATATATATACACGCATTTATAAAATCGGTAGGAAAATTATGTCTGCTGATTTGTTGGAACACATCACATGACCATGTGTATATCAGAGCGCGACTGCACACCTGCACTTTTACCGCCTTCCAAAACAATTTTGACATTTTATAAGACAGATAAACTACTCTGAGGTGTGCTGTCATGCTCTGATATACGCATGTCTTGGGTGTTTGACACACTCAGCCTGTGGCCTTGTGCGCAGCAACGCACACCAAGGCGTGCGTATATCAGAGTGGTTTATCTATTACATATATGTGTGTGCATTAAATGGACTCAGTCGTGGGGTTGAGTAGGCACTTTAATGTTAAACCTCAAATTTTGCACTTTAATAACTTTGTAATCGTTCAGCGGATTTGCATTAAAGTTTGCATGCACAGTGTTGTGTGGTAGCTCACTTGTCCTGCCAAGTTTGGTTTTGGTCAGAATGTCAGATTTTGAGCTGCACATAGAAACATAGAAACATGATGTCAGAAAAGGACCACCAGGCCCATCCAGTCTGCCCAGGTTGCATAGACCACTGCTAGGACTTAACTGCAACCTCCCCCTTGCCAACAGGCCCCTGTGCCTGTCCCATGCCCCCTTGAACCCTCTCATTGTCCTCTATCTGACCACCTCTTCTGGAAGCCTATTCCATTTATCCACCACTCTCTCTCTGTGAAAAAGGGCTTCCTAATGTTTCCTCTGAATTACCCCCCCTACAATTTACAAATCATGGCCCCTTGTCTTCAATTGCCCCTTTAGTTGGAATATGCTCCCTGCTGCCACTTTGTTAATACCTTTTAAGTATTTGAATGTCTCAATCATGTCCCCCCCCCTTTTATTCTAGTGAGTACATGTTTAGGACCCTCAGTCTCTCCTCATATGTTAAGTGACTGATTCCCTTAACCATCTTTGTTGCCCTCCTCTGGATGTGCTCAACTATCTCCACATCCTTCTTGAGGTATGGACTCCAGAACTGGACCCTGTGCTCCAGATATGGCCTAACCAGTTGGGTGTATATGATTATTATGACCTCCCTCCTCCTACTAGTGATCCCACTCCCTATGCAACCCACATCCTGCTAGCTCTTGCCACTGCCTTCTTACAATGTGCAAGGTCCTGTGTAATGTTGATGCCAAGGTCTCTCTCCTGTTAAGTTACCTTTAGTGGTTGCCCTCCCATGCAATACACCGCTCTCTGATTTTTCCTGCCTAGGTGCATGATCTTGCATTTTGATGTATTGAAATACAGTTGCCACTCTCTGGATCATTCCACTAGTTTCCTCAAATCCCTATGCATACTCTCAAATAGTAGTGTGCCCAACATTGATCCTTGGGGAATCCTCTGATGACCCTTCCCTCCCTTAAGGGTACCCCATTTATTACCACCCTCTGACTTCTACCCCCCAGCCAGTTCTGCACCCATTGTACTACCGTCCACCCCAGCCCCAGACATCCCAATTTATTCAGTAACCTCCTGCGTGGCACAGAGTCAAATGCCTTGCTGAAATCAAGGTATGCAATGTCCACTGACCCCCCCATCCAGCACCTTAGTGACCCAGTCAAAGAACTCTATCAAGTTTGTTTGTTTGCATAGTACTAAAATGTCAACATTGCCTTTTTTTGTCACCATGTTGTGTGCAGATGGTTTTGAAATTTGGTCTGAAGTTTTCAGGGAACAAAGGGCTTGCCTCACAGAAGTCCCTTTTGCTAGTTAGGTGAAAAAATATTAATATGTTCCAACGTTATTTAATTTTAATGTTTTGGGTTCTGAGCATGCTCAGTACAGTCTTTTGGATAGCTTCCTGGAATGACAAAGTAATTCGGTCTCATGAAAAAGTATTCTTTTTCTTGAGGGTTCAGTCCTTTTTCATGCAAAAAAAATTCCTTTTTCATGAGCCACCATCTTGTTTTTTATTTTTCCATACAACAAACTAACATAACACTGCACAGGGATGTCTTCTATAGACATCCAAACATGCATCTTGCTCATCGGGAGTTGATGAGCTTCACTGTGTATTTTTTAATAGCTCCCATGGCCCTGAACATTTTTTTAATCATTTAAATCCTATTTCATGACTCGCTAAGTTCCTTTTTCATAAGTCCTTTTTCATTCTCACAAAAAAGGAAATTGGCTCACTAAAAAGGAATAAAAGAAATCTAAGTAGGCAATCCTTTTTCACGAGCCGATTCCTTTTTTGTGAGAAAGAAAAAGGATTCACAAAAAGGAATTGCCTCACGAACAAGGATATGTAAAAAAAAAAAAAAGTCCAAAACCCTTTTTCATGAGACTGAATCCTTTCCCATGACCATAGTAAAGGATTCATGGAAAAATGATTCCTTTTCTCTGGAAAAGGGTTCCTATTCCATGAATATATCAACAGATTCATGGAAAAGAAATCCACATCGTTAGAAACTATTTATCCCTGGTGTCTAGTGGTACCCATCCCATCCCCATATCTCATTTAATTTATACCCCCCTTGGTGGTAGTGGCACCCTCCACCCTCCCATGTAATTATTGTTTTATCCCTGGTGTCTAGTGCCAATCTTACTCACAGCTTCTGTCACACAACCCAAATGTTGCTTTTTGTTTGTTGTCTGCTGTTTTATTTTTACTTGTTCCACAATTACAGTACTAGATCTCTGGAGTGATGCAGTCCTAACACCCCTTCACAATTGGTGCATGTTTTTTTAAAAATCAAAAATGTCAAACTATCTAACAGTGAGTGAAATATCAACATGCAGCAGCCCAGGTTAAAAGTGGGTTTAAAGTGCAACATAAACCACTTTGTCTGTTCCTGCTTAGCGGTCAGTCATTGCAAAATAAAATTAAAAAAATAATTCCACCATACCTTAATCACACAGTAGAGTATGGCTTTTTACAATGTTTGCTGTTTGCAGGTATGTGGAAATATTAAACAAGTATGGCTTTTTATAATCTGTCTGCTATGACACTCACATGCTGTTTAGAAGGTATCTGGGGTAACTATGCATGTGCTCTTGCTCTTTAAACCCGTCTGCCATTTTTAGGTATTTGCAGGTTGCTATGTCTGCTAAAGCAGCAGTGCAATGAAAATGGGCTAAAATTTGACCCCACCTTTGTTTCTCCCTAATCAATGCCAGATGTCATCCAGTTTATTTTGGTGGTGACATTTTCAGTTTCTGTTAACATTTAAGAATTTTATGAAAGTTTAAAATAATTATTTCTCAAGAAAAAAAGATGGTTGCTTCATTTTTGCGTATAAATAATACTGAGTACCTGAGGAAGGTAAGAATCCAGACAAAAATGTGAATGTACAGAACACAGCATAGGAAGCATACAGAAAACCCAAATCAACAGTTCTGCCAATATTTTTCATAACCATAGCAGAAAATTAGCTTTTTGGAAAAACTTTTTTCGTTGCACTGCTGCTTTAAATTAATGCTGTTTGTGGCTGTTTTTAGGTATTTTGGTATTTGGCAGGTTGCTGGCATCCATCCATGAGGTATTATGTTGGGATTTTGTGTGTCAGCTAATACTGTGACGAGATCTCATTCTTGACAATAAAGCAGAGTCAGGGTTTTTCATGTCGGTCACCACAGTGTCGGGATTTCATATGGATCCCATTTGGGAGCATGTACAGTTTAAAAAATCAGCGTTCTAAAGAAAACTGAATTTTTACAACCACATGAAGTTGTGTTGTCCTATTATAGACATGTACTTGTTTATCAGCTGGCAGGGATGGCTCCCTGTCTGAATATGCTGTTCTGTTGTTTTTGTTCAGCAGGGAAGGGGCTACATATCAATGCTTAGCCCTGTCCTTGCTGAGCATACTGCATAGTGTGTGTGTGTGTGTGTGTGTGTGTGTGGGTGCTGTTTTCCCTGGAGTGTTCACTATTGGCCACATAAGCAGCTTGATTTATTTGAACTGGACACCAGGGTGTCCAATCCCCAGTGCCAGTATAATTATTAATAATGTAGTCCAACACTGGGGTGCCCACTCCTGGTGCCAGATCAAGCCCTCTCCCCTCTGTAATGTTCCCCTCAGCGCCCATAATTCATACTTACCTATGCTGGGGGGGCCCAGTCCCTGATGTTGGCATAGACAACCTCCCTCCCCCAACCCACAGTCTGGGATACCAGGGCACTCACCCATATTGGACCCAAGTGTTGTACTGGCACAGAAGTGCCCAATCCACAGTGTCAAATGTATCTTCCCCCTCCCTTCTATTATGTCTCCCCAATGCACATAATTTATAGTTGCTGACACCAATGTGCCCAGTCCTCAGTGTCAAAGTAGACAACCTTTATCCCCATGATCCACTAGTCTGGGACACTGGGGTGCCCACCCCTTGTGTCCCCAAGTGTCATGCCAACAGTGTTCCCAAATCCCAGCATCAGAGATACCTTTAAAAAAGAAAATCATCCCTTGACATCTTTTGCTTTTTTCCAGAAATAAAGAAAATGGTCCCTCATTGCCTGCCACTGTCCCCACCCCACACCTCCTCTTACCCTTTACTTATCAAGCTGAGGTCCAATACTGTAATTCTTTCTGGGTTGGAGACACATCTTCATTCTTCAGTGCCAGATTGAGAACTGAGGAAAATAGGTAAGTGCCGTAAAATGTATTTAAATGTGTTCTGAACTTTTCTTCATAATTTAATCATTTTTTAACATTTTTTCCTAAACTTTCAACATGGACTTTTTGAGACCCCACCTCATGAACAATGGTGGTGAAATTCGGTAAATCCAGCCCAAAAGGTGATTGCAAGGTTGTTACGAGAAATCACCTTTTGTGCCAGATTTGAATTATTTCAGCACTCAGTCAATGAGGTGGGATTCTCCAAAGCCATGCTGAAGATTTGGGTGAAAAATATGAAAAAATGACCAAGTTATGAGAATACACTGACATTTTTTTATGCTCGCCCATATCATTGCTAATTTTCAATATTTTGAGCCCAGATTTTCAACATAGCCATTTTTTCACACCACTTAACGCACATTACAACTGTCATTTTTCACATCCTGGCCAAAACATATTTTCACACATGTGGCACAAAATGATGTTTCAGTAGTGACTAGAAAATTTTCACTTACTGGGTTCATGAGATGGGGTCATAAGAAGACTTTGTTGAAAATTTTGGGTCAAAATATTTAAAAAAAACTGTAATTTTCTACGCACCTGGATAACTTTGTTAACTTTCAATATTTAAACCCCAAATTTTCAGCACTGCTATTTTGTCACACTACATCATGAATGCAACAGCTGTTGTTTTTCAAATCCTGGCCATCGTGTGATTTCGTACTTCTGGCATGGAATTACATATTGTCCAATATAAGAAAAATGAAACTCAGGTCCAGCCAGACCTCAGAAAACAATACAAAAGCATGAAAGATATTTAGTAGGGAGAGGCCATAGTCCAATCTAATGCTAATATAAACTTATAGACAGATTGGAAAGAAGTGCCCACTCACCAAATTGTTTTCAAAATTGTTTTTGTTTTTATTTATTTTCCTTTTTTCTTCTGGACTTACGTTGTCTTACATTTTGGGATTATTATCCCTTCCTCAGGGAGTCTGATTCTCAATTCTAAATAATAATAACACATTTGTTTCTATTAAATGACCATTTTCATTTTAAAATCTTTTTAAAAAACATTTTCAAATAAAAAATTGAGGGATAAATATGGCAACTTAACTTACTTTATCATATGTGCCATGTTATTTTTCTGTTTCTTCATATTACTAATTGTCTTTGACTTCCCTAGAACAGGTGTACAGTATTTATCACTACAGGCTCTTACTTTTCATTGTTTAAATGACATTTTTTTTATATGAATTAATACATTGTAATACCTTCTGCTATCACAGATCTCTTTTACACACAATTATTACCCTGCTTCATGTGTTATTAAATCTGTAACAGTGAACAGACATACCTTATTGTGTATTTTCTTTGTTAGTACGTCATGTATAAACTCTAAATTATTACTAAGTGCTTTCAAAATTCACCTTACAACCTTCATATAAGCTTATAGCCTCTTAGTACATTTCTTCCCAGCTGCATTATTTCACTCACAAAAGCGTTTCTACCCCAGTACTCAAAACATTGTAAAATAAGTTGGCAATTCTCCATACTTGTTCCCTTCATATCTGGCATTTTCAAAAGTCTCAGCCTATTTTCTATTGCTGCTTACACACAATTCTGTTTAAACTTTATTTTGTGGAACACAATTTTAACAGTCTCTAAGTTAAACCAATTAGTTTGCTTGTAACAGACCTTGTTTCCATGCATATTCTATTCGAAGGGAAGCAACAGAATGAGTAAAAGTTTTCTGTTTTATACCTAGTGGTTCCTAGCAACTGAATCCAGCAGTGTTATACACTGGTCATCCATGTGGATCCCTGCATGTGCAAGCGGGCATCTCTATTACCCTCCTGCAAGCCGGATACGCTTCAACGGCACCTATTGGAGGTGTTGGTTGCTCCTTTGTTGATTTATTTCCTCTAGTTTTTATTCATTTCTTTATTACTTTACAACAAACTGTCCTAACAGATTTGTGACAGGTTTTTAAGGACACATTCCTTTGTATAATTATTAAGTTATAATATTGTTATTAAGTTTTCACATATGATCGAAAAACCCCAGCCATGACTCAGAATCCCCTTAATCATTTTTTGAATAATTTTAAAAGTCTTCAACTCAACTATTATTTGCTTTTTTAAGTAACTTTATGTTTTACTTCCCAGAATATTCTGAAGTAGCAGTGGAGGACTAACAAATTCCACTACTGTTTTTTAAATTTTCTAGCAGACATCTTTAATGTATCACTCCTTAAATGTTTGCAAAACTTTCAGATCTCACAAAATGGCTTGCCAGTTAATAATGCATCACTCTTTTATTGTTTGCTAAAATTTCAGGTCTCATAAAATTGGTTGCCAGTCAATACACTAATTCATCCCATATAGTGGATTTGTTGCTTGCAAATAATCAATATAAAATGCTTCTCTTAGCAAATGTTTTTTGTTAAAGTCACCCCCTCTCTTATTTTTGATGACTTTTCCTATTCCAAAAAATCTAAATATTGGAAAGCTGGTGTCCCTTATCTAAAAAATGACTGGCAATTGATAAATTTATATCTGAATTTCTAATGTATCCTTTGTGCTCCCCAGTCTTTTGTTCTAGTTGGCATTTCATTTTCCCTACATAGATTCTATAGCAGGGGCAATGAATCCCATAAATCACCCCTGGGGTCTGACATGTAATAGAATCTCTAGTTGTTAAATCCTTATTTTGGAATACATTTCTTTTTGTTTCAATTTATAAGTGCTATTACAATGTATACATCTGCTGCATGAATAATTCCCCCTTAGATCCTCAGCTGTAAAGTAACTTGTTTCTCTTTTGACAGATAGTATGTGGTCCACGTGCATTAGTTTGTCCTGTAAGGATTTAGCTTTTTCTGACACTATTAGTGGACCTGGGGAGAATGCCTTTTCTCCCAGATTTGTTGATTTCAGCACATTCCAATGCTTGTTTACAGTTCTTTTAATCTTATAAAAGATATCACTGAACTTCATTGCCAACGTTATTGCCTGTTGTTTGTATTTGTTCTTCCCCAGTGATACAAGATCTATTTTCTTGGGCCCTGTATGAAGAAAATTACAAATGATTGTGTTGGGGTGTATCAGTATCAAGCACTGGCTTGCAGCTGTAACTTTGTGCTTTGGACAAGAGGCTATGTGCTGGTGGGAGGAGGGATGGGCTTTAGGGTTGACAACCCCAAGGAAGACCACAACACTGATTCACCAAGAATCTGGAGATGCGAAAACCTTTTTTTTTTTTCCTTTTGCTGCTTGCGGGGTGGTGGTGGGGAGTTAGGGTTGGAAACTCTAGCATCACATTTCCCTGCTTTTTGTAGCATTATCTTGAACCCTAACTTATGCATTAATGAAGCTTTTTGCAAGCACTATATATAAATATTATTTGCAAGAAATGTTACTGCACCAGTCAGAGTACCATAATGTCACCAAAGTAGGGAATGTGGTATTAGGGTTTCCAACCCTAAGACCCCACTGCCCACCCCCCAAGCAGCAAAAGAAAAAAAAATGGATTTTGTGTTTCCAGATTATTGACAAATCAGTGGTTGGGTCTTCCTTGGGGGTTCTCAACCATAATGCCCCCCTCTCCCCAGCCCATAGCCTCTAGTCCAAAGCACAAGGTACAGCTCCAAACCTCTGTCTCAAAGTGATACATTCTTCAAAGGTAGAGAAAAATATGTCTTGACACATGTTGCCAAACAAAGGTAGAAAGATATGTCTCCCCAGATGTTGCTGACACAATTTGTTGTTGCTTTCTTCATTGCTTTCTGATTTTCCAAGAATCTAGAGACTCAAAACCCTAATGTGTCTTCCTTTTGCTGCTTGGGGGTGGGGGTGGAGGGAGTTAGGGTTGAAAACCCTAATGCCACATGTCCCTACTTTTGTTTATTTATTTTTGTATTCATTTATTGAATTTTGTTGACCAGGTAAACCCACTGGGCCTTAGAGAGTCCCTTTTTCAGGGGCAAGCCAGGATTAATTACATGAATTATTAAACAGGAATACAATACAATATAATAAAATACAAATAGTGGGTAGTACAATTTAGAGCAGATAACCTGACAAAGATAACTTAATGGTTAGCAATAAACATACATTTAGACTACAGTATGAGTTCACATCAGTTCACATATGAGTACAGTTAAGTAAGTCAGATAAGGACAAACTGCAGTACTGTCAATACCAAGCAATCCCATATTTGGGAAATAGGTAACAAAGGTTAATCAGTGATAACAATTACATTGGTTTCATTCTCGAAAATGGAGTTTTGAGCTCTTCTTAAACCAACCCCAAAAGAAGTGAGTTCCTGCAATGCATTTGGAAGGGAATTCTAGATAGTGGGAGAAATTTTTCAAAAGATCATCTCCCAGCAGCAGTTTCAGATTTAGGGACCAGAAGAAACTTTCTACTAGCGGATCTGAGGGGATCCTTATTAGGTTTATACCTTAACAGACCACGTAGGTCAGGGGGGGCATAGGGGGCCTATAAGCTTAAAGGCCAGGCATAGCGTTGCATATTCAAGCCTGCCATGGAATGAGGGCCATTGGAGGAATCTAGAATGGTACAATGATATTCTCTGACTGAGGCACCAGCAGCAAAGTGAGCTATTGTGTGATATAGCGATTTTAGTTTTTCTGTTTCAGAGTATCTGACAGAGAGAAACACAGGAGAGCCATAAAGGAGGGTTGGTAGAAGAGTTGAAGTGGCAATACCTAGGCAGGAGACTTTAGAGAGGTAGGATCTCAGATGGTCTAGCAGTCCAACCTTTTGCTGAAGCATTTTTGTGAGATATTCAATATGGGTTTTAAAGGTTACATCCTGGTCAAGATGAACTCCCAGATAGTTGAGTCAACCATCTTGATGTTTGTTCTGTTTGAGAAGGACATGGTGAGCAGGTTACCACTTTGGGGGCCTAAGCTCTTCTGTCCAAAGATAATGGACTTGGTGTTTTTACTATTAAGAACCAACTTGTTTGCTAAGAGACAGTTCTCCAGGGAGTGTATATCAGAAATCAGCAGTTTATTAATATCAGTGATATCATTAGAGCTGCGGTATAGTACTGCATCATCAGCATAAAGGAATAGTTTTGCCCCCCCCACACAGTTTGTTGAAATTTCATTAACATAAAATGAAAATAGGAGTGCAACCAATATAGACCCTTGAGGGACACCATCACAGATCGCGCACCTATTGGACAGATCCCCATTCTATTTTACAAATTGAGACCTGCTTGACAGGTAGTCTGTGAACCACCTTAAAGATAAATTATCTAGGCTTAGGGAGTTTAGCTTGGTAAACAGTATCTGATGATTCACAAGTTCAAAGGCCTTGGTTAAGTCAATAAACATTGCTCCTGTCATCATCCTATTGTCCATCCCATCCAGGATATCTGTGATCAATCAGACAAGGGAAGTGTCTGTTCTATGGTTTTTACAAAAGCCAGGCTGGAATGAAGTAAGCAAGTTATGCTGCTCTACATAGTCTGTGATTTGGTTATAAGCTAACCTCTCTAGAAATTTGCTTAGGGCGTAAAGGATGGAGATTGGTCGATAATTTGCTACTAGTGTTTTTGCACCCCTTTGTGAACTGGGGTTACCAGTGCCACTTTTCACACAGAAGGAACTACCCCTTCAAAGATGGACATATTAAAGAGTAGCACGATGGGATAAACAATTACTGGGGCTCAAAGATTGAGGAGATTGGCATCAAGCTGGTCACATCCTGCAGAGTCCATTGTTTTTAACTTGGACAGGAGTGTCAGTACTTGTTTCTTTGTTACGAGCCTAAAGGGGAAGTTGGGACATGGGAGGTTAAAGGCAGTGAGGTCAGGAGGTGTTGAAGAGAGCTGTGAAGGATTCTTGTAAATATCATTGTTAGTGAAGAAAGTGTTAAATGTGGTTGCCACATCCCTGAGACTTTTACAAGCTTTACCCACAACTTCAATGTTGCAGTTAATGTCGGATGACCATTCCTATAAGATGGTGTTAATTTTGGACCAGAATTTTTTAGGGTCTTAAAGGTTAAAGTCCTGCAGATTACAAAGGTAGCTCTGCTTAGTTTTTCTAGTTGACGTTTACATGAATTACATAACTCTCTGTACTTACAGGTATGCCAGTCATGTGAGAGATTTGAGGATTTAAAGGATTTCCATGCCCCGTCCCTGGCTTTCATGAGCTTTTTGAGCTCTCTTGATATCCATTTTGATTGTTGCTGTCTGACACAGATTTGTTAAAGAGGGGCATGTTTATTTACCACAGCGAGGAAGCTATATGTAAAGAAATCTAGTGCATCATCAATAGACAGGAGCATTCTAATTTGGTCACTGTCTACTACAGTTAGTGAGTGGAGAAAGGAGGACAGGTTAAAGCTGGAGAAGTCCCTGGCCCAGGAGGTTCTTGGGAGATGGGGGTTCAGAAGTTGTTCTTCCAAATACCAAAGATAGGGGCATGATTGCTTATAGAGTCAGCGAATATGCCCACAGCTGTGAAGTTTAAGGGCTTTGAGACAAGGAGCCAGTTGAGTATGGAGTTATTACCCATTTTCAGGTTCTGTCTGGTGGGGGTGTTAATGAATTGAGTGAGTTGTGCTCCTTGTAAGGCATTCTTAAGTCCTCTTCAAACATCTTGAGACCAGTGTATGTTAAAATCCCATGTAAGTATTTTTTCCTCCACCCAGGAGGTCAACTAGGGCATCCGTCAGTATTCTGCAGTCCTTAAATGCCACTTTAGGTGGATTATAGATGAAGTCTACAGTAAATGCAGAAACATAGCCCCTTCTAGTGTAACCTGGATGAAGGTGGCTACACAGTCCCCATTTAATAGTCCAGGGGTGGGAACTAGGGACACCATCACAGAGGATTTTAGGCAAATAAGGACATGCCCACCTTTCTTGGAAACTCTGTCTTGCCTAAAGGTCATGAACCAAGGGGGTTCAACTCTATGAGGTAGGATGTTCAGTTTGAGCAGAGTCTCTGTGACTGCTATCACATCTGGAGAGTATACTTTAACCCAAGCTTCCAGTTCATATAACTTGGTTCTGAGGCTATTTATATTGAGGTGGACAATTTCTGGCATTGAGTTACCCTAACTGGAGCATTAACATCATTTTTGCAAAGAATTTCCTTTCTTTTTGAGATAGTGGAATCATATCTTCATTCACACAGGTCCCTTTGGGACCTGTGTTAATTGATGAATATGATCCTGCACCAAGTGAACACTCCATCCATGTACAGAAGTGCATCAATGAATGTGGAGAATTCATGGGGCTAGCTGGTGAGTTGCAGAAGCACAGGCCCCTGTGGTCCCTCCACTTCTATGTGGCTGCAGATACAGCTGTACAGGGCAATGACTGCATCTGTCAGCCAATGCACAGGGCCCTCTGCCACCCATGGGTGGACAGCTGGAGAGCCCTATGCCAATAGGACATTTGTCTTCACTATATGGTACCTGGATCCATGTGGACAACCCTCCACCTTTTATTTCCTGGTTGGGGGAGGGTGTTGCATAACAGCACCGTGCCCCCACCCTGACCCCATCCAGCTAGATCACTAAGCTCACCACAAAACTCAACTCACTGGTGTGGGATAACAAAGCATACCTGCTGGGGTCAACAGTGGCACTATACACAAAGTTTGTTATCAATTATATTTATATATATATATTATTTTTTTTTTATTTTGACCCTAAATATTCAAGATACTCATTTTATGAATCATCTTATAAACATGATATGCACCATTTATGGTATATTGGATGATATGTCATTTTGCACCAGAAGTGTGAAAACATGTCTCATCCAGGATTTTGAAAAATGGGATGTGTCCCATTTATGAGGCGGAGTGGAAACATGGTTACTTTGCAAGTTTTGAGTCAAAGTATTGAAAATTAGTGAAGTTATGAGAGAACATTGAAATACTGCAATGTTCAGTCATAACCTAGGTATTTTACCACAGTTATACACCAAACTTTCAATGTATCCTTCTTATTATCCCATCTCATGAACCCAATAGGTGAACATTTTCAAATCCCTACCAAAATTTTATTCTGTGCCACTGAAACGTCATTTCTTGTAACAGGTTCTAAAATGCATTTTGCCCAGGATTTAAAAAATGACAGCTGTCACATTCATGAGGTGGTATGAAAAAATGGCTATGTTAAAATCTGGGGTTAAAGTATTTCAAATTACCAAAGTTACAAATGAACATAGGGAAAAAAAGAGAAACATTTCAATGCACACATATAATTACCATTTTTATATATTTTAACCCTAGATTTTCAACATAGCCTTCTTATGGCCTCACCATGTGAACAAGGGTGGTAAACATTTTCAGATCTTGCCCGAAAGGTGATTTCACCAAATGAGAGTGAAGGCACCTTTCAGACCTGACTTACATAATTCCACCGACACTGGTCATGAGGTGGGGTACCAAAAAGGCCATATTGAAAATCTGGGATCACAATATGCAAATATTGCAAAGTTATGCATCAAAGTTAAAAACCCTATTGAAACACAATACATCGAACTGCATTTACCTTAGTTTCTCTTATTGAAGTTGCTGGTTGCAGCAGTAAGATGTGTTTTCCATCTGAGCATGGATCTTCACCTTGGGCATGTTCTGGTGAGTGAGAGGTGTGGGGGCTGTGGGGGATGTACAGTAGTGGATGCTGAGTGTGGAGGTTGGGGTGGGGGTCAGATCGGTGAGGGACCTTTTTTTTGGCAGGTTAAAAAAAACATTGAGGGATGGTTTTCTTTATTTCAGCTAACCTGACAGTACTGGGTGTGGATGATCTGGAGGGTAGTAGGGTCCACAGAAGCAATATCGGGGGTGGACACCCCAGTCTGCTTAAATAATTTTAATGATTATATGTAAAAAAATAATAAACTTTTGGAACGGTGGGCCACCTGGAAGGGAGAAAGAAGTGGTACCGGAGGTGGGAACCCCCAGATCCAAGTAATAAAAAATAAATAGCTTGAAGTCGTGCTGTGGCTGTAGTGACACCAGTGAACCACCAATCCCCTGTTCAGTCTGTCTGTCTGTCTGTCTGTCTGTCTGTCTATCTATCTATCTATCTATCTATCTATCTATCTATCTAAGCTATATCTGGAAACCCTAACACCACATTTCCCTACTTTTATGGCTTTAGTAACAACCCTATATGATGCATTAATGAAGTTTTTTGCAATGAATTTCCTTACTTTTTCAGATAGTATAATCATATCCTTATTTGGCTGTGAGAGTGCTAATGAATGTACATTATGTATGCGTATACTGTATGTATGTAGCTGTGGAAGGACAGGGCCCTCCAGACCCTGCACTTCCATTTATAGGAAGACAGTCATCAAATTGCTAGCATAGCCATCTTATTACCCACCTCATATACCTAGCACAAAATAGTTTTGAATCCCCGCCAAAATGTAATTCTGGGCAACTGCAACACCATTCCACACCATAATTGCAAAAACACATTTTGGCCAGGATATGGAAATTGACAGCTGTGACATACATGAAGTGGGGTAATAAAAAGGCTATGTTGAAAATATGGGGTACAAATATTTAACATTTCTGAAGTTATGAGCAGGTGTAGCAAAATTGTAATGAATGGTCATAACTCTAGCATTATTTCATATATTTTTTTTATTTATTACTAGGATTACAAATACCTTTGAACCAAGGGTTCTTTTACAAAGGTTCCACATTAGCAATGGGTGAAAGCAAAATAGTGGTAAGATACAATACAGGATCAGAAGGTTAACATAAAAGTAAGCAGAGGTAACATACAATACAGGTCAGGAGGTTAACTTAGTAGCAAAAGGCAGTACATGTGTATAGACTAGCATAGTATCAAACAGTCAGTGGCAAATATCAATGCACAATTAACACTATGGGTGTGTATATATACCTGTATAGCAAGACACAAATACAAATAAAAACCATCCTAGGGGTGACATAAGTGGAGCAAGGGGTGGGCGATAAGAGGGGGATGGGTGGGGAAAAGGGGTGGTAGGCAGTCAAGGATTTGACATTGTCATAAGTGCAAGAACAGAAAGATAAGTGCTTGGTAGTCTGGGGTGGAGCAACAAGAGATAGGGTGATAGGGAGGGGGAGACAGGAGGACAGGAGCAGGAGAGGGGTGGAATGGTAGGTGGGAGGTGAGAGGGGGTAGAATTGTAGGTGGGAGTGGGAGAGAGATGGGGAGTAGCAGGGGATAGAGGGGTGCAGAGAAGTGGGGAGGATAGCATGGGAGGAGAGAAGAGGAGGGAGAGGTGAAACAAAACTGCAAGCCTAGGCAGAGCAGTCACAACTGCTGAGGTCACCCCAAATTTTCAACATAGTCTTCTTATAACCCCTCCTCAAAAACCCCATAAGTGAAATTTTTCTCATCCATGCCAAAATACCATTCCATGCCATAGGTGCACAAACATGTTTTGGACAGGATGTGAAAAATGAAAGCTGTGCTGTTCATGAAGTGGTATGAAAAAATGGCTATGCTGAAAAATTGGATTCAAAATATTGAAAATTGCCAAAGTTATGCTCGTGCCTACAAAATTTTCAAAGAACATCTGTAACTCAGCCATTTTTAGGAATTGTTTCACCAAATGTTCAACATGGCCTTTTTGGGACACCACCTCATGATCACTGGTAGTAAAATTCCCTTATTCAGTCCTGAAAGGTGATTTCACACAGTGACTGCAAAATCACCTTCTGGACCTGATTAATGAAATGGCAGTTGCACTGTTCATCAGGTGGAGTCCCAAAAAGGCCATGTTGAAAATTTTGTAAAAAAATTCCCCCAAATTGCAGTTATGAACGGAAGTTCACAACGTGATTGAAATATATTATATGGCACTTACCTTGATTTCTCAGTTTGCGATTCGACTTTGAAGAGTGCAGACGTGTCCTGGTCCAGAGAAGATGACAGCTTGTAACCTCCAGTGGTAAGTATAGGGTAATGGGGGTGGTGGGTGCTCAGGGGGAAGGTTGGAATGGGGAAGGGGATGGTGGGGATGATGAGGGACTGTTTTATTTTTTTCAGGTTTAAAACAAAAAAGATTTTGGGGAATGCTTTTTTCTTTATGGGATTCAACAAAACAAAAATTTGGGGACACTGGAAGTGGGCTCCCCAGTGTCCCACACTACTGGGGGTGTCTAAATGCTGATATAGGGATTGGGCCTCTGATGTCAGCTACTTAATAAAGCACCAGGCTGCAGTGGTGGTTTTTACTGTAAAGCAGCAAATATTTGGCATTGACAATACATTTTTATAATGCTCTTCTCATGCCTTGGCCCTATTCCCCCTGGAGGTCTTATAACCTGAAATAATACTTGAATTTGTTAAATACCAACAGGTGTTTACCTAAACAGGGGATGAGGAATTGGATTTTGGGGTCAGTTTGCCCCCAAAATGACTAGAAATGTTTTTATTTCCATGGTCGTATTTGTGCCACAAATTACGGCAGCTATTTTGCTAGACACCCTTCCTTGCTCCATGAAACAATGGGATCTTGCCACAATTTGCGGCAAAAATTCCCCTTGTTTTGTGAAACAACTGCCGGAATTTGAAGCACAAATGAAATACATCAGTGGACATAATTAACATATTTCTGGGCATTTGGGGAGCAAACTGACCCTAGAATCTGATTCCTCAGGCCCCAATTAGGTAAACACAACTGCTGGTGTTTACCAACTACAAGTATTTCTTGAAATATTTAAATTTGTTTGCATTGCTAACTAAAAACAAGATGGTGGAATCTCAACACTACATTCAGCATTTAATTTTGTTGCCTGATAAATGGTGCAGTCGTATGGTTGCAAAGTTATTAAAGTGCAAAATTTTAGGTTTAACATAGAAGTGGCTGGGTAGCCCTAACTATGCTCCTACCATGCAAAGTATATATATATATATATATATATATATATATATATATATATATATACACAGATATACATGCATCAGTTAGAGTTGTCATTACAGCTACAAAAGTTTGGAGATTCGATGTTTCTGCCCCTAGGTAAACACCAACAGTTGTGTTTACCTAATCGGCGCCCAAGGAACACATTTCTGTCATTTGTTTTTTGGGATCATGTTCTGAAATATGTGTTGTTTTTTTTTTCGGTTGGTAGTGTGTGCTGCAAATTGCAGCAGTATCCTGAAACATCCACTGTTGCATGACAGTATGGGGGCAGGGTTTGC
Source organism: Neoceratodus forsteri (assembly GCA_016271365.2). Lineage (NCBI taxonomy): Eukaryota > Metazoa > Chordata > Ceratodontiformes > Ceratodontidae > Neoceratodus > Neoceratodus forsteri. The sequence continues at coordinate 1,466,212,331 of CM057450.1, read as the reverse complement.
GGCAGTAATCCCTTAAAAAGACTCTGCTCATTTTTGGGGCAAACAACCCCCAGAATCAGATTCCTCGGCCTGAGCTAATGAAAGACTGTTTTTCACCTTTTACTGATTCTAAGGGGAAAGGAGCTGAGGAATATTAATATAAAAATATTTAAAGCTCTGCTGACATTGGAGTGCCCAATCCCCAAGATGGCAGTATTATGACTCCCCCACCAGTGTGGGACACTGGGGAGTACACTCTCAATGTCCAAATATGCCCCCAGGAGTGTGGAATACTGGGGAACTCACTCTAAGTGTCCCTTATTATGTGCCTCTCCTGGATTACACTTTGCAGACAGTGGGGTGCCCAATCCCCATGTCGGCACTAGCCTCCCTGTCAGTGTTGGTCACTTGGAAGCCCACTCCAAGTGTCCACAGTTATGTCCTACCCCCCAGCAATATTGTGGGACACCGGGGAGCCCACTGCCGGTGTCCCATTGCTTGCAGTACATGTGAAAAATGAAAACAGTCCCCCATCTTTGGTTTTTTCCTGAAAAAAAGAAAATGGTTCCTCATCATCTCTCTTGTTCCCCCTCCCCCTATCCTGATCCACTGTGTTTTTCAACTTGAGCATGTGCTGTTGGAGGTTTTGGATAACATCTTTAAACTTTTTTGCGCTTTTTTTACTGTCACGGCATCAATAATGGTCACACAGCATTATTTATTGTTGCACATTAGGTAGAAATAATGTTGTGCCACAAAATAAATTAAAAAATGTCTTTTTTAAATGCTGACTCTACTGTAGAGATTCAGCCATCTTGTTTTCAGTTAGCAATGAGGGAAAAGCTTAATATCCTATAATATTTTGACCTTTGATAAACACTAACTCTTGTGTTTACCTAATCAGGCCTGAGGAATTGGATTCTGTGATTAGTTTTCTAAAACAATTACGAAAAATATGTTTTTCAGAAATGGTCACTTTTTGCTTTTTCAAATAGCAGAAATACTGATGTATTTTACGAAAGCATTTTTGATAGTGCTACAACACTAGTTTTCAATATTTTTCTGTTTCTTTTTAACATGATTGCAAATAAATGGTTTGCACTTGATGGGTGAAATTGTCATGGTACAAGTTTCTTGCCCCACAGATGTGCTTTTTGCTGTTTTGGCATCAAACTTGCATCGGTTGCATACTTATAAGATTTTAAATTTTCATGATTTCCATAGGTTAACATAGCAATGTTGTAGGGCCCTGTGCTCCCACATGCACATATGGATAACATTGCAGACTCAGTCCCTCTGCTCCCATGAGTCCGTAATGTTATCCATATGTGCATGTGGGTGCACAGGGAGATGAGGGTTAATTACAGTGTCTCTACACTTATGGATAGATGGGAGTGCAGGGCCCAGAGGGCCCTGTGCTCCTACATGCAAATGAGGGACAATACAATATGCCCTTTGCTCCCACCTGCACATATGGATACCATTATGGACTAATGGTGGTGCAGGGCCAAGAGGGCTCTGCGTTCCCACACATAAATGAGGAATGGACAGCATTATGGACCAATGGCAGCACAGGGCTGGAAAGGTCCTGCACTCCCACAGGGAGATGAGGGTTAATTACAATCTCTCTACACTTACACTTATAGATAAATGGGAGCACAGGGCCCAGAAGGCCCTGCACTCCCATAAACAACTATGGCTATGGTGTAAATGAGGGCTGGATAACATGATGGGCTGATGTCAGTGGAGGTCCCACAGGGAGATGGGGGTGAATTACAATGTCTCTACACTTATGGATAGAAGGAGCACAGGGACCTGAACTCCCACATGCAAATGAGGGACAATTACAATATGCATGCACTTACAATATGCATGCATGCCCTAACACTCACCCCATTCTCCAATACTGTACCCACCTCAGCTTATTTACTTATGGTATGGAATGAACATTTGGGCTGCTGACCCCAAGGCACCCCTGATGCCTGTTAGTGTTTGCAGGGTGGGGGGTTGGGTGTTAGGGTTGGAAACCCTAACACCACAGTTCCCTGCTTTTGTCACTTTAATAAGAACCCTAACTGATGCATTAGCAAAGTTTTCTTGCAATAAATTTCCTTACTTTTTCAGATATTATAATGATATCCTTATTTGTCTGTGGAAGCACAGGGCCTCTGGGCCCTGCACTACCATCCCTCTGTAGATAGATATAGATATAGATATAGATATAGATATAGATATAGATATAGATATAGATATAGATATAGATATAGATATAGATATATATACACAGGGTGCTCTGGACCATGAGCTTTCATTTATAGGACAACTGTGTCCAAATTGTCAGCATAGCCATCTTATTACCAAACCTCATATACTCGGTACAGAAAATATTTCAATCCCTGCCAAAACATAATTTTGTTCAACTACAACGCCATTCCATGCCACATCTGCAAAAACACATTTTGAGCAAGATTTGAAAAATGACAGCTATGACATACATGAGGTAGGGTAATAAGAAGGCCACGTTGAAAATCTGGGGTAAAAATATTTAACATTTCTGAAGTTATGAGTGGGTGTAGCAAAATTGCAATGAATTGCTGTAACTGGAATTGTTTCATATTTTGACCCCAAATTTTCAACATACTCTTCTTATGACCCCACCTCATAGGGAAAGGGAACATTGTTTAACCAGGAGTAGCACACTAAGCCAAAGCTTGTTTCCAGATGTGACCTAGAAGCACAAGGAAGTTAAGTGACTTGCTCAGGTTCACACAGTATGCAACTAGGCAGCTGTGATATTCAAACCCAGATCTCCAGATCTGCAGCTCAGAGCCTTAACCCACTGCGCTATACTGCCACCTCATAAACCCCATAGGTGAAAATTGTAAAATCCATGCAGAATTGCCATACTGCACCACAGGTGCGAAAACACATCTCAGACAGGATGGAGAAAATGACAGCTGTACTGTTAATGAGGTGGTGTGAAAAATGGCTATGTTGAAAATTTGGTGGCAAAATATTTAAAATTACCAAAGTTGTATGCAGCGTGTAGACAAATTGTAACAAACACATGAATTTAGGCATTTTTAGGTTTCTAATCAACCATGTCTTTTGAGACCTCACCCCTTGAACACTGGTGGTGAAATTTCATTATTCAGGCCCAAAAAGGTGATTTCATGCAGCGACCATAAATCACCTTCTGGACTCAATTAATGAAATGACAGTTTCAGTGTTCATGAGGTTGGGTCCCAAAAAGGTCATGTTGAAAATTTGGCAAAAAAATTCCACTAATGGCAGTTATGAACATAAGTTCAAAATGCCATTTAAATACACTATACATCACTTGCCTTGATTCCTCAGTTTGTGGTTTGGCTTTGAAGAGTGCAAACATGTCGCAGTCCATTGAATATGACAGCCAACAACCTCCGGTGGTAAGTATAGGGCAAGGGAGGTTGTGGGGTGGTGGGTGCTCAGCAGGAGGGTCAGTATGGGTAAGGGACACAATGGGGGACCATTTTCTTTTTTTCAGGAAAAAAAGGACGTCGGGGGAACTGTTCTTTTTTACAGGTTTTGAAGAAATACATATTTTGGGACACTGGGAGTGGGCTCACCAGTTTCCCACACTGCTTGGATGGATACATATCTCAGGACATTGGGTGTAGGCTCCCCAGTGTCCACAGTTGCAGTGGAGGGGGGCTTCTACTGCTGACATGGGGATTGGGCATAAATTCTATATTAGCATGCCTCTGCCCCTTCCCCTTAGAGGCTTTTAAATGAGCAAACAATAGTTGCTTTAGGTAAACACCAATAGTGTTTACCTAAACGAGGGCCAAGGAATCAAATTCTGGGGTCGGTTTGCACCCCGAATGCCCCTAACTAGTTTTATTTTCTCCACGGATGTATGTGCCGCAGATTGCAGCAGCTGTCCCGCAAAACACCCTTCCTTTGCTCCCATTAATATTTTTTCAGCAAATCTTCAAACTGTGACCCAAGCCTGATATATACTAAAAATTTCAGACCAAACCCCCAAGTCATTACAAAAAATGGTGATTCACACAATTTCTGACATTCCATATCCCCACACCCGCACTTCCAACTGGAATGAAACTTGCCAAATCTAGAGATCTTTGGTCCCTGATAGCACATACAAAATTTCATGTGAAACAGTCAAACAGTTGCGAAGTTATTAAAGTGCAAAATTTGGGGTTTAACATAGAAGTGATCGCTGAACCCTAACTATAGTGGCACTATCATGCCCCTGTAATATATGGATATACATCTCTCTCTCTCTCTCTCTCTCTCTATATATATATATATATATATATATATATATATATATATATATAAAAATCATATATCTATAAATACAGACAATTAAGGGAGAAGCAGGCAGGGAGGGACAGAGGCATTGACAGTCAAGTGCACCAATGCTAGGAGTCTGGCAAAGTAAATTCCAGACCTGGAGGCCATCATGGTGGATGCTAGCCTGGATTTCTTAGCCATAACGGAGTTGAGGTGCACTGATCACCACAACTGAGACATGGCCATACCTGGAGAACTCTCTGTTAAGTAAAACAATAGGAATCAGGCACTCACCATGTTTTTAAAAATGCAAAGGTGCAGACTGTCACAGTGGGTCATCCTGGATAAAGAAATAAAATCTGCACTTTTTTGCATACAGTAGCTTAGCAACTACTTGTGGAATGGTGTTTTTTTTTTCTTAAAAATGTTATGAGTGCCCAGTTTCTGTTGTTTTACTGTCTTTGAGCTGTATCATGACCATCACTTCTCCTGTTTCCGTATCACTACTGCTGTCTGTTCAGGACAGACAGGGCCGGGGGGGGGGTGGTTACACCATGTGTGAGAGAGGGAATCAAAGCCATGGATGTCCAGGGTCACCCAGAGGAAAAGGTAGGGTTGGAGGTGCCATGGATCATCCTGGAGACAGACTTGGGGCTGCTATCCATTCGGGAGTAGCTGGAGTAGCATACAGATCTCCAGTACAGGAAAGGAGTTGGATAAGGCACTTGGGGAAGCCATCATCAGAACAGCAAGTAAGGGGGAAGTGCTGCTAGTTGGTGACTTCAGTCTGACAGATGTGGAGTGGAGTCTTTCAGTAGCAGCTTTGGTAAGGAGCAGGGCCTTCCTTGTCTGCCTACAAGTGGCTTTTCTCAGGCAGATAGTCAAAGAATACACTAGTGGTAGGGCAGTGCTAGACCTGGTGCTTACAAACAGGGACAACTTTATGGACATTATAGTGGCAGTCCCCAGGTACCAGTGAATACCATACAGTGTGGTTTAACATAAAGACAGGAGCAGAGGCAAACCACATGAGGACGATGGTCCTGATCTTTAGGAGGGTGGATTTTACAGAAATGGGAGACTGCCTCAAAATTTCCTTGGGGAGGAATTGTCAGGAAGGGGTAGATGCTCAGTGTGGAGCAATAAGGGGGGCATAATTATGGCAACCAGTCTGTGCACGAAGGAAGTGAGCAAAAGGAGAAGAAGAAAGAGACTGTTATGGTTCTTTAGGGAAGCGGCCAAGGTGGTGAAGGAGGTTAATGGCATTCACTCTAATGAGGGGAAAGTGATCAGTGGGTTGTCAAAGGGCTCAGTATAGAGTCCACTCTGAAGAAAGGAGGGTTACTAGTGGGGTGCCGAAGGGTTCAGTATTAGGACCGGTCCTCTTCAATGTCTTTGTAAGCGACATTGCAGAAGGACTGGAATGAAAAGTATGTCTCTTTGCAGATGACACAAAGATCTGCAACAGAGTTGATGCACAAGGTGGGGTGAAAAGGATGAGAAGGGACTTGGCAAGGTTAGAGGAATGGTCAGATGTATGGCAGCTTAGATTTAATGCTAAGAAGTGCAAGGTAATGCACCTGGGAAACAAAAACCCAGGGGAAGAGTACACAATGGGGGGTGAGATACTAATAACAACAAAAATGGAAAGGGACCTGGGGGTGGTCATATCAGATGACTTAAAGGTGGGCAAGCAATGTGAGAGAGCAGAAAGGAGGACTGGGGGGATACTGGGATGCATAGAGAGAGGCATCACCAGTAGAAAACAAGAAGTTGTTATCCCTCTGTACAGACAGCTGGTGAGACCCCATATGGAGTACTGTGTGCAGTTCTGGAGACCCAATCTCCGCAAGGACATAGGCAAGATGGAAGCTGTCCAGAGGAGGGCAACTAAAATGGTGCAGGGTCTGCACCGGAAGACACATGAAGAGAGATGAAAGGAGCTTAATATGTATAGCCTCGAGGAAAGGAGGGAGAGGGGACATGATAGAAACTTTCAAGTATCTCAAGGGAATCAACAAAGTCCATGAGGTTAGCACTTTCAAAAAGAGAAAGAACAAGGAAGCAATTTGAATAGAGGGGGGGCAGCTTTAGAGGTAATGTAAGGAAGTATTTTTTCACAGAGAGGGTTGTGGATGCATGCAACGGCCTCCCAGAGGAGGTTGTGGAGTCAAAAACAGTGGTTGAATTCAAGCATGCATGGGACAGCCATAAGGCAATTCTAGGGGTTGGGGGTAGAAAGAAGTAGGCTGCTGGTTAACTAGGATCTGCAGCTTATCCATTAGTCAGGGAAATGGGCAGACTGGGTGGGCCAAGCGGTCCTTATCTGCCATCAAATTCAATGTTTCTATGTTTCTAAGTACTGGGAATAGTCCTCCTCAATGTCTACATAAGTGATATTACATATGAACTGGAAGTGAAGGTATGCCTTTTTGTAGATGATACCAAAATCTGAAATAGGATGGATAATCAGGTGGGGGTAGAGAGAATGTGCAGGGATCTTTGTAAACTCAAGGTGTGGTCAAGAGCACGGTGGTTGGGGTTCAATGCTAAAATGTGCAAAACCATGCAACTAGGGCATAAGATCTCAGGAGTGGAGAATAGGATGGCATGGAGGTGTTGACAGTCACTAAGCAGGAAAGGGGAATTGGAGTTATCATAATTGACAACCTCAAAGTGGCACAGCAGTGTGATGAAGCAGTGGGTACAGTTAGTGGAATGCTGGGGTGCATAGGGAGGGTATCTCCAGCAAGAGGAGGGAGATGGTGTTGCTAGTGTATCACTCTCTGTTGAGACCCCACATGAAGTACTGTGTCCAGTTTTGGTTGCTGCATCTCAGAAAGGACATAGACAGGGTGGAGGCAGTCCAGAGTAGGGCACTTAAAATTGTTCAGGGGGTTACATGACAGTCCCTATGAGGAGAGGCTGAAGGATCTCAGCATGTACACCACAGAAGAGAGGAGAGTGAGAGGGTACATGATACAGACCTACAAGTACCTCACAGGGGTGAACAGACTGCAGGAGGGGAGTCTCATTCAAATAAGAAACAGCACCAGAACAAGAGGGCATGTGATGAAGATGAGGTGGGAGTGGGGGTTTAAGAGGGAAACGAGGAATTACTACTTCCCTGAAAGGGTGGTAGATGCCTGGAAGAAACTGTCAGCAGAAGTGTTGGCATCAAAAACAGTGGATGGTTCAAGCATGCATGGGGTAGACATAGGGGAATATTAGTTAATAGGCAGGGAGGGGTGATGGTTGCTGGAGACTAGCTAGGGTCTTTGGAGACAGATTAGGCAGGGAACATCTGGACAGACTGGGTGGGGCAAAGAGTCATTTACTGTTGACAAATTCTATGTTTCTATGTTTCTATGTTATCCTGTCCTAATACAAATACCCTTACCCCATCCACCATCATCTCAAACCCACCCTGTCCTAATACAAACACCGCTACCCCCTCCTCCCAACTGCTGATACCCATCCTGTCCCGATATGAATAGCACTACCCCTCCTCCCATCTGCTGATACCCACCCTTTCCTAATATGAATACCACAACCCCCTCCTCCCAACTGCTGATACCCGTCCTGTCCCAATTTGAATACCACTAACCCCATCTCCCATCTGCTGATCCCACCTTTTCCCAATACAAATATTCCTACCCCTCCTTTCATCTGCTGATGCCCATTACCCACCCTGTCCCAAATGAATAATCCCTGCCCCATACCCTTCTCCCATCTGTTGATACCCCTACTGTCACATGCAGCTGATAACACACTTACTGATGCTACCACAGCCATGCACCTATTAGAAACAAACACTTTAATTCAGGCCTTCCTTGAGACCTATGCATGTGCCCGATGCCGCTGTCATCTTTTGATAGGCTGCCTACTCCTGCACTCTGTCTCACTCATGCCACAGCAGCACTGCAAGTATGCACACTTGTAGCAGGTTCCATGTGATGATAGCGATCCAAAAACATTGATTGCTATCATCGCAATTGTATACTGCCGAAAAGCATTTCGAGTTATACAATTGTCAGCAACCCAAGTTCAGTAAAATAAAGTATTTTTACGGGGGTCTATGCCCCAGCACTCCTCCACTGGCGTTAGCCCCACAATTTTTACTTAAGATTCTCAACTTCAGGGTATGTCGAGGAGGGGTGAAATTTCAGCAGAAAAAATACACAACCGCAAGCAGTGGCAAAACACTATCCCTAAGCAGGTTCTGAGCCCAGTGCCTTTGCACTGTAGCCAGCCACCCTCACCACCACATCACAGGGCTGGCTCAGTTACAGTAGGCTTACCTCCCCTTCTAAACCATCCCTCCTATCTCTCCCCTACAGCTCCCCATTCCTCCCCTTCTGGTCGCTTTAGGTGCTATACCATTGCTACCGTTGCAGGGTAGCTGATGATGATAGCGCCGTAGATGAGCCGCTGTTTCTACAGTTACTCATTTATAATTGCTATCATCATGGGCTACCCTTGTAACATTGCATGACAGAGTACTGGAGCACTAGTTGGGGAAGCTGGAAATGTGAAGAAAATAAAATGTATTGTTTTTGTTTACGTGTGGAGCAGGCAGTTATAGAAGGTAGGAGTGGAGACTTGTTTTTAACTGAAGTCATGAAAAACCCAATAGAAATGGACCCTGTACACTATCAGCAGAAGTCCTGAGATACCCAGCTTTACTGGTTGTTGGAAGATTGGGTGGGTGGGGTGTTCCGATTCCTATTGGACCATTCCTCCCATCAGTGCTTCTAATTGGGCCCTGTCCAGCTGCTTCTCGCTGGCCAGACCCACATCCACTTCTCTGCTATTTTTCTGAGGAAACAAGCCCATAAATGGCATATATAATGTGCTGTTTTTTTTGGAGGGAATACTGACTCCTTTGCATGCATGCATGCATGCAAAACCAGAAATGCACAACCAGGGTTGTGGAACATGGGAGTTACTTAAGCAAGTCTGTTAATTAATTTCTTTAATATGTACCTGCCACTAAAATTTGCTTTAATAAACATAAAGGACTCTAAATTTCAAGCGCGAGGGATCTCAGTTCTCTGACAATGAGCTTTATTACTTTGACTAAGATCTGCTCTAATCTATTTCCATTCTGTCATGAAAACTCATGACATTGCTCAAATCTGTGGCTGTCCATTGGCTTTGAGAGAAAAAAAGTGTGTATGTATGTATGTGTGTGTGTGTGTGTGTGTGTGTGTGTGTGTGGGGGGGGATTGGGCAGGTCATTCCATCCTATTTGATCCAATCCTGCTGAGCTACTGTATATGCTATGCTAGATGGTGCTTAAGGCATATATGTTATAAATAGGCTTGGCAGTTTGCGATTTATATCGGTTTCCATTGATTTACATCGAGATGGGCAACTTTGTCAATTTCGACGGATATCTTTTCTCGTTGATTTATACAGAAATGATTTTACTTCTCACATCACTTGCCACGTTCAGATCAAAGTTCAGTAGTAATATCACTAATAACTATAATGTTTTGATTGCCTGGTGATTTACATCGCAAACTGCCGTGCCTCTCATTACTTTACTTTAGCTTGTGATTACCTAGAAACATAGAAACATAGACTTTGTAGGCAGATAAGGACCACTTGGCCCACCCAGTCTGCTCATTTCCCTACCTATTGAATAAGCTGCTGATTCTAGTTAACCAACAGCCTACTTCCTGCAACCCCCCACTATAATTGCCTTATGTCTGTCCCATGCATGTTTGAATTCCCCCACTGTTTTAGACCCCTCAACCTCTCCAGGAAGGCGGTTCCATGCGTCCACCACTCTCTCCGTGAAAAAGAATTTCCTCACATTACCCCTGAGCTGTCCCCTCTAACTTTAAATTGTGCCCCTTGTTCTTACATCTCTTTTCTGAAAGATGCTACCCTCCTGGACTTTGTTGATTCCCTTGAGGTACTTAAAAGTTTCTATCATGTCCCCCGTCCCTCCTTTTCATCAAGGGTATACATATTAAGCTCTCTCAGTCTCTCTTCATATGGTTTCTGATGTAGACCCTGCACCATTTTAGTTGCCCTCCTCTGGACTGCTTCCATCCTGTCTATGTCCTTGTGTAGATGAGGTCTCCAAACTGCACACAGTACTCCAGATGGGGTCTCACCAACTGTCTGTATAGAGGGATAACCACTTCCCTTTTACTACTTGTGATGCCCTTCCCTATGCATCCCAGTATCCCCCTGGCTCTCCTTACTGACTTATCACATTGCTTACCCACCTTTAAGTCATCTGATATGACTACACCTAGATCCCTTTCCATTATTGTTGTTGTTAGTACCTCCCCTGCTATTGTGTACTCTTCTTCTGGATCTTTATTTCCCAGGTGCATTACTTTGCACTTCTTTGCATTGAATCTAAGTTGCCATATGTCTGACCATTCCTCCAATCTTGCCAAGTCACTTCTCTTCCTTTCTACCCCCCCTTGTGTATCAACTCTGTTACAGACCTTTGTGTCATCTGCAAAGAGGCATACCTTTCCTTCCAGACCCTCTGCAATGTCACCTATAAAGACGTTAAAGAGGACTGGACCAAGTACTGAGCCCTGAGGTACTCCACTAGTAACACCCCTTTCTTCAGAATGTGTTCCATTCACTATTACCTTCTGTGTCCTGTTGTGCAGCCAGCTTGCTACCCAGGCTACCACCCTGGGACCCACTCCCAGGCTGGCTAACTTGATTATTAATCTTTTGTGCGAGACTGTGTCAAATGCCTTGCTAAAGTCTAAGTAGGCCATATCCACAGCCCCTCCCTGATCTATTACTTTGGTCACCCAGTCAAAGAAATTGATTAGATTCATCTGACATGACCTTCTTGCTGTGGATACATGCTGCTTTGGGTCCTGTGCCCCGCTGGCCTCTAGGTACTGAACAATTCTTTCTTTCAGAAGTGATTCCATCATTTTCCCCACCACTGAGGTCAAACTAACAGGTCTGTAGTTTCCTGCTTCTGCCTTGCTCCCACTTTTGTGAAGGGGAATCATCTGCCCTCCTCAGTCCTCTAGGTACCACCCCATCTTCCCATGATTTGTTAAAAGTGTGGTTAGTGGTGTCACTAGGTCCTCCCTAGCTCTTTTAGATTCTAGGGTGAATCCCATCAGGCCCCATTGCTTTGTCCACCTTGAATTTTAGGAGTTCTTTCAGGACTCTTTCTTCTGTAAATGGACTGGCGTCAACCCCACTACCCAGAGTGCTTCTACTGTTTGTTTAGGTAACTCCTCCTCCTCTTCTTTTGTGAATACTGAACAAAAGTATTCATTCAGTATCTCTGCCTTTTCACTGTCTCCCTCTGCCCACCTCCCCTCTCCTTTATTAATCTTCTCTATCCATCCCTTAACCTTTCTATGCTCCCTAATGTACCTATACAAGGTTTTATCCCCCTTCTTAACTGAGTTGGCTATCTTTTCCTTGGTTTGGGCCTTTGCTTTTCTGACTGCCTTCCCCACTTCTTTCTGCTTTAATTGATACAGTTCCCTGTCATGCTCCTTCTGTGATTCCTTGTACTTTTTGAATGCAGCCTTTTTCTCCTTAACCTTCCCTGACACCTCTTTTGAGATCCATAGTGTTTTTTTTTATTCCGCTTTGTTTTCTTTATTTGTTTCACACAAAGGCTTGTTGCCTCCATGATGGCAGTTTTGATTTTTCTCCATTGTTCTTCCACCCCTCCTTTCTGGCCATTTGCTAATGCATTCCTCAGGTATTCACCCATTATGCCAAAGTCAGCCCTTCTAAAGTCCAGTATCCTTGTCTTTGTATGGCTTGTCTCCATGGTTGTGTTTAATGTGAAGCACACTGTGCAGTGGTCACTTGTTCCCAGATGTCTACTGACTTCTAAATTTGTGATCCTCTCTCCATTTGAGAGTACCAGGTCTAACATTGCTCCCTCCCGAGTTTGTTCCACCACTAGCTGTCTAAGCATCCCCCTGTAGGGCATCGAGAATGACCCTGCTCTTGGATGTGGCTGCAGTCCATGTCGCCCAGTTAACATCTGGCATATTCAGGTCCCCCATCAACAGTATCTCCCCTTTTTCAGCCATTTTGAGAATGCCATCTATCATTTTCTTGTCCATTTCCTCCCCTTGAGACGGGGTCTGTATACAACCCCTGTGTGGATTGTGATGCCATTCCCTGTCTCCAAGGTGACCCAGAGTTCCTCTTGTCCTCCCCCTTTACTTTTTAGTTCTGTAGTTTTGATCCCTTCCCTTATGTAGAGAGCTACTCCACCTCCTCTTTTACCCTCCCTGTCCCTCCTGTAGATTGTGTACCCTGGTATGTTGACATCTCAGTCATTGTTCTCCATGTACCATGTTTCTGTGACTGCCACAATATCCAAGTGTTCCTCTTCCATCAGGGCTACTAGCTCTGGAAGCTTGTTTCCATTAACACCTAATTAGTAGTTGCTACATAGTTGTGTGGTTTCCTGTGTCATCCTCTGAGCTGTTAATAAAATTAGTAGTCTTTTAATTAGACCTCAGACCTAGCTACACAACCAAACAGCATGGGTTGAAAAAGGAAATGTGCAGATGAGTATTGCTCTGAATTCCCAGAACTAGAATTAAAAACTGTAAAAAAGACTGGTGATGGGGAAAGCGTTGACCCTTGTCGTTGGTTTTCTTGGTTAGAAGCAGCACAGTACATTCATGCACATTGGTATAGTGTGTGTGACTTTTTAACTAATGAGGAGGTAGAGCATCAGTCTAAAAAAGCATCCAAATTACAGAGACTTGTAACGGATGATTCGAGTCACAAATCTTTACTGCAAGCTTACATTTTTTGTGCAGTTTTCTTGGAAAAATCCATGTGATACATGTCCAGATGGAAACCAAAGCACCTCTAATTCACAAAATTGACAGACTACTGAACTTTGATCTGAGCGTGGCGAGCGATGTCAAAAGTTCACTAAAAGATGTTGATTTAAAGTCAATGGGATCTAAAAGACAGCCCCTGTCTGCAGCAATGCATTCTTTCTCAAGAAATGTTCATTCAAAGCTAAGTGCAACACTTGCACGAAATGTCCCTGAAGGACTTTATGGTGCTGGTTCGTTGTTTGACAAATGCCGCATGTTTGATCCGTTTGTAAAGAAACAGCTCTCTGCTGATGTCTCTAAATATGGTGCCATAAGCAACACCTTTCATTGCCAAAAAAGAAGACTCTGAGTGGGACTTTTATTTATATATGAAACTTGATGTTCCTTCAGACTGTGAAATCTCTCCGATGGAGTACTGGGAGAGTGAGATGCTAAACCTTCCTGTACTGTCCAATGTTGCATTGAGGGCACTGGCTATGCCAGTTACATCTACTGCCGTAGAGCGTTCATTTAGTCTGTACAGAAAAATGCAAGATAAGCTCCGAATGCACCTTTCAGAGGAGAGACTAGGGATGCTAAACATTTTGTACCACAACAAGGACATAGCAGGAAGTTTTGATGCATTTAGCGACACAGATATAAAAAAAATGCACAGCTGAATCCAGCATCGATTGCACTTTTGGGGGGGGGGGAAGCATGTTGTATTGTCTCTGTATAACTCTGTGTGTCTCCATATCTACTTGTCTGTGTAACTGAATTGATAAATTATTACATGTTTTTAACAGTAAAGATCGATATTTATCGAAATAAAAACCTTAAAATAAACATCGATTTTAGCCATCGAATTTTGTTAAAAAATAAAAATCGAAAACTGCCAAGCCTAGCTATAAAGAACTGTGAAATATTTAATTTTAATATCATTTAACTGCATATCGGTTATTTTACCTCTCAAGTGCCTTGATTTTGCCTAAAAGACTTCTTTGGTCCCTCCTAAGAAAAACCACGTTCAGTGAGAATCAAAGGAGCTGCCATGGGCGGCAACACTTGGTGCTGGTAATGGGAATTGAGGACAGATGGCTGGGGGGAGTAGGGAGCATGAGACAGGGATGGCAGAAGAAACACATTAAGGGAGGGACTGGGTTATGTTTTTTTCTTTAAATGAAACTTTAGACAAGGCCAGCAGACTGGACAGGGGGCAGGGTGTGATAGTGTCTGAAACTGAGATAGGATGGTGGGAAGCACAGAGAAGGAGGGAGCAGAAGGGTGTTTTTGTACAGGGAGATGGCTGACAAGAAGAGGGGAAGTGTGAGGTGTGAGACCCGACAATTGTGTTTTTTTCTTTTATAGAAACTTTGGCCCAGATATTCAAAAGGGTTGCGCCATGCGCAATAGGGTTGCACCTGCGCAAGTCCAAACTTGCGTCATTCTGCGATATTCAGCAGGAGGCAGTTGCGCCACTGAAAACATGCTGAGCAACAGCGCAATGCAAATTAATGCATGCTGAACTGGAGGGGGAGGAACCATGCATAAACTGCACAGCCAGATATTCAGCCGGGCTGTGCAGAGTTGTGCTGGCGCAACCCCAACCTCGCCTACTCAACTTTGAGCCAAAAAGGATCAAGTGGGGCCACCACAGGTGAGCTGCCGCATTGCAGGGCACAACACAGCAGCTGCCACCTGTGGTGCAGAGCAAGCCAATGGACGTGCAGCATACCATACAAGGCAGTCAGATTTGTGAATGAATTCTTTCCACAAATCTGAACTGCATATGCGGTATGGTACATCAAAATGGCTCTGCTTCTCACCACTGGCATGCAGCCCTACCGGCAGTCAGTCAGCGGGCAGCGGGCGGTGGGCGGGTGGGATGCTGCCGCCCGCCGCCGCGGGGAGCGGGTGGTGGGGCTTTGTGGGTGGGTGGGGTGGGGGACACTAGATCACCAGGGATGTGGTCTTGGGGGGTGTCGCAAATTAATGCAGGCCCGGATCAGGCTTATCGGTCCACTGGACCACCAGGGATAGGGTCGGGGGATTACTGTACAACTCTGCAGCCACAGTCGGGCTGGTGTGGGGGTTATTTCAGCTTTGCCCATGATTGGGCCAGTCGGAGGGAGTTTAATGCTTTTGCCCAGCGATCAGACCCAGTGGGGGTGGGATTTTTACTCTTTGCCCGTGATGTTCCGGGCTGCAGGAACGTCGGTCCCCAACAGCTGCTGCTTGGCAGGGTGCCAGGCGCAAGTCCTCGGGGATTGGCGCACCTGCATGCTAATGGAATGCAAATAGGGCCATAAACAGATGCAAATGGCCCCCCTGAGCCTTGCATGAATTATGGCCCCATTTGCATGTCACCTTTTGAATATTGGAAATTTGTGCATAGCACAATGGTACTTGCGCCACCACAAGTTGAATGCTCCCTCTGACCACTTGCGATGGCGCAAGTTCCCACTATGCCATGCACATTGGCGTACTAATAACGGGGGTGATATTTAGGGAGTTGCTCAATAGCGCAACTCCTTTGAATATCGCTCTAGCCACACCCCTGCTCAACTATTTTGTGCAGTGCAAGGGCTTGCGCCACAAAATAGCGCAGTTTGAATATCCGGCCCTTTGTGTGTGTCTGGGGCAAGGAAAGTACTCAGGAATCGGTGGGGGGGGGGTTGTTTGAGAGCAGGGGTGGGTTTCTGTGTGTGGGCTTCAGAGGAGTGCCACTGCAGGCAACCAATTAAGCCAGCTTGACAGGCATCAGAAAAGTGCCACTGTGGCAAGCCAATTAAGGAACCCATTTGGCAGGCATCAGAAGAATACTGCCACAAACGGTCAATTAAGGAGCTGTAAGAGGGTGGCCCCTGGGTAGGAGGCTGAATTCTTCTGTTCTGTCCCCCCCCAAAGAGAGAAGTTCTGGTTAATGTTTGTTGCTCGCATAAATGGGCAGCTATGAACTTCATGAGTGCAGAGGAATTAAAGTGTTTAACGTGCCTAAATTAAGTGAAACACTTAGAAATGCAGAGGCTAAGCACAGAGCCCTTACAGGGGAAATATAGAATGGTACTGTGTGTTACAAAACCTCTCAAAAGGAGTTGGTAGATTTTTACTGGTTAAAGTAAGCCTGATCCTTGAGTTGGACCTTCTCACTCTTTAAAAACTACTGTTGCAACAGTTCTGTCCTGTCTTTATACTGTCCTTTATGCTATTAGTTCAGATGGTTGGCCACCACTGAGCCCCTCCCCCCCATCTAAAAGCTTTTCTGTCTCCGCTGTTTTTCAATTTTCCTGTGGTCCAAAAATAAGGCTAGGTGCAGTCAAAACTTGGTGATAGAAAAGGGCCTGGCATTGTATAATCGCCTGGCAGTTAAATATCTGAATGTTAGAAGCCACTTCACTGTATTAACAATTGTGGTAATTTAAGAATCAGACTGGTATTTAACCCGTAGCTAAAAGTTTTGAAGTAGCTACATTTAGTGCTATATTATCAGAAATGGGTCTTGAGAAAGAATCCCTTTAAGTGTGTTGAGCTTTTTCATATTTTGGGCTTTACACCAAAATAAACCTCAAATAGGTATTTATCATGTGCACAGGTAAAAGCACATAGCAACCAGCAAATATATGCTCCTGCTGACTTAGCAGTGGGTTGTTTAAATAAAATAATGCTATTCCCCTGCTGAAATGAAATGGGAGAGGCTATGCTGAGTTACAGCCCCATTAGAGTGTAAGAGTAACACTCAGGTTGTTAGCTGAAACACAAGCCATCAGAAAGGGGTTAAATAAATGTGTTTCTCCCAAAGAATACTGGTTAAAATGCAACAGGAACCACTCTATTATTTTAAAATATAAACACTATAAAAGGGAAACGTACAGGCTGCATTTTGAAGGGGAAAAAAACTCCTTCAGGAGTTTTTTTAAGCTACTTCCCTGTTCCTCAACTGTTCTGACTGGAGCTACATAATTAAGCTTTTCTCACTAGGAAGTGCAAATTTTGGCACTGGTATCCCCCCCCCCGTGCAAGTTTTAAAAACAAACCTCAGCTAGTCTTCTTTGCTTGGTAACAAGGCATTATTGTATTAAAATAATAAATAACCAGACAGAGTCGAGAAAGAAAGCAGACTAAGTTAAAACTTACTCCCAAAAGAAGTGAAGCTCTGCAGACTCCTGCAAGCAGGGAGTGTGCTCTGTTGTTTGTCTAGTTGCTGTGTGCCCACATTATAGGGTGGCAGCGGCCTCTAGTGTCTAACTTTATACTGCAACACCTTACCTTAGACCTGAATGAAATGTTTTCTGTTTGAAATTAAAGTTCTCTGCAACTAAAAATATGTTCTGTTTGCTCACACCTGATATAGGGAATATTAATATGAGCTCCCTATATTATATAAATTAAATGGAGCTCTAAAAACAAACTCATGTGAACATGATGATGCTGTAGACACATGATTGTGTGGGCGGGTATAAAAGAGCTAACCAGTTCAGCATTTGGCTAGATAGGGTCAGTGTTTTCTTAGCAGGGAGTGAGAAGGGTTGATAAGACCTTATCACACAAGTGAAAACTGAATGCTTAAGTTTGCCACAATGGTACACAATGTTATTTACTTTATATAGCCTTTATTTTGCTCATAGTTTGAGCCTTTTACTTTATTTCCTTTTTGTTGGTTTTGGAACAAATAAACATTGTGCCTTGCCAATGGTGCATTGAACGTTATACCAGACTGTTGTGTCCATCTGTTACCCCCCACCCTATTACAGGGGCCTACTCAGTGGCATTGGAAATGTGCCTCCACAGGTGACCATTTAAACTCTTTGCAGTATAGGGGAAAGGGGGTGGTATGGATGTGGGGGGATGAGGAGCAGGCTGAGCATGATGGTGCTCAGCAGGCTGCTGAGTGCTGTGTTGTAGCTGAAAGCATGCAGCCACACTCTGATTGGTGTGGCTGCCTCCTTTCAACTACACAAAGTTTCCACCCATCAACCAGAACACCATCATCATTGGCTTTCTTCTCATTGGGCTGTTTGTGGCAAGCCCTTCTGCTGCCTGAGCTGCATTGAATGCTACAGTGCCACACCTCTGCAGCCTTTACTTTATTTATTTATTTATTTATTAGATCATCGGTTTACAGACCTTTGAGTCACAGACTCATTCACAAAGACATCTCATCAAGAGAGCAATACATCACAGCAAACAAACAGTACAGTACATAACGCTTAGATTAAAAAAGCAACCAGTGTTTCAGGCATTCACTGGTGGTACACGCTTGGTAATAGGTAGATCACAGTAGTCATAATATAGGTACATGATTACCATGTTAGGTAGCAACCAGAGATATTTTATTACATTAGTCAGCAGACTACTCTTCTGAGTAGCCACAACATGTTCATTTTGTGCATGTGCACGGAAGCAAGCATAAAAATGCACCAGCAGCTCTTTAAGTACCACTGAGATACCTAACAGAGAAGGGACTATCTTGGTTTAATGTCTTAACTTGAAGGACATCACCTGTAACAGTGCTGCCCACAACACACTAGTACTGCACCTGATAAGAGTCCCAGAACCCTGATGTGGGATTAGAACCCCCAATCTTCTGGCTCAGTGATAAGTCCTGTCACAAAGTCACAGTAACACATACTGTGCTTTTACCATATTTCTTATATTATCAAGATATTGCATCTGCTGGGTGTAACCGGTGCTAAAATAATGGCAAAGTAGACAAATGCTAGAAAATCACATTTAAATCATGCAGAAGTTTGTATAAACCATAACATTTAGAATGCTATCTATTTGTCTTGCAACATTAGTAAGCAAGTAAGTACTCTTTATTTATGAAGTGCCCATTCCCTGGGGCTCAGGACACTGTACATAGTTCAGGAAAATTCATAATCAAAAACAGTTTCAAAAATGAAATAAAACTCATAGTAATTATAATCCAGACTAAAATACAGGTTTAAGTTAAAATAAATTACATTAAGACAATCAAATAAATATTAATAAAATACATTCTGAAAATAGCCAATGTATCAAGGGCCTTGCCTATAGTCCAAAGGCTTCCCTAAATAGGTGTGATTTCAGGATCCTCTTAAAGACCACCAGTGAGGAGTCCTCCCTCAGGGATCCTTAAAGAGAGTTTCACAGGGCTGTGACAGCTTCCTTAAAAGCCCTCTCACTATGTGATTTCAGCTGTGCCCTGGGAACCGCCAGAAGACCCACCTCGGGGGAACAGAGAGAGAGTGGCGGTGTGATAAAGAGTCAAGAGGTTACACAGATAGCTAGCGACCAGTCTGTATAGGGCTTTATATGTCAGTAAACTGACCTTGAAGGTAATTCTTCACCAACAGTCAATGCAGATCATGCAGGAAGGGAATCACGTGACAAGACCTTGTAAGATCCATCAGACCAACATTAGCATTAACACCTGCATGTAAGATGGATATTCACAATTTCAGATCCTTACAAACTAAATGTTCTCTTCATAACCACAATGCCACCGATGTTAGTGTAGCTGTAGTAACCCTGCTCTCTTCATTTGTAGCTTAAGGGGCTAGTCAATCAATCAGTCATTTTTATTATGTTGCTTGCATGCATGTGCAAGAAACAGTGCCATCAACTGAGTTTTCGGAGGTGTGGCACCCCGTCTTCCAATTCAGTCCCTGAGTTTGCAGGTGCGGCTGCAGTTCCTCCAATGACTGCTGCAGCTGTCTATGACAGCAGTCGAAAATGCAGTGGCATACAGTTGAAAGGGAGAGCTCCGCTTCAGTGAGCAGAGCTCTCTCCCCACTACACATACCATGCGCCAAAGCATATGTTGCGTGCTGATGCTCTCCCCACACTGTATGGCCGATGAGGGGTGCCCAATCCCCTGTCGGCTCCACAGCCCCAACAAAAGCTGACCAGGTGCCACGCTGGGAGCCCACCCCAGCGTGGCAAAAATGTATATAGCAGGGGTGCCCAATCCCCATTGGCTCCATGGCTCACGCCCCAAAACCTTTCCAGGTGCCACGCTGAGGCCCACTAGCGTGGCAAGTCTTGTATATGGCGGCGGGGTGCCCAATCCCCGTCAGCTCCAGCCCCAAACAGCCTTTCCAGCTGCCATGCTGGAGCCCACTTAGCGTGGCAAGCGTCCCCGCGTCGTTTTTAATTAAAAAATAAAAACTGTAAATAAAAAGCGTCCTCGCAATCTCACTGCCCCACCTGCACCCACCACTGCTCACCCTGCTCTCCCACACCCTCACCCCATACTTACTCTGAGCTCGGCGAGACGTATCATCGGTGGACCGGGAACACGCCTGTCACTCTTCAAAGCTGACCGCTGAACTGAGGAAATGCCGGTAAGCTGTATAATGGAATAAATAGGGTTTTTCAACTTTGTTGCATATCTCAGGCACTTTTGGGAATTTTGGGCCCCAAATTTTCAACATAAGTTTTGGGACCCCTCCTCATGAATTCTTGCACTGTCATGGCGTTAATCGGGCCTGAAGGGTGATTTCGCCATCACTGTGCGAAATCACCTTTCAGGGCTGATTAATGAAATCACACTGCCAGTGTTCATAAGGTGGGCTCTCAAAAAGCGTATGTTGAAAATTTGGTGAAAAAATTCCTAACAGTGACGGTTTTATGAGCGTGCGTCGTGCAGTTCCTATGCACGCTCATAAGTTCGCAAATTTTCAATATTTTCACTCCAGATTTTCAACATTGCCATTTTACCACACCTCCTTATGAGCAGTACAGCTGTCATTTTTCACATCCTGCCCAAAACATGTTTCCGCCCATGTAGCACACAATGGCGCAGTCGGTGTGTGAAATCCATGTAGGGGACACATTAAGAAAATCACAGTGACACTGTTCATGAGCAGAGGTCTTAAAATGGTTATGTTGAAAATTTGGTGGAAAAATTCCTAAAAATGACTGTTTTACGAGCGTGCATTGCGCAGTTCCTACCGACGCTCGTAAGTTCGCAAATTTTCAATATTTGCACTCCAGTGACTTCCAAATACCTAAACAGCACATACAAGCAAGCAACATTCGGCATTGACAAATGCTTGTTTTAAGAGGAACAGCATCATTGAGCAAGTTCATTTTCAAGGTGGTTTTGGACAGACACAAAAACAATTTCAGTGCATACACTGGTTACAAAGAGAATAAAATACACATTACATCCGGATGAGGTCCTAAGCAGAACAGCTATATATACAGAGTAATAAAGGAATATAAAGGCAAGCTCTATATACTGTCAAACAAAGCTGTGTGCAGTCCATACACAAGAGGGGGAAAACAACATCATGGATAGAGTCAACAATGCTGTTGGGGTCTGTGGTCATGCTCCCCTAGAGAAATTATTTTAAAAGGCATCTTAAATAGAGCGCTTTGATGCATTTTAAAGCTCCAATAATGTTGCCATCCTGTCTTTTTAAAAAGCTTATTTTTTAGTTTAGCTTTCAATAAAGCCTCTTCACTTTAAATCTCTTTTGATTTTCAGCATTTTTTGAAGAAAAGATACTCCATTTATCCTGCTCACACCCCAGAAATGACCACATAGAGTAAGAGCATCGGCCTGCACAGTTCTGCATCACCATCACACAGCCAGCAAACCAACCTCTACAGCTTGTCAAGTGCTGCTTGAAGAAGTACAGATTGGGTGGTGAAGCTGTCCTTTAGAAATTCGATCCAGGACAGGCTCCATATCTGTGCCTCTGCCAACTGGATATCAGCCAAGTCGGTGCTGTCTGATCATGTGAATATGAACTCGTGCACAATCTTTTTTTTGGTTTTAGTAGGAAAGATGAAACAGCCTCGGAGTTTCATTTTCAGCTATGCCATCAGCGCCTACATTGTAACAGAGATCTTAAGGCTGTAAAAGACAACACAGAGTTCCAAAATGCACTGTAGGCACAGTGCCTACATCACTCCCATCCATTACACAGAAGTGAGCCGCTGTCAGCTTCTGTTTGCAGTCACTGACACTGTACAGAGTGCAGTGGCTTGCCACCCTTGGGAACACTGGACATCAGGTCCTGAACCGGTGGAGTCATGGCCAGGGTTTCTCACTGCACTCACCTATGCTAGCAACATCGCAGTCAGAAATTGTTATTCATTTTTAAGAGGCCAGCTGTTACTTTTTATTTCTGAAGCATTTTTCTGTTTCCTTCTGCCAGTTAGAAGAATCTCTACATAAATAGCACCATAACTGGATGATGACATAGATGGGGTCCGAATTTCAGACAGTTTTATAGGCCACAAAATAGGGCACAGAGATGCATTCTATTGTTCCAACCCATAGCATTGCTATTCACAAAACTGAACTTGTGCACCTGGGGAAACGGCTCCACAGGCACATAAACCAGAATGCAAAGGAGGATTTCCAGCTGTTACTGGGTTTGCACCAAGTGACAGTGCAGATAAATATGTCATGCACATTTGTACACAGTGCAGTGCAATGCACAGACATGCGTACAGTATGAGTATCCACAGACCACACTTGACCCCCAATTGCCAAACCTGTACCTAAGGCCCCTTGTAGATTGTGAAGTACCTTTATTTTCACAACCCTTTTTATCTTCCCTGCTAGGCCATAGCCCCCCCCCCCACACACATGAAACCCCCACCTAAAATAGTCCTCTGCGAGCCACTAGCAGCTCGACCAGCATAGCCTTGTAGACCTGGGTTCTGTTCCCGGTGGCAGCTGATTTTTGCTCCCCACTATTTCGCCCCCCCCCCCACAACTGTTGCTTTTTACTCTGGGGTCCGCTCCCCCTCAGAGTTGGTTCTTTTAGTTACAGGATTGGGGGGACAGAGCCTCCTGCAAGGGGGGTGAGGGGGCAGGTCATGCTCACTCTCTCAGGCAGACACTGCAGTAGTCTGACACTTTTTTTATGTAAAAAAAAGAACTTTAGCTCTCAAAAGAGCTTTCAGTAAATATTTGCTTGCTTCTTCCCTCTTTCTTTGTAGTACCACTGTGGTCGCGGTCTTGCTGGTGCTAGCTCTTCAGATAGTGTTTTTTTAAATAAATCCCTGCACCAGTTATTATAAAGTATAATACATAGACATGTGTGTGCCTATGAGTTCTTTTTTTTTATACACCCTCGGTGCGTAATGAGCACATAACACAGACCTGCCTATGCATTATTCTCTATTTATAAAATGGGCAAGTAAAATCCTGCAACCTGATTGACTTATAGGCATGCTTAGAGGTATCTAATGCATGGCAGTATGTCGAGGTTACAGATTATTTCTGAGCCTCATTTAGTTCTAAACATTACTACACACCTATTGTACAATTACATGTGGAATTTTACATTTTCTTTTTTTGCTGTTATTTTATCTCCTGTTGCTGCAGCCCCTACCTCTGGAGGGAGCACCCAGCCCTGTCCTCCAGTGTCTACCAGCCTGCACTAACCCTTACCCCCAGGGCTCCCCCGTGGAGCCGTTGACTGCTTTGTGTCCATTTTCTACCATTAGCAATTTGTAGTTTTACTTTCACCATCAGTAGCTTTACTTTCTTTTTTCAAAATAATCAGTATTTCTTTCTTGCATGTTCTTCAACTTTACTGACAAACCCCAGCAGCCACTGACTGCTCACTCACTAACTCAGACAGGTTCCCGCTTGCATTCTCAGTTCCCCTGTCCCCCGCAGTCCTCAAATGCAGTTGGATCCAGTCAAACAAACAAAATTTAAAAACAAAGAGCAGAGCTCTGAACTATGTATGATTATATATATATATTTTTACTAAAACAGCTTCCTCTCGTGACTGCTCACACCTGCATCCTTGCTCCATGTCCAGACTTAATAAATCTATCCCACGTCCAGTTCGCCTGTACTGTGGTGCAGCCAATAGCTTGCTGTCATGCTCACACTCCCTCTTTCACTCCACAACCACAGTCCAAAAGTAAAACAGCTGAGCTACAATACAGTTCAATAGCACTGATTTTTTTTAGCCCTTCTCCATCTATTCAAGCTCGCACTCTAACTCCCGATTACACCTTCCCCCACAGTCCTCACACTCCACACACACACACACACACCCCATCATGATTCAGTCACAATTTCCGGCAATTATGTCACATGTTCCTGAATTTTTAAAGCACGAGCCAGCTTGCTTTTCTTACTAGCATTATTGCTCTCAGTATCTCCTGATGGCCTGGCAGTCCAGATAGTTTCTCCTTCATGTTTATCACTGACACACCCAATAAATAAATAAAAAATAAACACATTTGGGATCGTTCTTGCTGAAAAATTGCAACACAAATTTATACAGATGCTCTTGGTCTCTTATTTTCTAAGTGAACAGCACCTGCAAAAACTACAACTATGGAAGCCCAGTAAAGAAAAGGAGAAAGTGAGAGTGAATACCAGTCTGCTGGTAGCCCCAGATTTGGTTTGATGGGCTCCCTGTCATATCATCAACGGATCCTCACATTGGCCCAGCAGCACAGTGGTAGAGCTACCGCCTGCCATGCCGGCAGCCCAGGGACATGGACAGACACGGGTCACTCGGGGGCTAGCCAGGGAGGGAGGGAGGATTGAGCATCCAGATGACAGCTCTCTTCCTTCAGGAGGGGGGGATAAATGCAGCTCACTCAGCAGCTGCCACCCAGAGGAATCTTGGTGTAAGTACAGCAGGACTACAAGGGAAGGAATCGCACCCACTTGATGCCAGAGGGTGTCTCCACGGAGGGAGAACTTACACAATGCTTCAGTGTATGTATTATGGACTTGGGGAGAAAAGGGTGGAAAAATCTCTCAAAATGGCTGGATTACAGCCTGGTCCTCTGCAGGCCCTACACCAGCAACTGGGCACCACCTCCACAGTCCTGTGGCAGATGATAAATAAGTATGAGGTTAAGTCCCAGAGAAGCTTAGTGTCGGAGTTGGGGGAATCAGTCCTTAAAGTGGAAGCTCAAGAGAGACTGGAGATGAAGTTATGACTGAAAAGGAAACAGGACCTCACACTGGGAGAAATAGTGGGAGTGTGAACCTCACGTTTAATGGAGAAACAACAGGTCCACCTAGGCACTGCCTTTCATTGCTTTTCACAACAAATTTAATTGGCTGAGGAACAGCAGAGGAGGATCATCAGGAGAAAAGAAAGGATACCAGAAGCAGCATAGGTTCAGAGGAGGATGTGGCAACCAATAGGAGAGGGGAGGAAGGGAACCAGAAAGGAGGAAGGAAGGAAGGAGCACTGGGGATAGTAGACTGATAGGACAGAGGGAATATGGGAGGATAGTCAGACGTAATGGTTGTGGGACAGCCATCTTTCTGGGAGTAACATGGAGGGAAGGGGGTTGTTTAGTCTGTAAGCAAATTTGGCAACTTAGAGGGGAAATAGAGTGGCTTAGATGGGAATTGGGAAGGACGTGGGGAGGAGGTGGGCAGTAAGGCAAGGAAGAGGGGACAGAGAACTGACCCAGAAAGGCAGGTTAGTGGGAAGGTCAGGGCAGGAAGCTAGAAAGATAGTTTAAGGTAAAGGTACTCCTGGGCAGCAAAAAACAGAGGTGAATGAAGGGAGGATTTGGAAGGGGCTAGGGGCAGGGGCAGAGTGGCAATGGAATTGAGCCAGGGAGGAAGCAAGAGGGAGCAGGCAATGGTGGCAGGAGGCAGAGCGAGCAAGTGGATAAAGACCTCAAACAGGTTCTCAGTTCTGTAGGGTCTGGATGATCAAATGGATGGAGGGGATCTCAAGAAGCAGGGTGAAGCAGGGACAGAACAGAGTAAAGGGGGCAAGGAAAAAGGGAAGGGACACTGAAGGAGAGGAGCGGGGAGAGGGGACAGGGAAGTCATGTGGGGGTGGCTGACATGGGAAGGGGACAATGAAGAGAGCCAAGGATAAGGTAAGAATACCTCGGGGGTGGAGCCTACAGGGGAAGAAAAAGACAGGCCAATGGTAGGAACAAAGTGGGGGGGGGCATGAGGCAAAGGGTGGTTGGGGAAACAAGTAAGGGGTGCGCAATGGAAAGAGGCCAAGGCAGTGGGAAGTGTTTGAAGGAGAGCCAGTAGAGGAGAAACTATAACAGCATGAGTCAGGGAAGGGAGGAGAAAGTGGTAGTAATAGGGGACTCTATCCTGAAGGGAGTAAGATGGGGTAGAAAGAAAACAGGAAACAGCATCAGGAGGGTGGAGTGCATTCTGGGTGTGACAGCAGGGAGGGTGGGGGAATTATACCAAAATGTGTGGGGCAGGGGTAGTCCCACATATTGGTTCATCTGGACACAAATGATCTGGTAGGCTGCAAGGTAAGGGTGGTGCAAGAAAGGTTCACAGAGCTAGGGAAGCTCTGCAGTGAGGTGAGCAAATCCATAACCTTCACAGAGGTACTACCAGTTCCAAGGGCCAGCTCTGAGAGAAAAATAGGGATTGATGAGTTCAACTTACGGCTGGGGGAGTGGTGCAAATCCAGTGGGTATGATTGGTGGAAGAGTTAGGAAAGATGTGGGAAGAAAAGGACCTATAAGCACCAGACGGGTTGCATCCAAGCAGAGAGGGCTCAAGGGTCCTGAAAGGCAAGCTGGAAAGATTCAGGGAGGACAGGCTAGACTGAAACTTAAGAAGGGAGGAGGCAGCAGAAGGCAAGGCCATCAGCACCAGGTGAGGGGGCCCTAGGCCTCCCCTGAGAAACAAAGAGGAAAGGGTAATTCAAGGGGCCTGGGGAAGGTCCCGAGTGGGGGAGAAGAGGCACAAATTACAAGAGCAAGAGAGTCAGTGGTCAAAATGGAAAGTAGTGTCCTTGAATGCAAGGAGCCTGGCTAACAAGTCAACAGACCAATAGGCCCTTATGCAGAAGAGCACATAGATATAGCTGCCACCTAAGAGACATGGGCTACTCAGTATCGTGACTGGGACCTCATGATACCTGGATACCAACTGCATAGGAAGGGTAGAGAAAAGGGAAGGGGGGCAGTGTGGCACTGTACATAAGAGACAGGATAATGTACAACAGGGAGGAGAGCGTGCAAGGCAATGCCGAAGTCCTATGGGTGATACTCCAGAATACCACTGGAAAAAGGATTTGTATGGGGGTGGTATACCGGCCACCTTTGCAGCGTATAGAGTTGGATAGAGAGCTGGGGGAGCAGATCAGGAGTCTAGGAGGGAAAGGAAACACTAATATGTGTGTATGTGTTCCATAAATATGCACACCACACTCCTGTGTGGTTGTTACAAGTAAATATGTGTGTGCCATTGGGTTGTGCATTTGAGAAAGAGTAATGTGCTCGGGGACAGCCCAGGTTAGAGTTGTCTCAGTGGCACAGCTGGTTAGCACAATTGGAATGGTATTCCGGGCAGCCTGAGTTCAGGTCGTAGCTGAGGCACTTACTTCTTTCTCTCCTCTGTATGTGAAACACTATACTACTAGGGTACTTCACCATACCTTGAGTAGAATGGAGCACTCCAGCTACCTTCTGTGGCAGGAAACAAATCCTCATAGAGGCCATCCAGTACTGTTTCCTGACACAGGCAGTCACTGAGCCAACAAGGGAGGAAGCCATACTAGATCTAGTGCTTTCAAATGGAGTGCTGGTCAGGGATGTTGAAGTGAGGGAATCCCTTGCAGGCAGTGATCACAGTGCTGTGTGGTTTTTCATCTGCATGGGGAAGGACGCACCTATGTCAAAAATGAAGGTATTAGACTTTAAGGCGGATTTCAATAGGATGGGGAATATAATACAAGAACTCCTGGATAAGATCCATTCAGAGATGGATGCAGACCAAAAAATAGACCATCATTAAGATGGGGATCTTAGAGGCCACTGACACATGCACTAGAGCTTGGAAAAAGAATCTCAGAACCAGGAGGCCTAGCTAGTTCAAAAGGAAGGTGGCAGAAAAGATTAAAGAAAAGAGGGCAGCCTTTCTGAAGTACAAGCATACTCTGAGGGAGGAGGACAAGGAGGCATACATTGAGAAATCCTGGAAGGCTGGTAGAGATATCAGGGTGGCCAAGGCTGAGGAAGAACTTAGGCTGGCACAGGGGAATAAGGAAGGTGAAAAGGACTTCTTCCAGTACATCAAGGACAGAAGAAGCAGAAGGGATAGGATAGTCAGGATTAAGAAGGAGGGAGGATGGGGAGAAGGGTGAAAGGTGAAGAGCAAGTGGATACTTTTGCTCAGTCTTCACCAAAGAGGATGACGCGCCTAAGCCACAGGGCAGGAAATGGGGGAAACCTAGTGAAGGGAAAGGAGGATGAGGGGTAGATGGAAGTAGACAAGTTCTTAAGAGGTCTAAGGGTACTGAGGGCAGACAAGGCACCTGGCCCAGATGAGGTGCACCCTAGGGTCCTGAAGGAACTGGTGGGGGTATTGGTGGCCCCTTTGACAGACCTGTTTAACGCCTCACTGGAGGAGGGGATTGTGCCATAGGACTGGAGAACAGCTCATGTGGTACCTCTCCACAGAAGTGGATCCAGGGATGAGCCAGGCAACTACAGGCCAGGTATTCTAGCTTCCATAGTAGGTAAGTTGATTGACCATATTTAAAGAAAGACTGGTGTCCTTCCTTGAAGAGAATGGTCTCCAAGATGATAGACAGTATGGGTTTGTCTGTGGTACGTCTTGTCAAACCAGCTTGATAGACTTCTTTGATTGGGTTACCAGATCCCTGGACATGGGTCAAGCAGTGGGAGTACTGTACCTGCACTTCAGCAAGGCTTTTCACTCAGTACCACAAGATAGGCTAATCAGCAAACTGGGAGACCTGGGAGTAGGAGAAAACATGCTGGACTGGGTCAGGAGCTGGATAATGGACAGGATCCAGAGAGTGGTGGTTGGGGGAGAGTTGTCCAATCCTAGAACTGTGACCAGCGGGGTGCCACAGGGTTCAGTACTCGGACCTGTGCTGTTCAACATATTTATTGGTGACATTGCAGAGGTAGTCAAAAGTAAGATCTGCCTTTTTGTGGATGATGCTAAGCTCTGTCGGAGGGTGGATACAGAGGAGGGGAGACAGGACTTAAGGGAGGATATGGGCAAGCTGGAGAAGTGGTCAGGCATCTGGCAGCTGGGTTTTAATGGGGGGAAATGTAAGGTAATGCACATGGGAGCCAAAAACCAAAGGCCAGATACTGGCTGGGGAGAGTGCAGGTGGCAGTATCTGAGAAGGAAAAGGACCTGGGGGTAATGGTCAGGGGTGATATGAAGCACATAGCACAGTGCCAGAAGGCAGCAGCCAATACAAACAAAATGCTGGACTGCATCACAAGGGGAATCTCCTCTAGGAGGGAGGAGGTTATACTGCCACTGTACAGATCTCTGATGAGAGTACACCTGGAGTACTGTGTTCAGTTCTGGTGCCGTTACTTGAAATATGATGTTAAACTACTGGAGGGGGTCCAGAGAAGGGCAACCAAAATAATCCAGAGCATGGGGGACAGAACATATGAAGAGAGGCTGAGGGAACCAAACATATACTCTCTGGAGGACAGAAGGGAGGTGGGGGATATGATTGAGACATTCAAGTGCCTAAAGGGCATAAGCAGGGTTGGTACTATGCAACAAGGGGGCACAGCCTGAAATTGATGAGGGGTAGATTCAGGAAGGAAATGAGGAGGCACTTTTTTGCTGAAAGGGTGGTGAAGGGGTAGAATGAGTTGCCAGAGCAGATGGTGGCGGCAAAGACAGAAGCCCATTTCGGGGGGGGGGCAGGGTGAAGAAGAAGAAGATTAGGATAGGGGAAGACTCCCAGGGAGAAGGGGATGGGGGGAAGCTCCAGGTAATAAACTGAGCTGTGTACTTGAGCAGACTTGATAGACCTCTGTGGCCTTTTCTGCTGCCAAATTTGTATGTTCGCATGTTCATATTTTAAAGGGACATGACTTGGACCACCTCCTAAGACAGCATTTGCACATGAGAGTGCTAACTCCTTAAGTCTGTATGCTTATTGATTTGCATGTTTGAACATGTGTTTTAGTACTCAAGACAGTTTGAGAAAAGATGAGCTGAACATTCTATTTCTCTACAAGAAAGCAAAATGAAGTGAGGTAAAAAAATGGAGCTGGACAGATCCCTTGTGAAAGCTCATGAAGGTATTGGTGGCCTTAGCCCTAAGATCGGTAATTGTGTGTAATTCTATGCACTATTGTTACAAAGCTCTCTATTATAATATTGTCTCTGATAAAGAGGCTTCTACAAGGTGGCTCCCAACTGCATTAAGTCTTATTAAAATCACCTTCATTATAACACACTTTATAATAGCATGTAAAATACTTGGCTCCCAGGGGCAGTATCATAATGAGGCTAGAGTGTATTGCGTATAATTATTATTATTATTGTGATTATTAATAAATGATATTAAACATGGTACATACCTAAAGAGACTTCTTCAGTATTTCACGGATAAATTATGATTTTAACATATTCATAGAAGAAGCTATGATAACATTTTGCATTCTTATATCAAAGGCAAAGCAATCATGTTTGAGCACAACTTCTCCTCCACCAGAGATCTGATCTGCCACATGGAACTCTTCCATGATGACAGAATGAGCCACAGACACCATTTTTTTTTTGTTTTCTTTTTCTTTTTCTGGTTCCAGTAGTCTACTTGATATGTTACATGTGCAATGCCTTTTAAAACTAGAACAAAACATTTTCTATATCAAATACTGTGTCTGACAGCTCTTGTTATGTTTGTAAAAGTTATAAGTAGGAACGTAAGCCTTTTTCTGTTGTGCAGTACTCTTTAGAGCAGGACTACATTGATAAACATGTTTACAGGAAGGGCCTCCACTGTAAGCCTTTTTTGATGCTTCTTAGATTTGAATGATAGCTTCTCTAAACTGAGCTAAGGATTTGGCTCTGAAAGGAAGCAGAGAACACCTACTGTATGTACCCAGACATAGCATTGCAAGTATATGTATTATATTGTGATAGTTGCTCCTTCTGAGAATACTAGTACCGTCTACCACACAAATAGTGCTGTCATACCATGGCACACCACCAGTGGCATTGTTTAATGTGATACCGGCTGAGCCTGCTTTCATTTTCAAAACCAAAATAATGTTCGGTGGTTGGATTACTTTAAAAGTGTGGCATGGAGTCTGTGGAACTTCTTGTCAGGTTGGCATGATTTATTTTTCAGTTGTTTACAGGACTGGTGTTGAGTCGATATTTCTGTGACTGAAAAGGGAAAGGGAAAATCATCATTTCAGGACATGCTGTGCTTCAGACACAGGCAGATGTCAAGTGTCAAGAGCAAGTGCTATGGAAGTTTTGGTGCATGTTTGCTGTAATAACTGGCCTGTTATTAAGGCAAACAACAGTCCATTTCTATTGAAAAAATTGAGGGGCAGTTATTATAAATAATTTATTTATTTAAAATATTTATTCAAGAGGGCAAACTGAGCTGTGAACAAGTTGTTTCCGGGTGCATTCGGGGGGAGGGGGGCAGGCATGGGATATAACTGACTAGAGAAATGGTACACATCTCAGTGAATCAATGCAATTAATGCAAACCAAATAAATACAGATGAGAACTACAATAATGTACTGCAAAAAGGAAAAAAATTAACAAATCAGGTGCTAGTAGCCCAATATACTAAACTGCATACCAACCTGGCAAAGGCTAGGACATTTTGAGCTAGGGCAATGGAGTGGGGATGGGGGACAAAATATGTACACTGGTGTGCTTGTGTTCATGAGTTGGGCTAAATCCATCAAGTCCATGGTCAGCTGTTAACTGGGGAAAGGGAGAGCAGTCATGGGGGGTGGCATGACAACTCCCATGCCTGCTTCTTCAGGAGCAAACATCTGGTGGAACTGCAAAAGGGTAGGGACAGAGTTTTAGAGGCCAGGGAATTTTCAAAAGAGTGTGGGTTAGCCAACTCACAGGCAACATCTAGGGGGGTAACAAAGGAACATGGGTCAGAGAGTAGTTGGTGACTGACTGAATGAGGGGTAGGCAGGAAAATGGAAGATAAGTTGTCGGGGGGGGAGGGTTAGACCAAAACTTAAAGATTAGTAAGGTAGAGTTCAAGTGCTGCAATACCTAAAGGGATGGCTACCCCAGACAGGAATACACATCACAGCAGTGAGTATTGGCAGTTGGGGGGGGTGGACAGTTCATGACAAAGTCACAGAAAGCATCATAGACCATAGACAATAACACAATAGTCAAAGATGGGAGAAATATATATATATATATATATATATATATATATATATATATATATATATATATATATATATGAGAGCAAAAACTCCATTTAATGCATCAGTTGGTTGTTCCACAGCGACAAAGTGAGAAATTCAGTGTTGGGTTGAAAACCCCTTGGACCCCAGCCCACCCCAACTGGCATTGGGGTGCGCATTGGGGTTGGCTGCCTAACTCTCACCCCATCACATGTGTAAAGCTGCAGAAGTATAGGAGAATGGGGTGAGAGTTAAGACTGAACACCACATGCTCTCTAATGCCGGTTGGGGTGGACTGGGGTCCAGAGGTTTCAACCTAACACCAAATCTCCTCACTTTTGTCGCTGTGGAACAACCCTAACTGATGCATTAAACAGAGTTTTTGCCTCTAATGTCCTTCTTTTGAGAATGATAATGAGGAAATAGTGAATGTCCGCCACGTGATGTCTTGTCACATAGTAACATTGTGCCCATGAGCATAATGCGCAATGTGCATGGTGGCCAGCGAAACAGAAAGAAAAACAGTACTGTAGACAGAAATGTTAAAAACAGCGGAAGCATAACTGCAAATGAAAATGCAAAGGTAGCACATGGTGGCGTAAGTGAAAGATGTAAGCAGATGCAGATCACAAGCAGAAACAGTAATATGTAACAATAATGTAAGTACACAGGCTGGTTTTCCCCAAAAGCTGTATAGAGAAAGACAGTGAGTACAAAGAATGTAAGCAAAATAATGACTCTCGGAACACAAAAATGAGGACTTGGAATAGTAAATTGCTTATATCTCAGTAACCATATGGCACAGAAAGAAAATGTAAAAGTCCTATGAATTACCACTTTCCTGGCTAGTTTTGTACTTGGGCTAAGAAATATTTTGACAAAAAGTCCATATCTCGCACTGTTTTCGAGATACGGGCCCTGAAAAGCGCGGCTAACGCCATAATGTTATCCTATGGAAAAAAAAACAGAAGTTCAGACTGCCATAACTTTTCCTCCCTGTAATATATTTTCACCAAACCACTGAAAGGCACATCTGTGGTATGCTGGCTGTGTTCCTTGCAAATTTCAGCCCAAAAGACTAAACCGTTATTTTGCAGCAGGGCGCCAAACAATTGCTGCAATGCGTCGTATGCCGTAATGTTATCCTATGGGAAAAAGTGTCAACTTTGCAGTACCGTAACTTTGCCGCTGTGTTATATTTGTTCAACAAAACACTGAAAGGCACATCTGTGAGATGTCAGCTGCGTTCCTTCCAGATTTCAGCCCAAAACTCCAAACCGTTCTTTTGCAGCGGAGTGCCAAAGAATTGCTGTCATTTTCCCACAGACTAGAAAAGTACTGTTGCAGTTTGCGAAAGCTTTCGCAAAAATTTGTGACACTTTCGTGAGCATGAAAGTATTTTCTTGAAAGTACTTTTTCCAGAAATTTGAAAAACATATTTCTGGGGTGTTTTACCCAAAATAAAGACATGGCTAGCATCCTCAGGGTCCGACTAGGTGAATACAAAAAAATTAGGTTGCTAGGGATCCCAAATTTAAATGCCAAGCATTTTCTGATCACTAACCGAAAACAAGATGGCAGATTTCGAAAGTAAGAGGGCCATTTACGAAAGTAAAAATGCATTTCGACACTGTCGAACTTTTGTTAACTTTCCCATTGACTTATAATGGGAAATTGTTTTTAGATAACTTTTGAACGTTTAATATTTTTCATGAAATCTTGAAAGGCACATCGGGGACCCTGGCATCACGTTCCCTGAAGATTCCGGGCTGATATCTAACTTCAGGCATACCTTGTAAGCGTGACCGTAGAATTCCAGAAAAAGCGTAAACATATCTGCAGATCACATTAATAACTCCGCAGCGGTATATCTGACCAGTACGAAACTTGGCAGATCCCAAGGCATATGGGTCTTAATCGTGTATTCCACATTTCAGGCAAATCCGTCAAACGGTTGCAAAGTTATTAAGGTGCAAAATTGTGGGTTTAACATGTAACATTAACATCGGCCCTAAGTGTCACCCCATCACATGTGGAAAGAAGCTGAGGAATAGGAGAATGGGGTGACAGTTAGTACCGATGACCCCAGTGCACACCCCGATTCCAGTTGGGGGGGTGGGCTGGAGGGATGCAAAGGGGGTTTCAACCCTAAAATCGAATTTCCTCACTTTTGTCGCTGTGGAACAACCCTAACTGATGCATTAAACGGAGTTTTGCTTCTAATTTCCTTCTTTTGAGAATGATAATGAGAAATAGTGAATGTAATGCAGCGGCAGGAGTGCGGGGGTGATGTCTTGTCACATTGTAACATTGTGCCCGCAAACGCAAATCGTAATGCGCATGGTGACACAAAGTGTAACAGAAAGAGGAACAGTACTGTAGATAGAAATGTTAAAAACAATGGAAACGCAACCACAAATGAAAACGCAAAGGGTAATGCACATGGTGGCGTAAACGTGAACGGTAAGTGAAATGGGTATGGAACCGCAAGCAGAAATGGTAATGCTAAGAGTAATGTAAGCGCACAGGCTAGTTTTCCCCAAAAGCTGTATAGAGGAAGACAGCGAGTAGAAAGAACGTATGCAAAATAATGACTCTCGGAACACAAAAATCAGTAGTTGTAATAGTAAATTGCTTATATCTCAGTAACCGTTCGACATAGAAAAAAAATGTAAAAGTCATATGTATTATCATTTTCCTGGCTAGTTTTTTTACATTTTTTGACAAAAACTCAGTATCTTGCACCGTTTTCGAGATACGGGCCCTCAAAGGCGCGGCGAACACCATAATGTTATCCTATGGGAAAAAAACAGAAGTTTGGACTGCCATAACTTTTGAACAGTTCAATATTTTTTCATGAAATCTTTGAAAGGCACATTGGGAATCCTGGCCGCATGTTCCCTGAAGATTTCAGGCCAGTCGCCATAAACCGTGTGACCTGTAGGTGCGACCGTGGAATTCCAGAAAAAGCGTAACGCATCGTCAGATCATGCTTATCAATCCTGCAGCCGGTATCCGATCATACCAAATTGGCAGATCCCAAGGTGTATGGGTCTTGATTGTATGTTTCAAATTTCAGGCAAATCTGTCAAATGGTTGCAAAGTTATTAAGGTGCAAAATTTTGGGTTTAACATGTAAATGGCTCCTCAACCCTAACTATGGTAGCACTACCGTGCAACCATAATATATATATATTTATTTATTTATGACTCTTTTTCCTTCCTGTCACCGAGGTGGTGGCCTCTCTCAGATGTTGTCTGGAGGTATCTCCCACCCAGCCTGAACCCCCCCACACCTTGGGGCCCCCTCCTGGAGCTCTGCTGACACTGAGCTTACCTGGTGAGGGACCTCCTGTCTTGTACCCCCCAGGGTTGGGCCACCATGACTCCGGTGCTCCAGACATCCAATTTCATCCAGGTTTTGGTGTGGTGGGCGGAGGATAGGGACCCAGGTGGGTGAGGTCCACTGGTGGGTGTGGGACCCAGGACGCATCATTGCCTACCACCTCCTCAGGGTTTTTCCTTGTTCTGGTGAGTTCCACCCCCTAACCCTCCCAAGGCAGGTGTGAACGTGCAATTACATCTGGGTAGGTGCGTGCACACTCCCGTGCATGCACCAGCCAACGTCTGCCATGCGCCATCTGCCCTTCAAACCAGGCTGCCAGCTCAGTATCACCCAGTCACCACTGTGAGGCACCCTATTGCTGAGCCCTGCAACTCACCCTCCCCAGGAGAAGGCAAGCTGTCTATGGATGCTCCAGCCTTCTCCTCCTCCCCTGCTGACCCCCGGTGGCCTGAACTCACTTCCAAACACCAGTCACTGGTGTGGTGTGAGGTGTGGCATCCAGCACCTCAATGCTCAGTGCTACCAGGCTGGCCCAAGAACCATATTCTTAATGATCTCATGTCTGGCAGCAGCAATGACACAAGACTTATGATGGAGGGTACAAAACGTTGATCTTCAGAGGTCCTGAAAGAGGGACAAGAGGAGATGGTTATCAATTTGGGTATGGGTCTAAATGTCAGATCCACAGTTTTATTAGCATACAGGGTTAGCTGGTTTAATTGCAACAACCACCGAATAAAATCTAAGACAAGTGAATGTCTAGATAGGGACAATGCCATACAGAACTGTATAATTTGTATACATATGCAGAAGGGAAAAGGTGCAGACTTTGGCTGAGGAATGTGGTGATTAGAATAGGGCCCAGGGATTGAGCCTTGGGGACTCAATTCACTTATGTGTGAAGAGAGAAGGTGGACCATTCTACAAGAATGGAATGGACTGCGTTGCCCCATTGGTCCAGTGGCAACACTTTGCACTGTTGTGCAGGCAACCTTGCTTTGACAGGAGACTTGGTCTTGGCATTAGGAGGCAAGACAAGCTCTAGGCAGCTGCTTGAGGGTAGTGCACCATAGCCTGTGAGAGTTGGTGGCAGGTCCTGGCATGCAGCAACCCCTGCAAGCAGGCAAGGGCACTTTCTGCTCCACAAAGGGCACACTGTATCACCAACACTCTAAGGCATGGCCCATGTCAACTGGAAGTTTGATCAAGGCAGAAAACCAGGAAGTAAAATCTTCTGCCATCCAACTGACAGTGTCAACCGACTGAACAGGATACGTCACTGGTACACAGGGTATAACCCTGGGATAGTAGGGAAGGGCTTAAAGTCTACAAAGAAAACAGAATGGATTGGACTGTTAGACAGCTAGGAGTTGAACCAGGTGGTGTTAAACTGAAACAAATCCATACAGGTTAATTTGAATGATGAACCATACAAAAAGCTTTATAGAGGTCAATGAATACCTCAGATGTAAGGAGTCCCTTATCCATCCCTATGAGGATGAGGACAAGGATATTTTCATGGAGGTGACTATAGAATGATGGAGCCTGAAGCCGGATTGTAACAGTCTGAGGAACAGGAGAAAGATATGAATACAAAGTCACATGAGGAACTTGAGGTAAATCCAA
Organism: Neoceratodus forsteri; assembly: GCA_016271365.2. NCBI lineage: Eukaryota > Metazoa > Chordata > Ceratodontiformes > Ceratodontidae > Neoceratodus > Neoceratodus forsteri. Next base: position 1,466,175,157 of record CM057450.1, on the reverse strand, counting down.
ATACTGACACTAGTGCAGCTTGAGGGGAGTGCTGCACACTTCAGTGTGGTGCTGTATCTGAGGTGAGATATTAAACAGAGGTCTCATCTGCATGTTCTGTTGGTTGTCCAGATGAACGTTAAAGATCCCATGGTACTTCTCAAAAAGAGTATGGGAGTTTTGTTGAAAATAATAAAGACAGAAATCAACAAATTCAGCAGACTGCTAACAACAATAAATGAATACAGAATTAATACTGCACAGGGACAAACCAGCAAAGGGTTATAGAATCACATTATCAGCGGCTTTGAACATATTCAGTTAACTATCCCAAGTTTGTGCTAAGTACCCTAGAGAAAGGAACATTTTCCAAAGAACTCTAAACTCCATGTCAGGTTGATGCTTATGTTCCTTGCCATAAACTTCAAACATTTCTTTCTTCACTTGGTCTACTAATTGCCTCAAGGTGGTATCTTTTTGTTGGCGCATGAATCTACACCTTGTCTGCTATATACACCAGTTAAAACACGATAGAATAATAATTAATGTATCTGAATTCTATTTTCCCCGGATCTGATTAAATTAAAATGACCATAGACCAGAACCTCATATGACATTTTCCCCCAAACTGGTTCTTTACAGTCTGTTGACATAAAATTCAAAAAAGAGGAGATGAATGGACACTCAAAGAATAAATGTTTTATGGATTCCTCCATTATATTGCAAATAAGTCTATAACAACTTGTAGAGAGAGGAGAGTAGCTCAGGACCAATAGAAACAAAGTAGCAAAATTGGCTTCACCGTCCAAAGAGTGCACTACAAAATCCAATGCTAGTGTACCTTTTTTTTTTATTTAGTTGTCTAACCAGGTATAGCACAACAGTAATGTTATTTATAAAAGCACACTTACAAGCACATGCCGTGCTGAGGTACTATAGAATGAGTAGTACTCCCCCCCACCCATACTAGATGGAGACTGTGTCAACATTTCACTACTGATGATACCCCTGGAAACCTTGCCATCCAAAAGACATACCAGTTCTTGTTCTTAATCAATCTTAGAACCCGAAAACTGTGCAAATTCTTTAATGAAAGATATTGCTTCCTCACCTGCTCTAACATTTTTTATTAACAGAGAAATATCACCCACATAGGCTAAAGCCTTAAAGGGTTTGGGATCTGATGTAGATATAATAGTCCTTATTCTTTTTTCATACTCAAATTTCCTTAAAAGAGGATTTATGCACAAAAAATATAAACAGCTAAGAGGGCAGCCTAACCTTAACCCCTTTCTTAAATGAATGGCAGAAAAATGGAACACTCTCTGCTGCCCACAAAGGTGCTCCAGCTAAAGAATACTGAAGTACAAACAGGAATAAAGCTGCCCACATGCCAGACAGGCACTGGTTGAAAGGGTTTATTGCAGAAAATAATTACATGAAATAGCTGGGCTAACATACCTACGTATCACATCCACACAGAGACTTCATCAGGGGTGTTGCCCAGCTCATTCCTGTAATTATTTTTTGCAATAAATATTGGCAAACAGTACCTGTCTGATGTGTATGCAACTTTGTTCCTGTCTCTATCACTTTCTAAATTCTGCAAAAATCCCCATCCCAACCATTTGCCAAGGGGACTACTTCTGCAAAACTATAACTGCTGGCCACCCACTCCACAAATGCTGTGGGGATCCCATATCCTTTTTTAATGCTGTCATCAGAAAGCTATGTTGCACATTGTCAAATGCTTTCTCTTGAACAAGAGCCAAGAGAAAGCCACTCAAAAGACAAAGGAGGAGGAGGACTGTTATTGCCAGAGACGTATCATACATAACAAAATGGAAACACCATGTTTGATCCCATGCAGGACCTGATCAGATTGTTTAGGCCCCAAAAACTAACTGGGGGCAGAATAATAGTGTGGGGTGTCCCTATCATCACCATACTGGATACTTTGGGCTTCAAGAACTCCCACTGGGAACATGACTAAGCAGTTCAGAAACATACAGAGAAATCTTTCTGGCAGACAATGACTGAGGTCCATCCAGTCTGCTGTGTTCTGACCTCATACTCCACCAGTTTAATATTATGGAGGTACAGCTGGGCCCTCTAGTGGTAGTTCAGCTTTCTGACCCACATCTCCACCATT